>JAZDUA010000374.1:652500-1252500 GCA_038098605.1 Gryllus longicercus
CAATGATAAATATTAAATGTTCTTATTTGTGATTAAAATGAAATAAAGAGTCAAAACTCAACATTCTCCACGTTGTTTTGAAAAGTGTGAACTGCAAATGGACTGAGATGAATGAACGATGATCATCATTTCATGATAAATCATACCACCAAGCAGAATGGGAATTGAATTAAAGGAATTACAAGAAAAATCAACGTTGTAAAAGGAAATGAGCTCAAATGAAGATTAATGAAAATTTTCCTAAGATAGCCTGTTAAAGCAAGAATGGAGAACAGTTTCACCAATCAGCACTCCCAAGAAAGTCTATAATAAAGGGAAATATTATAGCTCACAAAGCTCTCTAAATGAAGACAAATTCTCATGGTGACTTCAATTTAAACAAAACACATTCATGGACAGGCTTTTTATTTCAGAGCTGCAATCAGAAAATTGAGCCTCGAAACAACCCATAAAATAGTGTCACTGTATACGGAGAAACCAAGTACATAATTGTATTAACTTGTTAAATGACAAATTAATTTTTTTCAACTTTCTCCAAACATTATATGAGGAATATAAAATATTCAAAAAGAACATTTAAAAAGTGACTTTCACAATATTATTTTTCAATACGTTCTGTATAAAAATAAGCGATTATTTTGACACTAATTTTTGGCAAATCGTGTTGGGTGGCATGGTCAGTGCGTGACACACAGAAATTATTGCACTCATTTTACAAAAGTTGGCAAACTTGTGCTTGAGCGGTTTAACTCCCTATTATTTTTCTCATTCCATTAACTGCATAATATTGAATTGAATTGAATTGAATTGAATTGAATTCAATTTGCCTTATTTTACGTGGCGAGACTCGGGCCATCAGGCCCGCTCTTCCGTCTTACCACGCAAATTTCGCTACGCTCCTTTCACCAACTAGCAGAGGAAGGAGGTATTTCTTGGGCGAGAAACCGGCGGTTTGAATTTAGCTCAGAGGCGTCATTTAGGCTTGAGGATGTTTTAGATGCGAGTAAAATCTACTAACATGGTACAGCCGGCTTTACTTCCCCTCCGAAGGAAGGCGTATGAAGGATTTTTTCACCCTTAAAAATCCACGGCTTTGAACGGGCTTGGGTTTGAACCCGCGAACTTGGGTACAACAGTCCGGTACGCTAACCGTTACACCATCGCCGCCGAATATTCACTTGAAACCAATGTTTATTGGAACAAACTAAATCTCTCGTGAAAACTATCCATAACCTCCAACTGCACTCCCTACACTGACTCTTATGGTGGTGACTCTCTTAAACTGGCATTTAAGCCTTGGCAGAGTGGATAAAAGGGTGCTGTTTCACTAACACATTCAGTTCTTAAAGAATGACTAACTTTATTTTCTATTCATAGAAACTATATTTCACATTCAATGTCTACTAAATAATTGTAAAATTATCATGAAATATAACATTGAGGTATCCTTTTACATTAATAGCATAATGATTAACAATGAAAAACTATACAGAACTTGTATATGTGCATGAAATCTTTACTATTTTTTTATACATTAATTCCCTGCAGTTACTTGTACAAAAAAATAGTAATGAATTTATGATTTTTTCAACTTTCGTTAATAACTCATCAGCAGTGAATTGCAATAAGCAATAACATGTTGCTTCAAAACATAAAAAAATAAGTTCAGATTTCAGGGGCAACAAATTGTGAAAATAGCTTCCACAAATTCATAACACATAATGGAACAGTTAGTGTAAAGATACATTTCAACATTTATTATACGTAAACAATGTATTTACTTTCTTGCAGCATTCCAAAATGCAGAGCCACAGGTATTAAAATCACAGATGTTATCAAATGAAACTAGGTGCTTAACATTTCTCTGTTAGTGAGATACATTCCAACAAAAACAAGCCACTTGAACCACTAATGAAATTATTTTGAAAAATAATCCATGGTTTTCAAAATAAATTTCACACTTGTGTGAGATGTTTAATAGAGTTAACTTCAAAGAAATTTATTCATGTATTAAGAAATGCATATCCATATGCAACACTGCAAACGATTACAGGGCAAGGAAGCATGTATTCATGCAGAAACTATGAGATGTCATCACAGAATTAGGCACCACTGACTAGCATTCCACAAGCGAACAACATTCAACAACTCACCTGCTATCATGATACAGCATTTGATGTGATCTTGCATATAAAGATGCGCCACCTTCAGACATATAACCATCGCACAAATCTGGAAGCTGGCGAGACATCATGGACATTCTGACCATGTCACTATCAGATAAGTACCCTGAAAAGAGAGATAATATGTCAAAATTTTCTATATACAGAACTATACTTGAATCTAAATATGTGTACTAAATTACTGTTTATTATACATTAATTTTATCTCAAAAAACCTCATATCTAATTTTTATCTTCATTTTGCTAATTAATGAATTAGCCACAACATACTGCGAATGAACAACATACTTCATACTTTTTCAAACAACAAAATAACCACAAAATACATACGTCATTCTTATTTATTCAGCCCAAATTAAGTTATTCCAGTCATTAAATTATTAACATTAACGCCAGTAATACCACGGTATTAAAGGTCCTGTGCATAACTAAGGGAGGGCTTTCGGAGACCACTGCTTACATTTTTATTTTACTGATGTCATCGATGATTCTGATAAACTAATAAATTGATATACAGTAACTAATAACATGCATGTTCATTCGTTAAAACAAAAAATATTATTAAATTTCTATTTCAGTATATGAAAAAAATAATGACTTTCTTGCATCAAAAATCAATTGCCTCCTGCATATTTAATGACAAAACCTATTACATATTTATGTCAAATAAAAGCTGATGTATCTTCATAGCATACCAATGAATTCAACTTCATAACACTAACACTTAAAATACTACAAATATTACCAAAATGTATTCTGTTTTTGAGTGAACAGTCTTGAATTTTTCTTATCCACAAAGACTAAATAATTCACACTATAACCAACTCTTGTGATAAATTGTATACTATTTTTATCAAAGGCATCTCCCTAAAATAACTGAATCCTATATAAAACCATCATGGGTGGGCCTCTGAGGCTGGTAACACTAGTGTTCATGTACGATATACACTATTACCAATGTAACATTTAAGTAATTTGATACAAGATACACACAAAAGATAAGTTATTTGAAATATCATAAGCAGCAATATCCGAGTCTAACCAGCAAAATCTACACATTATTTATTTAAATTTAACTTAATATTTATTTCAAACAGCAGAGTATCTACTTCATTGAACACAACCCAGAAATTTTAATAATATTTATAAAAAGTCAAAGAAAAATTGGAAACTGAGTGCAATTTATTATGGAATTAGAATTTACTTGTCTTGAAACCTTGCATTATTGCATTACTTACTGAAAATTTCTCAAATGTAAAGGGAATGATCAAAATTTTCTGTCTTCGGTAAAATTGATTCAATAATTTCTTTGCTTTAACTTCTCAAACATTACAACTAAAAGATCATAGATAAAAAAGACATACAAAAAAAACATATCAAACACATTCATAAGTTTGTAATGTCAACCCCAAGGAGGTTGTTGACCCCAAATGTGTTCACAAAATTCATTCCACATTAATGTAATTTTGATGATTCAGATAAATTAAAACTCAGATAAAAGTGTTTTAAAGAGCTCATCAAGCTACAATTACCACATTTACAGTTACAGTAATGAGCCAGATTAAAAATCCTTTACCAAATCTGTTTAGTCTGTAAGACTGACTGAAAGAAAAATTTTACTAGTTTTTGAAATTATGCAATATCTCTGCATTATGTTAACAGATAAATTCTTGTCAAGAAATGAACATGAGTTTATGTGAATTCTTAACACTGTGCTGTTAGTATAGATATCGACCAAATACAATTGGATTATATTTACAGCAACATACGTTAGAAAGACAAACCACCTCTTAAAATGGAAATCTTTGGTCTCTTGATTCACTTGATCTTGAAGAATAATTGTTAGATTTAAGAACATAGCACATAATGTCATTGGCCATTTACACTTTAATTTCAATAATTGATTGCAGACTATAAAATAATAATAATAATAAATTATAAGATCTCATCACTGAACAACTGAAAACAAATAATTTAATTTCTTACATAGGTATGTTTTTGTTTGTCAACTTCTATTTTCTTTGTAGTGGATTATGTCTGTGTTACTGGTTCAATGTCAAGAACAACAAATTTCTCTTTGAAAAAGAAATCAAATGTCTATTGACATTTCACGAATGGCATCAGCAGTGCAACTAGCAGAATAGTTCATGGCAACACTTTGGAAGAATAATGGTTTCATTAAAACATCATTTCATAAGTTTGAAATACATCCATTTGCTAAACTGTTTCCAGTGATATTCTTTTGACTTTTCTCTCACTATATTGATATATTTATGAGTATGAATTGAATACTAGTAATTTAGTGTAAAAGGAGAAAATATTTATAATGATAGAGTAATGGCTGTCTGGGAGACAGTATGTCCTAGGTCTAGTTGCTAACGTTTTCATTGTTTTTAATGATAAACACTTATTGAAATCAAATCTCTTCCCCCTCCCCTTGACAATCTTTATGAGAGAAATTCAGTATACATCACGAATAGTATTTGTTAATTTGTTTCTTTAAAATATTTGTACTTCATTACGTAAACAATTTAAAAATATTGGTATGCTTTACAAACAAATAAGTTTTCAAACTCACTATTATAAGACAGTTAAAATATTCATTACTAATAAATCCACACATAATAGAAAACAGACAAAAAATTCAATCAACACAATATAAAAAGACACCGCATCTAAAAATACATAATAATTAATAAGAAATTTAGAAAAATATCCCTCAAAAGGTTTTAAAATTTTCATCATACAAAATTTAAAATGGAATCACACCATATGCAAATGTGTAGTATTACCTATTAAATTTGTGCACAGATAAAAGTTTTCAGAAGATCACTTGGGGGAAAGTTTACAATTTTTTCACAAAAACCAGGGAAACATAACTCAAAAAGTAGCTTCTTAAATTGCCAAGTGATCTATGTTTAATTTTATTTATTTTGGTCAAGACAACCCACGTGGTTACAATACACAATACAATGTAGAGATATCAGCCTTTTGTATGTCATGACATTTGATATTATGCACCTCCTTTTTAACCGCAATATTGCAACCATTATAAATAGGCTCTACCAGTTAAATATACAAAAGTGGCCAGTGTAGGTTGCAAAATATTCTAACAATTAATTCTGACAATTTGCAAAAAATAATTGAATGCTTACAAAATGTACACAATTATAGTACTTTAGTTTTTTCCTTATTACATCAATTCAGTTCACATTTCATGCGCAGTTATCACAGGTCAATTTTTTTACCTAATAAAAGTACTTCGCTTTTGAATAAACTATGCACTGCACACTAAACTTTGAATAAACTAAACACTGCTATATCTCACTACTGATATATCTCACCTGCAGCAACATCTATATCACTATAATCACCATCAGCAATTCCTCGCTTCAGGTCCATGCCTCGATTCAAACCAAGTTCCTGGGAATAATTCATACACTTCAACCCATTATCAAAACCTGAAAGAAGAAATGTTCAAATAAATTCTTCTGATTCTACAATTAAGTCTAAAAGACATTAATACATTAATTTAAGATACGAATTTATCGAGAAAGAAAGAAACCTACCCAACCGAGATGAATGATGAATGCTAGGTCCCAGACTGCGACCATGCATAACTAATCCACCGGTATAGCCTCGTAACAATGGCTGCATAGGCTTTACATTCATCACAGTATCATCCTCCTCTCCAAATGTTGTTTCTTTGGGCTGTATTTTAGGTGCCTCTTGCGTTGTAACCTGCAAAATATATATGACAAAAATATGCATAAAAAATATAAAATTAATTTTAACATTATAATGATAAACAACATAAAAATAATTATACATATATTATTAATTATATTTCTGTTTAATACAATTGATTATTTTAAAAAATCTGAAACGTTTCAAAGCTCCCTGCAATGATCTAATTAAAGAACTGCTTGTACAGAACATTACAGCGCACTTTTAACTATTTTAGTTGACATATGGTTAAGATACATCACAAAATACTGTAAAATTTAAATGTTAACCTTGTATTTTATGTATTTTAATTCTGTTCCTCTATATCTTTTGTGACTGCTGGTACAGTTACATTATTTATAAACATGTAGAATGAGAAATACTTTTTGCATCCATGAACTTCTTCTAACTTTCAAAATAATAAACAGGATAAAACTGAATTGCTGGGTATTACTTTCAATGCTGCTTAATAACTAGCCTTGTTTATAAAGATACATTAGCTTAGAAACTGAGACACCACAAGAACGTGGAAACGTGGCATCTAGTGTGAGGAGGCAAAATACAAATATTTTAGAACAAGACCATTTGAAAGAGGAGATATGGACCTTTAAGACTGAATTTTTTTCATGAACTAACAATAACAGACACACAAAATAAAAAAAGGTGTCAGACCCAAAGATGTGACACATGTTTCTCTATGTATGTCGACATGATGAATTTTGAAGCCAGAATTCAGCCACCACCCTCCAGTTCTATTTAAACCACCCTCCAGTTCTATTTAAACCATGAAAAAACACTGTGAAATTGTATTATTTTTGTTTTCGAAGGTTGTTGTTAGACTCAAAGTATTGACACATGCTTGTGTATGCATGTCAATGCACTGAATTTGAATCTGAAGTCAGAATTGTGCCACCACCCTCCAGGTTTTGTAAATCATAAAAAATCAACATTAAATTGTAAAGTGTAAATTTCACAGTGGTTTCTTGTGATTAAAAAAAAACCTGGAAGGTGGTGGCACAATTCTGACTCAGATTCAATGCATTGGCATGCATAGAGAAACGTGTCAGGTCTTTGGGTCTGACAACAACACCTGTAAACAAAAAAAATACAATGTCACAGTGTTTTTTCACGATTTAAAAAAAAACGGAGGGTTGCGGCTCAATCCTGACTTTAGATTCGAATTCAGAGTAATGACATACATAGAGAAATATGTGTCAAGTCTTTGGGTGTGACAATTTTTTTTATTTTGTGAGTTGTGTAAATATTGTTTAAGTTACATAATCTTCTCCAAAAACTACTTTAACATATAAAACAATATACTTAACACATATATTTTAAGAAAATTTCAAATGCAATGAAGCAGCATTCCCATTTAACCGAGTTCATTTAAATTTTGAAACATGGCTTTCATGTTTACATAGGAATTAGTTTGGGAGTTGTGCCAATTAACATTCAAAAATTACTTCTAACATGTATCTTACTGTCCACATTTCATTTTTAAGAAAAATTAATTGATAAAAGGACACTCTCTCTGACTCTTAGGAACCATTGATTGGATTTGCAGATGAATGAATAAGTTTTTTTAGCAATGAGAAAGAATAATTATTTACCTAATTATTGATTCAATACTTCATAACAATACTGTAATGATACTTCAAAGATAATACCATCATAATATAAAGGCAATTTTAGTCCCAGTCACAATGATTATTAACTATTTTATTTCACAAAATACTAATTAACCAATAATCACTTGGAGTATTTGTTATAAAATCGAGTAAACTTATGAAATAACTGAAGTAAGTTATCGTACATACGACCAAATAATTTAATATTTTGTCAGTATGGAGATATTTTCGGAAGGATAAGGAATACGGAATACTGTGATATAATAAATATCACAAAATTATTATGTTTAATAAATATTTATGAAGTTTCTAATTACCATCAGCAGGTTTGCAAAATAAATGCTTGTTATTTGCTTGAAGATAACCATCTGTTTGGAAAAAATTGAGTATAGCTGCTCTTCTTAGATAATAATTAATTTAATATCAAATTTTTTTGAATGAGAATTAAATATTTAAATACAAGCTTATCTACTACTTTATAAATATCAGAAATAAAATGATCTTTAAGGTATTCTCTTAGCTGTCAGAGAGATGCTCCATACTAGGCCCAGAGGCCAACATTTTGGCTATCATGCTGTAATCTTCCTCAGGAATTGTCTTGGAAGGTCATGCTGCAACTTTCCTCAGAAAAACCTTGCCAGGATATCGCCTTGAGGAAGGTTACAGGATGATGGCCAAAACGTTGGTATCTGTGCCTAGGATGCAGCATCACCCAGAACCCAAATACCTACTGACTGTGGCCGTGGAAGTCTACGCTTTCCTCTTCAAGGTAGTACATTTTCTCACTGCACTTAAACCTATTCTTGACCATAATTTCTCACTTAAGTTTTCAAAAATTTCATTACTTCATTCTGGCTTTAAATATCACATATTACAGTGGTTTAATTATAACTATATTCATTTTAAATATTATCACTCTTTACTGATTTCATTTTTAATTTACAGCTTCTTATTGAGACTCTCATCACAAAATCAATTTATTGTAACTAAGGGCTACTTAAAATAGAAAATTTAAGAAATATCTTTGTTGTGATTAAGTTCTCAGGTTTGCAAAACACTAATAATTTATACATCCAAAATGGTATTAATTCAAACAGTTCTTCATTTTAATAAAACTAATAATTTTCGAATCAAGTAAAATTTAAAAAGAACTGATTTTTTAATTGTGAGAAAAATGCAACATTGCCTTATTGCAGCAAGGACTAAACAAATTTCTTCAAATTTACATGCATATGAAACATTCAAAATAACTCAGTATCAATTCCAATGAATTTTCATGAATTTCTTACGGTTTCCCTGTGAGATATCTAAGATGAGGTTTGGCATTAGAAAGGAATTTGCTGGGCTACATGGTGAAAACATAGGCAAATAGAGAAAAATTAGAGGAGGCTGGGAATAGAGATGAAATATGAGATTCTAGATGGGGACATGGAGATATAGCAAAATGGTGTTGGAAAGAAGTAAAAAAAAAGGGAGTGGCACAAAAGTGGTCTGTATGGGAAGAAGAAAGACAAGAATTTTTTAGTGAAAGGGTATGTAACAGAACAGATAGTTGTGCTTGCAGTACTGGAAGCATATAAGCAACTCTGATAATTCTCTCGTCACATGTTGTGGTATGTCATGTGACCAGCTCTGAAGCAATCAGCTTGCATGGATTTGTTTACTTTCTTACAACCAGGGTTCAGCGTTGTCACTCATCTGAGTCGCACAAAATTGTGGAGGCGATAAGGTTGAGCTTTCGCTTAAGTTATGAACACGATATCAAGATGTGTCAGACTGTCAGTAAATGTTAATGTTTTACAATTTAATTTATCTGTGATGTGAATGGTGCCATGTGTGTAGTAATGAGTGGCAACAATGCACTGAACTGTCAAAATCACTTACATGCTGCCAATACTGTAGAAAGGGAGGCTGGTACGTGCAGAAGAGAAAGGGAGTCACAAGGGCAGGAGGGAATTAGAAAAAAATCAAATCATCTAAATATAATGTGATGTGAAAAGAGATACGATTCTGGAGTAGACCAAGATTATTAAATTTAGTAAAGATAGAACATAGTAGCATAAGGATTGTGAGATTGAGATTGGGTAATTAGCTTAGATGGAGAAAAACAGGGGGAACGAAACTGTAGGATATTTGAAAGGAAGGGAGGGAGAGACATGTAATGAAAGGGTGTAGTAGGGAATGGGAAGACAAGGTGGAAGGGAGAGATATTATAGACAGAGTGAAGAAGGACCTACACAATGACGGGGGAAAGGAGAGTGAAATAAAAGAAATTGACGAAAGAAAAAGAGGGCAGGGAAGGAAAACATGAAGAAAATAAGGGTAATGAGAAATGCTGTTGAGGCATAAAGAGCATGGATATAATTATGTTAAGTGTGTCATTCAATTGTGAAGTTCTTGATTGAGAATACAGAAGGGGTGAATCTGAACTTTATCTTCTTGGGAATGTTGAAAATGAAGTATCTACCTATCAAACGTATGAGTTTCTATAAAAGGAATTCTGCATTGGTTCCACTGCTCAAAAATTTAAAATCAATACATTTTTTTAAAAAATGTTTCTTATTACAATACATCATTTTCACTGCAAATTCATGCAGCCTGACTGCAATTAAAACATTGTCCTCTCAACAAATATTTAGGACACTTACAATTTATATTCATTTTGGAAACAAAACTGTAAATAAGTTACTTGTTAACATAAACAAGCCAAAACTCTCTAAAACAAGCTTTACTAAAACCAACAGTCAACACAAAAAGAAGTCCCAGGGGGAGTTACCTTACAAAAGCAGTATTACTCAAAGTAAATCCATCAAGAGAACATCTTAAATAATAAAAAGTAATAATATGATTTCCCTCCACATATTTCTTACCTTATCTAACCTATCAAATGTAGTTTCAAGTTTTTTCCCAGGATGTTTGTTAATACTGATGTTAGTCTGATGTTCTACCTTTTTATTTGATGCCTTCTCTTTCATTTCACTACCACTTTCTGAACTCGGCTGATATATAACACTACTGTCCGAAGAATTTGAAGGACCAGTTGATGTTGATGTAGTGTTTGAGGTTGAGCTACTTGATTCAGAGGCTTTCGAACCACAGTCACTAGCAACACTGGGCATCGGAGAAACCAAAGCAACACTCACACACCCACTACTACTCATGTCCTCCCATCCCATATGTTTTTGCCGAGGTAGAATATTCTCTCCGCTACCGAACCCTTTTCCCTGCAGGGATGCAGGTTTAATAGGACTCCCGAGCTGTTTCTCGTCTTTGAGGGGCGTTGAGGGCTCTGGAGGAGTTGGACGTTCTTCTTTAATCACAGAAGGTTTACTTGTTCCTTTGATTGCGGCCATTGGCTTGGGAATACTACTCCCTGCCGGCGGTGCAGCTGTGCTTCGAATTGGCACAGCAGGAGCATTCTCACCTATTCTTTTAGCCTTCGACACAGCCATATTGGATTCAGTTTTCACATTTATATTTGAAATTTTGGACTGTTTAATAGGATTGTCCACTTCTAACGCAGGCTGGTAATGAAATTCTTCGTGACTTCCTTTATCACCATTCTGATACTTTTCACTCTCTATTTTCTGTTCCTTGTTATTACTGATATTACTAACACTTACATTACCACTGCCACTTTTTTGTATTAATTTGGGGGACGGTTTATTAGGTTCACTTCTTCTACTACTTTTAGGAGAGTTCTGTTTTGCTTCTTTTGGTATATTAGCTCCTTTCACGAGTTTGTTTCTCAATCCACGAGCAAGACTCTTTGGACTTGAACCATCTCCCGTTGCTGGAGCAGCAATGGAAGACACGACCCTGTCACCAGAAATACCAGTACTGAAACAAAATCATGTACATTTTATTCATAATCAAAAGAAGATATCAAATTTCATATAAACATAAGACAATAATAAGATTCGTAAACACATATCATACCTTGCACAGACTTTTGGACTTGCATCGCCACACAAGCTTGTGGAAGAGTCGCTCTGCTCCGATCTAGCAGAGCTAAAGCCACTCGAACTAGATGTTCGCTTGGATACACTAGCATTGCCTAAAACACAATTGGAAAACACATAAGAAAACTATCAAAGAAAAACAGTAGGAAAAATATTATTCAAATACAGTTAATAGAAACACATCTACCTGCTTTTACTCTATCTATTTTATCTTTGGAATTAAATATTTTTAATTTATCAAGCATAGCATTCTTGTTTGTGGGTGGCTGAGCTGTTGGCGCAGGAGAATATGGACTATTCTGATTACTCAAAGGTGTTCGCAATGACGAACGACTTCCATTTGAAGACGGTGTACTGCTCCGAACACTGCAACATACATAATTTAACACATTAACAAAATCTTACTACTATTACTTAATGTTAGTAATGAACATTTGTGGCTCTGTTATAACAAGGCCAATGACAATATTAATTTTAACAGAATGGCTGACGAATGGCTTTCTTTCTTGGCAGATAAGTTTATGGAAGCAAGAAGTTCTGAATATTTAACTATTTATGGTTAATTATAGTAAAACTATTATCCATTAATAGTAAAACTACTTTTTGTTACTTAATTTGGTAATGCAGTTGAACAAAAGTTTCATTTAAAAAATCACTTTTACAAAATTGACATGACAACACATCTGTGGGCCAATGCGAGATCAGGCAATCCTGTCAAATAAGGTGGTTGACTTTAGACTTTGGCATTTCTTCTATTGAAAGAAGGAGATTTAAAGCATGTGTAAATAAAATAGATATGAAGTTCAATTAAACAACATTTAATAGACATAGAAGAGGGCTCTTTCCCTGTAGTTTTTTTCTTACAAAAGTATACTATTAGCCAAATCATAGCAGTTCCACAAAATCTTTGTATAATTAAATTAGGAACAATAAATAAAGTCAAAAACTAATCTCTAAGGGCTCTCTTTGCTTCATAATATTACTGAATCATCTATTTACATACCTTCAGTTGTGGAATTGCTTCATACTTTTACAATTAAAACATATTTATATTTTCTTCAGAGACACTAAAATATTAGCTAAAAATTATAAAACTTTCTTTTCATTTTGTAGAAAATTAATTCTATATTTACAGGTTTATTAACATTAAAATCTTAAAATATTCTCTGATTTAAACAATTAAGACATCTGATTTTCACATTTCCAAACAAATAAAAATTAGAAACGTTTTAGGAATTCTTCAGCACAAATTCTTGCACGTGCATTTACAGCAAGTTTCATTTCGCTAATTTCTTTATCAATTTCTTCCATGAATTGCACAATAAAATCAACAAGTTTATGTTTGTACATTTGTTCAGTATGAGAGTTTGTTATTAGGAAACTGATATCATAACCATTTATTGGTTTACGTCTCAAAACAATAAAATTTTCTGCTCTCATCATCATAAATCGCATAAACTTGTGACAAAGAATATGTTCTATGTCATCAGCTTGTTTGATAGCAATACTGATACGCACAGAATTAATTGAACTTTCTATTAATACTTTCTCTTTTTCATTGCGGCTTATAACTACAGGTGTGAGTAAAATTTCTCTGCTGCTCTGGACTTCTATTTCAGGTTTATTGTGCCTTTCTATTACTTGTGATGAAAAATTTTGTAAACACACAGCTGCTGTAAGTGTATGTCTTACAGCAGTCAAGTATGGGCGTAAAGTGGCTGACATTGTTTCTGAATTTTCAAAAAAATATAAAATTTAACTTAATTTTAAAATGTTTTCACAGAATGTCTTCATGAGGTATTTAATCATGCGCTAGTCTGAAATGTTTACTTTCAACAAAATTTGGAATATTTACAATATTATTAATTACGAGGTAAAGGTAGTTGTAATTCCAAACAATGTTTAATTCCTTCACACGGCCATCGTCCAAAACATAAGTTAAATATTATAATCAAGTTCTTCTAAATTGTAATGCTTGCAAACTTGATAAACAAAACGATATTATATTTCGAATTATTGCTTTATTTCGTTATATCAAACAATGATCAGTAATGTTAGTAAGCTGTAGTTTTTAATGTTACCAAATGCTTTGCACCGAACCTAACCTAACTCATTGATACACAGCGCAGCAACCCATTTTCTAAGTTCACACACAAACACAAGGCCACGGTTCAAAAGCCAATTAAATGATCGTAATACATTAACTTCAATGATCGAGAGTTATAATCGGCAAAACATGAATCGCAGTATTTGCCTCTGCATTGTCACGTAACTCCTCAGATCAAATTACACCACATGTCCTCAAAAGTGGTTCATCTTTATTATGGTCTTTGAATCCCTGAATTCAGAAGACGCGGGCACACGTATGACAACGTCCGACTGCATCACAAATAGAGAAAGATTTTCAAAAGTAAAACCGATTTTCCATTTCTTCAGTCTAAAACATATTAGAAATGGTACCTTGGGTTTTCACACTAGTAACTATGATAAGTATGTAATCACTTGTTACGCGCGTATTTGCAATAACAACAAAAGTAAATGGGTAATACTTATTTGACAGAGAAGGATGTGTTCGGTTATAACGCTTGCAGTGTAACGTAGTGGAATCTGACTTTTGTGAACCGAATCCTATTTATTGTCGGAATTGTATGTACTTGTAACTGTAATTATTAAAGCAAGTGGAGCATTGAATCATGTTGTTGTTGTTGTTGTTGTTATTATTATTATTTATTGCTTAATATTGTGCGCTTTCGTACTCATACAGCGTATAGAAAAGGAATATTATGTTGCTAAACGAATACAACGACTATTTTAAAAAAATGCAATCCGACTATGTTGATCGCTTATAATGACTTAAATATTTTATTACTTGACAAAAGTACTAATTTTTGGATCTGTAAGTGCCTGTTTTGCTTTATTTGCATTTTTTTGAATTCACTAAATATTTAGTGTAACAGAAAAAATTGATTACTGATTTTGAACAAGAAAATAAAAATACTCAATGCAAATACAGTGTATTCGATTATATAAATATAATACTCCGTGTAAAATACGTTTTCAAAAAGTAAGTCGTAAATTAAAACAATGTACATCCCTTAATACTTACCTATTCGTAACCAGGTGTTTTTCGTTTAGAGAGCTGCGCCCTGCAGTCCGAGGGGTGGGAATAAATGAATGGACTGTCGCTGATGGGCTCGTAGATCGAGAACTGCTGGCCGAAACTGACTTGAGGGGCACGCCTGTAACAAAGACACATTATGCAGGATCCACCCATGACCAAAATATCTCATGGATCCACCCTAAATTCAACACTCTAACAAAGGTGCGATAAAGTAAGATTATTAAGGGATGCATTTATTCATTCCGTGCAGGATTGTATTTAACTGAAAATATACTCGAAATAAAACTCGTGGGATTTCCCATTTGTTGGAAACCCTCCCGATAAGTAACCAGAACAAACAGATTTGAGGCAACGGGCATTACTGCCCGCATTAGGACATACAAAGATTTGAACAGAGAGCCTTCAGACTCAGCAACGAATCGAGGCGTCGAGGGCATTAACTGGATTTTGTATGAAGAAAAGGTCGTTCTGCTGTGCTCAGGGCCTTCGAATCCGAGGGAACAATAGCGCCGTGAGAGAGGGAGTCTGGGCCTGGGGCTGAATCATCGCGCCCCGCCGTTTCCAGCGGCGACGGCAGACGACGAAGGCGGCGGCGGCGGCGGTGGCAGCGGGGGCGGGGCGGAGGCGGGGAGGGGAGGGGTACCACGGGACGGTCGCACGCGCGCCTCTCCCCACGGGCCGCGGAAGTGACAGCCGCGCCTTCCCCCCTCATCCCCCTTCCCCCCCCCCCCCTCCGGCTGCCGCGCACCGCCCGAGGGAGAGGAGATCACAGAGCTCTCGCCCTCGTCGAGATAGCCTCCCCAAACACCCGCGTGCATCTCGGCGGCGCGGCTGGCGACCGGCAGAAAGAAAGTCACGCATTCCGCCTTCCAGCCGCAGATGCCGCCTCCTTCGAATTTGTCCTCCAGGGGCCCTTTTTTGTATCCATCTCTCCCGGGGGGGGGGGGGGGGGCAAGAAAAACAAAACACTAATGATACTCAAATGGTAGGTGCACACAGAACAAGCAAAGGCATTGTTGTAGAAAGTGGCTGAGAGACGAGCATGAGCTCATGAACGATACGTGAAAAAACGGAACTTTTTCGTTTTCGCTTCATTTTACGAAACTTCGTCCGGAACTGACGCACGGCTTGAGCATTTAAAAGCTCCGAGGGATGTCTGTTTCCAAATAACGCGTCCCTTGTCAACGGGCCCTTCGTCGTCACGGGTAGACACGGTTACCGCCGGAATATAAGGACTTCATATTTGTGGTTGAGCGGTCCCCCAGTGCGGTCGACTGCTAATACTAAGTGTGGAGTGAAACAGTACGTCCGGATGGACCATCCTCCCCTGGCCGATTAATCACGCCGGTAAACTCTCTTCCCCCTCGAACCTGCGTCCCTGACTGCGACAAATTGCGCTGCCAAGTGGATTCTTCTGCGCAATTTTTCTCACTTAGTACCGACGTTCGCGAGTTACTCCAACTCACGATGTGATTATGCGTGGCAGTTCCTCGGGTTTGAGGTGAAAAATGTCAGAGGGGGGAGAGCGACGCAACTCGCCTCGAAAAAGATCCTTCCTTACGCATACAATCGATGGATGGTGCCAAAATGTCTGCCATTTCTCTCCTTTGCAACCTTCATCTCTCTTCCTTCCATTACGCCCAGCGATGTGGACGCGATCCACGAGAGCATTATGATTCTATAATCTGCACAAGCACCTGCGCACACTCTGAGATATATAGAGCTAGTTAAGAATTTCTAAAGCACTGGAGAAACTTCGCAGAGATCCAATATGCACGAAACATTACGTAACTTTCTGTTAAAAGCTCAGAATAATAATTACGCTTTTTAAATTCCACCAAAAGAGGCTTAATTTATTTGTCTCGCCCAGTTTCATAATCCTTGTGGGGTGCCAAGCAACACTCGCCACAAAGAACGCAAGCTGCACTAGGTTTCAATGAAAAGGCGGGCATCAAACGAGATGAGGAACCAGCCGTTCGCACGAATTCCGCTTATCAAAGGGAATTCCCAGTAAGAGAGGAAACCGCGAAAGAGATGGGGCTGAGAGGAAAGGAATAAATAAGACCTTTTCAAGTGAAGAGATACACTTAGTATTTCTTGGTTCAGCTAGGGAAAGACGAGATTGAGATTGATGAGATTGATCTGAGAGATGAGATTGACGAGATTGATCCCTATATTTTTATGCGTATTTCTCAGAATTAAATGATGCAAGCACGAATTTTCCACGAATATCTGTAAAAAGTTATACACACATATCTAAAGAGGACGTACAGCAAAAATAATACTTCCCTTGCTTCATTTCACCACAACAGCTAACGACTAATGCGCATCATGGAAACATTCCCTCTTCACAATATTCGTTTCATTCATTGGATCTAATTCTATTTCCCTTGGGTTTATCTTTTATCGTTCATTCTATTTGTTCTATTGATTCTACAAAAGTTATTCTAAAGCATCAACCCGTCGAGTTCAACAACCGTATATAGCGACATCACACTCCATCTAGCCTAAGTCTCAAGCCTACTTACTCCTTACATGTAGGCAATTTCGGTAACCCTCGCTTCCATCCACCGGCCACGAAATTGCCAACCATTCGTACAAGAAAAAACGAACGAAAGAAAAACTTTCTTCTTTAACCCACGACCTTTCTAAGAACGACAACCCTCTTCGATCGGCGGCAATAACAACAAGGTGACGTATAGCGTATTGGACGGAACAAATGGCACTTTGGCATTCATCCTCCACTTTCGCACACCATTTGCCCGCGACGCATATCATCGTCCGGCTGCCGCCGGCGCCACCTCCGCCTCCGCTTCCCCTCAGTCTCCGCTTCCGCCTCCCCCCCTTCTCCACAGCCTCTGCCCTCCGCCTTTTCCTCATCCTCCTTCAGCTCCACAGCCTTCGGTCTCTGCCTCGTCCTCCTCCTCCCCCTTCTTCTCCGCCGTCGCCACCACCTCCTCCGCCACCATCTCCGCAGCACCTGACTCTCCTCCGCTACCGCCACCGCCGCCTCCTCCTCTTCCTCTTCTTCTTCCTCTTCATCATCCTCCTCCTCATCCTCCTCCTCCTCCTCCTCCTCTTCTTCCTCCTCCTCTACCTCCACTTCCGCCAACGCCGCCGCCTCCGATGCCGCCGCCGGCGCCTCCTCCTACTCATCTTCCTCCTCCTCCGCCGCCTTCTCCCCCATCTCCACAGCCTCTGCCTCCCCCCTCGTTCTCCTCCACCGCTACCGCCGCCCCCACCTCCCCTTCCGCCGCCGCTTCTCATATTCCTCGCCACCTCCTAAAGCCTTCTCCGACTCCGTCTCCGCCTCTGATTCCACCGCCAACCTTGCCACTCCACCTCTGCCTCCCCATGTCCCGCAGAATCTTTCTCCCAGGCCTTCACCTCCGCTGCCACCTCCGTCTCTCGTCCGCTTCCGCCGCCGCCGCCGCCGCCGCCGTCGCCGGGGCTTTTTACGCTCCGCGTGACCCCGCTGCAATAACGCTCGCGGGGGTCCAGGGCGAGCTGCGTGCGAGAGGGACGCCAGCCTCCGCCCTGGCGCCCGCGCCGCCGCCGCCGCCAGCCACGCAGCCGGCCGCCGCACCGCGCCACTTGCCCAAACACGAGGGAGAGGCGAGCGAGGGAAACCTGCGGAGACTTCTTTGTTTCTTTTTATTTTGGTTTCCCGCCGGAGCATAGAACAATAACTGCCTTATACTTCATATCTCATCGTCTGGGTAGTAAACATTAGCTTCTAGTCCGTAAGTGGGAAATAAGGGGCAGTGTCAATAAGAGGAGAGAATTTGGAGGAGGATGTTTTTCCTGTAAGATGTTGGGGGAAATGTAATAAAACGAATTGTATTCTGACTGTAATATAAATTAATTAGTTTAAGTAATATGTTCTTTTTCGAAAATTAAATTACGAACGTTTAATATACATATAATTATATAATCACGATATTGCCAGCCGAAGTTCAACTATATGAATTTAAAACTTCTGAAAAGCAAGAAAAGATAGGTTCTTAAAATTATGTTACAAGAAAAAGCATTTGAGCAAATTTTGAAAATATCGTCGTTTAAAATAATTTAACACGTAAATCGACAGCGTAGCAAACCGAAAAGTAAACAATCCAATTTTTGTTGATATTTTCAAAATAAGCCTATTTCATGTCTGTGCGCATGTAATAAAAAATGAAAAAAATATACCGAAAAGAGAGGCCGACGCTTAAAGAATAGCCCTTCACACCAGAGCGCCCACGATCAAACCACGAGTACAAAGGAAAAACTATGATCATTCAAAATACACATAAGAGCTCTCTCTATTTCCCATTACCAAACCCCCGCTCCCGCATCCCCGCGTCTATTTTGATTGGACGCAATCATCATTCAGCGCTTCAACCACGCTGTGTGTACCAGGGGGAGAAACCTCACATGCTCCCCAGTTTGCGTTGGGTTAAGCGCGAGGGAGCGAGCGAGCTCGGGCCGACCGCGAGGGCGTCATGGCGGAACGGGGACCAAGACCTGCGCGTTTGTGGAGTGAACGATCGCGCGGTGCAGCGGCGTAGGAGGATCGGGCGCGGCGGAACGCGAAAACGTAATGTTTTAAATCATATGGACGCCCGCGGAGCCCATTACTTTGGCGTGAAATGAAATGAAAATAACTCTCGCGAACAAAAACACCACGCGCAAAACAAAACAAAGCGCTCTCCGAAATACTCGAAACGTCGCTCTCGATCGCGTATTTCACGTTTCTGGGAAAAAATATCGATTTGAATGAGGATATATGGCTGGTATGTGGTAATACCTATAAATTTATAGAGTGGACTGTATGTGTAAGTGGAACTTAATTGAGGGCGGACGATCGTTAAAACCAAACAGAGCCACAGAAATAACCATTAAGTTTCTTCGCAAACATTTTTTTACCGACCTGAACGTTCAACTATTTTATTTTTTGATTATATGATGATATTTAGACACACAGAACAGCGAAATTATTAAGATCACTAAAATATGAAACACAATGGACAGGCAATAGAATAGGAATATAACTAATTATTAAAACTTCTAAACAGAGACAGTTAAGAAATGAGAAAGTACTCTGCTGATATCGTTTTGCTGATTAATTCACTGACTGATACATGTTTTCAGGCACATCAACCGCTATGGTAATAATTCCCGTCAGAGTAGTGGTAGTGAATGTTTCATCCCGAGAGGAGGTGATTCTCCCCGCTGGATGGTGAGGTTCGGCGCCGACCTACATGTCTACGGCTACG
Source organism: Gryllus longicercus (assembly GCA_038098605.1). Taxonomy (NCBI): domain Eukaryota; kingdom Metazoa; phylum Arthropoda; class Insecta; order Orthoptera; family Gryllidae; genus Gryllus; species Gryllus longicercus. The sequence continues at coordinate 672,376 of JAZDUA010000374.1, forward strand.
GCTTACGGCGGCATTCCCCTCTCAGATATCTCCCTCAGCAGAGACAAGCGCTAAGCTCCAACATGTGAGGTAGTGTAGTGCAGGTAAGTGTAACTCTGTGTGTGTGTGTGTGTGTGTGTGTGTGTGTGTGTGTGTAAGGGGAGAGAATAAGACAACAAAGAGGAAGAAAAGATCGCGCGTTGTCCGTGGCTCATTTGTTAAGTTTGTGCTCCGGATCGTAGATACCACGGAAAACTACCGATCAGAGCTGCCGGCCCTTACAATTGTCCTCTACACGGCGACTGAATTCATCCTAGCTAACTTCTGCCCTCGTTGGATCACGAACCCCAGGACCTCCGGGTCAGAGACGTTGATAAGAAAGCGTCCACGCCGTCTCTGAGCCAACTTGGCCGGTATTATCGTGCTGTGATAAAGCGAAGAGGCAAAGATAGGAGTTGTTAAAGAAATTTTAAGCAATTAACGCAGGTCTTCTATGGTCTTTTATGTATCGATAAGTTAAATAAGAATTGCTGTTGGTGAACTTTCCGGGTTCCTCGGGCTCTTTTGACGATGCTCACTCTCTTCCCGAGTGGATTTCTCTTCCTTTACATCTCCGTTGAAGAATGGCTGCAGCTGACGCTTCGATTTTCTTTTCAGGGAAACTGCTTTTAAAGCAATGAGAATTCTAACATCTTCGAAACTGCCTAAAGAAGACTCCCTTCAGAAATGCAAATAACCAATTTCGAACTCGCGAACGGAGTTAGAGAAACACGTAACACAGCAAGGAAGAGAAATGTGAAAAGATTTTTAATAAAGTTCGTTAGGTGTACACCACTTTCGGGTAACAAGAAAAATACGCCGTTATTTGAAAATAAAAACTATTGCGTTTGCTATAAATGTGATGTAATATAATCCTACAGTAACAGGGTTTAAATTGTCAAGAATTTCCTGCTAATGAATTTTATCAACGCTATTTGTTTTCTCCCAGCCATTTAATGTACTTAATACTTAATAAAACATATCTTTCAGAATATTTCTTTAGTAGACTTTACTTGTGTTTAAATTTCCCTTTAGTCCTGAAGAAGATGAGTAACGTTTGGAATGCAACAAGAGAATTTCTCTTCAATGAATCGTCACGGCTTAGAGAAAAACAGCCCGTGGCGTCACCTGGGAAGAAGAACATTGTCGGGCTCCAGGTGTTGACGTCAAATACTTCGCTGTGTCAGGTGTTGCTTTTCAGCAGGATTCGTCCCCCTACTCCTTTGTCCGAGTCGTGAAAAGAGGCCTACTAGGGCGCTATGACGAACTCTGAAAGGCGGGAAACCCGGGAATGTGTCCAGGAAAGATTGAGAAATTACCGTCACAAAGAGAAGACTAAATAAACCTTCATAGAAATTTGGAAAATTTGTTAACTTATTTCCTATTTACAAAATGACAACGAAATTTAAAGAAAATAAGTATTTTTCCACAGATCAGTATTTCAAGTAAGTGACACCAATATAAGTATACGACTATTTTACAATTAACAGGATCAAATGTTTGCATTTGTCTAAATACAAATGCTTAAAACTCATTCAGGTATCGATTTTGTTTTAAATTATTCTGTTTGTACTTATTTTGGGGGAGTATTACGAACCCTTCAGACAGAAAAGAAACTTCGTAGATTCCATCATGCAGAAAGACATAACTACCCCCTACAGAGAAAATGCGCAAAATAGAATTGCAGTGGATAAACGTCAATGACATGGCCCGATTGGGGCCGCGACTGGAAGCAGAGGAACATCAACAGGATGTATAAAATACTGTTCTAAATTACACGCCACAATTTTTGTTTTCTAGCAGAAGGTGTCTCTCATTATTAGTAGGATAAATTTACAAGGGTTTAAACATTTTGCGATCCATTGAGGGGAGAGAGAAATTCTGTTTTTAATGTCCAGAAGTAATATAAAGAACCATTTCAGTTTTTATTACATTAATCAAAGGAATTTGATAGAAAATCCACGATCGAGTAAATGAAGTTCGAAATATCAAAGTAGCACAGTTGTGGCATTAGTCGAAAATCTGAGTGACTAGCTTAGGAAGGGGGTATAAGTCTTCTCGTGATCAAGAAATACTATACGTGTTATCTTCCATATTACATTACTTGTATTAAATGCATATTAAAAACAATTAATATTATATTATTTGAATATTTTTGATGTAATATTTTCAGAGATAATTTGCAAAAACCTGTTTCAAATGAACCATAAAGATGCACAACTCCTTTGTGCTAAGCAAGTTCGTTTGGCGAACTTGCTTAGTACCTGAAACAAATCTGTCAACAGTGCTGTCTACTTCATTGTTCGTTCGACGGGAAACAATGCGCCACAGGTTCTCAAGCAGGCTCACACAAGCCTGGCTTGTTGGTGTAAAGGGCTCTTTAAGCGACCTGTTCTCAAGCATGCCAGGCTTGAAGAGCCTGCAACGTGCTGATTGTCAAATCGTCGCGATCCACTGAGCGAAAAATGAAGTAGATCGAAATGTCAGATTTACAACTCACGAGACAGGATTGTCACAAGGCAGGTTGTTAAACGATGCTTACCTAAAGCGGCCCATTGACGCCCAAGTCAGGTTTGACGAGGCTACGATGCGTCGGTAATAAACTGTCGCGAACAATGAAGCCGGCACGAGCGACGACAGATTTCCAAACGGCGCGATGCAGGCTCGCCAAGCGAAGAAGCCGAGTGTCAAGCTTTAAGGCGGCGCCACACATTCGGTATTCGGGTGACTACTTGTCCAGTTCCGAGTAGCCTAGGTGCTCGGGGAATGTTCGCTACTTTTAATTGTCGAAAAGATTGACACTTTGAATAGGACGAGCACCGAACGTTAGGCGCTCCACAAATAGCAAGCAACCCATCCACACTACGAGCGGTCGCCCGCTATTCGCCGAATGTGTGGAGCCGCCGCCTTTAGGTAGTCGGTGGCTGCGAGTCGGCAGACAACGCCGTGGGCCCGGGGGCGAGGTGGAGGGTGGAGGGGGGAGGGGGCGGGGCTCACCTGCGCTGGGGGGCGGGCCCTGCGGCGCCGGGTGGGGCACGGGCGGGCCGGCCGCCGCGCTGCGCCGCGCCGCCGCCGCCGACGCTGGCATCGGGATGCTGGTCGCCGGGGCCCCATACTTGTTGAAGGGAGAAGGGAGCCTGCAAACACACAAAAGCGCCCGCGTAAACACAAGTTCGAACAAGCATACATTTTAATAATAAAATACATTCTTTGATCTAATCCAGTATTGCACTCAGATCTTCAAATTATTACTCTCGGTTGGTACATGCATTGATTACAGATGCTGTATGAGTACACTTCATAATCAGTAATACTGGACGAGAGAAGTCAAACTTTGCAATATTTTTAGATAATCTTCTGAAATCGTTTTGGAGAATGATAATGAAAGAAATTAATGGATGTATGGGGCGATAGATGTTATAATCATGAGTGAGAAAAAAAAGGGTTGTATACTTTCCAATAATCAGTTTTAAATTTTTCAACAATATAGACAATACAATGGCTTAATTGTAGGTAATATGCTGGTGTAATAATAATAATAATAATAATAATAATAATAATAATAATAATAATAATAACAATAATAATGATAATAAATCAGAGCTAAACAAAATTTCTACAGAAATATGAAACTTGAATCGTAGTACAGGAAAATAATAATGTATACCAAAACAAAATTGCATCAACTTCCTTATAAGTATCTTCCAAGTTAATTTCTTGTCAATTTATACAAAAGGAATGTAACAAGTGATAAATTCATACGATCAAGATATCACGCAGTTCAATTTATATTCAAGTTAGTGTCCATTTATATTCAAGTTGTGGTTCCGTTGTGTCAGTTATAACAACGCTATCAACCACTAGCAGTACGAATATAGAATTCGCATTTCTGTTTAATTCAAGCTCGGGGGTAACATTCTAAATGAGGAGCACACGTACGAGCCAACACGGAACGACACAGCCGCGACGCCGAAACTCCCCCTCCTCCTTCTCCTCCTCCGTCTGCTCCTCCTGCATCTCCTCCTGCTCCTCCTCCATCTCCTCCTGCTCCACCTCCTCCTCCTCCTCCTCCTCCTCCTCCTCCTCCTCCTCCTCCTCCTCCTCCTCTCCCACCTCCTCCTTCTCCTCCTCCTCTTCCACCTGCTTCTTCTCCTCCTCCTCTTCCACCACCCCTTCCTCCTCCTCCTCCCCCTCCTCCTCCACCACCGCCTCCACCTCCTCCACCTGCTCCTCCTCCCCCTCCTCCTCCTCCGCAGCCGTGCGGCCCGTGCCCCTGCAGCGAGGAACCTCCCGGAGCCGTGGCTGGGCGCGGGGCGCAAAAGGAAACTTGCATGCCAAGTGGGCCGCGATTTTTGGCAGCAGCCGGGCGGCGGCGCACGGGCGCGGTGGCCGCGAGTGGGCCCGCTCGGCCGCGACGTCGTCGCCAGCCATCCCGCCCCGCCCCGCCCCGCCCCGCCCCGCTCCGCCCGGCTCATCAGGTAAAAGCGGCGTGGGAGGGCGGGCCGCGCCAGCCGGCACAGACGCAGCTGCCCAGTGGGCCGAAGCGACCTCGCAAGCGCACGTGCAGCCAACCAAGTAGTTCGAACGGAAAAGTGGCTTTGAAATATGTAATAATAATAATAATAATAATAATAATAATAATAATAATAATAATAATAATAATTCGCTCAGAGCCCATACAGAAATATTCAATAAATGTTGTTATATTTTTTACGCTTTTTCCGTTTTCAGCGAAGACTCGAATACCACCTGTACCAAATATTTTCCTTTTATACATTTCAAAAAGGGGTATTCCGTATACCCATTGACTTCTTTTCATTCTCTTAAAGAAGCTGTGATTCCGCTTTCATTAGTTTCCGCAACATTCTTCATTGCCGGAACGATGCGGCCGGCGGCAACAAATGGACAACCGGTGCAAGCCAGGTTCGCGATCCGCGCTTGCCCGTGTACGGCTGCTTTTATTCTTGGTTTTCTCGCAGTTTGGGCCCAGTGTGCACCGCTGACGAATAAAGCTTTGTGTCCCCCTTCGCCTCGCCCCCGCGCCCATGGCGGCTCTCTCGCTTTGTACGGCCGGGGTTCGGCCCGCAGCCTCCGGAGCCAACCAGCGTGGCTTCCCCACAGAGTCTCCTCGCGACGAAAATCGTCCCACATTCAGCGTTCGTGTTCAAGAAAATCTTACGTTTCGAAACGCTCGTAAGGCAAATATAATAATTATTTTTGCGATCATTAAACATGTTTCAGCATCATCGAGGCAGCAAGTACCTTGAGGCTAATATTGTTCTTGCCATATCTTTTATGGTATAATTAATCGAAAACTAATTTTCCGACATTATACTAATGACCAATTAGAATTTTTTTAGAAAAAAAGAAAAGAAATCAATATAAAATCAGATGCAAATTAATAAATAAATATTGGAAATATAAATGCAGAGAATAATTTAATATTTTAACGCGTGTTCTCTCATCGTTCTTTCACCAAAAAGTTCATAATGTGATGTTAATTATATTAATGTGACGAATCACATGTAAGTCTTTTCTATCTCACGTCCTTTTATTTCATTTAGGATATGTGTCTAACAGGATTGTCCCGATTCTTGTTCAATTCGAATAACGGGAGCTCTACTGTACTTCGTTAAATAAAGCGTTTTCGCTTGTCTAATTTTGTAATGTTCACGAGGAGAATGACTCAGGTTTGATCTTGAGGAGGTCACGATGTGTTTTTATTTGTGCTACCACCTACGTATGGGTCTGGAAGAACGGAGGAGCAAGGAAACCCACGCGGGGTATAACCAGTGCCAAGAATTAAATTTGACAGCTCTGGAAAGCAAGGTCAAACTGTTGGTCCTGCTCGTCCAAGTTAAGGTTTCACTAAAAGGGTACCGTGGATTTTGGAAGATGAAAATGCTTAATGAAACTTGCTTAATTAACATGGGTCATGAACTTGGGAAGATTTTTCATTACGCCGAACGGTCATATCTTTCATTTGATCTTTCGCTTTTATATTTACACCACATTACGACGAAAAAAACTGAGTTAATAATAATCAGCTTAACGTGGCGCCTCCGACAGGAACTTTCATATTAAAACTTTTATTTGCGCTTAGTAGGTTCTTAATAAAAGTAACTTTAAACAATGTTATAAATGCCCACCACGTTCATTCTCGGGCATAGAAGGTTACATGAGAATGTTTTGATTAAAATACGCCTTTAAATTTTGTAACATTGCAAAATTAGATTTCATTATCACCGAGATGGTAAATCAAGTGGAAACGATTCATGTAAATGCGGGAAAGTGTTAAGTAATTCACAGCGCCTCACCCAACTATTGGGTGCAATGGAATCATAAAAATCCAATTTTTGTTTGTTTCAATAAACAAACAAATTCAATCAACAATTGTTTCAATAAATCCTGAAGAGAGTCGGCTTAGAATTGAGTCAATCAATTTGTCTAGAGAGAAATCGAATGAGCTGTTGATGAACTCTGTAGGTGCCGTAAGTCACCCAAAACGCATTTTCGTTACTAAAATACACAAAAAACACATTTTCAGAAAAATTTCTTGGAATCATCTACAAACATTGGCAAAAAAGTTATCAGATCCTCGTTCGGAGACCGAGTCACAAGAATGACACTTCAGTTGTGTCGATTCGTGGACAAGAAGTGATCTATGTAGCCGTGAGTGACAGACGAATGGACATAGGTTAATCTATAAATATACAAGGATGATGTTAATAATAATAATAATAATAATAATAATACTGTATTAATTTTTTGTCATCAGTACTTCAATAAACTGAAACTTGTAATATAACTTTTTTTCATGAACTTCTAAGAATTAACGCGAAGTAATTTTTTTAAATATGGTATCTAATTATTAATCAAACTAACAAATTAATCAATATAAAAAATATTAAAAAATGATTGCCTTTAATTCATTTTCATCGTAAAAGTTCGCTGAGTACACCGAACGAGGAAGAGGAAGACCCATCCTCCTTCTACCTACGCCCCTGCAAACGCGCCATAAATTTCGACGATTTGTTTCCCGTCAAATCCCAAAACTCTCCTTTACGTCTCAGCACACACGCGCGCGACGGCGAAGCAAGGTGCGGCGGCGTGGCTGCGTGCCGGAGACTTCAACGTCAGAGCTGCAACACCACAGCAGCATCCGTTCGGGCGAGGTGCCACCCGAGCGCGGCGCAGGGCGTGGGGCCGTTCGTGGTTCGAATTCATTTCAGGGAAGTCGTAAGGTGCGCCTGCACGCATACGCTTTGCCTGCCCCCCCCCCCTTCCCACCCCTCCCTCACACCACCGCGCCTCGCCGCCTCTGAGCGGTGCGCGCGCGACTCGACTTCACGAGAAGTAAAAAAGAAGAAAAAAAAACACTCTCGAAAAGAAGAAAAAACAAAACAATGGGGGTCACGCCAAAGGGGAATACAAAGATCACGCGCGCGGAGAGGGAAAGTTCTCCGGTTTTTTTTTTTAAGAAAAAAAAAGTTGCCTTTTGTACCGCTTACTGCACTTTGGGATCCACCCGTGAGTGAAGTTTTCGGACTTCACAGGAGCAAGGAGAAGTCAGGAGGAGCTGTGTTTGACAAAGTGGCCCCCGCGGCCGACGACAGGCTGCAATGCTGTGCTCGCTGATCCGTGGGCACGTCGGAAGGGGAAGTGTACTGTCTTAAAGGGTCTTTTGTAGCCGGCGAGGCCTCTGATTCGGTCGAAGCGGACACGTGTTGCGTGAAGGAGAAACAAGATGACATGTTGTAGCAGTGTTGCTTCGTCCGAAATTACTATTCTGTACTCTCAGCGTTACAAATACGTTTATTTTCTCAAATTATTTTCTGTGTTCTTAGTACGCTGTCAATTTGTAGAATCCAGGTTTGTGCCGATTTTAAATATCGCACAAATGCTTTCCATTTAAAAAAAATATTGCTAGTTTCATAGTACACTTTCAACATCATTAACTCGCTAATTATGCATAGTATACAACTTTCCGCATTCTCATTTAAGATTTTAGAATTGTTTAGGAAGAAAGGAACAGTTTCTTTTTTGTCAACATTGTGGTGTCTTATGATTTGTTCTTAAGATTCTCTGAGCGTAAGATGTTTAAAATAGTCAAGTAGGTGATACAGTCGGAATAAATGATGATGAAGCGATGGAGGAGTGAGACGAATAGGAAAACGGGGACCACTAAAAAGTTTGTCACAAAATCCATTGCATGTATTAGTAATTACACACGTAGTGATCAGGATTTGATCTTGCTTTGCAGGACAGCAAAAGAAAGCTTACTACGCTAGAGATAAGGCAGAGTCATTACCAAATCCAATGTTCTCCTCAGAGAAATCCTAAAAGTCAAACCGGGTTCTCCAAGACACGAACCCCAGAACTCAGAAGTAACATGCGAGAGCGCACCCCGACATATTATGGGTAATGTAGCGTCATATCCAAACCTTTTTTCAATTAAAAAGCTTTTTTTTTTCACCGCTCCAAGACAGTACCGCCCCCAAATATGTGCGGCCTGGATCACTTCCCCTCCCTGGTCCTGCAGGACCTGTACGACCCAGAAAAAAATCCTGCTCATCAAACTGGGGGTAATTCAGAGTCATAACGAGAGCAATGCTCTTTTCATTCACCTCAGATAAGTCCCAGTACATGGGCACTGCAAGATATGAACCCAGTAGTAACATGCGAGAGTACTTCAACGGATAATGCAGCGTCGTATCCAAACCGGTATATTTTTTTTCCCGCCCCGAGTCAGTACCGCCCACAAACACGTGCCGCCTGGATCACCCCCCCCTCCCGGAATACACACCTGTTGGTCGGCTTGCCCGCTTCCCACCCGAACGGCGTGCGCAGTCGGGGGCGTATGTGGGGGGGGGGGGGTGCGGGCGGAAGCGGGCAACAAGGGCGGCGGGGGCGGGACGACGTCGCGCATTTACAGCGTCTTACAGCGCAACAATAAATGCCAGCCAACAAGTACCCCCGGGCGAGTGCCTTCTGCCGCCGCTCGTTTGCGTGACCTCGTCGAGCCAGCGTTTCACGCCTCCACCGCCGCCGCCGCCGCCGCCGCCGCCGCCGCCGCCGCCGCCGCCGCCGCCGCCACCGGGAGAAGGGAAGGGAAGGGAAGCGAGCGGCGTCGCGGCGCTGGAGAACAAGCCGCCTGACGCCTCGACACGCGTTGGAACGGGACTCCCGCGCGGCGAGAGGGAGGAGGAGGGGGAGGGCGCTGGGAAAGACGGGATGCGCTCGAGATGGTAAAGATCTCGCCTTGCAAATGGGGTGGGGGAGTTCGTTTCCCTCCCCCTTTTTTCCCCTTTATTTCCTTTTTTTCTTCTTTTTTTCCAGATGGACAGACAGACGGTCGGATAGATAGATAGATAGATAGATAGATAGATAGATAGACAGACAGATAGATAGATAGATAGATAGATAGATAGATAGATAGATAGATAGATAGATAGATAGATAGATAGATAGATAGATAGATAGATAGACGATTTGTTATAAACCAAATTTTTTGAAGGAAGAACGGAAAACACGTTGATTTTTACAAAACAAGATGTTATAGGAAGCAATTTACTAGATACAGGACAAGCTTTATTATGGCATTAATACTTAATGATTGCAATTATAACATTATTATTGGTATTTGCTAGACGTCAATGCAAAACTATTAAATGCATTAAAATCGTTACGAATACAATATCATTTCTCTCGGCCAATTGTAGATGAAAAGTGTGCTTCGGTTACTGCACAGGATTTCCAAGGGCAAAGGGTGCAATGACTTCACAAACCGTGATCCCCCGGTGTTGTTTACGAATCCACTTCCATTATGAACACGATACAATGGCTGTTGTTTCCAGTACTTCCCGATGTTGAGGACGAAAAACCAGTATAGAGCACAATAGTTTCATTTACGACGAGAATGTAAAGAACGAGAAAGCAATTACAGGTAGGCAAGGCACTTTCAGGATAAAAAACTAATTTAAATAGAAAACAAATATTGAGACTTCAGGCAGCGTTATCGTGAAGGGATGGAGGTACATGTTAGAGGGAAGGGGCGAAAATTATTTAATATCTATTATAATTTATTTATTATTTATTAATAAATTATATAATTTTAAATCATTAATTATAATTAATCCTTTCGCATTACTGATCAAGCAGTAAATGTTACTAGGCCAACTCCATTTAGGTGATTGATCACCTATTGCAATTGTTTGTGGGGATTACTACAAATTACGTGCGTTTTTAATGGGAATTTATTCATTGTATCGATACATTACACTTGCATTCCAGAGTTGTATTGCGTATATGAAATGAAGCATATTGCTACACGTCCTCCCTATACAACGTATACAGTACGTTTCGGGAGAAGATACAAGTAGCATCTATAATGAACTGCTTGATTACAATTCCCTGTGTATAGTCGCCATGAACATACGTGACACACAGTTACCGTTACTTTTGACATGAAGTAAAGTTTGAAAAGGGAAAGAAAGGAACAGCAATTAAGAAGCGGAATCGACTGAGTGAATGGATGTTTAAAACGTTTCCTGTAAACAGGATGTTTCAAAAAGCGACGAGACAAACGCTAATACTCTAAACAAACACAATCCCTCGAATTGGACCCCCGAATAGCCCACATCAACATCGAACCGATTTGCTCACAGGCTTTCACGCATATCTCCCTATCAACAAGCGACGACATAAATCTGAACCGGCGGAGCGGTGCTAGAGAACAGACGGGACCGCCATCGGTCGTAAAAGCGATCGTCGAACAAACACACTGGCACACACACACCGGGCGCGCGAGGGAACGTGTTAGCTCTCCGGGAAGTGCGGAACAATGGTGTGCGTTGCCTTTCCAGTTTACAGTGTACTTACTATGTACGCAGCACTACACTCGTCCGGGATCTCTGCTTCATAACTCCCGCTTTTCCCTGAGGAGGAGGAGGTGGCGGTGGCGGCGGCCACGCAGGCGGAGACGCCGGTTCCCGCAGCGACCGACTCGGCGTACGCAGGCGCGAGACTGCGCGTGATCTGCGCGACCGCGTGCTGTGCTGCGCTGCGCTGCGCTGCGGCGATCCCCTACAGAGTGGCACGACGCCACCGCGGCGCTTGGAATGTGTTCAACGCGTGTTGCGAAGAAAAAAAGGCCCGCAATGAAGGAGATAAAAAACCGAAGAGACGAGTCGTACGTTATCTCTCGCCTCTGGGCGGGTAGTTTATTGCGCCGCGTGTGTGAGTGTGGAGGATGTAACGCGAGTTTTATTGTGTTCGTTATGACGCGAAGGCTTGGCTTGGTTGTTCATTTTTTTAAGTAATTTTTTTTTTCAAGACTGTGAGTTTTCTGTTGACCTAATAACTCACAGGCATCACATTGCTCGCATTACGGAGGTTTAGTTTGCATGTTTTAGCATGAAATCTGGGGGTTAAGAACGTATATTCGGAGGTCGCACAAAACAAGGGATGGAAATCCTCTCCACGTCCAGCAACAACGAAGAAAAATTTCAGTGACACAACAGTCTGACATGGAGATGCATTAAAAATTCAAATTCTCTTCTTTACAAATGGCGACGGCAATTAAAAATACATATTTATCCCTTGTCTTTCGTATTCCCTTCACCTTACATCACTTACCAAGAATGATGGAATTATCCAATGAAGAATACAGTAACAATAAAACCATAAAAGAAGTTACCGAAGACTTATCCGGATATAAAATTAATTACCTATTGTGTAATCGATCAAATATCTAAAGGGTACTTAATGGATCGGATAATTACCTTCTCTTGAGGGAGAAGAAATTCAATTTTCCTCTTCTTTGAGAAAGGCAAAGAAGTCAATGCTTCATTGGATTCATAAATTGTCGGGTCATATTCACATAAAGATGCAGTAAAAGTTTTTGGAATCTCTGCCAAAACATAGCATCCATTCAAACAAGAAAAATACAACACAAAGAAATGACTGAGTTGGAGAAACGAAATCGTTGTGTGCACTGAAATTTCTGAATAGTAAGTCTTTGCCAGAAAAGATTCAGCAAATAAGCAAGTTCATATTACTTCCCATTAATCATACTAAATACTTTGCTCTTTAGATATTAAACTTGTTCGGTTCAGACCTTTCTGTGTAATACACCTGGTGAAGGCGGTACGCCCAAGGCGTCCGAAGTAGGATACGAAAGTGGAGAGCCTGTGGAAGGAATGAAGATCGAGGACAGCGGACCTGTCATCGCCTCGAGGCGGGTGATGACAAGTCCAGCTGGAAAGCTCATCAACCAGCCAGCCTGCCAGGCAAGTGCCAATCCCATGGGGCCTGAAGTCGCATCCCGCTGCAGCATCGTAGATTCCGGATTACGACGAAGAGACAAGTACAGGTGTCGGTTGTTTCCTATTCGAAATGCATCCGCATTTGTTGAGTATCCGCAATCTTTGTAGTATGATGACAATAATTTGTGTCAGAAAACGTTAACCAAAATAATTAGAAACGTAGAGTAAACAAGTTGAGTATAATTCCGAAACGGATAATCTATAGGTAGAATGAATTTGAATACTTGTTTTACATCGTATCTTCCTCCTGTCCCTACCTGGTAACTATACATTCTGTGGCGGAGTAATCAAGGTGTTGATAATAATAATAATAATAATAATAATAATAACAATAATAATAATAATTCACTATTCATGAAACGTTTACTGACATGCCTAGTAATGTTTTCGCTCATAAAGTTTTGTTAGAGTACAAATGACTGTATTGCCATTTAATATGGAGTGACTTTTCATCACTAAAGATGCTCGTATGTTTAGCAATTTAAATGCTGCCAGATGGCGCAATTTCCTCATAGCTTTTAATTCATCCCTTAGAATAGGCGAATTGAATTTGCTTGCATGTCAAGTAAGAAAGTCAAAGAACACACCGCACTGCCAATGAAGCAATACGAATCACTCGCGCTTTGCCACCGCCGTGTATACCACACGTCATTGAACGACGTAAGTGAACCGATAGCAGCCTACGTGATCATGCCGCAGCACGTGCGTCGAAGGTCGTTTCCCTTAAGCCAATTTCTGGCGGCGGCGGATCGGACGGAGCTTCGTCCCCTTTCTCGCGGGGGTCGACGACGACGACGGTGGCGGTGGCGGTGGCGGTGGCGCAGCCTATCACGAAATCGGGCATCCACGGAGAAAAAAATTCCGGTGGCCGTGACGGACGTGACGGTCGGAAGCCCGCGTGGAGGCGGACACCGCACGTGCGGTCGCGGGAGGGGAGGGGAGGGGAGGGGAGGGGGAGCGAGGCGGACGCAAATCGCCGCTCGCCCGGAAGCGATTGGCGTGTGCGGCCGCGCGCTCCCCCAGAGCGCCGGTATTTAAACAGGGAACTCCGGGAGGGAGGGGGTCGACGGGTGCGGGCGGTGCGACCGGTGGCGAGGGTGGCGACGGGCAGCGACAACACGGGCCAGAGGAGACGGCGAACGTAACGGCGGCGGGGACACACACGAGAACGGTTTTGGATAGTGACGATAACCGGGGCAGAGGATTGATTATTTTCGAGCACGTCAGCACGGCTACGGTCATTAGTCCCGCTAGTATAGTGCATGTTTAATTACAGGCTGTTGCGGTGTTCTCTCTCACCGGATGGAGAGATTCGGCGCCGCCCTAAACGTCGGCTAGCGGAGATTTCCCTTCCAGGTATCTTCCCCAGCGGGGCACTGCCCCAGTTGGTGGGGGGAAGGTGTAAGGGACGATGGCAGTGATCACGAATGACGATGGGGTCGTGGGTGGAGAAACGAACGCGGTTGGTAGCGGAGGCCCGACGGGGAAAGAGGTGCCGACCAGGACGGTGGAGGCGCGGGCGAAAAAGGCGGAGGTGGAGACAAGCAGATCCGCAGCCTTCGACTACAGAGGCGAGGGCGGGCGTGACGGCAAAGGCGAGGGGTGAGGACGGAAATGGGACGGAGGATGTGTGGTCGACAGCGAGGGTGTCAGGATAAAATGAAGAAATAGGGGGAAAAAATGACGGTGGTTGAAGAGGTTTTTCACTTGGATGCCAGAGCTTCAGTGAAGTGAGGATATGTGGAAAGTAATATTCGGAATAAAAAATGTAGAATGAAAGTGTTAAGTGTGGTTCGGTGAAGCTAACACGAGGTGAGGGAAACATGCGAGAAAAAACACGCGGTCAAAGCATTCAATTTGAAAATAACAATTTGCAACTATTTGCGACCAGAACAACTGATGCTAGATAATAATAAGAAATATATTACTTGAGGCTAGGTAAAAGGTGTGATTCGGAGTTTAATATTAAGGAATAATGAATATGTAATTTTTTTAACAATAAAATATAGTACAAATGACGAAGATAGATACAATAAACAGAACCGCACATTACTATCAGTAAGAAAAATGTTCAAAGATGAAAGTGTCTCTGATTCAACAGCCAACAATTCATAAAATAATACACTGAACAAAAGGAATTCCAACTGAGTAGTCGAAACTTTGAACAAGCGTTCTGTAGGATACGAAATGTGTTTGGCGCATCTACACAATAATCGTGGGAAAAATACAATAAAATTTTTCAAGAGGGTGTCAAGATTACATAGGAAAGCTCTTTTCGAACTTGGACTGGCAGTTGTTTCCGCTGATCTTCGATGCAGGAAACAGACAAGGAAAAGTCAACAAATAAAGCAGCAAAGAGGACGACGAAGAAATTGGATTCTGTATCAAAATGATACGATAACACCGCCAGTAATTGCGACCCCGAAGATCAACACTCCAAAAGAAGCCATAATTCATGGCGACATTCAATAGAATGAAAGCTCAATGAAGAATGAACTGGTTTGGAGACAGATATGATACAAGAGACGAAAGGCAGTGTATCAGGTAGGTAATATAACAGAAAATGTACAAGCGACAAGCAGGAAGCACGTTCCGCAACCCGTACAATGCTCCCCTGTATGTCCCCGGTCGTAATATCTCTCTTCCTGCAGGCCCGCCGAGAGAGCTCTGGCGAAGTGGCGCTAACGGCAACCAGTAATGGAAATGTCGAGCAGGTGCCGGTAGCACGTACCTCGAGAGGACGGGAGGCCGGGCTCCAGCACCTGCCCTTCGACCGGCTCGGAAGGGAGAAAGGACAGGCAAAGTGCGGGGGCGTAGCGGAGCGTAAACGCGCGTCCAGAGGGGGACAACAACGACGCAAAAGGCGGAAGCGAGATGGGGGCGATGTGGCAGAGGCGTAGGGGCGGTCGGTAGCGCGGGCGGGGGTAGGGCTGGGCGCGGCGGAGGGAGGGGCGGGGCGCGGGCAGAGCGAGGGCGGGGTGCGGGCGGGGCGTGGGCGATGTAGCAGAGGTAGGGGCGGCAGAGGCGTAGGCGCGGGCTGTAGCGCGGAGACAGGGCGGCGGGGGGGGGGGAGGCGGAAGTCGCGACCACAGGCGGCGGCGTGGCCGCGGGCGGGGCGTGGGCAATGTTGTGGGGGTGGGCGCGGGCGGTGAAGCAGTTGTGGGTGGTAGCGCGGGCAGGGACGGGGATGAGTCGAATGCGGTGCGAGGGCGTGGGCGCGGGCAAGGGCGGTTGGCGCGGTCGGGGGCGGGGACGGGGACGCGGGCTGGGCACGGACCGTGGAGGCGGCTGCGGCGGAGAGGTGGCGATGGCGGAGGTGGCGATGGCGGAGGTGGCGATGCCGGAGGTGGCGATGGCGGAGGTGGCGATGGCAGAGGTGGCGATGGCGGAGGTGGCGATGGCGGAGGTGGCGATGGCGGAGGGTGGCGTTGGCGGAGGTGTGGGGATGGCGGAGGTGGGGATGGCGGGAGGTGGGGATGGCGGAGGTGGGGATGGCGGAGGTGGGGATGGCGGAGGTGGCGATGGCGGCGGCGACGGATGGTGGCGATGGCGGAGGTGGCGATGGCGGAGGTGGCGATGGCGGCGACGGAGGTGGCGATGGCGGATGGTGGCGATGGCGGAGGCGGCGTTGGCGGAGGTGGGCGATGGCGGAGGTGGGGATGGCGGAGGTGGGGATGGCGGAAGGTGGCGATGGCGGTGGTGGCGCTGGCGGAGGGTGGCGATGGTGGGCGGCGAGGGAGGTGGCGATGGCGGAGGTGGGCAATGGCGGAGGTGGCGTTGGCGGAGGTCGCGATGGCGGATGTGGCGATGGCGGAGTCGTGCTGTTCCCAGAGGCAGCACGCTTGGCGAAGTGGCGGCGTGGAGGATGGCGCTTGGGTTGGCGCCTGTGCGCGGAGCTCGCTAAAGCAGGGAGGGAGGAAGGGATCTGACGAGGCCACCATCGACGAACGGGGACGCCCTGGTCAGCAGTGCGGCTTAGCCGAGACGGCAAATAAGGAGGGGCGGAGGTGACAGAAGTAGCTTAAGAGGAGGGGAAATAAGGCTGCAAAGCGTCAGAAGTCGGACGCAGGAAATAGCGGCAGAAGATAAGAAATAGGTGCCTGGCAGTGATGGACCAATGGGTGACGATGGGGATGTGGTAACGAAGGCGGGGGCAAGAGATGTGATAGCCATCGAGCCAACGGCGCAAACGGAAGGCATCAGCGAGGCGGCACTAGTGAGTGGCAGTGAAAGGCACTGTTGGCAATGGCGGCGGCGGAGTCATTGTGCCCGCGCAGGCAGCACGTGTGGCGAAGTGGCAGCGCGGAACGGGGGAGAGCAGAGTCGACTCCGCGATCGTAAGGAGAGTGGTGGGGGAATAGCGACGGTAGATGGAAAGACACGTCAGGGGTGGCTTAGCAGAGGCAGTGGATCAGGAGGGACGAAGGCAACAAGACTGGCTTAATAGGAAGGGAGAATAAGGCTGCAAAGTGTCAGAGGCAATGGAGACTGGGCGTCGAAAAATAGTGGTGCAGGAGGTGAATGAAAGAACAGGCAGTGGCGAGCAACTTGGAAGCGACGTAGAAGGTGATAATGAAAGGGCGACTAGAAAAGTGATAATGATGGAGTCGATGAGGGAAACGTTATCATGTCTGCCACAACAATCAGAGTAACCTCTCATTTCCCTGGAACATACGACTATTTCTCCGACTTTTCCGGTTTTCCAGTTGGCATATACTTTATTTTTCATTAATAAGATTTGTAATTTCACGCCATTGAAGAAAATATTTAAGTAAATTTGTCATCTCTGTGGTTTCTCCGTGATAAAATATAAATTAAGAACCGATTTCTCATCAAATAAAAATTAAGCAAATAATAAGTATTTTTGAAGGAATAATATCCGGTCATGTATCATGTCAACATTTTTCGAGACTTCTAATTATTCTTCAACAAATTCCCTGCTTTTTTCCAGCAAGTGGGCACCCAGGCAGAATAGGGGTGCGAAAGAGGAAACTGCCTGCAGGAAAGAGCGGCAATGATGGAAGCAGCGGCAGAAGAGGCACCGTTGCCGATGGAGGCGTCAGAAGCAGGGACATCTCTAATGGAAGCGTGAACGCGGAGCGGGCGCCAACGACGGGAAGGGGGGGCGCAAAGCGATGGCGTCGGAAGTGTCAGGGGCGGCGGCGTCTGCCGGGCTGGACAGCGGCGGCGTAGGACGCGGTGGGGGGGAAGGCGTGTATTCGGAGGCGCAGGGTCCGTCGACCGGAGACGGACGCCGCAGAGGCGTAAGCGATGGCCGCAGCCAGCCAGGCAGGCCGGCAGGCAGCGGGCCAGCGGCGGCGCGGGGATGGCAGGAGCGCGGGACCGCCTCAATCGCGTCCCGCTCTATCTCGCTTTGATCGATAACCCGGGGTGCGCGTATTTAACAAAGCGGAACTCAGGAAGAATTTAATTTCCCGGGGCGAGGGCTCGCGTCGGGGCGGGGCGGGGGCGGGGGCGGGGGCGGGGGCGGGGGCGGGGCGTCTCTCCACGCGCGGGCGGGAAAGGGCGTGCGAGTGCGGGGGCGCGTGGGGGGCGTGGCGGGGGTGGAGGACGGTGCGGGCCCGGCCATTCCCCCAGCCGCTCGTGCTCGCGCCCGCGCTCGCGCCAATGTTGCGCAGATTACCGGACTTTAATGCGAGGACAATGGCCTGGAAGAACATTAGCGTTAATTTGTCATACATAATTATTTGAAATGGTTAGCAGCCCCGAGGAGGAAATGATGCGGAGAAAGTCCTATTTTTTCCC
The DNA here is from genome assembly GCA_038098605.1 of Gryllus longicercus. NCBI lineage: Eukaryota > Metazoa > Arthropoda > Insecta > Orthoptera > Gryllidae > Gryllus > Gryllus longicercus. The sequence goes on from JAZDUA010000374.1 coordinate 690,486, forward strand.
TCTCCTTGTAATCTTGGGGATTTAAATTCCATGTGTTCTGCCTGGTTAACTGTTCTGTATTCCTTGTATTGTATTCTTAGAATTCGTACAATTTGGGACAATCTAATCCACGTGGGGCATATTACCATTTTTTTTCATATGTGATATCTTAATACTTTTGCACTTAAACTAGCGATAGATTTGACTCTTGTGAAACTTTTTTTCTGCCTTTTTGGAGCTTTGAAAAATAAACAAAATATGTAAGAAAAAGTAAGTATTTCCTTGAAACAAAACAAAAGTCTACAAACATTCAATTAAAAAATATTCTACACCAATCCGAATTCACTAACTGATTTACACAATTTAATACAATGACTACGCCAGTTTACTGTGTAAAAAACATTTAAAAGTTACTTTAATATTTTTAAGCGTATTTAATCATGCTGAATTTATTTTCGATTTTTCCTTGTATTCTTTAAGCTGGAATAATATTGTCGATTTGATTTCAATTAATGTCCCAAACAAAATAATATTTTAAAATAATCAAATTTATTCTGCAGTTTCCTTTTCTGAAATAATAGAGGTCTAAAACTGCAGTTAACACTGAAAAGATAATTTTGACAAGTAAGAGAGTGATCTTAAGGTACGTGACCTTTCCCCGTTACTCAACTTGGTTGGGATTCCGACGTTCATTCAATATTCATCGGATTCCTCCCGAGAGTCTCTTTTTTTTCACCTGCTAGAGGGATCTCAACCTAGGGTGCAAACGAACCCCTCCCCTGTTAGACAAAACCGTCATCATGAATCCGCGCCCCTTGATAGTTTAACAAATCGATAACAAAGCGAAGCGTAACATTTCACGCACCAAGAGATTTCAAAAAACAAGACGATTAGGCAAAATACAGGTTGATGCTCAGAGTTACGTCACTTACAACAGAGGAAAATCCCATTTCAATATGTTGCGCCGATCCAAATGTGGTAAATGATGCGATGTTCCGCAAAAACGAGAAACTTGCAATGTTCAACTTGCCGCAAATAAACATACAAAGCGGTTGATGCAATTGTTACATTATGCGTGGGATTTCCAGAGTGGAATTAATTTTGGATTCGCGCAGAGCGTTCTATGTTATTAACACAGTGCTGGGTAAAATGCGGCTTAACCCGAGTAGTCGATAACGATGCGGTTCGTATAATTTTCCAACACAACCCAATATGTAATTCTACTGTGCGAAACTGATGCAAAAAAGTTTCCCGAGTTTTTCGCGAAAACCTTTTTCGGACCTCACTGCCGATGTTTGAAGTTCTGGACAATCCTGTTGAATTGTTTGGAATGATAAATGTGAAAGTTTACATCGTTATGTTTTTTCTATGTAAAGAAATGAAAATATTGTTTGGTAAGGTCATTAAGGGAGATATTTATAAATAATTGTCATAATTTAGTAAGGATGTAAAAATGATACAAAAAATCAAAATGATACATAAAGATAATAGTTTGATGCGACGTATGTACTATAGTTACATTACAAATATAATATTTACTCTTTTGGAGTCATTTTTTCTCTCCATTTATTTGATGATCATTAACTAATGGCTTCATATGAACTGAAAATTATCCACGTAAGACAAGAGTGAAATGAGTAACAAAGAATTTTTTCAAAAACTGATTTTAATAATGAAATCATAACATCATATTCACTCACAAAATCATTGACAGTGAAATCATATACGGTTTGGTATTTCAAAAATTTTGCACAAATGAATTTTTCAAAAGTTTCATCTTCTATAAATATACTATAAGACGTTGGCTCCAATATATTCCAGTGAGAAACGCTCTAAACGCGATGAACTGATGAGTGCTGTCTAAAACATCTGAAAACCTACTCGCACAAAGAATTTTGTTAAAAGGACTAACAATTCTAACGCTGGAGACAAACTTATTTGAGTGTATTTTTTTTAAACGACGAATGGTTTCTACTCCCCCCCCCCCCAAGAAACTCCACAAATAACACGATGTTCTCCACCGGCGGAGGCAGCAGCGTGGGCCTGCCTGAATGAAGCGATGCGTTCGCCCCCGGCCGGGGTTCGCTTGGGTGATGGAGTGCTGAGCGGGCGGGGGCGGGGCGGGAGCGGGGCGGGAGCGGGGCGGGAGCGGGGCGGGAGCGGGGCGGGAGCGGGGCGGGAGCGGGAGCGGGGCGGGAGCGGGGTGGGTGCGGGGCGGGACGGGGCGGGGCGGGGCGGGGCGGGAGCGGGGCGGGGGCGGGGGAGTGGCGGAGAGGGGCGGGGGAGGGGAGGGGGAGGGGCGGGGCGGGGGCGGGGCGGGGCGGGGGCGGGGCGGGGGCGGGGCGGGGGCGGGGCGGGAGCGGGGCGGGAGCGGGGCGGGAGCGGGGCGGGAGCGGGGCGGGGGCGGGAGCGGGGCGGGGGCGGGGGCAGGAACGGGGCGGGGCAGGGGCGGGGCAGGGGCGGGGCAGGGGCGGGGCAGGGGCGGGGTAGGGGCGGCGGTGGGGCAGGGGCGGGGGCGGGACGGGTGGCGGGACGGGGCGGGGGCGGGGGAGTGGCGGAGCGGGGCGGGGGAGGGGCGGGGGCGGGGTGGGGCGGGGGCGGGGTGGGGCGGGAGCGGGGCGGGGCGGGGGCAGAGGCGAGGCGGGGGGGAGGCTTCTCCGATACATTCCTGGCCGTCGATGGGAGAGCCACTCTCGGACGCGACTATCGGGGCATGGCTGCGAGCCTCGATGGCTCATCGACACGCGGCCGGCGCGGGAGGGGGGGAGGGCGAGGGGGGGGGGAGAGGGCAGCGGAAACGAGGAGGGACGGGAAGAAAAAACAGAGATGCCGGTGTACGTCTGACTCATCAAAGAACAAACACAGTCGAATATCGTTTTTTCGAACTCATTTCTGGGCGTAGGTGCTGTGGGAGAAGCCTTATTCTTTTATGCCCTTCGTTTCCACGGCGTTAACGCGTACGAATATTCAAACATTTTATTCACGTATCTCTATATTTTTCAGACATGAATCACATGACATGATTGTGACCAAGAATATGATTTATAAGTTCATGAGTTCCCTATCTTCGTTGATTGAGTGTCGAATGTGAAATAAGTAAGTCATAACTTTACGATATTACCATTCAGAAAAACCCATGAGAAAGAAATATATCGAACACTCATGAAATAAGGATTCATCCATGTCAATAGCATTTGTAAGGTCAAGCCTAATCATGTGAGATTTGACATCGTGAAGCAGGCCCTACAAGGAAGTCAAGCAGGAATAGAAATGGTCTCCACAGTTTCTTGGTAGAGGATATCATTGCTACCCTAACAATCAATACATACAATGACTAATGCAAGGAACCACGGGTTCGTGAGTTACCGCAGCATTCTCACACGCCATCATGAATGATTCTGGACGGAGGAAAAAGAGACTAGGTGAATGTCGCTCTGAACAGAGAAGTATTTTGAACGAAGTATCATGTACGTAGAAATACAGCACAATATTAGACTACCGTACTGTAAAATTGAAGAACGGGCAGAATCGGGGGAAATTGAAATTCTGTTTCTAAGTGTTTAAAATTATCAATACTGTATACCAAAACATACTAAAAATAATAGAGATAATAATCGATGTCACGTACTGTCTAATAAATTAGAAAAAGAATTCATTACAAAATACAGTGAAATCTCGATAGATTGAATCTCAGTATCTAGAATTTCCTCGTTATCACTTTCATATCATATTCACTCCCCCTCTTTCTACCGCATTTTCATAGTGTTTGATTACCCGAACGTCGGTAAGCCGAAATATTCGAATGCTTCTCCATCTTATCCTTTTCCCTTTCAAAGTTAAGATTTCAGAAATGCCAGCATAACAATTTATATTTGAACACAGCCCCAAAATTATTCAGTGAAAAGGCGCACTCGTTGGGGAGGCAAGCGCCCCGCCCCCACTCGCCCGTTGGCTCAGTCTTCCGACGGCGGGGAGCGGAAGCAACTAACGGACGAGGGGGAGCGGCGCTCTAAGAACTCCCAGCCGCGCGCGGGCCAAGGCGGTGAATCAAGATATCGCCGGCCGCCCTTGGCAACCGAACGCGCCGGGGCGCCTTCAAACGCACGCTTCTTGCTCCGGCGAAAGGTGATCCCGCGCGCCAGGAAGCAGCTCTGCGGATAGTAATAAAATATGCCCTTTGCGACAAAAAGGTGCGCGAACGGCCCAACTTCTTCAGAAGGGAAGGAGGAGGAGGAGAAGGAAGAAGACGACAACGAGGAAGGGACGGGGAAGGGAACGAGGTCGGTGAGAAGGGCGAGGGCGAGGACGAGGAGAAGGAAGAAAATGATATGCAAGAGGGAGGAACGTGGGGAAGACAACAAATAGAACGACGAGGAAGGGGTCGAAAATGGAGGAATGAGGACGTGTTAGAAAATAAGAAGAAGAAAAAAGATGGGGACGATATGGCAGCTATAGAGGAGGAGAATGATGAAGAGGAAAAGAGGAATGACGCGGAGTAGTAGGACGAGAGGGAGGATGAGGAGGAGAACGAGAAGAAGGGCAAGAAGAATAAAGACGTGGTAGAGAAGGAGAAGAAGAAAAAAGAGGGCGTGGATACGGCAGTCAAAGAGGAGAATGATGAAGAGGAAAAGAGGGATGACGAGGAGTAGTAGGACGAGAGGGAGGATGAGGAGGAGAACGAAAAAGGACAAGAAGAATAAAGAAAGGAAAAAAGAGGAGGGGAGGGACGTCCACGACGAAAAGTTCTCGGAGGCAGAGAGCGAGGAGGGGACGAAGAACGCAGAGGAGGAGGAGAACAAAAAGAATGGAGGAGACTAAAGAGGAGAATGCGAGCAAAAGAGAGAACCAGGATGATTGCGAGAGAGAAGGTAGAAGGAGAATGAAGAGGACTAGAACGAGAGGGAGGATGAGAAGGCCGAGGACAAAGTCAAGGAGGACCAAATCGTTGACGGTGAGGGCGAGGGGGAGACGAGGAGGAAGACAACGAGGAGGATCTGAGGGATGAGGATGAGGCTGGAAGAGAAGGAGGGGGACGCGGGCAAGCAGGAGGGCCGGCAGGAGGGCCGGCAGGAGGGCGGCGGAGGCGGAAGGGCCGGCGCGGGGGCCATTCACGCAAGGGGACGTTGTTTCCGCTCGACCTGCTCCCACCGCCCGCTCGATGAATATATTCCCCGAACCGAAGGCACTCCCTCAAATCATATGCACCGCCCTCCCACGCCCGCCCAATTAACTTCTTCCCGACACCCATGAATTTTATGGGAGCGCCTGCCGGCGGACGGATTCTCCTGAATGGAAATCGGTAGACCGTAATCGGTGATTGACGCTGCCATAAAAAAAATACGATTTTGAGGTAAAACCTTCCGACGAAGAGGAGTAATATTTTGTGTCTGTGACCACTGCAACTCAAACGAAAAGAATGAATAAATTGTTATTTCGAAAAAACAATACCAAAGAGTGAAACAGATAACTCTCGTTTCCCCCCTCAGGGTCTTTCCCCGACGTGCAGGTCGGCCCCAAAGAGGCAACTTTAACGCTTTTGTACAGGTGCCGACTTTGTAAATCGGCACGTTTGCTTCTCGAATAACATCCAGGCGAATGCCGTCAGGGCGTCGCCCCGCCACGGGCTCGCAGCCGGCTTACTCGGGCTTCGCCCACTGGCCTTGTTTCCCCCCTCGGGGCCTTTCCCGGCGTGCAGGTTAGCTCCTCCTTGTAACGCTCAGAAAAGTACAAAACGGGATCACATATGAATGATCGTGAGTAATACAATGTGGTGTTATCATATTTAGTTAACATTTACTTACTACGTGCACTATTATTTAGAACATTATTACATTATGTCTAGTGATTTATTCATATTTTTAACTTGTTTGTTCGACATGTACTGAAATTTTATTGTTAACAAATTAGTAAAACAATAATATTCTTGTTTATTAACTGTAAGAAATAAAAAAGTAAAGAATATTGAATCATTTCGGTTTGACTCGTTCACTAAAGATGCTAATCTTATCACAAGCATATTCCAAATGCTTGTTGTACTGAAATAGCAACGTTCCGACACCAGCATCTGTCGACAAACGCAGTACCCACCGAATCCGAGCCGAATGCACGGTTCTACGTCAGCGGCGCGATGGTGGTTGATTAATGCCGGTATTGCGACTGGGTAACACGAGCGTCCGCAGCTGCCTGCGCGGAGGGGCTGCAGAGGGCGTGGCGCGCAGGGGCCCGCAGCGCAAAGGCTGAAGCGCGGCCAAGGGGATGATCAGCGGCTTCCCAGCGCGTGAATCACAGCCGGCGCGGCGAGGCTGCGGCGAGGCTGAGGCTGGCGTACAATGGACGGAAAAGCGCGCGTGGGGGATATTTTATTTTCGTCGTAATGTACTTTCATATGCACTAAACGCAGTCAAGCGGATGAACGAAGAGATACGATCGGCGTCTATTAACGACTTTAACAATCCGGCGTCGAAATAAATGACTTCTATCAGAAGATGGCATGTGAGTACTCCTATTCCAACGACACGAATTCCTTATTGCTATGATTTTTTTTATAAGGTGATGTTACGAAATGTATTAAGCGACACATAACATACATCACATAGAACGGATCTCGTTGGATATAAACTTCTCGTATCGCCTCCGTTTACAAATTTCCACTACGTCCTTTATTTGCTTTACAAATTTGCTTTACAAAATTATGTTATTAATTTTTATCCTCGAGCAAATTTTGGGGAGTCGGCACATTGGCGGTAGTTGGGAAGCCAGAAATCTCAATATTGCTGTACGAGAGTTTCACACGCGATGCGTAAGGGGGTTTCATATAAACAGAACACTTCCAATATCCGAGAGAATTATGATCGCAAGTACCTCAGATACGAATAAACTTCGAAAATCCAGATAAATGACTGAGAAAATAACGACGTAAAATGTACTTTATTTAGTTTCATGTTTAGGAACTTATAAAACGTATGTCCACAGATTGATAATGAAACAAATATTTAATTAAAATCGGGATGAAACCGTACATAGTGCAGATTAGAAGAACAGAGGTTCAAGCGATTTCTTGTAAAAATTGTTATTTTCAGATGGCGACACCCTCATATTTAAAAAGTTTCATTATAATAAATTTCCTGCCATTTCGTACTTATTATTTGGATTTTCTAAATAAAAATTAGTTTTCGGTCAGTTAAAACTTTTTTGGAAATGCCTCCATTATTACTGTCGCAAGTAGACACAATTTCTAAATAGAAGCTCAAAACGTTATAGCATTTTAAGCGATACTTAATTGAAATTTCATTATACACATCAATTGGATTGAATTTAATGCTCTCTTTATTGTATTTTACTAATAAAATTTGAAATCAAAAGGTGTTGTACAACTTCAAATAAAGGGGAAAATTGTGAAAAGAATAAAATAATGTGATGATATGCTATCTCCGCAGACTCTTGACTTGATGCGCGATTGCCGGTCTGGTTCAGCCCTCTGTGAAGCTGTGGTAGGGGTAATGGTAGTTGTGGAACCCGGACCGCAAGGGTCATGGCAGTGCTGTCCGCTATGTTCTCCCTTTGGCCGTAATTGCCCAGTGTCGCCTATTGTTATCAATTGTCACCGTCTGTAGTTTATCGTGCCGCACAAACACGTCCTTACGCATACCGTTGATCATCTTTGCTTTCCCTTCATCGACCACAAACGTCCACTAATACCGCACATCGCTCCATTTCTCACGTCGTTCCCGGTTTCTCACCGTTGCCCACCGTTCGCTAGCGATAGCTGTGGCTCCGAGCCAACTATCGTTAAGCACAAAAGCTTGCTACAGCTCATTATCGCTTATCGTCCGTGATCGTTGCCACTTGACACTGACTATTGGAAGCTACTGCTCCCAGCCCTAATTTCTTTACTTAAAACGACTTCACCTTCCTCGCCCCTACGTATAGTGCAATTATATTACAATTACATACTTTTCTTATTGCAATCACGCTCTTTTAGAAATAATTTTACATGCACGATTTTAAACAATAACTGTCCCTATGGGGTACGTGGCACAACAGGGATTACAATCATTTCCATTTCTTACTTTATCACGAAGAGCAAGCCAATTTTCGGACAGACCAATCTACTCTCAGCAGCACCTCTTCATTGACATCTTCAACTTCATTTACCGTGACAAGCTCCCAGACACACCGTGATTCGCAACTTGCCTGCCATCATTTGATTCACCGTGATTCGCAACCTGCCATCATTTCCATTTCTTACTTTACCACGAAGGCCAATGTACTCTAAGCAGCACCTCTTCTTTGACATCTTCAACTTCGTTTACCGTGACGAGCCCCCAGACACACCGTGATTCGCAACTTGCCTGCCATCATTTGATTCACCGTGATTCGCAATCTGCCATCATTTCCATTTCTTACTTTTCCACGAAGGCCAATGTACTCTAAGCAACACCTCTTCTTTGACATCTTCAACTTCATTTACCGTGACGAGCTCCCAAACACACCTTGATTCGCAACCTGCCTGCCTTCATTTGATTCACCGTGATTCGCAACCTGCCATCATTTCCATTTCTTACTTTTCCACGAAGGCCAATGTACTCTAAGCAGCACCTCTTCTTTGACATCTTCAACTTCATTTACCGTGACGAGCTCCCAGACACACCTTGTTTCGCAACCTGCCTGCCTGCAGACGAATCGCTGACCTCCAAGCGCCACCTTCGCCGCCATTTAAAGAAACCTCAGCCGCCCACTCCCTCTCCTTTGCACCAGTGCCTTCGCTGACCTCTGGGTCAATAGCAATTCTTGCAGCTGATGGCGTCTCACCTTGACATTCTCTTCCGTTTATCTTGCCTCGTCTGATCAGCAGGTTCCACAATACCACGGCTGATCTTCTTTCCTGCCCTATATGTCTCGATATTGTGTCTTTCCCTCCCTAATACTTTATTCCTATTGAAACGAAATTGACGCATTCAAACAATGCAAAAATAGTTATACATACAAGTTTCTGGCACAGTCAAGAGACCAAGAGTACGTCGTATTTAATCATCAAATCAATTTAATTAGCTGTCATACATTTAATATAAATATATCTATTTGTGATAATAATAATAATAATAATAATAACTTATATTTTATTTCATTAAAGCATTTGATTGACCCTTTCATAAATGTGACCCTGCCGCTACAATTGATAATACAACCAGGATTCGTGCTATGTCCTTGTTCTCTTATTTTAACCTCTAGCACATTGCCAATTCTCTCGAACATTCACGTAACTAAATTCCTATTGATAAAATGATAACAATCGATAAACACACAAGGAGAAATTCTGTTCGAAAAGGTTCTGAAACTCCTCTAACATTTAAGTCTCTGAATGTATAGCAGTTTGTTAGTACTCTTACGCTTGCTTCATCATCTATCCCGATCCATAACGTCGGTGTACAAGAAACGTGATATACCTCAAAAATTTCCATTTTACAGCTCAGTAAAGAAGTTCGTCTAGAAAATTGCTTTTACAAGTAAAAATATAATAAAGAGAGTCCATAAGACATCTGGTATAAAGATTAATACACTGGCTTTTGTCATTAATTACGCGGCACGGCTCAAAATAAAATCGTTGTCCTGCAAAATGGGATTGTTTTCTTGTGTACCAACGATAAACGGTCTCATCGAAATATCTGTCTCCCCTAACCTTACCAAAATCGTCCGCTTCGGCGACCGTCTCCAAACTCCCTTCTCAACCCACAACTAAAAGCCACCCACCTTCAACCCTCTGTCGTCACCTGCGCCCCCACCCCCGCTGCCGAATGCCTTGTGCCGCCGCCGCTGCTGCGGCAGCGGCGACCGCCGCTCTACTGCGGCACACCACTATTTATAGGATTTTATTTACCGCGCCTTTAACGAGGGCGGCGTTCGCCCCGCGCCGCCGCGGTCACCGCCCCCCTCGCCGCCACCGCGGCGCGGCAGTGTGGGCGCGTTCGGAAATCGTGCTTCCACGAAACAACGCGACACCGGCGCTGGTGCACCCACATCTTTTGCTGCCCGCGCTGGGTTTAACGTCTAATGCCATTCCCTCCATCATATTATTATTATTATTATTATTATTATTATTATTATTATTATTATTATTATTATTATTATTATTATTGGCGTATAGGCCATTACTGACCACGCTACACGATTAACGTGTGTAATTCTTCCAGGATCAGCTTTTCAGCTGTATCCTTGGATTACAACAAGGTTGTTACGCCTTGAAGTGTGACTTATGAGACGATAGGATGATGATAGGTGAAGGGACAATCACAAATACGACCATGTCTACGCAGGACTCGAACCTGCAGCCTCCTCGGCACAGACGACGGCTGCCGCAACCGTCTGCGCCACGGGGCCCACTATTATTATTATTATTATTATTATTATTATTATTATTATTATTATTATTATTATTATTATTATTTGCATATCGACAATTTATGCCATCGGCCACGCTACACGTTCTCTTGCGAGGTCCCGAAGAGATGAACGTGTGTAATTGTGTGGATCAGCATTTTACAGCTGTATACCTTGATAAGACAAGGTTTGTACGCCATGAAGTATGAATAATGAGGTGGCAGGATGGATAGTGAGGGGTGAAGGGACAATCACAAAACCGACGATGCATATGCACGACTCGAACCTGCAGCCTCCTCAACTGTTTGCGCCACGGGATTATTATTATTATTATTATTATTATTATTATTATTATTATTATTATTATTGTTGATATTTAGTCCACACTTTCAGGTAGAGCAAGTTTTCAAAAGACTAGGAAGAGCCTGTTATAGCGTTATTGGGAATAGGGCTACTCCATATTCTGCACAATGTTTGCTTTAGCTTAAAGAAATCGTGTCTCAGTCTTCCATAATCGTACTTGACTATACTACATTTCACCTCTATGGGGACTGCAATAGAGATTGTACTAGACGTTTCCAGTGGCAGCTTTAAGGATAGCTGTGTGTGCTGAGACATGTGTGCTGAGAAAACAAATACTGATTTCACGAATCCTCGGAAACTCAACAGGTCCAATCTCGTTTCGTTTTCTTTACATTTTTGAAGTTTCAAAAATAAAAATACGAATGATCACAATTACGCAATAAACAAATGTCAATAAACCCCGAGAATGAAATGCAGATTAGGATTTTAAATTTCAGGAGTCAGAGCTTTACGCTCGTAAGACACGCGGGGGTTAGGGCATTTTAGTTGTGAATTGGTAAAACATCAAGCTGAAGTACTGAAAAGTGGCTGGAAATTGTCTTTTACAATTTTAGGTGTCTTTGGGACTATTATACATAAAAATCAAGAAGGTTTTGAAACAGGTGAATTGTATATAAATATATCCTCAAGGTTATCATCTATTTGCAGAGTAATAAAATGACTGATTCCTAAACCTCTTTTCTTTTAGCTAATTTTTATTATATATATATATATATATATATATATATATATATATATATATATATATATATATATATATATATATATATGTGTGTGTGTGTGTGTGTGTGTGTGTGTGTGTGTGTAACTCCCTCTATAAACGTGTAGACCATCATACTCGCCTTCCCCTCCCTACAAAGGTACGTCACAGCACGTCGGCGTTTCTTTGGTTCTTCCGTGCGCGCCCGGCAAGCGCGAACAGACACCAGCGCTCGTCGTCGCGCTGTGACGAGACTGCATTCCAACCGGAAGGCTTTCGCTAGCTATTTTAGGTTGCACACAGGGCTCGCCGAGTCACTGCTCTTCCCAGACTGTACGTGATTGAAAGATGGGATGGCCATGTTAGCTTTGTTGTGGGTGGCGTCTCGTTATGCAAATATGCGGTAGCATGTCATGCAAAAATGCGACAGCTTCTTTTTTATGGTGCGTACGTAGGTATCACATGTGTCATTTGTGCGTGTAGATGACCTTTGTTATAATCCTCGTAAGGTCCTAAATCCTCGTGTTTGAGAAACAGATGTTTGCGTAAAATTAGAGCACGTCGAGAGAAAATTGGAACAAAAGAGACAAAAGCGTAATAGAATTTTGTTTCCAAAACAGATTTTTAATAATATTAATACTTATAAGTTTTATTTGTGTGCGAGACGTATGGAATAAGATATTACACGTATCGACGTGCCATCTACGATCACAACAAAAGCTTTTTTCAAACGCTAGATACTTTTCGCCACCAATTAATCTATTTTATCTCCATGTTTTATTTAGAATGTGAAAGGTTGTTATAGAATATTTTCACAAATAGAAATAATATTTTTAACCGCCCTTGGTGGACCGACACCAGCCCCAACACACGTGCTTCAGTCCAGCAATCGAGTGCCACGCACAGAAATCGCGGTGCGTGCCACGACCGAGGAGCGGACTGAGAGGCGGGGTGCGATGACGCGGAGAGGAGAGGAGCGGGACGCAACGAAATGAGGGTGGATGGAGTGTGGCGGGGCAGGGGCGGGAGAGGCAGGGGGAAGGATGGGATGTGGGAAGGCGACGCGCGGGAGTATATTTGCGGGATGGGACGGGAAGAGGAGCGGCGCATAGGGCAGCGGAGGGACGTGAGGGCGCAGCGAAACGAGGTGGGATGGGGCATGAAGAGGCAGAGAGAGAGAGAGAGAGAGAGAGAGAGAGAGAGAGAGAGAGAGAGAGCGGGGGGAGGGGGAGAATAAGCGGGAAGAAGAGGGATAGTATGGGGAGATGCGGGGAGCGGATTAGGACATAGTGGGGTGAGGGAAGGAGGGTGAACAATCGAGGGGTGAGCGGAGGTGGGCGTAGCTGGTTGGGGCGCAACGCAAGGAGATGAAGTTCGGTACGGCGGAGTAGATCAGAATGAGCGCAGAGGAGAAGGATAGCGTGGTCAGAAGCGGAGAGTGAAGACGGACAGTGTGGGTGAAATGAGGGACGGAAGGAAATAGAATGAAGACGCGAGGGAAGGGGAGGGCGTGGTGGGGCGAAGCACTGCAAAACAAATCAGAATGAGACTGATAAGGCAAGAGGGAGGGAGCGGATAAACACAGTGGGCTGCGGTGAGGAGGGCTGAAGAGTGGAAGGGTGAGGCGTGCGGGGCGGAAAGAAGCTGAGCGGGGAGGAGAGAGGCGGGACGGGGAGAAGCGGGGAGCGGGCAAGGGCAGTGTGGGCTGCGGTGAGGAAGGCTGAAGAGGCGGGCGGGGCGGGCAGAAGCTGAGCGGGGAGGGGAAAGGCGGGACGGGGAGAAGCGAGGAGCGGGCAAGGGCAGTGTGGGCTGCGGCGAGGAAGGCTGAAGAGGCGGGCTGGGCGGGCAGAAGCTGAGCGGGGAGGAGAAAGGCGGGACGGGGAGAAGCGGGGAGCGGGCAAGGGCAGTGTGGGCTGCGGTGAGGAAGGTTGAAGAGGCGGGCGGGGCGGGCAGAAGCTGAGCGGGGAGGAGAGAGGCGGGACGGGGAGAAGCGGGGAGCGGGCAAGGGCAGTGTGGGCTGCGGTGAGGAAGGTTGAAGAGGCGGGCGGGGCGGGCAGAAGCTGAGCGGGGAGGAGAGAGGCGGGGTGGGGAGAAGCGGGGAGCGGGCAAGGGCAGTGTGGGCTGCGGTGAGGAAGGTTGAAGAGGCGGGCGGGGCGGGCAGAAGCTGAGCGGGGAGGAGAGAGGCGGGGTGGGAAGAAGCGGGGAGCGGGCAAGGGCAGAGTGGGCTGCGGTGAGGAAGGCTGAAGAGGCGGGCGGGGCGGGCAGAAGCTGAGCGGGTATGAGAAAGGCGGGACGGGGAGAAGCGGGGAGCGGGCAAGGGCAGTGTGGGAGGGAGGTGGGCGTGGCAGGGGAACGCGAGAGGAGCGCGAACGCCTTGTTAGCGGCGCTCGTTAGGCGCCCCCGCCCTCGCGGTTCCTCAGGCTCCGACGTCCCGACGCTCCAACACCCCGCGCTGCCTGGGAAGCCGCTACGCTTCGGTTCGGCCGCGCGCCGGCGCACAGTAGTCGAACACAGGCGCGTTCCCACGGAGCGGATTCCCTTCCTAGCGCGTAAGCGGAGAAATTACCGGGCGTTTAAGGTCCGTGATCTCCGAGTGGTTGCTTTTCACACCCTGGAAAGGAAACTCGGCAAGGGGGTTCTAAGCAGCATGAGAAGCCGACACGCAAGTACGTACTTGCATGGGATGAGAAGCACGTATTCGAACTATAAAGTTGCGTTAAGATATGGAAGGAAGTCATTGGGGGGGGGGGGGGGGGGGGTCTAGTCCACGAAACTCACTGGAGAAAGGTTGTCAAGGTTTTACTGACAGGGAAATGCAAATCAGATACAACACAACATAGCTGATTTTAAAACAAAGTAGCATTAGCTTATTCACCAATAAGTATCACTGGGCAATACTATTTCATACTTAAACATACCTGCGAAAAAACTGTGGAATTTTAAGTTTGCTCCATACGCCATATTCCTCTTATGAATGGTCTCCAAACTGTTTTCCACTTATGCTTCATTGTGACCACGAATGAAATGAAGGAGCATAGCAAGAAAAGAAGTTCACTGCATTTATTGTAGGAAAAAAATATTCCGTTATGAATGAAGTATATCAGCGACATCGTTAGGGAAATACTCCACCCCACATCCCGAAGGTTTAAGGTTAAGCACACCATCGAAGAGACGTGACTTAACAAAAGAAGAGTGTTTATTCTAAGAAGTACTGGCCAGCATTACGTTCCAGTCGCAGCAGTATTCGTCGGGAAGGATTCAGCATTCCATGAACAGAGATAGTGTGGAACTCAAAGCCACATGGACAGAACGGTGTTTAATTCAACAGTCATAACGGAAACGTGATAAAGGGGTTGCCGTCATTTCAGCGACTTATCCTAAACAGTTTTTACTTTGACAGGGTCAATTTTGTAATAACGCTAAAGAAAGGAAGAAAGGTGCTTGCTTATAAGTATTTTCTAAAAGCCTCGTTTAATAAATCGTACGTATATGATTCATCTCTAAATGGTTTCGAATTTTCTTGTTTCTTGTGTAAAACATACTTCAAGAAGTAGTAACAGAACTAAAAGTCTCCGTTTTGTGCCATTCCAGTTAAATAAAAAGCTGTTTAATGAAGTTAAAGAAAATATACACCTTACATCAGTCAGTTCGATTCTAGTTTACGTAAATACTAGTTAACATGTACGTACGTATTTGGTATTTTGGGTCGATTGTCCGAATTTGCCGCCCAGCTGTCCCCATGCCAGGGTCTTGTTGAATTCCCATGCTTAGGGGTAAGAGAGGCTTGTGACGAACATGACTTATGCACTTCACCATATTTAACAAACTCCGTCTGTCAGAGCTTTTTACATCCACATAGCCACTGAATCTGGGACGATTTCAAACGAAAGCTACAAATTTTCACCTACCAAGAATCGAACAGGGATTCCACAACGGGAATCAAGTACGGCACCCATAAGTCACCCTACAGCTGCAGTTACATAATTCATTTAATACTGTTATATTAATTATTATGACTGGTATTATTATTTAATTTATTACGGAATTCCTAATAATTTTATTTTATTTTTAAGAAAATTAATGGATTTATTTCAGATCATCGCAACTGTTGATCAAATAAATCTATATGACTAAACAGCGTGCTGTCATTTATGTCCTCCAAGAACCGCGTGCAGAACCACTGTGCGGTGGAGGTGCGGAACTGCGGGTGCGGGGCGCGCGCCGCCGCTGTTTACGAGAAAAACAAAAGGTCGGAGACTTCGGAAGGATCCATTCCCGAAACTCAACGGCGAGAGGATTTCGAGGGTTTGTGCGTATAAGGACGCCCCCGCCATCGCCGGGTTTTCCACTCGAGCGTTCGTGATGCCGGAAAATCCGCTCCTGGGTCGATTTCCAAGCGCTCCCGAGAAGGGCGCCCCGCGGAGCGCTCCAAGTGCTTTGACACGCAGACACACTACTCGCCATTGCGGAATTGTTTGGAAAATATAAGCACGCATCACCAATGTTCCTGTAAAACGCACAAAAAACGAGCAAGACAGCTCTGATTTGTACCAATCAATTTTATTACATTCTCTAAGTTGACAGACATTGTATTTATAGCCGTTATCAATAACAATTATTTCTTAAATTATAATGAAATAGTAAAGGTCTTTCTAGTTTATTGATTTTGGGCCCAGCGACTACTCCGTAAGTGCAGTAGAAGGGAGATGGTGATGCCCCCCCACACTGGATGTTAAGATCCGGCGCTGACCTACACCTCGGCTTGCTGGATTATTCCCATCCAGCTATCTGGTACCAGCAGGGCACCTTCCCAGCCGGGACAAGCCTTAAGCTCCTATACCTGTGGTAGAATAGCGTATACAAGTGTAAAAGAGTACAAGTACGGGATGACGACAGGACAAGCATGACGAAGGAAAATGCGTGGTAGTTGAGCCTTTGTTAGTGTACTGCGAGGAAACCGCGGGAAACTACGGATCAAAGCAGCCAGCCGCTACAATTCTCCTCCAGGCAACGGCGGAATTTGACCTACCTAGGATTATCTAGCTTGTGAGGAAAATTCAGCCACAGTCGGGACTCGAATCTTAGGACCTCCCTGTTAGAAACACTGCAACGGTATTATTTGGTGCCCTGGGTCACATCATCCGGTCTTATGGGTATAGTTTTTGTATTCTTTTAAAGTCGAAATGAAATAGTGTTATGATGAAAATGCACTCTAAATAATGTGAGTTCTGATAATATTTCTGCTCACCACGTTCTTCTACTTCATGAAATATCGCAAACAGCGATGAATTTGAACTATTTATGATGGAACACATTTCAATTTATGAATCTCTAAACCTGAATTTGACTGAAATCAGTTCCTCATGTGACTGGCCATATATGGTAGAAGAAGAATATGAAGTGCGATCTGTTACATTAACATTCATGTATTCATTCATCGGCTTTCAACAGACGAGAGGTTCTGAGCCATAAAGCTTCTTTTCCGCTTGACCACTTTGTGAAACACAACGGAAGCCTTCAGGGCTAACTGCCGTAAGGTGGGAAATACGCCTATTGATTTACATTCATGTACGGCAAATTCCCTTGGAAAATGAGCAGTTCCGAAGAAAACCGAAGCCGAATTTTTATATGCGCATATTGAAGTCTCTAAATGCAACTCTTGCATATGTTTTGCACGGGTTAGTGGTAATATAACAATACTTCCAAAGTAGCTACTAATTCCCTTCATAAAATTCACAGATTCCGGCTCCGACTTGGAACAAGTAATCACGTCAGAACCCTATCTAGGATTCGCTTTTGGTCGTAACCTGCAAGCTTACTACATCTACTTTGTACTAAGTATTAATAATACAGCTTAGCAACATTTTAAATTATATGTAACTGCACGAGCCAGTGTCCGAAACATCGTATATTGTACACCGTGTTAGTAAATATGACACAGAAACCTCCAGACCCTAATAATAGTCACAAAAGAACGCGCCATTGTCGTTATTTATTAATTAGTTAATTACGAGAAGCTAGAAAGGTCAAATCCCTCACGACGGAATAATCCATGTAAAGAGTTTCACGTCAACTCTAATTGTATTCAAGTTCGCAATGTATTTAACATCGATCTTTTACGTCGAGTTTTTTTAACATCGATGTTCTTCGTCGATTCCTATTTTACCTAGTTCATATTTTTTAATAAAAAACATTCCCTAATATCTCATCAAAATTCTATAATAATTTTCAGATATCCATGAACTGAATATTCTTCAGTTTTCGCCAATAAACAAACCTATATTATTTTTGAATTATCAATGTTTTAAGTGTCCTCATGATTTTTACCATTTTGTTAATTAAATCTTAATTACAAATTAATAAATGAGACCACTTTCAAATTAAATCCCCCCCACGAGAACTTCAATGGTTACTAAACCAGTTTTAAAAACCCCGATCTTTAATAATATCGATTGTTTTGGGTCGATGTTTTATTAACATCGCTGTTTCAATTTCGAGCATCGATGTTTAGAAATATTAATGATTGTGGATTGATGTTGCGTTAACATCGCTATTTCAATTTCGAGCATCGATGTTTAGAAACATCAATGATTTTGGATTGATGTTGCATTAACATCGATGTTTTAATTTCGAGCATCGGTGTTTAGAAACATGAATGATTTTGGATTGATGTTGCATTAACACCGCTGTTTCAATTTCGACCATCGATGTTTAGAAACATCAATGATTTTGGATTGATGTTGCATTAACACCGCTGTTTCAATTTCGACCATCGATGTTTAGAAACATCAATGATTTTGGATTGATGTTGCATTAACACCGCTGTTTCAAGTTCAAACATCGATGTTTAGAAACATCAATGATTTTGGATTGATGTTGCATTAACATCGATGTTTTAATTTCGAGCATCGGTGTTTAGAAACATCAATGATTTTGGATTGATGTTGCATTAACATCGATGTTTTAATTACGAGCATCGGTGTTTAGAAACATCAATGATTTTGGATTGATGTTGCATTAACACCGCTGTTTCAATTTCGAGCATCGATGTTTAGAAACATCAATGATTTTGGATTGATGTTGCATTACCATCGCTGTTTCAGTTTCGAGCAACGATGTTTAGAAACACGGATGTTTTGTTGTTGATGTCGCATTCCTAGCCGCAACAGCTTACAAATCAGAACACGGATTTCGTTTACGCCTCGAGCCGCGCGTCCCCGGTTGTCAGCCCACGCGCCGACCACCGCCGCGCTGCACAGTGAAAGCGCTCGTCCTCCGCCGCAACTACAGTTCTCTACAGTACCGACAGCGTATAAGCGCTTCTGACATTGCGATGCGCTGTTGCCACGCATTACTCCGCTCATGGCACTACCTACACGGAAGATGGATTACATCGCAAAACATTAGGCACACGTCTTGATATCATGATCTCATAACCTTCGCCTTATCGCCCCCGCGATTTCGTATGCGTAAGATGAGCGGCAACGCTGAACCCTGGCTGTGAGAAAGTAAACAAATGCTCGCAAGCTGATTGCTTCAGAGCAGGTCACATGACGTACCACAGCACGTGGCGAGAGAACTGTCACAGTCGCTTATACTGCAGAGACAGAGTGGCGCACTCGCCTGCGCCCCCGATGCCGCCGCTTTGAATCCAGTGACCAGGAAGATTTGAGCCGTGCAATACAGGTGGGTTGGGACCCACCAATTTATCGAAAATCAATATTAATACGTTCACAAATCTTGTCGGTCGATGTTTCTAAACATCGATGCTCAATAATAAAACACTGATGTTAATAAAACATTGACCCCAAACCATCCATGTTCTTAAACATCGATGTTTTTAACACTAGTTAAGTTAAACCACCAATTGCATGGCTAACAGAAGTTCACGTAGGGGACTTTAATTTGAATATCGTCATATTTACTAGTTTTTAATTGAGATTTATCAGACAAAAGATCAAAAAACGTCAGGAATATTAACTTTATTCCTTGTAAATTTATTGTTTTGTTTATTTTGTCGATCTAACACACGTCGGACTAGTGAAAATTGAAACACATGGATTAATGGCGAATTATAATTAATAGCGGCGGATTATAATTCATGCTAAGGCAAAGCTCATGTCATCCTATTTCGACAGAACAATTTGTACTTTACTTATGTAGTCGATTTTCATTCCTTGTAAGGTTAAACTTTTAATGTAAGTACCACTTATTGCTCAAACGTAACGAGTGTTATGAAAATTACTAATAAATTTTATAAATGGCATACAGCAACGCATGAGTTCGTACTGGAATTTCGGAAATAAAAGTGTTTTGTTTTAAGACTATGTGACTGCAAAAAATAAACGACAAATATGCGTAATATATAAAATAAATATTAACAAATCATACTTGTAAATAAATAAATATTAAACGAAATTTCGATTTCAATCGTAACATCAATTTTATATAATATGAAAGAACAAGTTACTATTCGAAATCAGTAAAACTCCTTGCAGAAAACCCCACCGATTAATTGATCACTGGCTAATAACCATAGGTCCCATCTTTAAATCACAGTCGTTCACGTTCCCGAGTGGAACACTGCGATACTAATACATTCACTTGTTTATAATTTCGCTCGCCTGTTTGTTTTGGTTCCGCGCACCTGGCCCATCGCGCCGCGCGCTGCCCCACGTGACCGTCGCGTCCGCCGCGTCACAAGGCGGCGAGCCAAGGCCGACGCCGGGCGGGCCGAGAAAGCCTCGGGGACAATGCACTTCCACTTTTAACCATATTGCCCCGCTGCGGCGGCCGCCGCGCCCGGAGCTGTCAAGCCGGTAATGGAACCGTTATTTGACACAGCGGCGCCGCCGGCGCCGGGAGCTCCCAGAGCGGGGAAGCGGGAACGCGGCCTCGGCGCAGCTCGCGCCGCCCACGCCTTTGTTCCTACTTGCGCTAATCTGACATTTCTTTGACATTTACGTGCCATCTCCACTAAAAATGAGGGCAGTGCGTCAATTTAATAAAAGTAATAATAGGATATTGGCAGCCTACTTCCTAGGACATGTGCTTGCTACTTCGCACCCGGGTTCAAATCCCAGCATACATTGGGATTCTTACCGTTTCGTCCTGGTCAGGGCTATTCTGAGGTATACTCAAAATGAGGACCAATATTACTGGTTTTATGGCGCAAATGGTCAATGGGCAAGTATGCGAATGAAACACGCGATCTTCTCCGCACTCCGAAAATGTCAGTATACGTACCATGCTTTACATTTTATACTGAAGTCCCCGGAAGTGGGAAAAATGCCCGAACAAGGCAGAAATTTAGTAGTTCAATGTACAATGGGTAATAATAATAATAATAATAATAATAATAATAATAATAATAATAATAATAATAATAATATTAAAGTGAACGAAAACAGTAATGTAGTATATTTTTTAATTAATAATTAATTTTCATTTACATCCGAGTAATTACATTTTAATATCTACGAAACACCATGTGTACCAAACTTGTAATTTGAAAATCAGGATTTGTATTCTAAAACTATTTATTGAGGAAAGGGGTCTTTAATTCTTCAAATGTATATTCTGAGAAACGTCGATTTTTGTGTTACGACTACATTACAGATTTAATTAATGAAATTCCAATATGTCGTTGCACAATCATCTCATGGGTCAGTTCTGTCACACCAGATACTTTCCGTCGGCATGTGAATGAAGTCATTTTTGCACTGTATTACCAATTTCGATGCATTTTTAAAGGCATTTTCCCCCCACATAAAGAGAAATGTAGTCCCAGAGGAGATCGAGGAGATTTAAGACGAAATTCCCGTTTTCATTTCTTGGAAATTTTTCTTTCCTTTTAGATTTCCTTTATATTTACAGAATGCGCCTCATAATTGCAAATTATTGGCCAAAAAATAATTCTTTCAAGGAATAAAAATTGTACAATAAAAAATGAATTTCTTCAACAATAAGTAGTATCTTTGTCCCGAGCATATTTATTAAAAGAATTGATATGGCATTCTTCAATTACAAAACATTTACATCCGTTTCTTACTTCAAAACTTAATACGTACGTACTACACGCCTTCAATATACTATGAGCCCTAATACAGATTCCCACTGCTATATATAGAGAGAGAGCAAGCGAAGTTATATTTGAAATGAAGTTCCTTCGTCCTTATTGTTCTCGTCCCAGTCGGTTGAGCTCTTCTCCTCGCCCTAACGACCTCCTCCCTCCCATCCCTTTTCAGACTCCTAATTGTCGTATCCGAATCCATCTGCCGACTTCGTCGCTCTGAGAGTCATGACAGTGATCGTCACTTCTTATTGCACTCGCCGTCAGTCATCATTGCCATCGTTATCATCGTAGCCCCACCCTCGTCGCCACTCACTCACACTATCACACACACACACACACACACACACACACACACACACACACACACACACACAAGCCGGCATACCGCATTTCGTCGACCGTGTTCAAGAGCTAATTTAATCCAGGAAATACATCATCCGACCATCCAAATATTCGAGCATTTTTTTTCTTTTTACAGAAGAATAAAGTGACCTTCACTTTACTAAAAAAATGATACCTACTATAACTTTTAATTTTTATTTTCGAGTATTAACAATGATATAAACGTTGGTGCGATACTGTATCGTAAACATTCCAAATTCTAACAAACATTCCATTTCAGGCACAAATATATGTAAGAAAGTCTTCAAGGATATTTCATGCGTACTATTATGTACTTTCTAACTTACATTTGCACTTTACTGAAGGACAGGTAAGAAAGAAGATGAAATACTTTGACTGCTCAAACATGCCTTTTAAAATTTTAGTTCATAAAGCTAAATTAAATTTTCAACTTCTTAATAAAGGGTAATGAACATCGTTTCGTTGAAAACAAAAAGGAACTTGAAGAATTTAGACATCCAAGGAAATATGAAAAATTACCCACATTTTCCAAGTAAAGTCTATGATACATGAAAATAAATTATTTAATCAATAACTATGATACATAATACATTCGATCAAAACTTAAATAATCGTTCGAAATTTAATACCGCTGTGATTCGAAAGTTACCATTTAATCATCGTTTTCACTGCGTCCTTCTAAAGGGGAAAAATTACGTGACTAATTCACACTAAAGGGGAGCTGAACCCCACAGGACTCAAACTAACTACATTCTCACCAGTAGCTCAAAATTAACACGTTCCTAAAAGACGAATTATCCACTGCCCTCCGCATATGAACGATATTTTTTTTCTCCGACAAGTCGACAACCTCATTTCCCAAACTCCTCTTCGCCGCGCGTCAGTTGGCTCCCCGTCCCGTGCACTTTTTTTCTGCTTCCCCCTCGCGCTCAGCTACGGCTGCCGTTCCACCACGCCCCGCCCCTTCTCGTCTCCTTCCTTCTACCACGCCCCCTGCCACTCCTGTTCCGTCGCTCCCGTCACTTCTGTCGAATCCGTCTCGTGTCCACTCCGCCCGTACCGTCCCGTCCTCGTCTCGTTCTTCCCCCTTCCTCCCATCCGTCCCTTTCGTTCTACACACTCCGGTCGACCCGTTCTTTCGCCCGGTTTCTCTCGCCTCTTTCTTTCCCTCCCTTCCGTCCCGTCCCTTCCGTTTCCTCCCGTCCCTTCACTCTCGATCCGTCCTGACCCTCCAGTTCCGACCCTTACGTCCCACTCTGTCCACGCCGATACGTCCCGTCCACCTCTCGTCCCGTCCGTTCCTCTGGCCCGCCCCCGCGCGCGGCCTGACCCGCCCCGTCCCCCCGCCGACTGCGGTCCATCGCCTCTGCGCGGGCGCGGGTGCGGGCGCGTCGGCACGGAACCTCTGGGAAGTTGCTGGGAGCATCGGAGGGGCCGTGATTTATGCGGCGCGACTAATAAGGCCGGGGCTGCACCGCGGACGCGCCCCGCCGCGGCGGCTCGAGGGCCGCTTTGGAGCGCGAGCGGGGGCGGGAGCGGCCCAAAGGGTTACGAGGCGAGGGGGACGCCCAAGTGTGTAAGAAGACTCCCGCACGCGGGCGGGGTATGAGTGGCGGGGGAGTGAGGCAGGAGGAGATGCGGGGGTGTACTTAGGGTTGCGGAGATGCGTGTTATTGGAGAAGCGGTAGGATGCGGTATTAGGAGTGAAAGAAAGAAGTATGTTCAAATCGAATGAAGTACGACGAATTTTGATAGAATTGCAGGATTGACAGATGGAAGTGTGGAAGGAAGGTGGAGGAGAATAATAGATATAGAGAGAAAATCCCGAAAAATAGAATTACCCGATAAATGGGAGAGTTTAACCGAGATAAAGAAAAATATAGGTGAAATGTAGAGAGAGGAGCGAGTATCGCCGAAATAAGGCGAAAAATGTAAGAATGATGACACAATTTTTAGGGGAAAACATGAAATGAAGAACAAAGAAAGGAAAAGAGAAACAATAATAAAAAATGGGAAATACAAGAGGAAGTAGTCACTGCACAGAGAATGATATTGGTACAGTGTCAAATAACACAAAGATATTGGAAAGAAGCAGTGTGAGGAGAGAAAAATGCAGGAATAAAATGAAGAAATGTGGAATAATATCGCATATTTGACTCATAAAAAGAGTAAACTAGCTGGCGTGGTGAGGGAACTGAGACAGACAAGCCGGATACAAAGTGAAGAACTGAAATAGAGAAGTCACGACTGGTAATATGAAATTAGGAAGAAGTGAACATGTTACTTGATATGTAGAAGACGATAGTACTTTGCAAGCATCGATGGCGGAACCGGTGAAGGCTCCTTACAACGTTATTAGCTGCTAAGGAGGACAAAAAGGCGAGCGGTGCACCAAAAAATCCGTTAACGCTTCATCGATGAACGCAAATCATACCCTTCCCCATTGGTATCCCAGGGAAATTACATGGTTTCCTGGTCTCTGCACCATCACCGAGATGCTCGTCAATTGCTACCTTTGATGAACCAAGGCCTTCATTTGTCATCGTCCCGTCTCCTTCGCTGCCACCTGTCCCATCAATTCCATCCTGGCTGCCAACTGACTCCGACTGAGCAACGCCGACATAAAGTGGTTCATCCCCGTAGCCTCCGGCAATTTTTTTCACTTTTATTAAGGGCTTAGAGAGCAATCTTCCCGAAAGCTGCATCGCCTTCTTACAACTTTTCCTCGCCGTCCGAGTTTCTGTGATGTCCTGGTAAAGCTAGCAAGGCGTAGTATCACAGGAAAAAAACAAACACGATGAGGTTAATAAAAAGAATATTCTGAATTACCTTCGTCAACTATCATGCAGTCATCTAAACTTAACGTCGCGTAAACTGTATACAATGGAATATTAAATCTGAAATTACGATCTTTGTAGTCGAGGTTGTTGAAAAATTAGCGCCCTACGAACCCGGGTCGAAGTACCGGGCTTGGTCATGACATACCTTTGGTTTGTGCTTGTCAATTCATCTTTCATAATTATTCTTGCATGAGTCGTGACTCATTTAAACGGTTTATAACCTTTGTCATTGAGAAAAGTATCTTCACCAGTTGGCCTCAGCCTTGGGAACCATGGGTCATAGTGACACACGTAGTCTAATGCCCGCAATAACTAGATAAATAATTAAATGGAAACATGTTGACATGGACGGCAGAGGCGGATAAGAGCATGTACAGGCTCAACACATCGATGCTATGGATTGTTGGATCGAATCCTACCGTGGACGTGAATGTTTGCTCCCAGTATTTTGTGAGCAAGTTGTCGCGCCTCAGTCTGCTTTCAACCGCCGAGCAGTAAACGTGGACAAGCTCTGAGTTGACGCGCAGATAACAGTGTATGAGTCAAAAGTCTTATCTGAACCGGTGCGATCGATAACGCTTGTGAATAGACACAGTCAACGTTCGTTTTGCCGCATTGCGGCAAAACCACGATATAAACACTTAATTTATTAATAGTGCTCCACCACGAAGACAAAAACACCAACTGTGTTTTATATAGTGTATCATCACAACTATAAAATAGTGAATATTATAGTGAAAAGTGCTACAAACAAAACGACAAAGTTCTCAAAATGATATCGGAAGAGGATTCATTAGGAAGACACATTACCAATTCCATAGAACTGTTAAATAATGATGGAAATTATGAAATATACACAAATCAAAACAACACACAACCCTTGCAGCAAAACCAAACAGCAGATCTACATCAACAATATCAACAACTACTACATCAAAACCACATCCTTCAAGAACATCTCAGCAAATTAGAATATCAAAACCAGATGCTTCAACAACAGCTTCAGCTTTCTCGGTCCGACCCAACTGCACTTACCTCTCAAATACATGAGGATCGTACACAAGCAACGGAGAAACCCAAATCTGCAGATGAGAGGTCCACAGATGTCGACAGTGAACTCTATCAACCAACTAGTGCGCAATACCAACCCAACAAAAAAAGAGGAATATCAAAAGTAAGTAATCATAGTGACGCAAAACGTAGAATGTTGAATAACAGTTCTAGTAAAGACGCTTTTTCAATAAATAGGTACTCAATCTTAGAACCATTAGACGAATCTGAAGAAACTGTTAATAATAATGAACCACAATCAGAAAACATAAAAATACCCCCAATTTGTATCAGAAATGCAGAAAACATAACCCTACTAACAAAAGATCTAAAAGAACTAATTGGCAAGGGATTTACCTTTAGAACTATAGGGAATTCGGTAAAAATACTTTTGAAAAACATTACAGATTATCGAAAAACAAGAAAATACTGCGAAGAGAAAAACGTCCCTTACTATACTTACTGTTTACAAACAGAAAAAAACCTATCAGTTGTGATAAAAAATGTACCTCTAATTTTCACTGAAGATGAAATTTATAGTGAACTTGAAAATCTAAACTACCCGATTAAAAAAGTAACCAGACTCACCAATAAAGAACAAATACCGTTCAAAGTAGTAGCATTAGAACTAACTAACTCCGCCGAAGGAAAAGAAATATTCAAATTAGATAAACTACTTCACTGCATTGTTAAAGTTGAAATAAGAAGGAAACCACAAGGCCCCCCTCAGTGTAAAAAATGCTTCACATACGGACACACAAAAAATTACTGCACAATGCCACCAAGCTGTGGATACTGCACTGAGCATCATTGGACAAAAGATTGCAAATTATTACAATCCACAAACCCACCACCCCCAATTTGTACTCTCTGCAAAGAAAACCATATGGCTACCTCTAACCAATGCAAATATTCCCCAAAAAGAAAGAGAATCCTTCAATCAAATTACTTCAATACACAATTACAAGCTCCACAATCACAACACAAATACGATAACAAAACTCACACACAAATTTTCCCACAACAAACCCACATAAATCGAAATCCTTCTCAGCCACATTTAGCTCTTAATAACAACCAAAACACAACTGCACCCACATATGCACAAACAGTTACACAAAACACCATACAGTCAAATATTACACAAATTATAATGCAGATGTTACCAACAATAGTCAACCAAATAACAGCAACATTACTCCCACAAATACAAAATATTGTTTCAAACCAAATTTCAAATATAATAAGGAATGGATAAACAACACAACTTAAAATCAATAACAATACTTAACTGGAACGCAAATGGCCTAACAAATAAAAGAAATACACTTATTCAATTCCTGAAAAACCATTCAATAACAATTGCATGCATAACAGAAACTCATCTTGCTCCAGGACAACTGTTCAAAATCCCCGGATTTAACTGTTACAGAGAAGACAGAATATGCCAACACGCCGCAGGAGGAGTAGCAATATTAACTAAAAAGAATTTAGACCACTCACTAATCTCTATCCCTAAATCAAACAACCTAGAGCTAATTGCAGTAAAAATAAATCTAAAAAATGAACGCATAAATATCATATCAGCATATAAACCACCCAAAAAACAAATCGATATAAACGAATTAAACCTAATACTACACAATACAGAACCTACAATCTTAATAGGAGACCTAAACAGTAAACATACCAATTGGGGCTGTAAAGTAAACACACCTAATGGAAGAAAATTACTAAAAGCATCATCAAAATTAAATTTTCAAATCATAGCTCCATCAAATCCTACTCACTACCCCAAAAACTGTAATGCTGAACCAGATATCCTTGACATTACCATAGCTAAAAATTTAAAACATACCCTTTATGCTCATGCACTACCCGAATTAGACTCAGACCACTGTCCTGTTATTCTCACTACTGATATAAACTATATTAAATCTGAGCAACCATTTGGCATAGATACAAAAAACATAGATTGGACAAAATTTCAAACAAACGTTGTTAATTCCCTTCCCACAAACCGTTTCATGAAAAATAAAGAAGAAATTGATATTGCCATAGATACCTTCACCAAAATCATAATAAATGCAGCAAAAGAAGCAAATACAAAGCCAAATTACAAACCAATGTATTCACAACATACAATACCGATTGACATTGAAAAATTAATTCAAAAAAAAACACAGAATTCGCAGGCAATGGCAGCAATATAGGAGCCCTGATCTAAAGAAAATATTAAATAAACTAACACACCAAGTTAAACTAGCCCTAGATGAATACAGAATTCAACAATATAAAAATCACATCAAAACAATAAATCCTAAAGACAGCAATTTATGGCAGGTTACAAAACAAATATTGAAAGAACCAACAATTATTCCAGAACTAAAGAAATCAGATAAAACAGCTACAACAACAAAAGAAAAATGCGAATTACTAGCAGAACATTTTCAAGAAACATTTTCACCAAATACAACCTCAAACAATAACAACTTAATCCACATCAATAACTATGAAGTAACAACAGTTCCTCACCCAGTAAAATACATATCACCAAAAGAAACATACCAAACAATCAAGCACCTAACTAAGAAAAAATCAGCTGGAATTGACCAAATACCAACCATACTCCTACAAAAACTAAATAAGAAAACAATTAGTTACCTAACTGCAATATTTAACTCAATGTTAAGAACAGGATACTACCCCAAAAAATGGAAACACTCCATAGTAATACCAATTCCTAAACCAAACAAAAACCCAGCATCTACAGAAAACTATAGACCTATAAGCCTAATACCTATTGTAGCCAAAGTAATGGAAAAATTAATCCTAAAAAGACTGCTGCAATATATTAATGAAATTCAATATATACCATCTTTCCAATTTGGGTTTAAAGAAAAGCACTCAACAACACATCAACTTTTAAGAATCACAGAACTTATATATAAAAACTTCGAACAAAAAAATCATACACTGGCTGTTTTCCTAGACGTATCCCAAGCATTTGACAGAGTTTGGCACGAAGGTCTAATATTCAAACTTCAAGAATCCGGACTACCCCTCTATTTGTTAAAAATAATAAAAAGCTTCCTAAAAGAAGGAGTTTTTACAGTAAGAATAAATTCAACTTTCTCCACACAAAAAGAAATCACAGCTGGAGTACCACAAGGCAGCCCATTATCCGCAACCCTATTCAATATATTCACAGCAGATTTCCCAACTACCCAAAACACAACAACAGCATTATTTGCTGATGACTGTGCAATCTCTAACCTCTAACCTCTAACAAGTGCCTAAAATCAGCCACTAAAAATCTACAAGATGAACTGAACAAAATAATACAATGGGCAGACAAATGGAAAATAAAACTAAACCCGAGCAAATGCCAAGCAAAAATATTCACCCTATGCCAAATTAACACTACTCCCAAACCACTAAAACTACTTAACACAACACTAGATTGGTTACCAAAAAAGAAACCCATTAAATATCTGGGATTATTAATGGACACCAGATTAACATGGACTAACCATATAAACGACAAAATCACACAAGCAAATAAAAGACTACATAAACTGTACCCACTAATTAATAAAAAAACCGTTCTCAAAACAGAATGTACATTAGTACTCTACAGAGCAATAATTCTCCCCATCATAATGTATGCATGCCCAATATGGTACAACACATCAGCGACTAATATAAAGAAAATACAAACATTCCAAAATAAGATCCTACGTATAGCTGTAAATGCACCCTGGTTTATCAGGAACAATCAATTACACTCAGAATTAAAAACAGAAACAATACATCAGATACTGCTCAAACGCGCACATTCCTTTTTCACATCTTTATATAACTTTCCATCAACTGAACATTACAACCTTGGTTCATCAGCAACAACAACAAGAATCAAAAACAGATTTCCATACGACAAGTACCTAATTCAATTTGCTGACCCTCCTTAAACCTGACAAAATTAAAATAAAGATTGCAAACAACAACCAACTATGCACTTATCAAACATCATACAATAATGAGGAACCTGTTGGGCTTCCCTTATTTCTTCTTATATTTAATGATTGACTGTATTATTTTTTTTCTTTTTCTCTTTCCTTGTGTGAATGTAATCCTTTTAAAGGTAGTTTGAAAGGTATTTCTACTGTTTATTTGTATAATTGTATTTTAAGTTGTTATTAGATATAATCAATCCCTGTAAAGCAGTAATGCTGGTCTGTGGAAATTAAAAATAAAAAAAAAAAAAAAAAAAGTTGTCGCGCAGACCGAAATTATGTTTGTATCTGAGGAGCCCGAAAGTATGTTAGGTCCTAGTGTATGATTGTGAATACAACCCAGTAGAAGATGATGATAATAATAATAATAATAATAATAATAATAATAATAATAAAATATGCCGTTATTAATATGAAGATAAACGGTAACCCACAAATTCCTGAAAGAAATATAATAAAATGTGGCTTCGGGTAGGTTGAAGTTCGGTGATGCTAAAATAGAAGAATGATACCAAACATACATTTTAAAAAATTAATAAGAAATCAGAATAAAAAATTACACCAAGTGTTCTCTTTTTTAATGAGACAGATTATTCCACGAGCACCCAGGTCAGCACAAGCCCAAATGCCTGCTCAGGGGAGTGGGGGCGGAGTGGCGTCGAGCAAAGCGGGAACGCCGCGCCGGCCGACGGA
Organism: Gryllus longicercus; assembly: GCA_038098605.1. Classification (NCBI taxonomy): domain Eukaryota; kingdom Metazoa; phylum Arthropoda; class Insecta; order Orthoptera; family Gryllidae; genus Gryllus; species Gryllus longicercus. The sequence continues at coordinate 720,942 of JAZDUA010000374.1, forward strand.
CACGGCCACTTCATTCCCGCTCGCCCGTGTTCGGGGTCACGACCGCCCCGTCGAGTGCCGGCGCGGCGCGGTCGCAGCTGGTTGCCGCACCGGCGCGGGCCCCCTCGTAACACGGCACCTCGTGCTCCAATGCCAATCCCCAGTCTCTGCCGGGGCTCCGAGCTGCACCGCTCAAGGTCGCGACATCGCGGAAATGTCAGCGACAGCGTGGCGACCCCTCGTCTGCTGCGTGTTAACAGGGCAATCAATCACACCTTTTTTGATATGTGATTGGGGTTGGAATTAAGGTTCAGTTGAGGAGCTCTGAACTTCTTTCTAGTGGTTTGTTTGGATTACTACATGAAGTTTCTTTCTTTGTCTTAATACAATCAACACCAAACAATATATCGCTCATGGAACGCAATAAAACTCTTCTGTTCATAAAGAGAGTTACAAGCGGGTTAAACTTTACGCTGACCATTGTAATAGAGTCCCACAATTGATTAAGAAGTAAGATTTAGAGAAAGAATGCATACGAGATCTTTTAATATTAACAAACTGCAAATAATAACAGCTCTGCTGATAATAATAAATAAAGATTAAAAAATAATGGTCAAAAATCAAAATTCGTTCTTTTGAATAGTGCCAGAGTAGCAGTAGATCTTTTAGGTCATGCATAGCAATGCATTTTCAAAGGCAATTCTCTTGTTTTTCTTCCCTAGGACTTATATCCAGCCGACAACCGGTTATCCTTTACGTTCCGATGGGAGGCATATTCGACCCATCTAGACTAGACACCAACACACTTGCAAGCTTCTCGGATCTGGGTCAGAAGAGCTCGGTGCATGCAATTTCAAATTATTTGCTAACAAAGTGTTTCAAATATGGTTCTAATACGTTTCAATGTTTTGCTTCTAAGTGGAAACGACAAAACACAGTAAAATTTTCAAACATTTAAAAGCACACAAAGAATAAAGATCGTCGTTGCTCACTACATCATCGATAACAAAGACACAAATCGCTCCTAGGCCTCTGCGTCGTGGACAAACTGGGTGGTCCCAACGCGCCTCTCGCTGTCCTTCGATTGCGATTAAATTTGATTTAAAATCTCGAGTAAAAGTCGGGTCATGAACTTCAACACTCTCGTAATATTTGGTTTCGTAACATTTCGAGCTGCCTCTCTCTTCCTGGCATCTGGGAAGATAAAGGTCCTGTGTTCACACATATAACGTCAACGAGGGTATTAACACCAGAAATTTCCGACTCGACGATATCTGCGTGCTACGGAACAAGTACTTAAATGATGTAAGCAAGTGGCGACACAAGCCTAGGAGACTGTTGTTCTACTTTTTCGCGCAATATACTCGTAGTATCTGAAAGCACGCAAATATAAAACGTACGAAAAAATACCAATGAATTAAACGAGGCGGTCTAAATATTTTTATAACAAAAGCGATTTAATCTCTCTGATGTTTAGAAATTGATTTTCCAGCAAAATACGTAATTTTAGAACACTTTCCGATTATCTATCAAATTCGGTGTGGTTTTGATTAATCGTAATTCAAAAGTTGCGGTTCAAGATCACATCCGATTTAATAAAATCGGACTTTGAGAGAAAATAACTTGTTTTTCTATTAAAACAACTGAATTTCAAAACGAAAAAAAAAAAAATCATAAGTCACTGAATTTCTAAATTTTAAACCTGACATCGAGAAACATGTTGTTAATGTTTCAGAGCACTACATCACATCTCGCACGACTTTCACGACCCCCAGCACATTGGCAAGAGCCGCCGCTTCGCTGCATCACCGTTTCCTTCGGGGCGACGGCAGCGCGGCGGTGCGGCGGGGCGCGACAAGTGGCAAATTGCCGATCGCCGCCGCGTCTGTCGGCGCCCTCTTTGGCGTCCTGCTTCGGGGCGGGAGCCGCTCCTCAATTCGGGGCGGCCGTCGACGTCGCTCGGCGTTCATTTCGCGCGCATTTGCATACGGCCTTCGACGCCCTGTCGAAGCGCCTTCCTTATTGCCCATAAACACGATAGCGCGCCCGCCGCCGCCGCCGCCGCCGCCGCCGCCGTAGGCTCCCGTTCCACCAGGCGACCCTCGGGAGAGTTGCGGATTGCTTCGCGTCGTTTCACCGCGCTCTTATTTCATTCCCTCCGTGTTTTCTGCGCTGTCTCCCTTTCCGAATCGTCTTTTCTGCACTACTCCTCCCTCCTCCTTCATCAAGGATTTAGGCTTTGACTGTTCCACGTCCAGTTGAACTTCATCCTGACATCTTGGCCGATATTCATTTTATTTTCCTCATGAGAAACGCAGAAATGGGTTGGATCCTTCACTATAGTATTTGAATGTGCTGTACCCAGAAGTTCCTGTTCTTTTAATAATGTTTTTTAATTAAACAAAGATTTAATTTCGACTATTTATTTCTGATTCCACTCCTCCTTTCTTAATCATTTTGTTAGTCGCGAAGACGATATCTTTACATAATGAAGCCCACACCTTACCTAGTATTTTCATTGTCAGAAATGTATCCACTAGTGGAATTTGATTTTCAGCAGAGCTACTTTGGCAGGAAGAATATCATTTGTTCAAGTTTCGAAATCAGCAAATTGAAAAAAAATGAGATTCACAAAAATACGGCTCTGAGTCTTTTGATCCTAATAATAAGCTTCATTCTCAAGTATCAATTTAACGACTAAAGATAGTCAGAAAAAATTATTCATCTACAGGCAAAAATTGTAAACCTCCCTTTAATATTGACAGGAAACGAAAAGGGACTGGCAAAAAATATTCCAGTTATAATGAATCAAAGGAAGGAAAGAAAAAAATATTAAATCAATTCTCTGGAAAATAAAATAAAATATTTTTAAATTTGAAAGACACGCTCAATGATATGTAATATGTTTTTCAATTGTAACATGTAACATGTACCTTTTTAAGAAATGTCAATACTTTACATTGATCCGCACTTTTTTGTTACTGCTCCCATGTGATTCGAAATACTATATGCAATAAAGTGCACCGACATGTTTCAATGTGAAAACCGTATCGGGGAAGCTGTCGTTCCTTCTCGTATATTACGAGCACGAGGTTTCGCCCCGCTCACATTACTGAACTCCGCAGACAACCCTTCGCGGGTCAAGATAAACAAGAGTTACGGACCTCCCATAAATACGCGTTCTTTGGATCGTCAAACATAACGTATATGGTGAAATGTCCGCGATAAGAACCCAGGAGGCCATTTCATCTTCTGATACAGATTAAGCAATCTCTTCGCAACGCGAACCAGAGACGACTGGGGAAAACCTCCAGCAGGGGGGGGGGGCGCGCCTAATTCGAACCACGAACATCCTGAACATAGCTAAGTGCTTATCCCTTCGTCCCCATCTACCTCCGTATTTCTTCCCTTTAGAGTTGCTTTAAGCGGGCGAGAGTCGGCAAAACCGACAAATGTAGATCATAGCTCCCCCGCGCCAGACGAAGCTCCTGCAGCAAGAGTTCGCGCTCGCCGATCGCGTGACGCGGGGCGATCGCTCGCCCACGCACCCCCTCCCCCTCCCCCTCCCCCGGCCCCTTCCTTTGGCGCGTGAGTAATCGCCAGGGGGGCGGAGCGCACGCAACGGGTACGAAATTCCGGCCCGGCTCCTCCCCTCGGCATCTTCACGCACTCGCCATTGGAGGCGCTGCCGGCGCGGGGGTGGCGGCGCAGAGAGCGACACCGGCCGAGAGGGTAATGGACGTTTTGTTTACGGTGATGGCGGTGCGGGTGGCAGTGGAGGTGGACGGGCTGCCGCCGGAGGGCGCTGTGGGGGTTGCGACAAGTGACGGTGGAGCGTGGCCTTCGAGAGAGACAGAATATTCGAATCATATCAAAGACGCGGTTGAAAGTGACGTACGCCGGCCTGGAGAGCCGAGGTCGCAAGATTGAAGCTGTCTCGGCTCACAGGGTCGCGGGTTCGAATCCTGAATGGATGTTTGAGTGGGTGGGTGTTGTCGCCGGTCGCTGTCGACACAATCATATGCAGTAGGTCTGTCTCTTTCGTGGCCCCGCGGCGGAGGCAGTGGCGTTGATGATAGCCGTAGCACTGAGGGAGAGGGTGGTGAAAGGGGTTGAGGGGTCGACAGCTGGGCCTTGGTAAGCCTCTGACAAGGTCGACAATGTTCGCGATTGTAGTAGTGGTAGCGGTGGCGGTGGCGGTGGAGATGGCGGTGGAGATGGCGGTGGCGGTGACGGCGGCGGCGGCGGCGGAGGCGGTGGCGGCGGCGATCGACCTGCTTCGGCAGAGGATGCTTGGAAGAAGAGCAGCGTAGCGGCAGCCGATGCGGTGACGGCAGGTTGGGCGACTGCCCGTATTCCAATGAGCCACTTAGTATTCGAAGGGTAATCACGATGCAGCCTTCGGTTGCGTTTAAATTAAGATTGGTTTTGATTATAACGAATTGTTTTGCTTCTTTCAGCCTCATCTTTTTCCACGCCGCAAATTAATCACAATTTATTTAGAAATGAAAAATACCGTAAATATAGTTATTTATCAATTTGGGTATTTATACAGCCTTTCCATCTCAATATTATACTGTACAAGCCATCATCGAAGAGGTAATATACGTTACGTGATCATGGAGCGTCTATTAGAGTGTGCTTGTACAGACACAGAATTTTATGCATTTGATTAATTCGACATGCCACTTTCCTCGTCCTCTTTTCATTTCTTTATTCTCTTCCTATTGAACTTTTCAAGAAGTGCGAAAGCATGCAACAAGTACGAAATATTTCCTCACCACATCAGACATACGGAAAGCGCGGCTTACATTATTCCAATGAGCCCTTTTCCGCGTGCCCAATGTACGATGGCGCCGTCTGATAGGTGCATTATACTTCACTTTTCTCTCTTCCAGTGAAGTGATCTGAAAGTTAATGCGCTCGATCTGGCGGCACTGAACGAGGCAGGTGCGTCATTTAGGCCGCAATCTATTGTATTCAAAATGCTAAGCAAAGATTAAGGAGAATGAAGCCGATGACGTGGTCTTCAAGGCTTTGTCGCAAAGTTCTTCTATCTTGAGATCGTGTTATTATCTTTACTACGTGTAACGCTCCAAATAACACCAGTGCATCATTTAACAGAATTCTAAGAACCATTGTTCGATTCTTTTTGCTCTTGAATTCCATTCACAACAACCACAAATGACAGTTCAAGAATCTTTACTCAGAATCAGAATACATCACATCGTCTCAGAACCAATTTCACTTCAAAAATATTTCTCTAGCAATCGAGCATCGTTACGTCGCAATAACTTTGTTGTAGTAAAGTGTCGCTACATAGTTTGTAGGAAAAGTTGAAGATAAAAACGTGATGCATTTAAGTTGAATTTAGTTTTATTATTATTATTATTATTATTATTATTATTATTATTATTATTATTATTATTATTATTATTATTATTATTATTATTATTATTATTTATTATTATTATTATTATTTATTATTATTATTAATCGTGGTCTCTTATTTAATTTTTAAAACAAATAATGATTATACCATCGTTACATGACTACCGTATCCTTCTCGCCGGCAATGAGAGTACAGTAAGTATTAATCGACTTTTAATATTTAAATAAAGGGCTAATTTATAAATGGCATTTCGGACCACACAAACCTTTTCCAACTATTTAAGCAGCGTCACATTATTAAAATGTAAAGACGGGTAGATTTTCCCGCGGTGAGTCACAGCAGCTCCCATTTCCCAACGCGAGGGACCAGAGGACCACTTCGCAGCTCGGCGAGTCGGGCGGAGGCGAACAGCAAAACGAACAACAAATTACGAAGCATTCGCTCTGGACCCCCCTTTCGCCCGCTTTCGTCGATCGCGCCGCGCCGTGGCTCCTCCTCGCCCCCGGCGTCACGGGGCGAAACTGTTAGTTTTACGACGGGCGGCGTAACCCTAGACGCTTGTGAGGAGGGGGCGCGGTCGTTGCATAGCGCCGGAGTGACGGCCGCTGGGGTTGAGAAGAACCAGACGAGCCGAGCCGAGCCGCGCCGGGCCCCCGGACAGCCTTAACGAAGGCTCCCGACGCCGGAGTCATCTTGACGGGAGATAGGCACTGCCGCCGGCGACATTTAGACCTCCGCTATGGGGGCGGTAAGAATGCGAGTGCATATTCTGGTGACAACGCCCCCGAAAGCCAACGTTTGTAAGAACGGGAGTGGACCCTCCTTTCTAAGAAAGCGAGTGCTGGATGGGAATGGACTCTTGAGAAGTTGTTGAATGAAAAATATTGGGTTATTCTCACACGGGGACTTGACGGGGTGGCAGATCCTCAGGATTTGAGACGGTAGCGGAATTCCCGAATATTTTCTCAAATTTTAATCAGAAGGAAATTATCATTGAACTTCAACAGTGAGATGAATGAAACACTATTAAGTCATCAATGATTTCGAAACAGTGCTCTTGAGGCAGACATATTGGTAGGAAAGCTATAGCTTTTAACCAATAAGTAATAGCTGTTAAAATTTGAGAAGCGTTCATTATTCCATAATTTTTATTTACTTGTGTATTTACTTATTATTATTTCTAGACTGCGAGATATGACTCTTCTCAATCGAAGCTCCGCCAACTCATTATAAAACTATAACTTTTGCGATTGTTAAAAATGCATTTGCAGAATTTCTATAATTATGCCGTGGATGTGGGCACATGAAGACAGGTATCGCATTACAAATGAATATTACTGACAAGTAAAATTAGAGGATAAAAAACACACCTCCAGCACTTCATTGCATTCCTTTCACAATCCCCATAAGGCTGTGAGAATCGCCTGCCCACTGCCCGGGCCGCCCACCGCTCGGCCAAGAAAGCAAGTTGGGCTCCGCCGAGGCAGCATCCGGCTGGCGTTCCGGTCCGCCGCCGGTTCCGCACGGGCCGGCCGGCCGCCGCCCCCGCACGTGCGCCGCCGCCGCCGCCAGTGACGGCCTCCGACGTGGGCGACGCGAAGGATGCGATGCGATGCGATGCGATCCGATGCGATCCGATGCGATCCGATGCGATCCGATGCGATCCGATGCGATGCGACGCGACGCGATCCGATGCGATGCGATGCGACACGACGTGATGCGATGCAATCCGATGCGACGCGATGCGAGGCGATGCGATGCGACACGATGCGATGCGATGCGATCCGATGCGATGCGATGCGACACGATGTGATGCGATGCAATGCGATGCGATGCGATGCGATGCGATGCGATGCGATCCGATGCGATCCGATGCGATGCGACACGATGCGATCCGATGCGATGCGATGCAATCCGATGCGACGCGACGCGACGCGATGCGATGCGATGCGATGCGATGCGACGCGATGCGACGCGATGCGACGCGATGCGACGCGATGCGACGCGATGCGGCCGCTGCTCCACATGGCGCCCTGTCGCCGCCGGACGCCACTCGCGCTTCCAGTCGCTGGTGCCACTTGGACGTGAAGCGAGGCGATGCGACGGGCCTGGCCCGCGGAACCTCTGCATACAGATGAGCTCTGCGGTCGTCATAAGAAGACAAAGAGAATAGACAAAGAAAATATAAATCTCTCAATTGTTTTCTCTTCTTCTTCTTTCATCATCATCATCATCTTCTTCTTCTCCTCCTCCTTTTTTGCCTCCATCTTCTTGTTTGTCTTCACCTTATGGTCTTCTTCTTATCTTCTTCCACATTATCCGATCGAAAGTAACTATGTGTGCAGTGAGTAAGTGATTAAGTAAAATTTCCGTACTTTTCAGAACACTTTTTTTCTTTTAAACATTTAAAAACCTGTGTAATATCGGGATTTTGTAATAAATTGATGAAGCAAGTCCATCACGTTTGGTAGGGGTCGAAGTTATAATGAATTTGTGTACAAACTGAACAATAATGTTATACCTCGAGTCACGTCTTGCAAATACTTAGGAATACAGCTAGACAGTAAATTGAGCTGGGAAAATCAAGTAAATTTCGTTGTAGGGAAAGCCTGGAAATCTTTACATTTTGTTATGCGGATACTTAAAAAGAGTACAGTGAGAGCCAAAGAACTAGCATATATGTCATTAGTGCGACCTATATTAGAATATGGCGCGGTATGTTGGGACCCATACAGAATTTTGCAACAAAGAAATCTAGAAAAAGTCCAGCGTAGAGCATCAAAATTTACTTTCAGGGGTATCAAGAATAAAGGGGTATGGGAGTCACTCGAAAGGAGAAGATTAAAGTCACGTCTCTATGCAATGTATAAAGCGTACACAGGCCTTCGAGCGTGGAAAGAAATTCAAAGTCGATTAGGGAAACCTACATATTTCGGCAGAGCGGATCACATGCACAAAATTCAGACAAGAATTCAGAAAACGGACGTTGGGAAATATTCATTCGCGAATCGCACTATTAGGGACTGGAACAGTTTGCCTGTGACAATCTTCGATCCCTTTCCTCAAAGCCTGAGCAAATTTAAAAATAAATTAGTTTCTTGAATGTGGATATGTTATAAATATATTTAATATAATTCAGTGCATTTACCTATGTCTTCTTTGTAATTAAGTATTATTATTGTTATTATTATTGTTATTATTATTGTTGTTATTATTATTAATGTTGTTATCATTATTAGCATTATTATTATTGTTATTATTATTATTATTATTATTATTATTATTATTATTATTATTATGTGCAGTGCAGTGACGTTGTGCAACTGAGAGAAACTAGTGAGTAAGAAAGACATTACAGCTCGCTGTATCGCAGTGCGGTGAAGTGTGGTGAAGTGAAGTTTGGTGAAGTGGAGTTCTATGAAAGATTGCACGGTGAAATGCTCATGAGATTTGTAACGTTTGTAGAGTTTGTATAGTTGTTAAGTTCTGTAATGTTAAGTTAGTGTATTCTGCCACCAAGTTCTCACACTTATTTGCAGAATTATTAATAAATCTAATCTAATCTAATCTAAATTTGGTGAAATTTACCCCAATGTTTACCCCACCAAAATTTACCCCTTGGCATACCAGCCCTGAGGAAGACCACGACAGGATGGTCGAAACGTCGGCAACAGAGCCTTCGACGCGGCGTCACCCGGACAGCCCAGATCACTCACACGATAAAAAATAGAACTGTTCCCTCCCAAAAAAACTGCAAACGGGTGTTGAATTTTGGAAGCAATTAGTCTTCTGAGGAGTCATTCCAGCCTCCCTGTAAGTGCTGATCCTACACTCTTCGGTCCCAACAGCGCTGATCAATGCTCACTGTTCGCTTCGTCTGCCACGTCCGCGTTGCTCGTTGCATCGTGTCACAAAACTCGCTAGGCTCCAAACAGCCCTGCCGTTCTACGGCACATCACTCAGCCGCTTGTTATCCATGCAGGCTCTGTGCTTTCTTTCAGGATTCGGAAACTAGACGACGTGCTTCAGACTAAAACCGATGTTGTGATAGAATACACGTGTAGTGTGTACGTTAAGTTGTTACAGAAAAGAGATGTTCAAGAAAAAAATGCGAAGATGAATTCGGAGCTGCTCAGTGTTAGGAAGGAACCAGACAGAGAAATATCTGACGAATGCCAGACTCCATCTGAGGAGTTCTCTAGTATCACACACTGAAGACCAGAACCCAGAAATCGTAAGCATCTAACGCAACTCTGAAAACACGAAAAGAAACTGTGAAGCCGACACTGATGGTGTTTCAAGAGTAAATAACAACTTCATCTTCCAATCCAGGCTCCTTTTTAATGCAGTAACATAACAGAAGCAGCGAAGGGCATGCGAGCGACTTTTCATATTTCTTAGGACAAAAAGGTGAATAGATTCCCGTGTTATTATGAGACCTATTAACTGCTCAATTGGAACTAATCACACAATATAATTTTAATAAATGTATTCTTCGCTTTATTTAATATTTATAGAGGCGTGTAAAGATACATCGATAAATTACGTACTTTGAATTTCTTGAAAATACTTCAATATTTTTAGAGTAAATTTTTCAATAGCATCTGCATGAGATGATTGTAATTTTGTCATCAAACATCAACCTTTAATGTACTTGTCTTATGACTTTTATTTTCTTTAAATTGTGCCAGCACTCCGAAGTAAGACTAACGTTTATTAAATATAATTGTGTTTCAGAAATTAACTGTTCTAAATTTTAAGAAAATTGAAGTGAGATTGTTTTCTTTAAAGTTGTCTGTCATTAAAAAACTTTCGGCATGTTGATCGATTTCGGTGTATTTCAATCTCTATTAGGTCGATCCGCTATAATCGCTTTGATCGTATCTGTCTTCAAGCATATCGATTCTTGGCCAAGAGATCGCCAATCCCATGTGCACCGCCCGCACCCAGTCGCCGGGCCGGGCTCTCGCCGCCGCGCCGGTCGGACCGTTATGCACTACGCCCCTGATGCGGACAACCTGTTTCTCGCGCGACCTAGTAACCAACACCTTCGGCCTGATTCGCGACAGGCTGACCGGGCGCCCGGCTGGACGAGCAGGGCGGGGCGGGGCGGGGCGGGGCGGGGTGAGGTGGAGCAGAGCGAGCGAAAAGAAACCGAGCTGGTGTGGTGAAGAGAAGCGTGGTGGGCCGGGATGAGGGCGGGGGAGGGGGGGCAGGACGGCGTCGATCAGGATCGGGGCGTGTGGTGAAGGGGGGCACGAGGGCCCAGGGGCGGGGGAGGGGCAAGTGTGGTGCGGGTATGGGACGTAAGGGAGTAGATCGAAGCGGGTTGGGGAAGACGAGGCGGGTTGGAACGGGGCTTAGCGGGACGGGGTAGGGGGGGGGGGAGGAGCGGGGCGAAGAGTGATGAGGTGAGGCGGGGGTACGAGGTTTGGAGCGGGGCTGGACGGGACAGCTTATCTGGGCGGGGAGTGGTGGGAGCGGCGGGGGACAGAGCGGGACGGGATGGAGGAGCAGAGCGGGGACGAGGCGGGAAGAGGCGGGGCGGGATTGAGAGAGTGCAGCGGAGCTGGGCGGGGCAGAGTTGACTGGGCAGAGCAGGGAGAGGTGGAGAGGCGCGGAGCGGAACTGGGCGGGAGGGGTGGAGTGGGGCGGGGCGGGGCGGTTAGGGCGTACCGGTCTTTTTGCGAACACGTGGCGGCACCTTTCGCGGCGATCCAACGACCGGGCGGACTCTTCCTAGCGAAACGCCGTAACGAGTTCGTGTGACGGCCTTCTAAAAATAGCCGCCTCCCATTTAAGGGCGCCCGCAGGCGTAAATAGATCGCAAGAGCGGGTGTCGCGTTCCGTCACATTTTCTCCTCCCCTTCCAATGCTGATTATTTGTAATGACGATTACTGATATTAAAAATGGAAGCTGCTGGAATGGAAAATGAGTGAAGAGATCGTGGTGGGAGAATTTTTTGAAAATTCATATGGAGCAACTGTGTGTTGTAAGTGGAGAGGAAAAGCCAGCTCTTTGTATTACTTGCAAGTATTAGTTGACTTTCAACTGCATTATGGGAGCAGATAATATAATTATTGTAATAATACAATTATGTTGACGTTATTTTGACGTTACGTTGACGAAGCGTGTAAAATCGTTTTCATAATGAAGTTGCAGACAATGAATAGTGCATACGTCTCTGAATATAAAATACAATTTTGTAACAATACTAATACCAAAAACCAAAAATAATGAACACGTTTCATGACGTGAAAACAAAGGCAAAAGTGTTTTTATTTTCTCTCGACACATTTTATGTACTTCTGACAGTCTACAAAAGTGAATATTCATCTCATGTCAACGTTCATGAACGATCAAATACCCTTCGAAATATTGAAAACATTATTTTGAATTCATTCTGCATGAAGAGGGGCATAGCAGTTCGATCAATGGCTTCATTTCATTGGTTCTCGATCAATTTGTATTCACAGTTACTCACCACATTTACACGTTCCTTTAAAAGAAAAATACAGTGCTAACAAGGAACGAAGTCAGGGAAATAAAAAGGAGTAACAAATTACTGATATTTCGTGACAGCCACGAATCAGTAGTCAACATGTTCACTTTCCCACAATGCCCCTTGATGAAATGAGTTTCCCACAGTGCGTAGCAATGAATGCGCGCTTTTTCAACTGGAAATACTGTCACAGCGGTTCGACTACAATGCACACCGGGAGTCGACTCCGGAGTCAAGGGCATGGGGAGGGGTGGGGGGCGGGGAGGAACAGGGCAGGGGGCATTGGAAATGGGCCGACCATAGAGTGCACTAAAAAAAGGGTCGCCGGGGGCCCTTCCGGCAGTGGATGTTGTGCGTTCAACACAATGTCTCAGCGCACCGCTATTGTGCCGCACGCACGTGCGTGAGTGTGTGTGTGTGTGTGTGTGTGTGTGTGTGTGTGTGTGTGTGTGTGTGAGAGTGAGTGAGTGAGTGGGCAGGGGTCGGGGTCGGGTCGGGGCCGGGGGAAGCGCCCGTGGGGGCGACGGGAAGGGCGACAGGGGGCGACGCGGGGGTCACAGAGCCCGCCACTTCCGCGGGACGCCGCCAGGTGCGCCGGGTCGCGGCGCGATTAATGTGGCCGAGGTTCCATGGGCACGAGGGGCGGAGCAGTTTAGATACGTTTGACATCCTCTCATTTTTTTACCAAACACGGGGAAAATTTATCTTGATAAAACGTATCTCTTTCCATCCAGTAAATTCAATACAGCTATTAAAAAAAATTAAATGCAGATGCGGGTTACGACCTTTATTTTATTAAAACAATGACACTTGATCGGAAAGCGAAAATCGGTTCGTGATGTGAGTAAATATATCAGAATTTACTAATTCGTTCAGAGAGTTTTCCTCGATGCGCGAAAATGTAATTTCAGTCAGTTTTAATCTTTCAAAATTAAAATTTCTCCTACACTTAAATCAACATCTACGATCATGCAAATATTATTATTATTATTATTATTATTATTATTATTATTATTATTATTATTATTATTATTATTATTATTATTATTATTATTATTATTATTATTATTATTATTATTATTATTATTATTATTAATAATAATAAATCTAATAAAATATTTTAAGTGTTGGTGAAATCTACTAGGAATATTCGATACTTTCTTTAAAGTCCGTCCTCGAAAATTTAATAATGAAAGTTTCATAATTCGAAATATTCCATAGTTTTTTCATTTTCTGCATCAATCAGAAAGTATGCTAAACCTTTTTTCTAATTTACACTACGGGAAAGAAGTATGAAGGCTCGAGGAAAGTCAGGGATAAAAGGGTTTTGATGTTTTGTAAAATGGATTATCAATATACCGAAATAAAAATTGAGACAAAATCCTTTTACAGATATTCCGTACACTTCAAGAAGTAATTTCATCGTGTTTTAAGATATTTAGACAAAAGAAGTTAAGAAGTTGGAAAATTTAAGCTTTAAAATTAATAACGTATAGGTTATAAAGTTTTAAACCTGCAAAAAAGTTTGTAAAGAGAAAATCTTTGCCTTCCCTCCAGAATTTTATCTTAGCCTTTGCTTGATGAAAAACATCAGTGAAGTGAATACTACGTTCCTTCAGCTACAAAGTATAAAATCAATCCATAATTTTGAATTAGTATACGTACAAAACTCTTTAAATTTATCGTATCTCACATTCCAATTTCCCATACGAATGAATAATACACATACCAAGAAAATAAATAGATGACTAAGAAGAACCCTTTCCTGAAATCTGTTTATGAATTAGATATTTTCCATGAAATCGATATTTTAGTTCTCATTTGTCACACGGTGAAATTTAAAAAATCACGGCTGTTGAAAATCATTATTGTCAACAGTAAGATATTTTCAAACACTACATCATCCATTTCAGTTCTAATTTACCTATGATATACAGCTACACCTGAAAATGGACTACTAGACGCTCGCACACAAACCTTCCGATACTGTCAGAGTAAATGATGCAACTTCCGTCACGTCCCGACAAAGCGCGTCAACCCCACGCCGGGACGAACGAAAACAAACGTTTCCTTTTATCTCCGCCGTTCCCCGGGGCGCGCACGTGGAGGTATCGCCGTTTCGCAGCGTTCATTACGCCTCGCTTTGCTGGGCAGTCGATGGAGCGTTGGCGCACGCTCCCGTCACGCTCGCGGCGCGGGATTCGCCGGCCGCGCGCGCTGCCCGGCTCAGCCGGCGCGTGGGGCGCGGGAAACACCGCCGCCGCAGGTGGTCGAGGTGGGGGTGATGTCGGTATTGGCGGCGGAAGTAGTTGTGGCGATCGATGTTGGTTGGTTGGTTGGTTGGTTGGTTGGTTGGTTGGTTGGTTGGTTAGTTGGTGGGTTGGTTGGTGGGTTGGTGGGTGGGTTGGTTGGTTGGTGGGTTGGTAGGTGGGTTGGTTGGTGGGTTGGTAGGTGGGTTGGTAGGTGGGTTGGTTGGTGGGTGGGTTGGTTGGTGAGTTGGTTGGTGAGTTTGTTGATTGGCTGGTTGGTTGGTTGGTTGGTGGGTTGGTTGGTTGTTGGGTTGGTTGATTGGCTGGTTGGTTGGTTGGTTGGTTGGTTGGTTGGTTGGTTGGTTGGTTGGTTGGTTGGTGGGTTGGTTGGTGGGTTGGTCGGTAGGTTTGTTGGAGGGTTGGTTGTTAGTGATTTCGGTCGTGTCAAAGGCTAAGGGCATTTTCCCTGTACATGTAGTGCATGTTTTCTTTTCAGGAGGTGATGGTTATCTCCTGCTGAATGGTGAGATCCGGCGCCGACCTATTGTCAGCAAGGTTTTCCTCAACCAGGTATCTCCGACAAGCGAGGCAATCGCCCAAGCCGTGGCAAGCTCTAAGTTCGCGGCCGATCTCCCGATTTGTGCGGTAGTATAGTGCATGTTAGTGTAAGTGCGTGTAATTAAGGGATGAGGATAGGACGAGGACGAGGAAGGAATGAACGCGCGCGGTCCGTAGCCCGTTTGTTACGTACTGCTCCGGCATTCGCCTGGTGTTGATTGCAGAAACCACGGGAAACTACCGATCAGAGCAGCCGGCCGCAAGAATTCTCCTTAGGATAGTGACTGAATTCGATCTACCTGTCAAGTGTCGAAAATCCTGCCGAAGGCGTTGGTGTCAGTGCTGGCAGGGGTATCGGAGGTGGTTGGGGAAGTTGTGATGGTGGTGGTGGTAATGGTGGCGGTGGTTGTTGCGGCAGCGAGGTGGCATGAAGGTGAAGTGAGATGGTGAAGAAGGCGGTGATTGCGTTAGGGAAGTAGGGTTGTTATTGATGGTGATTGCGACAGCTATGATCGATAGCGGCGGCGGCGACGGTGACGATGCTACTGGATCAATGGGGAGGGCGGCGGCGGCGGCGGCGGAAGAGGCAGTCCAGGCGGCCGGGCGCCGACCGCGTCCGCACACGGTCAGTGGTCACGCCCCGCGAACACCCGTGTATATGCAAATGCGCGCCGCGGGCTGCGGGAGCCGACAGCGCCCGCTGTCCACTGCCGAGGGCGGGGAAACAGCCCAGCAGATGGGCCACGGGTGTAGATGGAAATGGAACACGAGCGCGGCCGAAATGAATTTCCAGATCGCACGTGGGAAGATGTGGAAGTGGACGAAGTAAAGTCGGTGAGAGTGTTTTTTTTTTTTTTTTTTTTTTAACGGGCAAGTCAAAACGCAAAGAGGAAGATCATATCTACATTTTGAGTAGCCCAATGACCATAAATACGAATATATTATTTTTATAATGAAAACGGTTTCATTATTAATACAAAATAAG
This sequence comes from Gryllus longicercus, assembly GCA_038098605.1. Taxonomy (NCBI): domain Eukaryota; kingdom Metazoa; phylum Arthropoda; class Insecta; order Orthoptera; family Gryllidae; genus Gryllus; species Gryllus longicercus. The sequence goes on from JAZDUA010000374.1 coordinate 736,608, forward strand.
GGATAATGTGGAAAGAAGCGAAAATCAAAATAAATCGAAAAAACAACTCAATACTGATTCCTTTCTCCCGGTTTCATGCCTTTGAGGTGTGTGTGTGTATATATACATACATATATGTATATGCACACACACACACTCACACCTCAAAGGCATGAAGACTTTGAAGCAGAATACTGCCAGCTCTCCAAGACATTTCTTTGGAAGTATTTGTTTTGTCATACTTCTGTACTTGAATATTCATTTCTTTCCTCGTAGCACTCTCATTGGTCGTCCACGATATATATATTTCTTTCTTTAGTAATGAACACTAAAGAAAAATGTTTAACACAAGGGATCGAGGACGACCAATAAGAGTGCTGCGGGGGAAGAAATGAATATTCAAGTACAAAAGTATGACAAAACAAATACTTCCAAAGAAATGTCTTGGAGAGCTGGCAGTGTTCTGACTGAGAGAAAGGGTATCACCGAAGTCGCGCGGAAGGGGCGGGAGCTGGCAGGGGCTAGAGAGGGAAGGGAGGGAAGACAGATTGATGGGAGGGCGAGACGGAAGTCGCGACTGGCGAGAGATCGAGGCGTCTGGGATTCAGTAAGGGGCGTCAGAGCAGAGCAGGGACTAATCAGTGCTGACGGCTTCTGTCAGGAAACGACGGAAGGGTCACAATGAAGTTAGCTAGGGTTACGGCGAGTGTGTGTGGTCATTACGGCAGAAGGGGGGCAAGTTGTTGAGTAGACGCGAAAGGCATGTACCAGCGGCAATAAAAGATGTTAGAAGAGAGCCAACGTGAACGATGAAAGAGAAAAAATACGGCGACATTAAGAGGAGTTGGGTGTCAAAGGCGCGCGGGGGGGGGGGGGGGGAGGCAAGCACGTAAATGTGGACGTAGAGACAGACAGGAAATTTAATGCAAAAATGAACGATTGAGGAGGAAAGTCGGTGGACAAAGAGACCGACAACGTGAACAAAGACATCGAGCAGGAGAAGAAAAAAATGCGTGAAGAGAACCGATATCAGGGGCGGTAAGGTTTCACAATCTGTGACACGGGACAATGAGGGGCCTTCCACATAATGCGCCGGCTAGAGAACGAGAGGCTGGGCAGGCGCAGTGGGTGGGAGAACCAATGGGCTTAGGGGCGAACGCGGCATGCGGGCGACGAGCAATGGGAATTTGAGAGCAGGACCTCCACCCGCGCCGTGGAACCAGACAGCACATCCCACAGACCATCTCCGCTCAGCGATCTGTACAGTACCCACTGAAACAATACAGCCCGACCATTTGCTTGATTCGTGTCTCTTGACTCCGTAAGGGGTGGATGTTAGACGTCTTCTACAACATAATGGGATTAAAGTACTTCATCTGAAACAAAAGGAAAGTCCTTTTGTTTCTTCTTTGATTCTCTCTTGTAATTTGTGTTGCAAATTGTTCGTCATCGCAATTCAACGGATTTATTTTACGACAAAATCACTTCTTTTCAGAAGATTAAAAATATTTACGTAACATAGAAGCCTCAACGCTCTCTCCAATTCGTTTAAAAGCTTTTCATTGATATTAGAATATTTGGTTTTGAATGCTTGCTATATAATTCTGAAAGCTCCGGGAAAATTGATATTTTCACTTTCGACAATTCTACATTTTATTGAGGTCAAAAAATCGGTTGTTAAATTCCATTCAGATTAACACACTTCACAAAATTATTTGCATATGAAAAAGAATAAAACACTTCTTAAAAGTAGAAGATATTCTTAATAAGAATAGAGCACGAACAAAGCATCCACTCTTTCATTTTCTGCTACGTTCCTGCATCTCTTTCTCTCTCTGTCACACCAAGAACAAAGCAAAATTCCACCCTCCAGATTGAAAAATTCAATTCCACCCTCCAGATTGAAAAATTCAGAAAGCAAAATTCCCCCCTTCCATTTCCAAAATACCACATCCTCGGGGAAATATCAACTATTGGTCCCTTCGAACTCTGATATAAAGCTTCACTGTACCAAAGGAAGAATCACATACTTTGCCAGGTCCTATTAATTTCGGGCCCTTCGACGCGTGCACCCACCCACGCCCATCGTGCGAGGACTAAGTGGTCTTTTGTTCCACGCGCGCCGTAGGCTTCGCTCCCTCCAAGAAACACAATCTGCCACCCGGAAGCGGTCCGCTCCCGGGTGAGGAACTTCATGGCGTACTCTCCGCCCGCCCGCCCGCCCGCCCGCATTGCGCTCTCATTTACTTCGCATCCTCGTCGCGACGCATTCCATTTAAAAAGAAAGGAGAAAGAAAAAAAAACAAGTTGGGAGCCGGCCTCTCGGAAAAGCATTACGCTGCGAAACGAGATCGCAAGATCCAGAGATGTTTAACAACGGACGAGTGTGGGCATTTCCCATGCGTCCCGTAATTACAATTCCTTCAAAACTCTGTAATGCGTGAGATGAGTAAGAACTTTTACGAATAAAGTGGTTCGGACAAAAAAAAGCCAAACGCGTTTTGCTGAGAGGAAATGCTGAAAATTTCTACTGCTGTTTTTATTCTACTCATACGAATACAAAGATAGAAGTGAATGAATTTCTTCAACCAAGAAAAAGAATACCAAAGTGAAAACTCCTCGCGATCAATGCGAGTAAGATAATATAAAGTCTCTCGTGTGCAAACGTGTAATGAATAATGAAAATGCTAAGGAGCAGATACAGCCGGAAACCACGACGGTAATACTCTAAAGCACGGAAGTAGGAAAGGAGTGCAGTGTAGCGTGACTGTTTTAGATTAAGATACCGTGTGGGAGATGTGTGACCACCGAGGTGATTTCCTTCTTTTCCCCTTCCTTCTAAGGGAATGCCAAGTGCGCTCAGAAGTAAAAATATCACACTTCCTTCGATGTTTTGACCAGAATTTTTGCCTAACGTACAACACTGTTTATCCACGGAACTTTCAAATGTTCTTCAGATACTTTTAAATTAAAACAGAAACTTTATAGGGAGACAGAAGGAAGATATTTAATGGAAGGTGTGTTGTATGAAACTGAAATGCAATATTTATTCAAATCCAACGCATGCGTGATTCCACGAGAGAATCAGGGGAAGATAAACGAGCGAATCATACAGGAAAGTTTCAAGAGAAGGGGAACAAACCCTCTGCCGTATATTTTACTCCGTATCTAGAGCTCTCTATTTACGACATGTCACAAGAATTCAAGGGTCGCTCAGATCTACACTCCAGATAGCGGTTCCCTATTCATGGGGTATCCGAATGATGTAAAGGTGTCACCGTCTCTCAGTTGCTCTGTTCCAATGTGTAAGTTGTTAGTGTTCATAACTAATACATTTGCCTTTGCATTTTGCAAGTGATAGCGCTGCTACATCCCAAGGAGGGTAGTGTTGTCGTCAATCTAGACGATAACGACTTTCTCGCTCCCCTAAAGCCGCTAAAATGGTACCAATCTAACAGGATTACCCACTTCGCGGAGACTATATTGACACTTGGATCATATCGTAAATCCCACGTCGTTTTGTGAGCACTCATCTGTTTGGATATAGTTTGAGAAAACTCGACCGCCGTTTGTAAATGAGAAATTGGGAAATGTAACAACGTAAGAAGTAAATGCCTCAAAATTTGTATTTGAGCCTGGCTGCATTTAATGAATTGTTTTAATGTAAGGGCCATCGCAGTATCAGATAATGAAAATTAACAAATATATTTCAAAGACTAAATCCGGTCTTTCTCAGGAAACCAACAATCATTAAAAACGTACGGAAGATCCCTACGCAGTGATTAATTCTATAAAAAAACCTGTTGAATGAAATATTACTGTTATCTCAATTACGAATGTAAATAATTTTCGTATTATTCCAATAATTTTCTATAGAAAATCGAAATTCTTTCGAATTTTCTATCGAAAATCGAATCGATTTCTCGAAAACCTAAGTATCTAAAAAACGAGATTTTGCAAGGTAACGAGACGATGTCCATTTTTTTATTATTTTTATTTTGAATTGAGAACGAAACCCGGAAAATATATTTTGAACTGCTAATGCAATTAATATTCATCAAAATCTTCATTCCATCAACACTTGAAGGAATGAACCGCTGGTTTGTATACAATTGCACGGTCATTGACATCTTTGGTTGAATACAATTGCACATCTTTCTATCCTTCGAAATACTATCCTCAAGACATTTGTAAAGTAAATAAGATTTTCTGCAACTTGAATATTAGCTACTACTTGAAACGGCTGAAACTCTGTGTCCAATTTTTTTTCCGACGAGATTAAAAAAAAAGTAAATGAAAAAAATCAACGGTTTAAGAGAAGTCTTTTCTTCCCTCTAGTTTCAAATTAGCACGATCCGTCCGTACTCCAAGCCCGCCGTGTCATTCTTTCTTCCCTCCCGCCGATCTCCTTACACAGATACGTGACAGCGTTGGCAACCCCGACCCAACCCCGCGTTGTTTTCCGCCATGTTGGTTTCTTAAGGGAGGCCTCGCAGCTGCTAGGGCCTATACACAACGCCCTAAGTACGCCGTCTCGAGGCGTCGGCGGCGAGGGCGTGGCGCCGGCGCTCCCCCAGGGGCCGTCCGCGCTAACGACACGGGCAGAGGGCGGCGCCGTCACTTCGCCGGCGGTCTTCATCCATATAGAAAAGGTGCAGTTGCGTAGATTGATCAAGCGCGCCCGCCCACGCGCCTGTCGAAGCCCCCGCCAAACAGTGGTTCGCAGGGAGGGAGGCAAGGAAACAACGTGCCGTAGCCTCAACAGTGTTAGATAGATAGATAGATAGATAGATTTATTATTTCTGCAGGTAGGTATAGAACCTGGTGGCAGAACACTGTGTTGCGGGAATACTTTCTACAAGTGTTGACAGGTTTACAGGCTCTCTGAATTTAAACGCTTGTTAATTTGTAAGAAGTTTTTGTGGATATTAGTTGAAAACATTGATAGAAACCGACTTTTTCAAAAACTTAATTTTATTTCCCCTGAAAAGTTTGTGAGAAGCTACCCATAGGGCAGTCAACGTCTTCATATCGTGAAACTGTTGCCATGTCCTGACATTTATCAACGTTTTCATTAGATGTGATAATTCCTTGCAATACTGCTATTCACTGTTTCGACAAAAGAAAGAAGGACGTATTAAGCCAAATTGTACCAATGATTGTGACATCCTTTCCAATCACAATCCTCTGTCCAGATCCTATCCAAAACATACAACAGAAATAGAGAACAGCTATTCCAAGAATTTATAAATAATACGCATATTCCAAAACGAGTATTATTATTTCCAGAAAGTTCATAACTACTAGCCAATACCATATTTCTTTATTGCTTCACGGTTCCCCGTCATTTCTGAGCGAAGACCGGCTAAAAGGAGTACTGACATTCACATAAACTTAGAAAACTCTATACTACAATACTGACACAAATATTCTCACTTCTGTCTGATCATTTTTAATTTTTTAAACATTCAAATCCTGCTTACCCACAATGAAACCATACCCAATACACTTCGGTCGTTAAAGACCCTCCATTCTCCTCATTCTTTTCACCCTGTACCACTGTGCGTCGCCGCAGCCGCCGCCAGCTCCCCCTCGCCCCCCCCCCCCTCCTCCCTAATGATAAGAATCCCCGAAATCTCCAGATTGCGGCGTCATGAGCCCCGACGGACGCGCGCGCAATCCCTTTCGATCCCGAGCGCTCGCGGCGCCCCCCCCCCCCCCCCGCGGCGGCGAGGAGAGGCCGAGGCGCTGCTGCGGCTGCTACGCGCTCGGCGCCCGCCCGCCCGCGCGCCCCGCCGCCATTAAGGAGGCCCCGAGGAAGTGTCTGCGAGGAACACGGCGCCGCTGGAGGAAACCCGTGCGACATCGATCCGGGGCTGAAATGTGAAACTGGTATTGCTACGACCGCTTCTTCTCTATTGTTCTAAATTTAAAGCGGTCTGCGCGTGGGGGGAGATTGGGGTTGTCGTTTACTCGGTTTACCACTTCCCTCAATAATTCCACGTTCGCTCTGTGAGAACAAAATAGATTTCTATTACATTAGTATATCGGAGGGTCACCAATATACATCCCTACAACAACCAATAAAACGAAGTAAAATGATTAAAAGCAAAAACATGTAGAATATGCAACTGTTCAAAATTGAATCCGCATTGAGGTTGGCGTAGCAACTTATCAACTCATCAAAGGTAGGAATTATCAACTCACAAAAGCTGGAAGATTTTCTTCAACTTCTGTAACAATTCTTTTCAACTGCCAAAGTTCTACAATACAAATCATATAGGAATCGAGTTTTGTTATTGACAATTACGGCGACGAAAACCGTCTTGCAACGAAATAGCATTCATATGCCCGCGAATGAAAAGTGTAAGGCATTGTTCTTTTCGCAAACAGCTCGCGAAAACTCTCCTACTCAGCTGAAATCTGAGCCCGCACTGCGGGGAAATTTTATTAAACATCTGCGCCCACCCCGCCGCGAGCCGCGTGGCTGGAGTATCGCTGACGGGGACAGCGCGTCGCGGGCGGGGCCTTTTAAGGCGGGCGCTGCGGGGAAGGGGGTGGGCGAGGCGGGCGAGAGCGGGCGAGGGCGGGCGAGGGCGGCGGGCGAGGGCGGCGGGCGAGGGCGGCGGGCGAGGGCGGCGGGCGAGGGCGGCGGGCGAGGGCGGCGGGCGAGGGCGGTGGGCGAGGGCGGCGGGCGAGGGCGGCGGGCGAGGGCGGCGGGCGAGGGCGGCGGGCGAGGGCGGTGGGCGAGGGCGGCGGGCGAGGGCGGCGGGCGAGGGCGGCGGGAGAGGGCGGTGGGCGAGGGCGGCGGGCGAGGGCGGCGGGCGAGGGCGGCGGGCGAGGGCGGCGGGCGAGGGCGGCGGGCGAGGGCGGCGGGCGAGGGCGAGGGCGGCGGGCGAGGGCGAGGGCGGCGGGCGAGGGCGAGGGCGGCGGGCGAGGGCGAGGGCGGCGGGCGAGGGCGAGGGCGGCGGGCGAGGGCGGCGGGCGAGGGCGGCGGGCGAGGGCGGCGGGCGAGGGCGAGGGCGGCGGGCGAGGGCGAGGGCGGCGGGCGAGGGCGAGGGCGGCGGGCGAGGGCGAGGGCGGCGGGCGAGGGCGAGGGCGGCGGGCGAGGGCGGCGGGCGAGGGCGGCGGGCGAGGGCGGCGGGCGAGGGCGGCGGGCGAGGGCGGCGGGCGAGGGCGGCGGGCGAGGGCGGCGGGCGAGGGCGGCAGGCGAGGGCCCGCGGCGGCGGGCGCCGCGTCGTGCCGCGCCGCGCCGCGTGTTTGCTCAGTCGCCTCCGGTGGAAGTGGCTCGACGCGCTGTCACGTGCAGCGCCGCCGCCGCCATCAAAGCAGCCCGCGCCTCCTCCGCCCGCCTCCGCCTCCACACCCTCCGCCGGCGCCGCCTGCGCTGGCGCTGTCCTCGTCATAGCCGTCAATGCAGCCTCTCACCCTCGTTCTCCCACCGCCGCCGACTAGTCTACATCTACACACTATGTCCACTACTTCAACACTGCGTCTTTCGTCAAGTCTCCCCATGCCAACCTCTGCCGTCTCCTCTGCTCCCACTTACTCTCTTACGCAAACCCTGTGCCCGCCTCTACGCCTACTACCACGACCGCTGCCATCCCCATTCCCATTCCTGGCTCCGCCACCCCTACCTCCTCCTCTACTCCCCGCCGCTGCCGTCGTCACAGACCACAGCCGTTGCCGCAATGCTTCCCTCACCCTCCCTCAGGCGACTTCACTCTGTCTTTCGGAGATCCCTTCTCGACTGCACTACTGCATCTTCCGTCAGGTCTCCTTTTTCAGCCCCCACCTAGGCCGTCGCACACTCCCACGCCTACCCTCCCCGCCTTTGCCCTAAGCTTCGACCGCGCTACCGTCCCCGCCGCTGTAAACACCGTCACCGTCAACGTCACCGCCTCCGTCAGCACCTTCACTCCCTCCTCCGCCGTTGCCGCTGCCATCACCACCTCGCCACCATCTCTGCCGCTCAGCACACAAGTCCATTGGCCACCACACAACTGCTTGTACCTCGTCTGTCTTCAAGTCCGAATTCAGTGAAGTGATCTTGGAGAAAAAACTTGAATTCTATGTACCTAATTAGTGCGCTAACACCAATTTCAATCAGAATATTCATTTCTCAATACCTTGGATTCTATTATCCGACTTCGAACGTATGCACATCTTCACAACTGCTTTTCCCAGAGGGCTCTTTCTTATCACAATACTGCCGCAACGTACGCTCCCAATCATACCGCATCGCCAGATTCAAAGAAGAATCCAAGAGAATGCACATTCTTGGAAAAGTCGGATTTAATATGAGTCATTCTTAACACATTAACAAACACAAAAAATGTGTACGGGTTACCAAATTATTTATCGGCAAATTGAATGATTTATACAATAATAATAAAAATCTGTTCTCTTTTTGTGGTAGTGGTGGTGATATTGAAGCAAGTTTTCCCCTGTTTGAATATCTGTTTGTGAGAAAGCCCCAGGTCCACCACAACACATGTATCGCTTTCGCTTACGTCAACGATGAAGCCGAAACCATCGCAAGTTCCATTACCACAATACCCACATTCAAAGTACACTTCATTGTATCCAGTGACCGCAACTATTTTCACCGATCTCACCGCTCACCTCAGAATAAATCTCTCTATGTGTACACAATAAATCAGTTGCATCTCTAGCGCACCAGCACCAGACCGGCACAATCGGCAGCTCTCCCGCAGCCTGAGTCAACGCCGATTTCAGTAGTCATTGTCATTTTCATAGACGGCGCTTTGCGACAAAGTAGAAAACGCCATGAGGCGTTCGGAGGTAAATAATGACATCACGTGTCTCGTTTCATAGGAAAATGCATTATAATTCTACTATTAACACGAAAGCAGGTGCATGGTACGAATAAGATACGAGTGAATTATCATTTGTTGTTTGTTGTTGAAGCCACTTGGAATAAACAGAGAGCTTCTCTCTCTCTTTCAAAAACAATAATCTGGAACCACATACCGTTATATAGAAAGGTTGTCTTTAATTAACAGAAACTTCATGGTATTTTTATAAGTTTTTCCGGCACTTTCATGATGATAAATTACTTACAATCGCTCATTTATATTCGTTTGCTGTAATTCTCTATTCTAGTAATGTCTCATTATTATTTTATACTCATTTGCTAAATTTCGTTGTTTAAAGTGGATATTTCTACTCTTCCAACTAATGATGCCTGTTCGAAAATACTGATTTCATAAAAAAAGAGGAAAATAGAAAAATATCAGGTTCATTCAGAAAAGGTAACTTTAAATCAAAGATCCCCATGACTTATTCACCTTTTTCCAGCACTTTCATGATGATAAATTACTTACAATCGCTCATTTACATTCGTTTACTGCAATTCTCTATTTTAGTAATGTCTCATTATTATTTTATACTCATTTGCTAAATTTCGTTGTTTAAAGTGGATATTTCTATTCTTCCAACTAATGATGCCTGTTCGAAAATCCTGATTTCATAAAAAAAGAGGAAAATAGAAAAATATCAGGTTCATTGAGAAATCAAAGATCCCCATGACTTATTCACGCAATAATAAAACGTGGATTTTTCACGATTCCCGAGCGGCGCCCCTACCCCAGCACTTGCGGATTCGCCGCCTGCGCAGCTGCCCCCGTCGTCATTTCGTGGCCGTATCGCCGAGTCCCACGCCGGAGCCTCTCCGCCGCCCGCGCCTCGCCGTAACTCGCTATCCTCCGCCATCGCTGACGCCGCTAATGCCGGCTCCCCTCCTCGCGATGTTGCTCTTCGCTTACGCCGCCCCTTCGGCCGATGTGGCCCATATTCAGGAACTTCCTTACGCGAGTTATCTGCCGCCGCGCAGCAGCCCTTGCGTCTCCTCGGGGCGGCCCTCACACGTTGTGTGTGTGTGTGTGTGTGTGTGTGTGTGTGTGTGTGCTTTTCAATCTGCACGAGAGACGCCGCCGTACGTCTCCCTCGACGTACATGCATTTTTCATGCTCGCGTGCGCTGGCACGCCGTACAAGAAAACGTCGTACGTCCGCGTTCGTCAGAAGCGTCGCCACGCCCACAATTTTTATCCCGGCCACCGGCGTCACGCGTCTATTGTTGTGCACCCATTAGGCCGCCACGCCCTCCACGGACACACTCCGCGTAACATTACTCTCTTACGTCGTTAACTCACCCCACTTCATCACACACACCCTGCAGCACGTCCGCCCCTCCCCCACATCCCAGTTCACACATGCTCTTTCATATCCAGTGCTCTTTCGGCCTCTGGGACGTCACATTTAAAACGGAAAGCGTACACACTACGCCATTCTCGGGACTGTGCCATAGTCGCCGTACCTCGTCGGAAGCTTAGAGCTCGTCTCGGCTGGGTCGGTACCCCGCTGATGGCAGATAACTGATTGGGGAGAAATCCGCTCTCCGATCGTAGGTCGGTGCCGGATCTCGCCACCCAGCGGAGGAAGATCACCGCCACCTCCCGAGGGGAAAACATCCACTGCACTTACGGGAATAATGACCTTAGAAGTTGACGCACCCGAAATGACTAACCGCCAACATCGTTCTTCCACGCTCTCCGCGTAAGCATACAACGCGCGTGAGCGAGGCACGCTCAGTCCCGGAGCATCTCCCGTCATCACGCTCCCCTGCGTCACAATCCACTTCTCAACCCTGGCTGCCGAGTTCCCGAGCGCATTACGCCCGCAACGGGTGCGCTCCGTCTCGCCGCCCATCAGCTCCCCCAAGTAATTACGTGCTACCTTCCACCTCGCGCGAGTTCGCGATGCGGCGAACGTCGCGAGGCGGCGGCCTCCGGCGGGCCCCTGCGGAGCGCCTGTGCGCGCCCGCCGCTCGCCGCCGCCGCCGCCGCCGCCGCCGCCGCCTCCCGCGGATTGCGTCCTTCATCCCGCGCGGACGTGACCGCCACCCCCAGCGCCCCCGCCCCCGCCCCCGCCGCCGCCGAAACACAGTGCGCTCCATTGGGTCACAAATGATTTTATTTGTTTATTTACTTATTTATTTACTCATTTATTTACTCATTTATTTACTCATTTATTTACTCACTTATTTACTCATTTATTTACTCACTTATTTACTCATTTATTTACTTATTTATTTATTTTCTTATTTGTTTACTTATTTATTTTCTTATTTATTTTCTTATTTATTTACTTATTTATTTATTTGTATGCGCCTATTATATAATTGAAAGATGCCTCCCGATCGAGCCAGGAGGGGAATCATCAATACGTTGAATGGTGAATATTATCGATTTGTTGAATCTCAGTCATTCCCATTATCTTTCTATTTTCTCCCTTCACATAGTCAATCTTCAGCTGCAATTTTAAAGGTTAGGTTATAAAAAGTAACTAAATACGATAAGGAATCGTATAATATATAATGAATAATAGCAGCCGAAGCTGTTATTACTTATTATAATAGTATAATAAATGATCCCTTACTCGAACTTCAATAACTGGAATTCTTCAATATACCATTTTTTTTTATTCTTCTCCACCGTCTCAAACACATGGTGTTCGATAACTGGGCTATTCACCGAAAGATCAGATATCTCGAACTATTCCATGTTCCCTTCTCGTTTCAGAAAATGAAGTTTAAGGACGCATATATAATTTAGAAGTTTCCACAGTCAACAGTATGTCATGAACAGTAACTTATCATGCTGCAGGCCCGGCGTGAAATTATCATGCTACGACTTGCATTTAATTGTAGGATTTATATTTCAAAAGGCATTTTGATTTGTATTGCTTTTGAATTTAATAAAAGTATTCAAAATAATTGACAAATTCCCCCAAAATAAAAAGTTTAAACAATACTTCACCACTACTTACTCGGTGTTTGCCTTTTTCACTTATTCCTTTTTCCGAAAAAAGTGCATTTTCTTCTACCCATTTTGACCCACTGTGCATCGCCACCACCCTCAGTGCCACCAAGTCCGATGCCACACGCCCTCTCCCCCCCCCCCGCCCCCGTCGCTAACACCAGCGGCCTCGCCGTATCCATCAACGTCAATATCACCGCAACACCGCAACCACCCCTCCGTTCTCATCGTAGCCGCCCACGTCGCTCCTGTGGCTTTCGTCAGATCCGCCAGCTCTCCCGCGTTCTCCACCTCTGCATGTAACACTAGCGCCGACCCCGCTCTAATAGTCCCTGCCGGTCCCGCACCATTGCCTCAACGATCGTCGTCCCATCTCCCTGCATCCCCTTGCTGGCCTTTATTGCAGCTGCTGCCACTCTAGCCGCACAAAAATAGGCACTGTTCCTCTGACTCCTAAGTACTTCTATCTGAAGGTGCCCGTTGAGAGATCAAGTTACAGACGACTGAACCGGAATCTTTAATCTAGCTTCAGAGGGTAAACGCTCGAATGACGAATATGTATTTCACCAACCAATTTTTTATGACACTTACTTCATTCAGATTTAGAAGTAGAGGTTGAGAGAAAAATGTAATATTTGAAACTGCGCCGATTGGCCTGCATACGAAGAAAACAATACCTTTCATCCAAGTTTCAAGAAATGTTTTCCGTTTTCTTAAAGGGTAGCACAGCTGTCAACACCATCAGTTCCATAGAAATACTTCATTTTCACACATTTTTCCAGCAGGAACCCTGCCTTCAGGGTATCGTCATAGGTAGGTCTAAATCGTTACAATTCGTTGCTCCTCCCCTTCGTTATTTTCACTTTAATGAAGTACCCTTTCGACTTCCTCATTAAAAATTTGGAATTTCTACAACTACCTCTCCTCCTCGCGGACAGTAATCACACAGTTAAAAACACGTGTCTCTCCGAAAACCTCAACTTTCCAGCGCCCGGAGCAGCACGTCCCATGACAGACACCGCCATCGCTCTCGCTTCGGAACTAACAGCTAAGCCGACTTACGGAATAATACGCTGAAACTTGTTTACGAACTTAAATGAGGTTCAGATAACAGGCATTGTGGACTTTGGGATAAAATGGAAAACCATTTCATTAGAATTATCTCTGCTAAAAAACGAAGGAAATACGACAGTATTAAAATGACGGGATAAAGGTCGTGTTTTGAGAAATTTTCATATGGAAATGCATTACATTCTGAATTTGTAGAAATGTACCGCAGCAAACGGCAATAGATTGGAGCCTCTCCATAACGTGGTCCTCATTAACTCCTGAACTACCAATCACTGCTCCCAATTACCCCTAATTGAGTGATATATCAATTTACGCCCCTCCGCCGCATACTCTATTACAATCTCCGACACCAGCACGAGTCCACCCATCAACACCTGTTACCTAAATGCACCTTCCGGCTCCCCTTAACCGATTTAGCAACCAAAATCATGCCCACAAACTCTTGTTGGGCGTTAACATCCCATCGATCTATTATTTCTATTACCTTCTCGTGTTCACCAACACGATATTGGACACCAAGATATTGGCTGCAACTACAAAGCACCGCCAAAGCGAGGGGGGCCGCTGACCTTGTGGTCGGCAGTGGATCCTTGTATTACAATCTGTGACACCACCACTTGACCGCTCATCAACACCTGTTACAATCCGCCCCTCGTCGCTCCAGCCCTGCCCTATCGCACAAACAGCGGGCACCGAGACTCTAATGGCCGAAAGCATCAACTTTATCCCACAGGCGACTCCCTCCCATTTCCTTCTCACATCCGTTCAACGCAGAGCGATCGGCTGCAACCATAGCAGTGCCGACGCGTGTCACGTACAGAAGCCCCGACGCGCCGTAGTTCTCGCCAGCGGCTCCCTCTATTATATTTTGACATGGCCCCTTGTCAACCCATCAACACCTGTCACTTACAACACACCTTGCACTGTCGATTTCGCATCCAGGAGAAGGCACAGGAGCCGCCGATTTCGCAGGCAATCGAAAGCACAGGAACTCTACGGTAGACATCAACTTTATCCCACCGGCCTCTTATTTCCATTACCAACACCATCCGCCAACACCAAAGGGAGCGACCACAACCCCCGCCACGGCAGGGCCCGACATGTCCCAGCCCTCAGCGGCGGCTCCCAAGCTCCGCCCCGCGCGTAGCCGCCCTTAGCCGCCCTTAGCCACGCCGCCGCGCCGCCCCCTCGCCCCAGCCTCCGGCCTGCGGCGTGCATCAGCTGCCCGGGGCCGCCTCCCTCGCTGCAATTGGATTATTGAGCGCACATGGCGAAAAGAAGTGTCTGGGAGAGAGGGGGCGGCCGGGGAGGGGGGAGGGGTACGACGGCACCGGGGCGGTGCGTTCCCCCCGCGACGCACCCTCGTCGCCACGCCGTCTGTTAATGCTAAACACCGCGGGGGTGCAGTCGCTCGCGCTGCAACCCCGTCCCCGCCCCGCCCCATCCTTCCCGCGCGCGCTGCTAGTTCGGCGCGAGCGATGGCGCTTCGTCGCTGCTTGCCGTCACCGCGCCTCCGAGCGGTGAATCTAACCCCGCAGCTCCTTGGGTCTCCGCCGGCACAAATTACCACTACCTGCGCCGAGATTACGCCGAAATTAAAACGCACCAACACGATGTTGATTTTGCGCATACAAATTAAACGTGTTCGGGGGCTGTTTATATACTTAAAGCGGATGAAACACTCTGGAGAACGGTGTTATAAATAATTACGTTTTCACGAGATACGCCATAACAATATGTTTAAAGTTGAAGTTTTATACTTATCATTTAATATATTTACTGGCGGTTCTGTAGTTCCTTTGTAGAATAAGATCTTCCGGTAGCAGTGATTACACTAATCTAAACATTTCATATTCGAAGTTCTCTCTCGTTTTTCTCTTTTCGTCTCTGGTTGGGTGAAGGAAACCACGATATACAAACGCACAAACGCAATGGACATGATTTCCTGAAAAAATATTCAACAAATTATGGTATATTTGTGAAATTTTTCTTACTTCAATTTAAGAGAAGTTGCTAGCACTCCTTCCTTACTTGGGTTACAACATCACAATCCTAGAATTTGCGAGCCCCTGTTGTAAACTAATTCGTACGGCATGCAGCGTCCGTTAAACATTTCACATAATTTTTGTGTGCTTTACATTTATGTAACCAAACAGCAAAACTTTCGAACCATCCTAGACACTTCTGCAGTAATCAACCAACGAAACGAGTAATTAATGAAAATTTAATTTACGGTATTACTTAATGTGACTCTATGCAATATTTTGTAGATGTTGTTTTCTCAGCAGTATATCCTTTACTTACGCCCTAATTACGCGTACTAAAATTAAAAAGCTTTCAAGCAGGGTATTTAGTAAAATTAATATTTAGTAAAGCGCCTTCATCCTCGTCTTTCCTACTTTTCCACTACCGCCAGCCCACGCTTTCACCCTCGCCCTCGGCCTCACCGCCTACGTCACCGCGCCCGCCCGCCGCTATTTCAAAAACAGACCCCTCTCCTCGGCTATAACTCGGGCCCGATATTATGACAATGATTCACACGGGCCGCTGCCGGAGAGAAATCGAAGTCGGAGTGAAGGGGCCCGGGAGGTCTCATATTTCGTTTCCCTCCTTCGGCACTGATCTGCGTACGGAGAAGGGGGCACTTCCTGCAAAGCGCCGCGCCGCTCCGCTCCGCTCTACCCCGCTACGCCCCACCCCGCCCCACTCCTCTCCGCCCCTCTCCGCTTCAGCACATCCAGCTCCGCTGTACTCTTTTCGCATCGCCCTGCTCTCCCCGCTGTACTTTGTTCTGCCCCACTCTTCTCCGCCCCTACCCGCTCCACCCCGCTTTACCCCGCTACGCCCCACCCCGCCCCACTCCTCTCCGCCCCTCTCCGCTTCAGCACATCCAGCTCCGCTGTACTCTTTTCGCATCGCCCTGCTCTCCCCGCTGTACTTTGTTCTGCCCCACTCTTCTCCGCCCCTACCCGCTCCGCCCCGCTTTACCCGTTCCGCCCTGCTTCTCCCGCTTTCGCCCCGCTCCTCATTGATTCTTCCAACTCCACCCCTACCAGCCCCGCTACGCTCCACCCCATCCCGCTCCGTCTCACCCAGCTCTCCCCGCTGAACATTTTCTTCGCTTGACTCCTCCCCGCCTCACCTCGCTCCACCACACCCTGCTTCGCAACACTCCGCCATTGCACTCCAATCCGCTACACGCTACCCGCTCCGCCCCAATTTACTCGCTCAGCCCCACTATACCCGCTCATGCCCGCTTCACCCGCTCAGCCCCGCTTTACCCGATCAATCCCGCTTTACCCGATCAACCCCGCTTTACCCGATCAACCCCGCTTCACCCGCTCAGCCTTGCTTTACCCGCTTGGTCCTACTTTACCCGCTCAGCCCCTTTACCCGTTCAGCCCCTTTACTCGTTCAGCCCCTTTACCCGCTCAGCCCGCTTGGCCTCGCTTTACCCGCTCAGCCCCGCCTTACCCGCTCAGCTCCGCTTACCCCGCTTGGCCTTGCTTTACCCGCTCAGCACCGCTTTACCCGCTTCGCCCTGGTTTTATCGCTTCGCTCTCCCTCTTGGAAATATCGAAGTAAGGTCGGGCCACGGAACTTTTTTTCCCGTTTTTTCCCCCACCACCCTCGTATTACTTCTTCGCTTCCCTCTCTTCTATTGCCCATCTCACCCTCAACGTTCTTGAGAGCGCGATGCGAATTTTCTGTACGACTTTCAAACATATAATGCATTTAAAGTTGGAACCGGCCGCGCCGGGGCGAGCGTGTGGAAGCCCCGTGCAGCTGCTGGAGGAACAGGGAGCTGCTCGTTTATGACGATATCGCTTCTGAAAACGGGCCACTCCGACGCCGGCAACGCGTGTTCGCGTGGAAAGAGCGGCATTGCGAAGCGCCTCGGGAGAGGCTGCTTCGGCGAGTTCCCGCCGCTGCTGTTCGTCGGAGCCGCTGCGAGACACGGCGGAATTCTGGATTTCCTGGCGAATTCCTACACTGATGTCGGCTACACTGATGGCGAATTCCTACACTGATGTAGAAAGAGAGCGAGCGGGCGGGACGGGGTATGCTGAGCAAATGCCAGCCGGGCCTCAGGCAGGTTTCAAAGTCGTCATGGAATGTTTATTGCGTCTGTAAAGGGTGCACGAGAGCACATTATGCCGTTCGAACATCGCGATTTCTCACAGGACGTCAGAACAAGTATTGCGTTAAGCCCGCTATACACGGTCATTTTTGCATCATTTCTCGTCGGTACAGACAAGTTACGGACCAGACTGGATGCAATTTGTACGGAAAAATGAAGTATGCTTCATTTTTCCGTACAAATTGCATCCAGTTTGACTATGGCGCTCCTGGTGTTACTCTATGGAACTTTCTTCGATTCCGTGCCCTGGAGAGTTGCTCGAACATTAGAGCGTTTTGTGCTGTTTTGGTTGTGATTTCGTGAGGTTGAGTGTTCAGCGACGCCATTTGTGCGAATTTGTGAGTTCCAGCGGATTTTTACTTCCTCTTAATTTCGACGAAGTTTCAGTCTCTCTTTTCTGCACCCAGGATTTCACCCAAGTACAGCGTTTCTTTCTTTTACGTTCTGCTTTTACTATAGCTGAAGCCACAATAATGTGAGCTGCCGCCGTAGCGATCATTGCTTTCCTTTCCATTTGAAAATCAAAAACCACAATACTTCACACGACTATCTACCACCTCCACTGCGAATACGTAACCATCTGATCATTCTTCCCGCGTATTGCAATTGTTTACGTACGTGCGATGTTCAACTGTTTAACTTCCAGCGCTTTTTGCGGCGTGTGGAGGAAGTATTATCATCACGATTACATACAGAGCACAAATGATCGTGTAAAACATCAGAAACACGTTCATCCAGTTTCGGTACAGAAACAAACGCACATCCTTTTTCCATCCACTTTCTGTACAGAAAAATGATGAAAAAATGAAGCAAACATGACCGTGTATAGCGGGCTTAAGATGCCGTAGCGTAGGCTTGTTAAGTTAAACACTAGAAACACATCCATAATAGGGCACAAGTCGTTTTCTGGAAAGTCGAAACTCTGTTTTGGCAAGTTCGGGTTTCGAAGCTGTAATGAAAGGTTTATCATGACTGTAATGGGTATACGAAGCACTTTTTGTGATTCAAATATTGATATTTCTCAACAAGAAATTCGGCAGAGATTTAGAATCAAATGACATAACATAGATAATTATTTAATGAATATATTTAATAATACATGCACGTTTACAATAGAAATATCATTTGTTATTTAAAACGGTGGGTCCTTTGAAACTTTTTAATTCTATTTAGTTACATATGATTCACATAACCTCAATAGCTTCAATTAACGAAAATGAAAATTGAAAGTGCAAATCATTATGTTACGCTATTACAATGTAATGTTCATACACTGTAACCACCGCTCCATATTTTCTAAATTGGCAATTAGCGAATTTCATACATATTTGATGACTATATTGTCACAAAATACTCAGAACATTATAATTAATAAATTACATTTAATAAATGTCTTTACATTTTTCTCTCGCCCTTTAAATGTAGTGTGACAAGCGGAAATATCAATTCTCAAATCAATACTCCCTCCCAGTACTCAAATCATTGTGAATGGACCTCGTCATTCCAAAACAAGGGATGCTACTGCAGGTCTTCCCAACACGAATTTACATCTAATGTTTACCTGATACACTGAATTGATTACCATACTACTTTCGCCAACGACTGAAACACTTGAGATGAATTCATTATGAGAATGAAAAGATTTCCGAATGCAGTGCACATACTTTATCCTGGATGGGAAAGAAATTAGATCCTACACCTATGAATGGATTAATGGATAACTATTTGGTAATACAAAAACTAGCCAATATTTGGTAAGGATACGTTTAAAATAAATTTTAAATAATAGAGGCACTTAGCTCAAGAAAACTAATTGAATTGAATTATTGCCTTATTTTACGTGGCGAGTCTCGGTCCATCAGTCACGCTCTTCCGTCTGACCACGCAAATTTCGCTACGCTCCTTTCATCAACTAGTGTATAGTTTAGAAAGGAGGTATTTCTTGGGCGACGAAACAGACGATTTGAATTTAGCTCAGAGGCATCATTTAGGCTTGAGGATATTTTACATGCAAGTAAATCTACTAACATGGGACAGCCGGCAGTACTTCCTCTCCGAAGGAAGGCGTACGAAGGATACTTTTGCCCTTAAAAATCCACGGCTTCGATCTGGTTTGAACCCGCCTACTTGGATATAACATACGATACGTTAAACGTATACCTTGGGTTAACATACGATAACATAACCGATACGCTAACCGTATAACGCCGCCGCAAACTAACTCTCACGCTCTCAAGTTTCACGTAAGGCATGGATTATTTCGACCTGTAATTATGGCGAAGCTGACATCCAATAGAACCACGTATCACATTTAACTATCACCCCATCCATAATCATCCATACGTAATTATCAGTATTTACCCATACCCTAATGTGTCAAATGGGAGGCAATGGAAAGCCACCCTTGCCATCAACTTCCCGGGAAAAGCAAGGGCCCAAAAGTCTCTAACCTCGCCTAGGCTAGACAGTCGATACGGCCACTCATCGGCAACATCATATTGTTTGAAGTAATACGTTACCGATTGGTCTAGTTGGATATTCACCTTGCAATGTCTCACAACGTTTTCTGCTTTCGTTCAAAAAAAAAAAAAAAAAAAAAAAAGCGAGAAAAACAAAAATATGCATTCTCACCAACTCACGACCGAATAGATCGAAAAATTGTACACGCACATCGCTCCACCGCACACGCAACAAAACCTAAACACGCGCTTCACGGCTCGTCCAGCCGAAAGTGCGTTTTTCCGCACGAAGTCATCCATTTTAATTTTTCAGCCAGCCGCTCTTACTTGGCACCCACTTGGCATTTATTAACGCGAGTGCGAAGGCTGCGGGACGAAGTCTCTCGCTTTATGACGGTATCGCCTCCAACGAGCGGGAAGAGACGCTGTCTCCCGTGCCAGGTATGTTCGCGCCGAAAGGTAAAAATCGTCAGACATCACACTTCCTGTCATTGTTCCAGAGCGGGCGCAGCGGGGCGGCGACGCCACACAGTGGGGCGAGAGAGAGGAAGAGTTGGCGAAAATCGTTTCTTTTTAAATAGTAATTCTAATGATTCAAAAATACGATAATGAAGAAGATTCACTACCCTGAAGAAACCTGCGATATGTCAGGCGAAACGTCGGCCTCTCCACCAACGACGGGCGTTACCCGGACAGCCTAGAAGCCATGATCTCGAGCCGCGGAAGCCTACGTGTACAATGAAGAAGATTGTTGTACTCACTACTGAGCGTAGAATAAACAGAAGGGTTACGCCATTCCGACCTTGCTTTTCCTGGTAAGGGAATAAAGTAGTCGAGGTGGTGGTTTGCCATTGTTTTTCACAGAATGAATGACTACGGGGTGAATGATAAAATGAATGAAGAGAGAGGAGTGAATATAAATTGGATGATGGTTCATTTAGGGTAAGTGAGGTATGTAAAGCCAATCATCCCGCAACTACGTGGTGAACACATGCTCTTCGGGGCACTTTAACCCAGCTTACAGCGCATTTGCATCTTGTGGGAAGCAATTTTAACTTGAAGGAACCACGTAGAAATTGCAATTCACTTCAAAATTATAACAATTCGAAAACGCACGTCTCCATAAATCGCGAGAGCGATGAAATGTACCACGCATTACTCGTGCAAGGTCAAATTCACGCAAAGAGGAGAGGCGTAATGCACCCAACTTTCGTTGATCGGCACATGATCTAGGAGACAAGAAAGACTCGACAAAAAAAATAACAGGATTGAATTCATTGTATTTAACACCTCGTGGCAAACACAAAATCAATATCCAAATAAAAATTTATAAATAACAATTCAAATTTAAAATTTTAATAAAATTAAAAGAAAAATAAACAAAAAGTCGACACAACCAAAATAATCAAAAATCAAATTGAACATTCTTAAACAGCAGCTATTAAATACAATTTGCCATCCCACGCACATCTCGGTCGTTTCACTTTCTGCCCGGTATTCCTGCGTACAGCCCCAGTGCGCGGCAGCGTCGGTGGAGACGCGGGGCCGGGCCCGCTTCGCCAGTTACAGTTATTTGAATACGGTGTATAGGCAGGCGTAGGATAATTACGACGGCGGTGGGGGCGGCGTCGCCCGGGGCCGCGGAGCCCTTGTGAGCGCCGCCGCCACCGCCGCCGCCACCGCCGCCGCCACCGCCGCCGCCGCAGCCGCCGCCGCCCGCCGCCGTAGGTGACAACACCGGCCGCCTCTTTGTGTGCGCATCGCGGCGGGGAAAACTGTCCACAGCGAATGCTCTGCTTATCTACAAAGCCATGATTAGGCCCATTATGGACTACGCCTGCCCAAGTAGGGGAATAGCGGCGCACGCACACTTAAATAAGTTGCAAGTAGTTCAAAATGCGTACCTTCGTAGAATACTGTGCGCGCCAATGTATATTAGAGTTTCAGAATTACACTCTACATTAAAGCTACCGCTCCTCGAAGAGCACTTTAAAAATTTAGCTAGAAATTTATTTTCAAAAATTAACGCGTCAAATAATGACATTATAATAAATTTATCTTTGTACGAGCCGGATCCCACGGCGACGTACAAGTGCCTGAGAGATATGCTACAGTAGGCGAGACGCCAATACTTGCACGAAAATTGCGGTAAACAACGCCAAAAGCGCGCCGAACGGCTATTGTCTTTCCTGACCTCGTTATTTTTCTCTCTTTTACAGATCAGCCATAGATGTCCGAAAGGATAGGAATGGCTACATAGCAGGCAAGTGGGGCGGCATTGCACTCTGCGGCCGCACTGAACTGCGCTGCAAAGCGAAGTGGCGGAGGGGAAGAGCGGCGTTTGCGCGTGGGCGGGGAGACGGGGAACAGAGATTCCCGGCAGCGCGTCTCCTCTAAGGGGTTGAAGTGGAGATCAGATGGACATTCAATGCTCCAAACACGCGAATTTTGAAGAGGTTTCGAGATTCGAAAGCGCCTTTTCCGGCGTACGTGTCTATTGAATACGTCCCAATGTAGAGGTTTGAAACACATTCTACTTTCTATTTCTATTACTAAAACTTTGACACGAATTAGAATCACTGGGCGAAGTTTTACATGGTAAATTATTTTTACATTTTAATGCACAAATATTACACATAATAATAATAATAATAATAATAATAATAATAATAATAATATGAATTAATAATATAATAAATCATTGTAATTAATAATAATTTATCTGATAATTAGTGTATTAGTTATTTCTGAACAAGAATAATTCTTCAAAATGAAAACACCTTACATATTTTTCTTCTGATACACACTTATTTTACTATTACTATGATTCCACAATGCGATGTAAAATGCGATGTCACAACATTTACAAGAAACAAAACCACACTGTAATGTTTGGTAGGAAAGATATGTAAAAAGTATTCCTGCTCATCAGGCCGACTAGGTACCGACTGCAATTTCAGTACCGACTGCAATTTCGAGAGGCATCCAATTACATTAGGTAAACGAAATATTATTACGTTTCTCTGCAAACTAAGATACAACTATTAGAAATAATGCTGGAAAACGTTGATGGTGCAAAGAATAATGCTGCTTAAGGTCTGTCACTGTTCTTTTTCATCTTACGACGCTTCCCCATAGAGTAAACTACAGGAACTGTAGCAAGTACTCTCATAAAAGGCAAATGAGTAATTTCGAGGTTTATGAGTGACTTCATATCGGCAAAGACATTCCAGACGATAAATGGCGGTTTAAAGGAAGAAAATCGATTAAAAGCAAAAGAAGAAGGTAAGGTGGGCCAAAAGAGACATAAACAGAAGAATACGACACATTAAAAATACAATGTAATCCACAAACCCCATGTAGTTCAAAGAAATCCAGAATGCATCCACGCATTTTTTTATTACGTCAGCGCGAGAAGTGTCTGCACCCCGGTCACGTGACAGCATGCACGACCATTTCCAATTAGGGTTTCACCTGAAGACTCCAAATTTAGGTAATAATACCCTAGCTCCGGGCTAATATTAAAAACCTCTCGATTATGCGATCAATATATTTTATCCAACAACGTTTTGCAAAATACTTCTGCGACTTCAAAATACATCTCATTCCCGTACGATTGGATTTGGTGCTAAAAGTAGTTATTTAGCCTCAGAATAATACTGGCTTCAGGTGAACCATTAATCAAAGTCATTTAGCTGTCCAATTTAGTAACGATTACTTTATTAGCAACAACTATAAATTAATTTACCTACCCTCATATGACAAATATCAACTTAGATATCTGGTCTGCCTCTGACCAGACATCGCACTATTTGCATTGAACAATTTTGTTTTTCAATAAAATACGTGTGAATGCCCGTTCTCACTCCAATTGTGATTTTCAATTTGATTTTTTTTTCTGACCCACCGACTTCGAAACCCTTCGAGGTCACGGGCTCCCAAAAAGTCACTCCATTTCGATGACCAGACATCGCACTATCTGCATTGAACAATTTCGTTTTCCAATAAAATACTTATGAATGCCCGTTCTCACTCCAATTGTGATTTTCAATTTGATATTTTTTCTGACCCCCTGATTTCGAAGTCACAGTTTCCTGAAAGGTTACTGCATTTCGATGACCAGACATCGCACTATCTGCATTGAACAACTTCGTTTTCCAATAAAATACTTATGAATGCCCGTTCTCACTCCAATTGTGATTTTCAATTTGATTTTTTTTCTGACCCCTGATTTTGAGGTCACAGTTTCCCGAAAGGTCACTCCATTTCGATGACCAGACATCGCACTATCTGCATCGAACAATTTCGTTTTTCAATAAAATACTTATGAATGCCCGTTTTCACTCCAATTGTGATTTTTAATTTGATTTTTTTTCTGACCCCCTGATTTCGAAACCCTTCGAGGTCACAGGCTCCCAAAAGGTCACTCCATTTCGATGACCAGACATCGCACTATCTGCATCGAACAATTTCGTTTTTCAATAAAATACTTATGAATGCCCGTTTTCACTCCAATTGTGATTTACAATTCGATTTTCTTTCTGACCCCCTGATTTCGAAACCCGTCGAGGTCACAGTCTCCCGAAAGGTCACTCCATTTCCAACCAGCGAGAGAATCCGTCCCCGCCCCGCGTCGCCGCTGGCAGTGAAATTAGTGGAGGGATCGCCGAGCGCCGAGCGCCATAAAGCCCCGCGCATAATCCAGCGCCAGGACGCGCTACGACTCCCCGGTGGGCTCGCGGGACGGAGATGCGGAGCGAGTGCCGCCGGCCGAAGGCTGCGGCGGAACCAGTCGACCACTCGAAGCCGCACACACCCCGCGAAAACAATTTAGACTGTATCTGGTAAATAATTAAGAATAAATTATGCGTTTTAATTTCCTCGCGGTTTGCTTCGCGGGGGTTGCGCCATTCGGGAATAAATGAATGTGGTAAGTCTAGGGGTGTACAGTATGGCGCGGTGATTCTCAACGTTTTTTGACAGGCACTCCTGGCAGTCCTATTAATAGAAGTGTCACCTTGGTGTAAGAATAATGTAAAACATAAAATAATTCATCTACACATATGATGTTGAATGCTTAAGTTGGATTTTGTGTATTACGCGGGTCATACGAAGCGTAGGTCACTCGTAACATGGTTGTCTCGCCGTCGCAACACAATACACGAAACTATGTGGCATAGTGGTAAATGTTATAAACACATTAGTCTACATTTTAAAATTCACTAAAGAACCTTAATTTACAAAGAAGTACATTTATAACTTTCCAAGGTAATATTCTTTGTTCCCTCTCTTTCGGTTTCTAGGTCGTTTTTATTCTCAACAACCTGTGACATACTCATCTTTATTGTGACGATAATGCATAAACAGACATCAGAGTCTATATAAATTGCCAATTTTTGAAAAGGAGATTCTTTTAAGGAATTTGACCAGTTGATTTAGTCTTTTTCCGCGACTACTATTTAAATATTTTATCACTGGATCTTTGTGGATGGCCAAGCTCTAGCACATAGTATTTCCACGATCATTAGCTTCATCATCTAAGAAGTGACACGGGTTTCTATTTTGTTAGAAAGATTAAAACTCAATTCGTATGGGTGTGAAAGGGAGTGAAACTGTCTATTTTCAAATGTTAAATATCGTTTTGTTGGCACTTTTATTCATCATTCAACTATTTATGCTTACAAGGTTAGTAAGAGATTACGGAGCTCAAGAAAACATATGCGGATTGTACTTCTTTCCCATATGGTGCATATAGTTTTTGCTGATGTTCTTTAACAAAATAAATCTAAATGCAAATTTAAAAAATCATCACCGAAGTTAATTAAATGAAATACAAAATGTTACCGTAGCAAATAGTGATAATTTGCGTAACACGTGGAACGTGAATTTTCGAATTTTCTTGTTCATAACTTTCCGGGTATTTCGTTTCTACCTGTCACCCATTCCAATCTGCAAATTATTGCCCTCTTTCCTGACATTGGCGCGAAATCCCTGGTGACATTTGCCGGGAACCACCGAACATTTTTCATCAGACAAAGTAGCTTACAGAACTTTTCACTTTTATACCCGCCGTTCCGTATTAATGGATGGCGGAACGACATTAAAAAGTAACATATCCCACGCACGTGCCGTGGAAATCGCGCCGTGGATTTGCCGTTTACGAGCATCAAAGAGCGCCCACATATAATCAATTTTCCGTTTTGAAACGCGTCATTCCAACGCTCCGTTTCGGTCTTTTAACAAGAGACGTATGATTAATTTGGAGGAGCCGGAACGAGCATCAGACGAACATAAGCCAACTGTTACTCTCCCGGAAGCCGCACACACAAACCATTTAGTTAGACGCAGCCCCTTCACCCGGATTTAAACGCTTTTGAATATCCCTTTAAAAACAGTCAGCCCCGCATCCTCGTCAAGCTTACAAAAGGAGGAGGGGGGAATGTTAGAATGCAATAGTATATAAAGTTGAATCTCTGCAAATGAATCATACTAGATTGGAAGTTCCTAGATTCACGTCCTGCTGGGTTTCTGTCTTCAGACACTAACCATAGCTGTAAGTGTAGAAACAACTTTGAGGGCGGAGCTTGAGTCTTGCAGCACAGATGAACCGTTTCTCGCTTCGAGCTCTCTTGAAGTCGAATGCTCTCCGGGTGTGGCTTCTTGGGACCACGAAACGGTCAACTGATGTCAAGCGACTGGATCCCTATGTATTTGATGCAATCACAGTCGCCGGCTGCCTGTAGGCGTAGCGACATCACGTTACGCAACGGAGAGGGAAGATGATGGGGACGAGTTTCATAGTGTAGCCTATGATTATGAGCGTCGTGTTGCAACATCGGTAACAAAACATCGATGTTATAAATACATCGATTAAAAACCATCGGTGTTTTCCAACAACAATATCTTTAAACTTGTTTAGTAATCTCTAACATTAAGTTCGTGTGCATTAAAATTTAATTTGACACTATTCGTGTTTATCAATTCGCTGACTAAGGATATGAGAAGGGGGAAACCCTACGCCCAAAGCGTATTTGTTAACCACATCTCCATAGCGAAATAAATATGAAGAAAGAGGAAATACAAGAGCATAGAGGTCATCTCAGCCAAGACAGTTTGGTCGATGAAGGAAGTGCAAACGGCGTTCGCTTGGTTCCAACAAAAGTGCTACCAACAGTTATTATTTTATATTGTAACTTTTACAGTATTGTGATAATGGGAATTGTTCATTAAGAAGCAAAATATCGGGGGAAAAACAACATCCTTGTTACGATAAAATATCGACAAAACATCAATGCTAAAAGCATCGGCGATAATACATCGATGTTTAAAACATTGATGTTTCTACAAAAACATCGTTTTAAAAACATGATCATCGCTAGGGTACAGCCGTCAATTAAAACTCTAGCGCATAAGCAATAGAAGGTTTTCCCCCGCATCTGGGTCGGTCAACGACGCAGCTTTAGATGTCAGACACTATGTCCAATTTCCATGGTCTCCTTCGATCACTTACAGGAGGATGCCAGAGCAGTACATTACACATCGGGCAACAGACAATGTGCGATCAATCCTTCCTCGCTCTGTTTCCATTCCCATCCTAGAGTCAGGACGATGAGCTGATTCCCCTTCCCCATTTGGCCAATCCCCATCCCAAGATGTCGAAAGATTGATCACAGTTATACGAATACACAGATGTCGGGCGAAGGCCCAAATGAGAATTAAGCGTTCAATGTAATAGAATAAGACAGAAGAGGCAGTAGAAGAACGAGAGACGTGTAATTAATTTCCAAGAGCCGCAACAACCGTCAAACGGCCTCGCACGCAAACCGTTTAGTCAGACGCAACCCCAGCGCTGGGATTTAAATGCTTTTGAATATCCCTTTAAAAACAGTCCCGCATCCTCGTCAAGCTGACAATGGGGCGGGGACCTTGCGCCCGCATAGGCGCCGCGCTGTCTCCGCGCCGCGTTGCGCAAATGTTTTGACGCTTGGCGGGCCGAAAAAATAAATAGCGCCGAGGGTCGCTGCTTCGTGCACTCGCCCAAACAACTTGACACTTGTCATGACCGAGCGCAAGGACCGGCTGCGGGGGCCAAGTGGCAACACCGTTGCCTCTGCAACATCGCCGATTGTTTGGGTCTACGGTTCTAGGGGCGACGACAGCGAAATTTGGATACCCGTTTCATAGCTTTACTCCGGTTTCAACATGGTGGTACTTCTAGATCACTGGTTGGAAGGAGCGGGTAACTGACATCCAATCGGGAGCTTCGTTACGTAATTAATTGTACGTATTGAAGCTCCCGGGTGAATGACTATGTCCCAATACAACCAGTTTGTGGCCTTGAAGTGTCACTATGTTTAAATGAGAGTCTAGGTCAAATTCACCCCCTGTCTGGAGGAGAATTCTATTGGCCTGCTGTTCTGATTGGTAATGTTCTGTGGTTTCTGCAATCAACAGCACGCGAATGTGGACTAGTACTCTAACAAACGGGTTACGGACCGCGCGCGATGTTTCCTTCCTCTTCCCTGTTCTACCCTCTCCCTTTACTCCCACAGACACTTACATGCACTGCGCAAATCTCGGGAGTTTGCCTCGGCTGGGGCGGGGCCTTAGGGGGATATTCGTGGAGGGTTCACCCCCGCAAGGTGACGTGCAGCTCGGAACTGGAGGAACACCGCCTCCTCTGGGTTACATTCACTGTGCCCAGGATATAAATACATTTTCGGGAATAACAATCATAATAGTCTATGCTCCCGGAAATAATAAATAATTATTCACTCACTACTCAGGCGGGGGAGATCGTGTCTATTCCTCGCGCAACGAGAGAAGTTGTTCAAGCAGACCTAATCAATGGTCATTTACATTGAAAGTTGCAAAGTTACATTGAAAGTAACAAAAATGTCGCAATGTCAATTTGCAGTTGATGTGTTGCCGTCATAATCGAGTGTTTATTTCTCATTTCTTTCGGTTTGCCGAATGGGTGGCCATGTGGAGCATACTTACAAAAGCAATTTCGTCAACTGATACACGTAGGCTAATATAAATAGAGTATAAATGTGAATTTGGGCTTATTTAGGTGAAAAATAGTATTGTACGTTTTTCTCAAGTGAAAGAATGCCATTATAAAAGAATTACAAAAATCAATTCAGTAAATTACAATTCAATGTGATTTTACCACATTGATAAAAAATTGTCTAATTTCCATTCAATGATTTTACATCACTTTTCTTGTTGAAATGGATTTGATGTTTGAACACGGATACCGTGCCTAACAAATCGTTCACGAGATTATAGTACTATCAAACGACATGTTCATTTTTATTTTCAAAACAAAACAAAACGCCAATATCTGCCATTATCCCTTTGGGCACCAAAATGTGCTAAAAGCAAGAAAGTTAATATATTGGAAGGGTTCCTTTACTTGTACATTGAAAAATTCTTGATATGATGATTTACCGATATCAAAATTAGTGGCCCACATGGCATTTTGACAAAAGGGCATGAATACATTGTCCAGTTAACTATTACAACGTCAATAGCTCAATTCATAACGTCTAGTCAAGTTCTGCGTGTCATTAATAACATTCAATTCTCCAATTCTGAAATAAATGCATATGTTATCTGCAAAGCCATATTAGATTTTTGAAGAATAATATACTGTAACACAGGAGAATCTATTTTCAGGAATCTGTTTTGCTGTCACACAACACGTTCTAAAACCTCATTACTATGCATCCCGTGACATCTGTGACTGACGCGTCGGGAAATAACAATCCCTGGATTACGAAAAGGGAGGACTGCGGTAAAGGGCTAAGCTACAAATACGTGTCGGCCGAAGTAACTAACAAAGCGAACACGAAAAAACAAAGCAATCCGATAATCCGCAAAGAGGAAATGCGGAGGTGCAAATTTCTTGTGGGATAAAATATTAAAAACCATCCTAGAAGAACGAAATCAAAATCCATTGACAATACGTGATTTGCTGTTAATAGTTTTCTGCATTAACGTCAATAGTTGCTCTGACATTTCTATACATTATTACAAACGTACGACCATATAACTGCTTGCACACGATTACTCATGAAATACAGTATGTTCTACTCTAATTCTGCAATGGAGTATGAGTATTGACTATTCAATATGAAAAGAGATTATGCCAACGAGATTAGTTAGAGCATTTAAATATGTCGTAACGCAGCATGATAATGCAGCTCATACGAGAATGTCATTTATGTGACATTGATGGTGGCGACTGGTGTCATCAATATATTCATAACAGTTGCCACAAATCCGACCACACAGCACACAATTTTGCATTTTTTAAATAGCGGCATTGACTCAGAACAATATTTTCAGCGCTCTCTTTGCCATCGAGAATCAATAAAGGTTCATGTCATCACTTGACATTTCCGACAGCCCCCCCCCCCCCCCCCATGAACTAAACCCTGCAGCGGGGCGACGACAACAACAACAAACGGGGCTGTTGTCACGTTCCGTCGGAGAGGCATTTAACTCGAGATCCCGGGGCTCTGTCACCTGAGCGGAGATCCGCCCGCCCGCGCCAATCACCGCATCGCCCTCCGAGCAAACAGCGGCGCGTGAGAGGCACGCGCGTGGCAAACGCGTGTCGAGCGTGTGTTTACCTGTGGATCTCCGGCGACGTGGGCAGGCTGCGCGAGCGGCGCGCCTCGGCGCTGGACGAGTTCCCCATCGGTTGTCATAGGTGCACCGCACACACACACACACTCGCTGCCGTCGTACGCCTGGCTGTCACGCCGGTGGTGAGGTCCGCGTGCGCGAGCGCGCCGGCCGTGCTCCCTCCGCCGCGCCGTCGCCGTCGCACGCGCTTCCACTACTGACCCCCACTTACCCAGTTGCCAAACCGCGCCCGCCCACCTCCCGGCATTAGCATCCCCCATCCCGCGCCGTCTCGCGGGACCCCCGCCGGAGCGCGCGCCTCTCCGCCAATGGGCGACCGGCGCTCAAGCACTCGCCCCAATCGCCGCGCGCCTCTCACGGCCGCGTCGCCCCCCTCGGGTCGCCCGTCGCCGCCGCACCGGCGGGGCGCCCTCACCGGCCGCGGAGAACATCTGTCGGGCGGTGTCAACAGATCGGACGCGAGCCCCGGACGCGGTAATCTGCGGCGAGCGCTGCGCTCCGCTCGGCTCCGCTCGGCTCCGCCGTGCGGGAGGACGGGTGGGCGGGGCGGCCAACCCCGCAGCGCATTGCAGCGTCGTTAGGGCGTTTCATGCGCTAGCGACATTAACAATCGCGCCGTAATGAACGAGCCCGGGGCGGCGGCGGCGCTGCGTGGCGGAGATAACGCACCGCACGATGCATTCAGCCCCGGGCACAAAGCGGCCGCGTGACAACCGCTCCTCGATCCATACGCGCCGAATGAGCGAGCTACGGCCACTAAACGTGCAAGCAAAATAGTCTAAGGCCGCCGCGAGGAGAGAGACGGCCCCAAACGGCGAAGGGAAATAACTGCAAGGAGAGGGAGCGAAAACAGAACATTGTTTCCGTGCCGAAAAATAATTACCTACAATTTTTTTTTTTTCGGCTGAATAAACAATGTCATTTCCATGTACCGTGTTAAATAAACAGTGTACATTCGTTCTTGACGTATGTAAATTCTTCTTGTCCCGCCACATCATTAATCAAGCTTTCATTTACGTTCGATAATTTACATACCGGAAAACATTACGCTGAGCGTAATTAAACACCTGTGTGCACTGGTCGTGCCGTGTTCCTGACGTCCTTTCATATTTCGTCCTGTGGAGTGAACGTGCAGCGCACTCTATGAAGGAAATGAAGAACTCGTAGCGCGCGAGCGCTCCAAACGGCGAACGTTTAAACTATATTATGGCTCTGGGTGCTGCTAGTAATGTCTCGCCGCCTCGAGAGAGTGCGCTGTAAGACACAAAAACGACCGCGTATTTCGAAGTTTCTCCATGAATCGCTAAACCGACGCGCGTGGTTATGCGAGAGAATCCCGGGTTATACAACGAATTAATGATCTGTTCTGGGCCAGGGAAGTTAATTACATGGTTGGATGATACAATCCCCAGTCCAAATTGCCCTGCGACACAAAAAAACATGTGTCTGTGGTTCTAGTGCGGCATTGCGGCCACAACAGTTCCGTTCATCGAAGTCATACTACTGTAGTTGATTTTTCTGCCTAGAGGACTTGAAATATATATATTTATTTATATCAATATATATGTATATATTCAAAGTCAATTAGAGGAATGATGAATTTGTGCTGCTAATGAGAGGCTACAAAAAACTTTTTTATGTTAAAGAAACACTTCTGGACGGTCAAAAAATTTGGCGCGGGGAATAAAATATACCTGCCAATACATTTCAGTTTCTTATGAAGAAATAGTTACTTATAGAATGTAAACAAAAATTGCATGATATTTAATATAATTTTTAAAACTGTAACACGACTTAATTTAGTATCGAACGTAATAAATATTTAAGAATAAATGAAAACCCTTGAAAAATGTGTAGTGAAGATTTGCATAACTGGAATTATTTTGAATTTAGACAGTTTAAAGAAAGACAAAATTAAAATTTAGTAAATAAATTCCGTGTTCATGTTACAGTTCAAACATTCTTCTCTAATGAACCACAATATTACAGACACGCTGAAATGTTTTGAGAGCCCAGCTGACTAGAAATATTTAAATATTTGAACTGACTTTGAATATTTGAAACCAACAATAATATGTTTTTAATTAAAAATACGGATTGAATTTGATATGAATCGTAAAGGTTACGTTTTCATGCTCCAAATAAAATTTTAAAATTATATTATAGCATGCGTACTAATTGGCGATTAATATACGAATATACGTTCGGTCAGATTCTTTCGCACTAGTAAGGGCTATTTTTTCCTGGTTATGACACGTTATTTTTGCAGAAGGAAAGAAATACGAGTATTAATTGTGAAGTTCGAATGAAATCGCAGATTATAGAGTGCACCAAGTTATTATTTTATCCTGAGTTCGGAACATTTTTAAAAATTCCGCCTAACTTTTACGCCTCCAGTGCCCTTCCTTTAGAAGCAACACACATCCTTCTTCAAAATGATGCCGGCGCCTGATGTATAACCAATACCCAGTCTCCAAAGACACCGCCTACTTTTGTCAGCCGGTTTCTCGTCGATATTACCCGTAATAATTAAGTAAGCATATGCTAGAAAAAATGTGCGGGTAACTATAGAAATGGGACAGTCTACTCATATAGTCAACAGGGTTCGACTAGCAATGCATTTTATGACATGCTATAACAGTCATTAATAATGCTAAGGAACTTTCACCTTCTGGGTTAAACAGCCTTCGCAAGGTCTCAGCCGTTCGTTTAATCCCGTCTCCTGGAGAATGTTTTCTTGCAACTTTACCCACGCGATCTCTATCATTGATTCATGCGAGCTGCAGATTAGAAAGCCGAGTCTAGAAGTCAGTCGGATATTTACTCTTCTTTGTTCACGTCAATGCGCTCATTTATTGACAGGAAACGAAGACGACTATGCATTCCTATTAATATTCCACAAATTCTTACATTTTTCAGAATCCGTACCTCATTTATTTTATTGCTTTAATATGTAACTATTTCATATAAAGTATAATTATATAGACGCAATTACCTATTCCAGATTATTATTGGATGTTCGATAGCAAGCAATCATATTTAGGTTCATCGATTTTGAGTGCCAAGGGGCGGTGAAATACAAAATAAAATTTCACCAAGAAAGAAGAACATTTAAAGAAATGACTAATTAATCGAGAGTTTTCAAATAATTATCAGCCTCCATTACGCTGCAGGCCAACTTATGTCCAAAACTCAGAAGTCAGCTCAAAGAAAACGCGGTCGTTGTTTGAATTCCAGTGCGCATAAAATATTTTTCAATTAATAAAAGTTCTGAAACACAAAAACCTACAGAGCGATTGTCTTAAAACCGCCCTATATGCCTTGTCGTGTTAGTTACGAAACATTTGGTTTAAAAATTACTCTTTTTTTACGCCCCCTGCCCTACCACATCGGAAGTCTCCAATTCAAAGAGATCAAATCACCTTTTTTTTTCTTTTTTCGTTTTTACAGAAAAAAGCGCCTAATCAGTCGAAGGCAAATAATACGGGCCATTGCCCGCGGGCTCGTTCATCCAATTTCACGCACAGGTGCACAAAATCGCGGGGAATGGCTGGTGCCGCTGGGTGGCCTTGCGGAAAGAGTATCTCAAGTGGGATATCGCATTTTTCTCGCTTTTGAGTATATTGCGATTTATACGTGAAAATCGTGGTTATGATGTATCCAAAAAGCATTTTACTTTAGAAAAATAACGTTTTTCATTTTCTAAAACACAGATTCGAAAGAGGAAATGTTTTCTAAAATGAGAGAATGATCCGTGTGGATGACTAGACTAGTTAAGTAAGAGGGGTAGGGGGTCGGTGTAGACTTTAAGTCTTCATCACAGGTACTTTTTGAAGTACTGCGTTAAACGTGATGACTACATTTTCATTTCTGAGTGAAACGATATTTTATAATTCTTGCAAATAAAAGAAATGCAGAATTTTCGTATGAAAGTCTACTAAGATATTGGTTCCAACAAAAGCTCTTCCGATTACATCGGGGAGTCAAAATTAGAATCAGCTTGAATTTAACTTTGAGAGAAATGTTGACACACATTCTTGTAGAATTCCTTTTAAATTTCGTAGTTGAATTTCGACCTCCTGAAGTGCGAAATTCAACTATTGAAACAATGTGGAGGAAATCTTACTCGGTTAAAAACGAAGGATATGGATTCAATAATAAGATACTAATAATGAACGAAGTATACATATTTATTTAAACTTATGAAGTTGTAAATGAAGAAAGTTCTTTTTTTATGGCGAAGGACACTCATAACTGACACACTTTCAAAAATTCTTCTTCTGGGACATAACTCTATTAACCAGCAAAACAAACACAACACTGAGCGAAATATTATTTCTATTATTTTATCCATAATCGTATGCATCGTAGAAGCTAGGGCAAAAACATCAATGGAAGATTAACAGAGGCATAGCGTGAATGGAGATAAGTCACCGTGTCCCC
The DNA here is from genome assembly GCA_038098605.1 of Gryllus longicercus. Taxonomy (NCBI): domain Eukaryota; kingdom Metazoa; phylum Arthropoda; class Insecta; order Orthoptera; family Gryllidae; genus Gryllus; species Gryllus longicercus. The sequence goes on from JAZDUA010000374.1 coordinate 771,199, forward strand.
AAAGAACCAAACGTACAAGGCATAGATTGGTAAAATCTACAATCTACGGAACACACTCTTCTTTAATTCTGAGCGTTCTCAAAGGAGGGAGGCTAAATCCATTACGCAGAGACCCCGTTGTCAGAAATGGGAAAGCTAAGCGAGGAACATCCTGATGTTCTCTAACAATTATCTACACTGAAGTTCTACGCGTGCACGACAGCAAGAATTACAGTGAGGATTTGAAGCGAAAATCATATCACTTCAATCGACAGCGCAGGCAAGATTTTCCAGCAGCATTTCATCGCATTCGTCACTTGAATGCTCAGAGATTATTACCAGTATTTCAACCTTCTAAATAATGCAAGTTTCGACTAACTCAAAAAAATAAATGCAAGGTGTAACGAGACACCTTTTTGGAAATAACCACTTCGCGTTAACTATTAGGGAATTACCACCTCATATCAACTATTAAACCACTATTAAAAAATATGGGGCTGATGCCCCCTTGCAAGCTACACCCCTATGCAATAGTAAAAGCAAGACATCCTACCTCGGCATGTCCTCCGGACCGGGCTGCTGCGGCTGTGGATGCCGATGCTGCGGCGTCGCCGGCGACCCTTGCTGCTGCTGCTGGTGCTGCTGCTGCTGCAGCTGTTGCTGGTGCTGCTGGTGCAGCTGCTGCAGCTGTTGCTGGTGGTGCGGGTGCAGCTGCTGCAGCTGCGGCGTGGACGGCTGGTGCAGGGGCGAGGCGGTGGGCGCGCCCTGCTGCTGGAGCCGCTTGTCGCGACTCTCGGCCGACAGCTGCTTCTGCGCTTGCTTGTAGCGCGACAGCGAGAAGAACACCCCGAGGATGGCCTTCAGGTTGCCGTCGCGGACATCCTTGGCCGCGACGCCGTCCACGCTCACGCCCAGGCTCAGCAGGAACGCCAGGCACGCCTTCACGTTCGCCACCTGCGCAGGGACACACACGCCCCCGTCAGCGCCCATGTTCCTCCTCTCGGCGACGTACACCAAGCTTCCGCGGCTCGAATCCATCAATTCTCGGCTATCCGGGAGACGCAGCGTCGTTGGCTAGGAGGCCGACGTTTCGCCTGACATGGCGCAGGCTTCCTCAGGGCAGTGACGTGCAGGTCACTGGCGAAACGTCGGCCTCCCAGCCAACGACGCGGCTTCTCCCGGAGAGCCGAGAATTCCTCTCGGTGCCCTCAGGCATTGCTGCGTTCAACCGGGCTAGACAGCATGAAAGGACAATCATAACTCACAATTCCATAGGACAAAACTACTTGTAAACGACACTAAATATCTCACTACATTTTCTGGTAAATGCCGACGTAGATTTCCGCGCCCAGGATCAATGCCATCTTGGTTGGTAGGAAGACGCCAAGTTTCAATATTATGGTAAGTTATTTGATCAATTTCTAAGTGAAAACTTTAAAAAAATATCAAAGAAGAGATATCAGACATACAATTTTGACTGCACGTATAGTAAGCACTTGTGACATTACAAATTGTGCATCAGTACCTAGGCAAGTAAATAGAACGGTAAGAAATTTAGACATATTTCGCACATCTAACGTTTGAAACAGAGCACTTTGCTACAGTTATGTTTCAAAATAGTACAAAGGAGGCTATACAGTTCATGCGAGTACGCTTTTCAAAATGGATAATGCTTATCTCTGACTCTAAACTACAAATGAAGTGGTACATTATGGATATTAAGATGCAGAGCAATATTCTCCGTAGTAGAACATCATCCCACAAAATGACACGTAGTACAAACACACAACAGAACCATACATAATCTGACAAATAAAATAAAAATTGAAACTCGAAAGGAACTAACATACCCGATGAATTCAGTATCAGCTTCGCTGAATGAAGAGTATTTAAATCGCAGCCTCTTGAGAAGACGGGCACTGCAGTGTACACCAGTACCGGACGAGAATACGCAACAACTGAGAAGTCATTCTACACCTACCAAGGACCAAGGCAGCGATACATTATCAGAAAACCGCACTTCGTCACAATCTGCGGCTGTGAAGTAATGACGTTTCGAATCCTACTCTATTGTATTCACAAGAATTCCCTTGCGGCTGTTCTTTACAGATTATTATAATTAGGAGTGATGTTGGAGAGGCGACCTTAAGTGTTATTTGAGTATTTCGTTACAATGATGTTTGAAATAGAAACAAATTTGTAAAACTGAAAGTATATTATTTCAGTTGCATTTATGCTATTTATTGTTAGGCTCACTAACTTATTATGTTGAAGAATGTTTTGTGAAACGTTAAAAAGCCACAGAGCAAGTGCGAATTTTTCTTAATTTACACCACTTCGAATCACATTAACAAATGTGCCAAGAATCTTTTTCAGTGGTAAAAACGCATTACCCAATTACTTCGGGAAAGCCTACAGGAGGTTTCTCAACTAAGTCCCCACAGCTAGGGAAAACAGATTTACTTGAAACTTCCCCAGAATCTACAAGTTCAGAAGAGAAAAATCTCGGTAAACGAAGTCAGAAGTTTCTATTTATTTTTATCGATAAATGAATGTTTTAAATTGTCGTAAAGTACGAAACATGCAATTCCATATCAATTCAAAAACTTAAGTTTTCTGACACCAATGGAAGAACGGTTCATTTTCGAAACAGAAATGTTTTCAGAATAAAATCTGAAATCATTACGTCTTGTGGCTTAAGCACGAAAAAGCAAATATTCATGACGACAATATTCATGTGAAAAATTACTAACGTAATATTAAGTGACTAGCGAAATTGTTCACGTCCGTTGGAGACATTGCAATGAATATATTTAAAAGCACAGTAAATACGATTTAACAATATTTCATTTCACTTCTTATTAAAATACAACTACTTTAACTTATTCGTTTCATCCATTTATTAACTTCTTTTCTTTATTTTATGTACTGAATCTACAGATTTCCGCTCACAAAACAAAATCAGTGAACAAAGCTCTTAGGTTAGATACTTTCCTTGTTCATTCAACAAGAACTATACAGCATGTTACTTTGTGCGTAGATTTCTTTCCTTCCTTATAATGAAAACATACGCAGCGATTTTCACACTGGCAGGCGAGTAAAAACACAATCGCATTACGGGGAGTAGCAGTTCCAATGGCGAACTCCATTGCAGGGGTAAGGGGTGCCGGCGATGTTCCTCGAGAGAATGGCCAATATCACACGCACAGTGGCGTGCAATGTTTTATTCAGAAAATTAATTAACTTAGCGTTCGTGCGGAAGACGGGCACGCTAAATCATCCGCGCGCCATCCTCTGCACAGGACGAGGCCCTCCCCGGAGGATCGGCCGCTGCGTTTCGGAAGAACACACCCGACCTCCACGCGGAAACGCTAACTGCATGATACTCCTCTTCCACTCGCCGCGGCGAAATATACAGCGCGTACGCTGTTAGTATCGCTGTGAAATATCTGCTCGTGTTTTGGAGAAGTGGATTTTCGAGGGAATATGTTATTGATCAACGGCAGAAGTTGCAGATAAATAACGAGAATGTTCGGAACGTTTCCTGCCATTAGTTTCAGTGATAAAATATTGGAAATTGCTTCCGACATTTGATAAGCTCGTACGTTTTTGTACAACATTTTATGTTTTTGCCGTATTCCCCGCAGTTAATAGATCAAAAACTAGTTTGATGAAATTCCAAACTTGTGGCGAAATGGAGCCTAATGCAAACTTGGCTTGAAGATTCATTACGCTTTAATATTTTAACGACCACAAGATTATTGTTCAAGTTAAAATATAATTTTCTGAAGTGTTTTTCAAAATTTGAATTTGCCTTTTACGTAATAAATTAATAAGTGTAGTGAATGTAAACGATGTTCTATTGACATGCATTATGCAATCTCCGAACAGAATTTTGAGAAATTCTACACAATATCAGACGAAGTAAATTGGTTATACAGAAATCTGAACCCTTTCCAGTTTGCATAATATAACAACAAGAAGTTCAAAAACGTATTGCATAAACATTTTAAATACAAATATATTGTTGTCCGAATGTTTCAACGATTCGTAACTCCACTTTTCTCTTCATATATTCCGGAAATTACAATGAAAGCTTTACAAAATTATTTGGAATTGTAATTAAATGAGTTTCATTCCAACATTCATTTTGAAGAAGCTCTTAAATTTTATTTAATATTTGTAGATTCGATTATCATCATTTACATACAGCATTGTGTTGTTAATGGTACTTAACGTCTTAGGAGAATTGTTTTTGAAAATATATTCGGTTACCTAATTACTATATTTACTATATTATGTACGCATTAAAATGCTTTCCCTTCATACAGTCGATGAAAGACGCTTTTTAAGGCAGTTCCTCTTTATCACCTACACGTAATAAACATTTTATTTTGGGCACTCCAGACAGTGGCGCAGGCGCTCGCAGCGGTGGCTGAATTAACTATTTAACTTGGCGTAACCTAACATGATATTTTATTAATTTGTTTGGACTTTCCTAAATCAAATGATTTGTAATAAAACCACGTGTATTAAACAGGATTACAGGATAACGAAGATACACTTTATTTTCTTGTAAAGAAAATATCTAATCGTATATTCAAGTACATTCAATCAAAAGGGCGAGAAAACCGTTCAAACATTTGCACGTCGACACGGCTGAAATATTTGTTATTCTAAGACGTCCTAAATTTAAAAAAGGGCAAAATATGAGCATTAATTACCAGCGTTACCGCGAGAACCACGAGTCCAAAGCGTCACCCAGCAAGTTCGCTCCGCAGTCCGTTTCCCGGGTGTTGGCGTTGATACTTACACCTGAGTGGCGGGAGGGCGGGCGCCGGCTCCCCCCTCTCCGGAAACCGCACTCGCACTTGCAGCTCGCTCCTCGCGGGGCGCCGCCACCGCAGCCCCCGGCCGCCGCCGCGGCGACCGACCGGCCAAAGGTCGCGATACAAACTCCGCGCCAAGTTCACGCGGCACCGCGCCGGCGGCGGCGGCTGTCCGCCGGTGGATGGGGAGGCAGCGGTCGGCCAGGGGAAGGGGGAAGGGGAAAGAGGGCGGGAGCGGAGGTGCGAGGCTGTGCGCACGGTGACAGGTGGCTGGAGGCCTGCGAAGCGCAGGCAAAATGATGAAGTGTGGGATGGGAGGAGAACGGGGAGAATCAGTTGGGGAGGAAGAGCACACGGAGGTGGGCCGGTGGCGGCGGTGGTGGTGGAGCTTGGTGTGCGGAGATCGTGAGGGCGGTGACAAAAGCGGCGGAGGTCGCATGAGTCCGGGAGGGGAAGAGGAATGGGGGAGGGGGAATGCTGGGGGGGGGGACCGGTGTTGTGAAGACGGGGAAAGCGAACGGCGGAGGTGATGGCAGATGTCTGGCGGAACCGAAGCGCTGACAAATTCGTATGAATATGAAGAAAAAATTGAAAAAATCTGCTAAAGAAAAGGATCGGCGTGAAGGAGGTGGTAGTGGTGCTAGCGGGGGCGGGCAGAGGCTGCGCTGGTACGGCAGTAATGACGGTTCTCCTGGCGGCGGAGTTGGCAGTCTCTGCGGAGGCAGGTCATGCTGGGGAATGGATAAAATAGGAGGGATGCTAGGTATGGACGGTGGGGATGAGTACACGGAAGAGGAGGTGGAACAGAAGCCCGGGAAAATTAGTAAGAAAGGGATGTGCGTAAGATGAGCAAATAAGTTAAATAAGTGCATAAAAACGGACAACGATCTGTAACTCGCACGTGATAAAAATGGATGAAAAGAAGAGGCAAGAAAGAGGGTAAATGAATAAATCACGGAAAGAAATACTATTAAGCCGATACAAAATATGTAACGGATATCTAGGATTATCTCTCTCGCCATGTCTAGTTAATCTCCCTTCTTTTTATTTCCATGTATGTAGTTTTGCCTTTTCACTTCCAGAGGCGGTCCATAGTGACCAAGAATATCAAAACGCCTCCCGTGGTATATTGAGCAAACTGGCCCTGACAGCATAGTTTTTGCACTTACTGTTTACTTGTTTTCACTTAAGTCAGCAGCAAATATTTGATGAAAAACTACCTCATCATCGCTCTGAGACCTTTTCTATCGCGCATCTCTACGGCAACAAATTTACCGTGCATAAAGGGGATCGCCTAGAATCCCCGATGTGACACCGAGGTCCGAAACCGCGTAGGTGTTGGAGATCGAAACAGTTGCGGCGATGGCAGCGCAGGTGTCAAAGGCAACGGCAGAGGGTGCGACGGGGCGGAGACGAAGGGGACCTCGGGGCCGATGGAAGTGCTGGAACAGGGATGTATCGCAGAAGGTGGAGAAGGCTGGCAAATTGGCAATGTAGGGGGGTGAAAGGGGGAAGGAGGTGGCGACGGAGGTGGAGTACTGATGACGACGGCGGGATCCTCAGAAGTACCGAGTGCAGAGCCGCGACAGGAAAGGAGGTGGTGGGTGGAGATGGGAAGGTCTGGACCAGGGCTGAGGGCGGGGACGGCGGTAACGGCAGGAGGGGATGGAGGCGGGCCCGGGGTCGATAGTGGCAGGACATGAAGGTCGGTTTCGTCGCCGGCGGCCGGTCTGTTTCAGGGCCGCGCGTGCTGGGGCGGGGGCAACGGTGTCGGCAATGCGGGGGGCGAGGGCGATGTGATGGCGAAGGCGGGGACGGGCGGGGGCGGACGGCGTTCCGCAGACCCGGAGACTCGGTCAGCGCGCTCTTCCGGGAAGCAAATTACCTTCCGGTCGTTTGCACTTCCGGCGCTGCGGCCGCCTGCTGCGGCGGGGCGGGGGCGGTGGGGGCCGCCGAAGGCGTGCGGCGGGAGGCATGGAGGGGGCGTGGCGAGCGCGTGTTGGTTCGGGCGTGCGTGCGAATTGGTCGTGTGCCGAAAAGGGCTGTCTCCCTCGGGAGCTCGGTGACCAGCTGTTCTAGAGGCCGCACTTTAGCGTGGTTCTTATTGCGAGAATAAACATACGTGGAGAAAGCTACTACCTTCACCCTCCAATTCTGGGCTTGAGCTTTGCAATTCTAACACTTCATTAAAACTTAATAGCAGATAGAATTATTGTTGCTAATATACTTTTTAAAATTCGTAAATTAAAATGTAAATAATTAAAAACTCAGTAAGGTATAAACTGTTGAATTTTGCGCTGTTGCTGGCTACTGCTCTCATTATAATACTTAATAATTTACTTCACAGATATATCACTATATACAAAAAGAAAAGAATACAAGGAAAACACAGGCGCTGAAAAGTGCTGTATTGCCAAATTTACACGAGAGTTCCGAGATTTTGTCTCAGAAATATGTCATTCTTCTTATTAAGAGAGAAAGAAGGACAATAAATCGATTTCGATGAACAAAAGATTCACGCAGCTTCAAGACATATGACATAACGCTTGAGGTTTACAATTTCTACATTCCCTATAAACATTTACAGAAAATTGTTATTCAATAAAATCCTATCAATTCTTCCTAGTCCCCTCTGCATCTACATAATCAACTGTCAGGTTTTTTAAAGTACAGCAGTTTCCTATTACGTCGGAACACGAACGCCAATCAGATTGGACTTACATAGTGGTGTTATTAAAACGTAGTACATGAAGTACGCTCAAAGTGATAAATGAATTAATAATAATAATAATAATAATAATAATAATAATAATAATAATAATAATAATAATAATAATAATAATAATAATAATAATAATAATAATGCCGATCAGATGCCCGAGATCGCTAAGGCAGTAGTGCCGGAGTGGTCTCGGACCAGAAGATCGCGGGTTCGAGTCCCGCCTCGGGCATGGGTGTATTTGTGTGTGTTTGTATGAGTGTGTCGTCCTTTCACCCCTCATTATCATCATCATTTCATCTTTCATACCCCCAGGACTAACAACCCTGGGGGATAAAAATCGGATCCAGCGTAATGCTGGTCCCCCCAAAGAAGTGTTCGCAAGCACCTGCCACCGTGATATTAAATGAAAAACTGAGCCACGGTAAATGCAGGTTGCTTGCCCTGCGTGGTCCTAGTTGGCCGAAACGAAAATAATAATAATAATAATAATAATAATAATAATAATAATAATAATAATAATAATAATAATAATAATAATAATAATAATAATAATAATAAAAGAAAAGTGAAAAAATAATTTAAAAAAGTAAAATAAAAGAGCCAATAATTGTGTGAATGTGATCAAATTGCAGCACAGATTGTTTTCAGACTATTTACTCTCACTTTACCTCTCAGACACTACGTATGCGGTCTTCTCGCCTACCCCCTCAGCTAGGCTTCTGGGCTCGCCGACAAACTTCTCGATGTTCAGAGCTCCCAGTAAGTTGAGAGACCTTTGCAGCAGTTTCGGCCGTTGCCGTTACCTTGTTTGGCCAATTAATTCGACGTGGGGTGCCGTTGGGGGCGTAGAGATCCGCTCGCCAGCCGCAACGTGTTATTATGTGCTTCATAACCCCACCAACAGGGCACTTCATTATTTTGGACAGTGTTGAGGGAGCGGCGCAGGTGAGCGTCATGTGGTGAAGAATTAAACTCGTTCCTACTATGGCTTAATTTCCGATATATCGTGTGACCAATAGCTTTATTTCCATTGTGTCTCAAACATTACGCGAAGCCTCAGGATTTATGAACCAGTTTATATTCATGTTTCGTTCGCACATGAAAGCCAAAGCCTAATATTTTGTAGCGATCAAATATGGGGATGATGTCATATGGAACATTGTACAATACGAATGTTTTCATAGTCTCATAATAATTCTTGCTAGTGAAATAAAAACCCCATTGAATCATTGCCTGAAGTTAGGGGAACATTCTCAATCCCAAACCCGTGGATGTCAAACGCGCAGCAAACTCGAGACAATTCACAAGCATCTCAATAGAATTAAATACTGCTATGCAGGTTGCATTCGTAAACTGAGATCAAAGATATAATATTTACATTTTATTTCATCAATTGATTGAATATTTCATGTTTCCGGGTGGGCCAACTGCTACGGTCATTAGTCCCGTAAGTGCAGTGCATGCTTTCCCCAGGTGGTGGAGGTTATCTCCCCAAGAGGTGAAATGTTAGATGGTAAGATCTGGCGCCGATCTACGAGTCGGTTTCCCCAAACACCCACCTGCGTGGACCGGGGCACAGCCAGGACAAGCTCAGAGCTCCAGACCGGCTTCCAAACATGTTTGATAGTGTGTGTGTGTAAGAAAGGGTGATGATACGTTCAGAAAGTGGAAGGAAAGATCGCGCGAGGGCTGTGGTCCGTTTGTTAGGGTACTGCTCCGCTATTTGCCAAGTGTAGATCGGAGCCACCTCCAGACAGCAATTGAATCCGACTTAGCTACCTGGCTAGTGTCTAGAATCCTGCCATCGAAGGAACTCGCACAAGAGAATCTTCCGGTCAGAAACACTGCAGTGATATCAACTGATGCCCTGAGCCACCTAAGCCGGTTTATTTGATCGAAATCTCTCCGCAATATAGAACGTATGGACGAATATTTATAACACACTATTGCTAAAGAGCGACCCAACGTGATGAAGCGAACAAAAAATCATGTTATTGATATGCAAATATTCTTTCAACAAAAAACCAGACTCTCTAATTTTTTGCAGCAACATATGCCTGCTTATGAAGCGTAGTGAAGACCAGATGGCCAAGTCTACACCATGCGGCAGGAAGGTGAGTCATTCAGAGGCGCAGGCTATTAGTGTTTTTGCACTCAATAAAAAACGATTTCATAATTTACACTTTTCATTTTGCTCTCTGCGAGAAACATCTTTCATTTTCAATTTACGAACGGTTTCTAGGTCTCCATGTCAACTATAAAGCTTTTTTCTAGGCTTTCGATCATGGTGTTTCCTTAATGTAATATTTGTTATTTTTATGCAACGGGAATCATATTTTAGTTTTGGAAAGTGTGATGCAATTGCCTTTATTATTATTAATAAATTTCGTATTTCTCCGGTGCTTCCTGCAATTATATTTCAAATGTTTTTTAACATTCTCGTAATGCAAGGAAATCACCCTACATGCAAAAAAGAGAGATACATCGCATTTGGTCAAACTAATTTGTATCATTAACGCAAATTCGTAGAGAGTCATAATATTCAGTTCATTGTTTCATCGGTAAGTAAATGTTAATTATCTTCAGGATGGCAGTTTACATGAAAGTTTTTATTTTATAACTTCGAAGTATTCAGAGTACATTTCTTCTAAAATCGACTATCGCTATACAAAAAGCGAGCAGTTATTCGCGTAATCAGAAAGCGTCACCAACCTGAGTGGTCGGTTGACAAACGACCTGCGTGGCCTTGTGGCGGGTTGAGGAGAGTTAGCTGCGTCACCTTATCCGACCATAAGCGAGTTTCCCTATAAAGAACCCGATCTCACTGATTCCAGTGATCTGACATTGCGGCTAGGAACACGTGAAGCTGGCTGTTTCTCGCGCATCTCGGAATTCATGTATGAGCAGTAACACAAGTCGCTGCTCGATCTCTTCGACAAACAAAGTGTTCAAAGATGTCTCCTGCATTACGTGGCGAGAATACATCTCGTGATGCAGTTTGAAAACAATTTTGCTCCTGCATTGCGACGCGACCTACAGAGCTTAATATTCCGTGTTTGCTTTTGGTCAGATCATAAAACGTCTTACAATCAAGCCAACAGTGAGTGTGTGTATTTAACAAACCAGTTATGCATATTTGCATTCGCCAATACATCCATGTTAAGAGACGCAAATGCATTTCTCATCATTGTACATAGCGCACTGCGTCTTTTTCCCACAGCTCACTACAGCCTTTCGTGAATGCCTAGGACACAACGTCCATGAGAGAAGAAAATCGAAGAAAAAAATAGATGCATTCTAGTCATATTTCCTCCTGTTCTAAAATTGCTTTAATTGCTAATGATATACAAAATGTCAAGCAATTACTTCATGAATCATCTGAACGAAGCCAAGAACAAAAACATAGTTTCATAAACGCAAACGTAAAAAAAGTATTTTATGTATCCAGAAAGCTGTTACTTTTAAGAGAAAGAATGATTGATTTTTTGGCAAGACGTGCGATATAGTATGAAATGTTTTCATATAAATTCAAACAATGTACACAAGTAATATAGCTATTCAGTATGCGCCAAATTCGTTGGAATTTTCCTTCTAGAATTATTTGGGTGAATTACATCCGACAGACGGATTACAATTCTACAATCGGCATTAACAATATAAAGGTTTCGTAAGTAAGGTTCTACATTGTTTAGTTTGTTGAGTTTGAAAGATAGAGCATGTCGAGGGGGGATTAAAAGATCCCTCAGAAATAAGAGAACTTCTAAAACAAGAAATATGTATTGCCTACTTCAGATGAAGTTATTAATGGCAAATATGTTAACTATTTATTTTTTCTCGTAAATTTTACTGCGCGGAAAAATACTTAACTGTATCAGCTTTGAGTATAAGTTTCATTATCATCTAATATTCGAAATTAGTAATATTTTCTAAAAACGTATTTGTAAAATAATGTCTAACCGACTCGATTTTCTCATCCGAACGACATGAAGCATTGACGAGCTTTCATGAGTTAAGATCGAATGGCATGCTTGCTGATGCGGTATGTGTTCGTTCCAATTCAGTTTGACAACGACAAGTTGAAATGTCCCGGTTTTGCAAACGCGATTATTAGAGTGGCTATAAATCATTCTGTATGCCTGCTTGGAGAGACCCATACATCAATCGAATAGGAGATCCATCCCAAATTTCAAATTTACGTTCCCGATATTTTATGATGATGTAGGGGAATGTACAAAGTGATATGCCAATCTGTTGAAATATCTACTTTAATACCCGAAGGAAACATAGATATTTTACATTGTAGCATTGCTTTAGAATGCGAGCATTTACTATTTAAAGAATTGTTATCCTTATAATAATAATAATAATAATAATAATAATAATAATAATAATAATAATAATAATAATAATACTGCAATATAATTCACCATTCTATAACAAATAAAATAATCCGATAAATATTTTAGAATTTAATCGATAGTAATAAAACAAGCATTATAATGTTAATGAAGCGTAAGGTTTTTCTACTACTCAATCACGTATTGCTATTGTTCGTAAGAGATTTATTACTCTACAATTCGGGATTGATTGAATGGTTAATAAAAGTCAGAACTAAACACGATATTTTAAAACGTAATTCCTTCAAATTCTCTTTTTTCACTCTTCCATTCCCAACTTAAATTAAACGCAAAATCACCATCAACGCAGAACTTCCGTCGTCGACCTCAACTTTCCACATTTGCAGCGTAAATACTTCGTTTCAAATACTAACGGCAATTTCAAAAGACTCGTTTGGGCGTTTTTCGAAAGAAAAAAAAATCCGTTAAGTAGTTCAGCTCAAGAAGCGTTGACTTTTCTATACTGCCCTTCCCCACGCCGTAGCCGTGTGTGAAAGCGGCGGGCTCCGAATTGCGAGAACATTTTGTCGACACTCTCCGCCCCCAAGGGCCGAACTTTTTACGCGACGCGTCGCGTGGCGTGGGGGGAAGGGGGTCGAGCCGGGAAGGCACGACGAGGAGGAGGAGGAGGAGGAGGAAAAGAAGGAGGTAAAACGCGAAAACTAACGAGCTCGCGCCCGCGCCGCCCTCCCTTGCCGAAGACGGCGTCGCCGTCGCTCTGTAGTCCGGGTTCGGAGGAGAAGCGGACAAAATAGTTGTTTATCTACGATCGTACAAAAACGTGGGTTTCTACATGCTGCTACGAGTGCGTGAAGTTAGTCTCCTCTTGTAACATCTGAAAAACATGACGTTACCTTGTGTAAGAGACGTTTTTTGCGGTGACGTCACAGTGCAGAAAAAACGTTTTAGCTTACACGAGAAGTACGAGTAAGACAATAAAGTACACGTTCATGACAAAACAACTTTAATCCCACTGTTATTAAACTCTTACTAATAACTATTAATACATAACTAGTACGTAGTTATTAACACATAATATATTATGAAACTTATATATTATGAACATTTTTGTAAATATCTTACGAATGTTTGTAATAAATTAGATATTACATGGTTCGCAGATTCGATCAACTCCTGTGGAATTTGCTTACAACTAATTAAAATTCAGTAATTATATTCACGATGTACCAGTTATACTCGTATGAAACAACAATGCCTCACAACGTTATACTGCGAATTCAGGGACTCCTGTTACACAAAAAAAGTAGGGGTTCCTTTCATATAAACCATGAAGAGTAGGTATCAAACAAATCATGATTCTTAATAGAACCATTTTTATAAGATCGTAGAAAAAATGTTATTTATATTTCATGAGTGAAGTAATTGTTTTTTTGCTCGATTGAGTAAAAAACAATAGCTTCAAGCACGTAATATAAAAATAACTATTATGCACCACGGACGTTATAACGGCTCTAATCATTCGCCTGAGATCATTAGAATTATTTAATGGGCGCTCGTACATGCAACATTTTATTTTTTACCTATTTGTAATTGTACAAATTTATTTATTTACTAATTAACTAGATGTCAACTTTACTCGGTTTCTTTTTTCATATATCCCTTTCATAATTCCCTCCATAAAATAACATGTATTATTCAACTGTTTCTATATTTCCCTCGTAACCACGATCTTCTCGATCCAGGTAAGTTATGCATTGTGCATCGAGCTCCGTAAAATAATAAAATATTTTAATAGTAATAAAAATAAATATTTTATTTTTTACTGATACGTTATTGCGTAATATCCTTGAAGTAAAGCGATGTTTGGAAGTTTGAAGGAAAAGTCATCGAACACTCATTGAATTAAACGAGTGTTTAAATTAAGCGAAATGTGTTTAAATGAGTTATTAAGCTGAATTTGTTTATTAAAGAGAAAATCCATCAACACGTAGCAACGATTGGGGGAACTTAATTACCAATTTCAAAGTGATCTTGCTCTCTGTTGATCGACAGGTTCTAGATAGCGATGAAGTTTTGACACCAACTAAATTGCTAGGTCGAATCCAATCACAGCCTGGGGTGACAACATTTCGGACCTCGTACATTAAATCTTGTGGTGCTGTTCCTTCTGGCCAATTCAGGGCGGATACCGGATTAATTCGTACTTATTGTTAGAACAACATACTGGTCCACTCACGATTTTTCCTTTCTCATTGACCGAGAGAAGGGGCTCAGGGCATCAACTGATGTCACCGCAGTACCTTAGATCGGGAGGTGCTAGATTCGAGTTTCGTTCCGGCAGGATTTTCCACACTAGCTAGATAGCTAGGTCAAGTTCAAGTGCTCTGATGGGTAGTTTTCCGTGGCTTCTGCCAGCAACACCAGGCGAATGCCTAACACTCAGCCCACGGAATCACGTATGCCTAAATTAGGCCGCATCAGAAGCGAATATTTTACGCCCAGAGGCACACGCTAAGGCATTACACCCTGAGGAAGGTCGCAGAATGGCGACCGAAACGTCGGCACCTTCGCCATGGACGCGGCGTCACCCGGACAGCCTAGTAAATGCGAATATTTTTGTCCGCATTTTTGCGCCTTTACAGCCACCGTGATCCGTCCCGCCGACGCCGCTGCCAACGTCCAAAAAAGGCGTCGCGGCGACCGTGACCCAGCGAGCGGGCGCAAGACGGCTGCACCGTAAACTTTCGCCCGCGCCGACGCCTGCGCCACGATTCTCACGTCTGGCAATCCAGCTCCCGCGCCGGCAGCGATTGCGAGATGTGTGGGAGGAACTGGGTGGGCCTGCCGATTATTCCTGTCTTTCATCGCCTGTAATTTATTGAATAATATTTATAACGATATTCATTATTTACGTATAAAAAATAAACATATCGCTGTTGACGTTTGGGGACAAGAAGAATAAGAATAAGGAGAAGAAGAAGAAAAATAAGGAGGAGGAGAAGAAGAAGAAGAAGAAGAAGAAGAAGAAGAAGAAGAATTCTTGTACTAGAAAACTGATGATGATGGCTAAGCCAGCGAAAGCTGCCATTTTAATAAATAATATTGTTGGCAATGATGACGCAAGCAATTATTTCAATGGAAATGCCAACGAAAACTCACTCAATACCTATAAGGCCATAGAAGCTAGCAAGACGCCCGGTGCAAGTGCGCCGGCGGGGGGAGGGGGAGGGGGGCGGGGCATCGAACGGCGTTCAGGCGTTGCTGCAAACACGCGCAGCTGCGGCGGCGAAGGCGGCGACGTGAGTGCGGACGGCTGGGCGGCGGGGGCGGAGAGACGTCGGCGGGGGCGGGAGGAAACGTTCAGCTGACGCATGGCCGTCGTCGCCACCCGCGCCTCGAGCACGCGCGAAACTAAGAATAGGTTTCCCCTCGCGATGGACCCGGCCGCCCGCGTTCGCTACCCGCCGGTGGATAACGGGACAGGTCGGGCGATGCTAGTTTAGCTGCTGGTGAGGCTGTTGGAGTGAGGGCAGTGGTTTACCTGCTTGGGTGTTCAAAAAGGAAGAGGTAATGTCATGTAGGTTATAGTACCTCATTTTGACTTGACAATGTCTTACAACTGAGAGCAGTACGGCACATGTAAATTCACGAGATTTCACGCTAATTCAAACAAATTAATTAGAACAAATCATTCCAACGTTTTTCATCTCATCATCCATAGATGTCATGTAATTACATATAATTACCGTACCACAATTACAAACGGTAATTACAATAATTACCACCGTGTTGACGATACAGTCCAATAAAACACTTTTTTTCTACACGAAGAAGAAATGGTCGCATTGGTTAAGTGTGATTCTTCTTCTTCTTCTTCTTCTTCTTCTTCTTCTTCTTCTTCTTCTTCTTCTTCGTCTTCTTCGTCTTCTTCTTCTTCTTCGTCTTCTTCTTCTTCGTCGTCGTCTTCTTCTTCGTCTTCTTCTTCTCTCCAGTGGTAGAGAAATCAGCTCAGGACTATTTTTTTTCCTATGAGAATGATCGAGAATTCTATGCTCTTCCGCGTGAGAAAAGAGTAAACATACTCTGAAGTTTGAAAGTGATATTATAAATTACTGTTCCTTGTTATTTCTAATAAAAAAATCATTTTATGATAGTTATATTATAAAAAAATACCGTTAACAATTAGTCTGTCTCTTGCCTTACGAATTGAATGTAATCACTTTATAATGATGAATGGGTGAGATTGAAAGGCACTGAAGTGAAATGACAGGCAGGAGATCAATTAAATATTAATCTGATATAATATAACATTAGGAGAAAGAAAGTATGTGTTATCGGAACTTCAAACAATTACAAGGGAAACCAGAAATAATTACTTATTAGAATATTTCGAAGGAACTCAATGAGATTTGAGAGAAAACAGCTTTCCACGTACCTGTTTAAGCAACTTCAATGAATGATTCCCTTTAAGCGATTAAATCTAAATGAGAATTAATCTCATATACCACCACCACAATAATAAGCATTATATCACACTCTCTATTTGAGAGGTTCTCTAGAGTGAAAGCTTTTGGACGTGCTATGCGATAAGAATGTGGCCACAAACAGAAAATTAAATTACGTTTCTTGTTTGCAGAACAATCACCATTACTTTGTTCAGCGCCCCACAATCGTCTTTCAGTAGGCAACGCACGTCCTTCTTGCATTGAGCATTGCGCTGTCGCTTCAACCACTGACCTCCGCCATCGCCGTCCAGCAATTACGTGATTGCCACACCGCCTCGCGGCCTGTTATCGGCCCACGCGCCTCCACTGTCGCGCGCAGTCTCCGCGCCAGTAATTCAAATTTTATCCGCCGCTGTCACGCAGAACAATAGGCGCCTCTCGTGCGTATCAGTGCCCGCTCGGCCATTCCCCTGTCACCTGTCCCCCGCCCCCTGCCCCCCGGTCCTTTGCTTCCACCCCCTCCGGGTTTCCCTTCTGTTCGTTCTCTGATCCTGTTCTTTGATCTACATTCTTTCCACCTTCGCCTCTCGTCCTTCGTCTCTCCGACCCTCGTCCTTCGTCCTCCGTCCCTCGTTCTCCGTCCCTCGTCCTCCGTCCCTCGTTCTCCGTCCCTCGTCCTCCGTCCCTCGTCCTCTGTCCCTCGTCCTCCGTCCCTCGTCCTCCGTCCCTCGTCCTCCGTCACTCGTCCTCCGTCACTCGTCCTCCGTCACTCGTCCTCCGTCCCTCGTCCTCCGTCCCTCGTCCTCCGTCCCTCGTCCTCCGTCCCTCGTCCTCCGTCCCTCGTCCTCCGTCCCTCGTCCTCCGTCCCTCGTCCTCCGTCCCTCGTCCTCCGTCCCTCGTCCTCCGTCACTCGTCCTCCGTCCCTCGTCCTCCGTCACTCGTCCTCCGTCACTCGTCCTCCGTCACTCGTCCTCCGTCACTCGTCCTCCGTCACTCGTCCTCCGTCCCTCGTCCTCCGTCACTCGTCCTCCGTCACTCGTCCTCCGTCACTCGTCCTCCGTCACTCGTCCTCCGTCACTCGTCCTCCGTCCCTCGTCCTCCGTCCCTCGTCCTCCGTTCCTCGTTCCTCCGTTCCTCGTTCCTCCGTCCATCGTCCATCGTCCTCCGTCCATCGTCCTCCGTCCCTCCGTACCACATCTTTCATTCTTCTTTCTCCGCCCCACCACCTTGATCTGCCGCCACTCGACTTTCCTCAATCTCTCGTCTTCCATCTCTATCTCTTCATATCGCTCATCATCCCCGTCCACCCTTTCTCCGCAATTTCCATCTGTTTAACTCCGTTCTCTGTCCCGCGTGCCCCGCCCTGCATTCTCTTGCGGCCCGTCCCCTCAGCCGCACGCTTCTCCGATTTCGCCGGTTTTTAATTACGATCGTGCGCAATTGCGGAGCGGTCATGGAAGCGCGGTGATGACGGGGAGGGCAGAAGTTTGTTCGAATTTCCGCTGTCCCCCGCCCACGCACAATGCGTGTTAGCGCCGCGCTGCTGCGTGCGACAGCGTCGCTGGCATGTGCCGGCGGGTAGGGCTTGCGTCGCCTGGGGGTGAGGGTAATGAAAAGGTAAATTCACCGTCTAATGGCCAAATATCTTTAGAAAATTTGTCACAATTCTTTAGTAATTTTCATAATCTTAGAGTAATTATTTAATTCCAATAAAGTCCATAAAATATGTATCTAACAGACACTTCGTTTACAATTAATTTGGTCTACATGTTTTTATTTTGTGTTTTATCTTCCTCTAAGAAAACAGCATACAATTTTTTTACAGTATTCAATGTAAATATGTAAAATCTTTGTAAAATAGGAGATGAATTTAAAAAAATTCTAATTATCGATTATTGTTATTAGACAATAATATTATTACAAAATTACAAAAAATTTAAAAACATAATGTTTTCAATATATTATTTTCAATATATACGCACTGGGAATCATTAAAAATGACATTTCCGTTACAGGAGTTCGAAAACGTTTACACAAAAAAACAGAAAAGCGATAAGTATAAAACAATTTAAAATAATGAGACGTTCTTTTTTACTGCATACTATTAGAGACACACAAAATGACCTTACAAACTTGTCACTACGATAGGTATTTTAGAATTGCTTTAATAATATATTTTCATGCAATCAAAATTACATTAATTTTAGTATTTCATCAATTCATTCAATGCCTAAGAACGAACAATAAAAAAGTCACTCCATTTAACGCGCTCCTAAAAATCACCGCATCGTTCCACATATAAAACCACATATACGTTGGTCGCTCACGTCAGGAGCTAAAATAAAAGTTTTGAAAGCACCGCTCTTTTCTGCATTTTTCAAAAAGTGTCGTTATTTATTCCCCCTTTGCGTGCAAACCCTTGGCTGCCAGGTGCTCAACTATCGCCGCCGCCAGCCGTCCGCGCCGCGCCCCGCCCCGCCCCGCCCCGCCCCGCCGGAACTCCGCCCGGGAGCCCAGCTGCATCAATCGATTTGCGCGCAGATCCGCCTCTCGAAAACCGGCGACGAAAAAGGAGCGACCGCGCCGGGAGGCGGGGGCGGGGGCGCGAGGCGAGGGGGCGGGCCAAGGACCGGAGGCGAGGAAAGGGTCTGCGAGCACGGCGGGAACGGGCGAGGGGAGTGGGGTAGGGTGGGATAGGCACGCGAACCAAGCGGCCCTTGGCGAGTGGCATGGTTAGGAGGCGAGTGGGGGAGACGGAAGGGGTTACAGGGCCAAGGGAGTGGGCGGGAGGGGTAATGGGGAGCGGCAGGCTCAGGGAATGGGGGGGAAGGGGCGAGATGGGGACGTTGGAAGAGGGGGCGGGGTGGGTGCAGGAGTGTGGGTCTGGACGAGGAAGGCGGGGGCGAGGCAGCAGCGATTGCGGCGGCGAGTACGGCAATGGGGCGGCGAGGACGTCGACGGGGCAGGGGGGCGAGGGCGGGGCGGCAGTGATGCGAAGCGGTGGCGGTGGCAGGGGCGGGGGCGGTGCCGGCGGCGAGGGCGGGGGCGGAGGCATGAACAACTCCGCGCCTTCTTCTTTGGGAAAGCTGCTCGAATGTTTCCAGAAAAGGCAGCTTGCCGGGCGATTTCGCACAAAGAATAATCAAAAGCCAGCCAATTTTCGGAAAGCGTTTTCCTCAACCACGTTCCTTGCTCAATGATGCGGCTTTTTATTGATTAGATTTATCGACTTTGTAAATCGAGAGAAGTAAACGAACCGCACGAAAATGTACATCCAGAGGACATTTACGACAAAATTGTTGACGTGAAAGGTCTTCTAATGCAATGGAAGAGCGTAAGATGATCAATAGGAATGGATCGTGGTTGTCCCCAAAACGTAATTTCAGAAAGAAAATTGAGATTAATTTTGCTCGATATGAAAAGAAAGATACCAGCAACTCATCAATCACAAAGCAGGGCATACTTCGTTCAGTAAATGAAGCGTTTTAGAACGGAAATCGGAGTCGCCGCTATCTTAGAGCAGACAGCCTGCCGCAAATTGCGACACGATTCAAGTGAACGTGGAAACTGCAGCGGGTCACCGTCACCCGCTTGCACAGCATCACGGGAGGTTCGCAGTTTCCTCTCTGGAGAGGAAACTCGGAGGTTGCGGTGCACGGTCAACAACAGCGACCGGCTCCACAATTGCGTCGGCGCCACAGACCGCGACCGCGCTCCGGGGCAATGTTGCCACGCGCCCACAGTGGGCCACAAACTTCTGCCAGGAACGCTTTACTTTGCGTTAGGGCTTTCATTGCGTCAAGTGCTAAAGCTTCAATGGGGATAACAAATTTAATTCATTACAGATACGACAATGACGGAGTTTGCAGAAAGCGCTGCTAATGGATTGAAGACAATGAAGTACAAAGACAGTTTATGTAGTCGGAACACGGAGGTCAGTTGGATGAGTTGCCTGTAGATATTGCAACAGGTGTATGAAGTAAACGTGTTAGAACCATGCATTATTGCATTAGGACAGTCATTGAAATATACCTTATGCCCAGGGGGATTGATGTTTTGTTATTCTGTACCCGTGCCGATTTATTTAAATTTTTTCAAATATATATTTTTAATCAATAATCAATTCCGTGATATCATGCATAGAAGGAAGGAAATAATCACACACAAGTACACCATTCCACTTAAAAAGGATTTTAGCCAAGTACAGATATAAGATAAATAGAAATGTACATTGCACATTCAAAGACACGAGAAAGAAAAGTCGGCCTCATTTCCCACCTCAGATGATACAGACTTGTAACCATGCCGCTTGCCCGATATAGTTCCATGGGTACACTTTCTCTTTCGGTAATTCGTAAACGGAAGGCAAAAACAAACACCACTCAGAAGACGTAATGCCTTTTCCCCGACGGACAACGGCCATTTGTGTGGCGGTTGTTACGTGGCGACCGCACGATGACGAGTCGCCAGCTTCCTGACCACAAGGCGACTTCGGCGAATCGACAGCCACGCGCCGCCAGCCCCGCCGCCGCAGCCGGGAGCCGCGCCACAATCACCTCGCCCGCCAACCACCTTGCCTGCGCAACAGCCCCAGATGCCTCGCAAATCTAGAAAAACGCATCGTAATTGCCACAAACGTGGTTATGTTACACTGTCAGTACTAAGTATTATCAACGCAATTGGTGTTCAGGCAAATATATTCTTTCTTTAGCTTGGTATCAATTCTTCAGAAAATAAATCAATATACAAAAACTCTATTACATCTTACATGTTGCAGAATCTATTAAAAATTAAATTTATTCTTAGAACGGACCCAACGGAATGCAACTTCCGGTACGTGCATTGTTTCGGTTCTGAAAATATTTTTTAAAAAACTGATATTTTGGCAATTTTCTAACCATTACTTCCCGGTCAGTCTTCACTCCTCATCAGGGAAGTTCTCGACCCCAGAACACGCGCGACATTGGATTCCAATACAAAATCATAAGAGAGTATGATCGTACAAGTACACAACCCACCAAATAACCTTTCCCACCATCCACTTCCAACTAATTACCTTTCCTCGACCCGTTGCGTTTTGCCCTCCAGCCCGCACTCTCACCGCGATAATCCACTTGACGACCGCCGCTATCGACACCGTGGTCGCTACAACGAGCGCCAACCGTTAATGACATCACTTCTAACGTCATCTCGTCGTCGGCCTCGCCGCCGCCGCTGCCTCGTCCACATGGCGCGCGCAGCGACCGCAAACAGCGCATGAACCATCCAGCGGCGCTTTGTGGAGCCTCTCGCATTGTGACACGTGTTATTGGGCTCCGCGGGAGGCCCTCCACGGGTGCAGCAGTCCGATCGAGCCCTTGCACGCTGCGCCGCCGCCGTCAGGTTTCCTATTCGCGCTGCAGAGGGCAGCCTGTTGGGAAGTGAGCAGGCCCCTCACTTCTCTCGGTACTGAGCTTGAAATCCCGGGCGACCCAGGTGGAATTTGCGGCGGGCGAAGCGGTTGGTAGATTTGATTGTTTGGTGATTCTGGGCACGTCACCTACCAGGGTCATTAGTCACGTAAATGTAATGCATGTTTTTTGCTCGGGAGATGGCGATGATTTTCCTCCCCCCCCCGCTGTATGGCGAGATCCGGCGCCGACCTACAGTCCGCTAGCGGGGTTTTCCTGAACCAAGTATCTCCCACCAGCGGGGCCCCAGCCGGGACCAGGATAGCTCTTAGCTCCTGACTGGTCTCCCGGCAGGTGTGGTAGTGCGCGTGTCAGTGTATGTGTGTGTGAGGATACGGCAAGGAAGAGGAAGGTGAGATCGCGCGCGGTCCGTGGCCCGTTTGTTAGGATACTGCTCCAGCATTGCCTGGTTTGAATAGGAGAAACCTCGGAGAACTACCGATCAGAGCAGCCGGCCGCTAGAATTCTCTTCCAGGGGGCGAAGCGGGTTCGCGGCAGATTTTCTCGGCATTATTGCGTTTCCCCTGTCTTTCGTTCCATCTTTTCTCCTTCATTCATTGAAAAAATATATTCACCAATTCTAGAAGCCATTTATCTCAGATAGAATCAATCAGACTGGGGACTGTCGAGGATTGTAATTTCGTAAGTGCGCAGAAATTAGATTTACATGCGCAAAGAAAACATCAGTCCAAGGCTATGTGAGAAGTGCCAACGGTTTCGTTATGTACTCAGGAACTTGGAACAAATCCAAAAACAATGAAACAGGGGAGATAAATATTTTATATATTTGTGATTCACATGTTGCTGTATGGAAAAGCAACATTTTGGTATGCGTAGCTGTATGTAAAGAACTGTTGCACTTCATAATATTCTATGTTACAGCAGTATATTGAAGACTTTTTGTAAAAAAAATATTTTATTTAATGCAATGTATTATGAGAGTATGCTATTTGTAATACTTGAGCAGTGTGGTGGTGTATTGTGAAAAATAATTTTGTGTGGTTTTGTTGACGCCTGGAAAATAATATTCGCCAAGAGCTGTCCGTAAAGTATAAACAAACAAACGCTGTAGCAAACTGTACAAAGTTGGAGCAAAAACGCAGCCACGGGAAAATTCGTAAATAATGTGAAGATTATGCTCCAGCATACGCCTACTGTTCATCGGGGAAACAGCGTAAACCCTAACAGAGTACCCGACAGTTAGAATCCTTCTTCTCACAGAGGTTTGAATCCGACCAATCCATCGAAAAAACACCTCCGACAGGTATAGAACCCTACGTCCTCCCAGCCAACTACGCCAGACAGACAACGGAGCTGCCACAAAGCCATCGTAGACGATCAAAGCTACTTCCAAAGTCTGACCGCTCACTTGGAAGCTGCGCTCCAAACCACGTGCTCCCAACCCTAGTGTTCGCGCGCTTCCGAGCCCGCTCTTCGTGATCATGCCGGCCCGTTGGGCGATTAACGCCTCAAGTTTTTGCGGCCCTAGCGGCGGATGCGAGTACCAGGCCGACTCGAATCGCCCCCACTTCGCGCTTTGCTTCATGCCAAATTCGCCGGAACCGCGAATCAGCGCGCCGTCTTTGTGAACGCGCCCAGCCCGCTGTTTTTTTTCTTCTTTTTTTTTCCTTTGTTTGTTTGTTTGTTTGTTTGTTTGTTTTTTTGACGCCGCGCGAGTTTGAGGTTCGACCAAGGCCTTTGTAGGGTGCGGCTCGATTCTGTAGCGGCCGAGTTGGTGGGGGAGGTAAGGAGGAGAAGCAAGAGAAGGAGGTTGATATTATAGTGGCGTGGTTGGTTGTGTGGTAGTGTGAGCGGAAGTTGTTGTTAAGGAGACGTTCGACAGGACAGCGTAATGTAATTGGAATGGAGAGAAGCAGCAATTCGAGAAGACAACTAAGGGAAGCGAATGGTAAAGGTCAGTGGTGATAAAGTTGTAGAAGACAGACCGCGCATTAAAAGTAGGCTACTGAGAAAGCTGCTGGAGGCTACTGGAAGAAAGTGGACTGAACATATTACAAATTATGCGAGAAATTGCTGTTGAGAAGGTGGTGAACGAGGTAAGGATGAGGTTAAGAATTTAATAGTGTACATGAAGATTGGCTGAAATAAGCAGAAACTGTTGTAAATGAGATCTTCGACAAAAATGAAATTAGAATGGAGAAAAGTTGTAATTCGTAAAGACAGCTGAGGAATTGTAATGGCCATAACTGCAAGTGCATAATAGCCTAACACAAGAGAGGTTCTTTTCATTCACAAATTATCAGCTTAAGAGAAGCAACTAGAAGCTGATAGAAGACAGAATACTAAAAAGACTACAAACAACGCTAGACATAGTTGTTAAGAAGGTGGTGGACAAGATAAGGTCAGGTTTAAGATTACAATGGACAGAGTAATAGGCTGACATACGCCGAAGGTGTTATGAATGAGTAATTGTAACGAGGGAAGGTTGGAGACAATGAAGCTGGAGGAGGCCAAGCCATTATCAGCACGCTAAAATATAGAATGTGAAAACTGATGGAAATTATTAATCTGAAACGTTTTCGAGCTATGCTAGAAGTAGTTGTAAAGTGGAGGGTGGAGGAGGCAACAACGCGGCTAAAGACACAGGATTAGCACGGCGATACGCCGAGGAGAGCGTAAGCTGCTATGAAGGAATCTATTGTTCGACAGGCGAGAAAAATGCAAATAGAATGGAGCGAAGAGACAATTAATGACGACAGTTTAGAAGTGAAATTTGAATCGTCGAGGATTCGAAAAGCTTTGGAAGTGCTGCGGGTAAGTCTGAAGAACGGAAGTGGAAGTTGATAAAATAACCGTGGAAGGTCGAAGACAAAAGCAAGGCTTTTGTAAAGAAGACAATCCAAAGCAAGTAATTCTTAAACTACTAGCCATTCCTTTGGGAAAAATGTTTATGAGTCCTACAAGAAAGTTTTCGTCATCAAAAATCTCGTCGATGTTGTCTGGAAATACCAATATTAAATCTTAGTGACAAAATATGTTTAAGCTTTTTACTAAAAAATGTCTCTTTACTATTCACAAGGGTTTTACGGATTACCAGCACAATCAGTAACATGATACAGATTTGCTATAACGATGGATACGACCACTACATAAATGCTATGATATTCACTAACAGGTGGGGGGGGGGGGGACTTAATAAATCAGAATTAGAAGTGGAGTAAAGATGTGACAAATTTCTTGCAGTGAAAGAGCGGTATCGCAACAGATAGAAGCACCCACAACAATGATGAATGGAAATGGTGGATGAAGATGAAGTTCGTTAGGCCTTACAATCGAAATACTATAGCATCTGTGTGACAAGAGTGCAGTTGACGAAAATGACATCAATTGTTTGCTATAAAATTGGTAGCAACAGAGAGGACACATTATAGTAAGTGCGGAGGTGAAGAAAAAGGTACATAATTCTGTGGAAACAGTTTTGACGTAATGAATCTGTTTTCGTTTTCTTCTTCTATGTACGGAGCACGACAATGCGGAAGAAACTAACGACTAAACAACAAAGTTGGAACTGCACTTTATGTCTGCCTTTTTGTGTCCGTGATGAGTCTCTATTCTCCTTCACACTAACTCTCCTGTTGATTTAATTACTAAATGAAGGTTCTGTGAATTTTCAACGGCACAGGATTACATGGAAAAAAGATTGTTTCTGATTTTCAGTGACTTCACTGCTCCTGAGCATGTCTTATTGCAATGAATGATACGTCCAATTCTACGTTGCAAATAAAAAACACTGAAATACCAATCCAATTAAATCGACTTACAAAAGAAAATCGCTAAGATACATGAATGTATTCTTGTGTCGAAAAACAGATCTTTTTTAAAACTGCCCGAGCAGTTAGACATACAAGGTTATTCTCTTAGATGTTCACTTTTGGACACTTTTTTCGTCAAAAAATTAACATATTTCTAAGGAGATTACCTTTCATAGAGAGTATTACACAGATTTAGAGATATTACAGGCTTATATGTTTATTTCCATCCTTGTGTGCAAGTACAATGCAATATTCTACGTGCATTGTGGTGACGGGAGACAAATATTCACAAAAAATAACAAAAATCAGCAATTCAAATACAGTATAATGTAAATAATTCAAAGTAAACAAGTGCAAAACATGCAACCACATGAATATTACCTGGATCCTGCATTTATTGGACAACCGTATCGCTGGCCAGACCCTCTGTAATAGTCGCGTCGGCAACCAGACGGCTTACGCAAAGTCGTAGCCCCGGGCGTCAGAATACTCATTTGTTATGGCCGCAATTTGTCCTTTGAGCTCTGTTTTTGTCTCTACGGGGGAGAATATGCATTCGGCAAACGGAGTGGTACACTGCGCAAAAACCCAGATGATGTACTTCATGAAACTCGAATGATACTTTCGACTACTTTTTGAAAAAAAAAATATTACTCTAATATAAAGAAAAATATTATTTTTTAAAATTTGTTCACAGATGTCTATAACTTTGTTCCGATCTTAATGAAAGATTGTACACGTGACCCTCAAACTAAGAGAAAAAAAATACTTCTTCCATGTGAACGAAGAATTCCTTGTCCATCGCCTTAGAGCAGTATTTAAGAGCTCACTCCTGATGTTTTTCGAAAATATCTCTAAAACCATGAGTAAATTCACCAACATCTAAGAAGCGTTCATGAAAGCCCATAAAATGTACTACTAAACACATCTTGATTCAAATCAATAGAGCAATTAGATTCAGAGTAATTGAAGATCAATGTTCTTGAATGTTGCCGGAAGTGTGCAACAATGCAAGTGATTACAGCTGCCCATCGCAACGATGGCGGTAACAACGATTATTGTAACAAACGAGGCAGGGTAGAAAGGGGCAGGGCGGGCAAGGCGAGGCACGATGATTATGATTAGTAAATACCCGGCAACACATGGTACATCACGTACCAGACAATAAAATTGGTGAAAAATTCCATTAATGAAACCGATATATTTCTAATATATCAGGGAGCAGTCGTATGATTTTTTGAGAATTTTGCAAGCATGTTTTTAAAGAGTGTTCTATAACTATATAAAAAAATACTTTCAATAAAAGTTTGTATGTTTTGTCGAAAACTCAAAATCTGCAATAAAAAGTAAAAACGGCTTCTCACATTCTAAAACATCAATTGACCCCTACCCACTACAATCCTGTGCCAGGAGACAATTTGAAAATAGCATAGGTGTATTTCTCCCTCATAAATATTGCTATATTTCAGGCATTATTTGTACTTACTTATTACAATATTCTATCGATATTTTGTCTAAAAAGGAACAGTATTATTATAGCTGTACTTCCGCTTTCGAGTCACAAACTCCCAAAATTCTCACTCAGCCCGCCGCTCTCTTACGCAATCAGCGAGTAGTGGACTTGAGAGCCTAAAATTACCACGTCGCGTGGGCTTTCTGGTGAAGGGGTTCGCCCGCGAACAATTTCGCCCGATATTGACTCTCAGGAACATTGCAGATCCCCGAAAATTCGCGGGTAGGGCCACGGAAACTCCCGAACAAACAACACAAATGCGGCTAATGGCAGCGTGAGCAGAGGGGCCGGTTCCGCGTGAGCGGACGGGCGCGGGCGAGGACGCAGGAGCGAGAGGATAGGAGAGGGAGCAGGGGAAGGAGAGGGCAACAAAGAGTAGCGAGAGTGCGAGTGAAGAAGGAAATGGTTGGCGTGGGCGTGGGCGGGCAATTGCGAGGGATGGGCATACGGGAGCGGGCGGGCCATGTGAGCGGGAGAGGGCGTGGACGGGCGGGACGGGCAGAGTGGGTGGGAGCGGAGGAGGCCGGGGTTAGGCGGGGCGGGCGAAAGGAGGCTGTCGGGTGTGGGTGGATGCGGGCGAGGGAGAACGGTAGCGGACGGGATCGAGCGGGCGGGGACGGGCGGGGACGGGCGGGGACGGGCGGGTCGGCTGGGGGGCGGGGGCAGACGGATGCGTATAGACAGGCAGGAGGCAGCGGGCAGGCGGACGGGCAGACTGCACAGCGTTGCGGGGGCGGAGTACCGGCGCCGGCTAGTAATTGCAACGGCGGCCGCGAGGCGCAGCACGTACGCGGACTATCGGGTCGTCTAATTGCCCCAGGGGTGGCCAGGCGGGTCGAAGCTCAACCCGCGGTCGCTGAACAGTTGCATACAGTGGGTTGGGGTTGCCTAGGAAGCTCCCACGTGGAAAACGGATGTACGAAAATGGAGACCATCTGCATGTATACGTGAATAATACTCGTCCGTTTATTCAGTTTATTCAAAAAGGTAGTAGGTTCATTCTTGTATTCGCCTGATGATTGCTGGTTTTCCCGACTTTTCGTCTTCCGTTTCTTTATCACAATATTATTAGGACGGTACGTTCATACGAAATGAATGTCAAAAATCCATTGGCTTTTAGTTCGTAGGTTTATTACGAGTACAATACATTTATTGTAAGGTCTATTGTAAATTTTTATAAGTGATAATAAATAAATACAAAAATTAATAATTACTCTACCACCTTTTGAACAAACTGCAACGAATTCACGTTATCAAATGGACAAGAAGTACGTTTTCTCGAGCCATATCATCTCTCAGAAGAAGTGAAGTAATATTTTTCTGCACTACTGCGAAGTTTCTAAGAAATTTCTCTTCATTTCATTTATTTTCCAGCAAATACCACAAAAACAAGCAATAACGAGGATAGCATAGAATTGTATCTTTGAAGATGATAGACAGAAAATTTGTATTGACGTATGCATCACAAAAGAAATGAGATGTATGTCTTATCGTCGCAGAAGATGTAGCGAAATTGATTTTTGCAGATACTGATTTCAAGTACGAGTTCGTATAGAAGAAGCAATCTAGTACACTGCTTGTGAGCAGCTCAATGGATTCAACAAGGTATTCATATTCATCTCAACGATTTTAATTGTCATTAGATTCCAGACAAACAAGCAGTGAAGTGAGCTATGAATCTTTTTATTTGTTCCATAAGTTCTATACATTTTAGAAGTGAAACCTTTGATATCATAGATGCTGTCAAGATATGACTAAAGAACCACTGACAAATTCATCACAGACGAATCCCGTTTATCGAGATTGGCAGAATCCTGTTAGTTGGTGTTCTCACCTCCAGGACTTCGTATGTATCAGCCGCGAGACGCTACTGTCGAGACGTGACTCAGTCCGCCAGCTGCCCAGCTGGTCTTCATAATCTGAGGAGGCAGGATGCTGGCTCATAGCTCAAATGTTTTTGCTGACACTCTCATTACAAATCCGCGTCTGTCAGAAAGCATGAGGAGAGGATATGAATGAAGATAATATAATGTCACTGAACCTCAAGTTACTCGTATATTATTTTATGAATTCGTCTTCGAAGCAAACAAGCCAAACAAACCATGAATGCCATAGCTATATTATTTTATGTTTTGTTTTAACTCTCTCGTAAAGTCTGCAAGATGTGATTCTAAGACAAGCGCAATGTCTACGTCTGTTATTTCTTGCCACATTCATGTAAGATAAATGAACACTATTCAAATATTCAATATTTATGTTTTGTTTAACAATCAATGCATATAGCAGTTTCTTGAATGTACAATGTCGTTAAAGAAAACATTAAAATTGTCAGTAAAAATTCACGACTTCTTCTTGAAGGTTAACAATGCCAATATGGAGGGAGAAGGTCATGTTGACGGAGAGACGTTACAGGTATTATATCTGCTTTTTTTACTACCCATCATTGTGAGTGAAGTAAATGAAAGTCAAAAACGTTCGAAGCGTTCAACTTTTTGTTAACAAACAATTTCATTGATTCCAGATCAGAATCGTGACGTCATTACATATATACAATGAACTAATTCAATTTTCTATTCACAGAATTTCTCTATAAAAATTGTTTTTTAATATATTTATTTTGAGACGCATCAACGATTACGCTGTTGGCGACTTCAATCAATTATAATAAGAAAGACAATAAAAAAATATACGCAATTATGTTTTTTACATCAATTAAAAAGTTAAGCTTTATTTTAAACAAAGAGAGCATTTAATACAACCTTAAGAGACCTTCTCTTGACGGACTAGGAGTTTCATTCGTCCTTGTATGAAAAGTTCTGTAAGATCAATTTGTCTACTCTGAAACGCAGAGTCCTAGTTAACAACCAAATAACGCTGCAACCCTCTCTGTTAGGACAACACCAGTGTAGGGCAGAGAAGGGTCAGTTAACATCCGAGTGAGGTCACTCAGAACCCTTGGGTCATGCTGGTAATTAGCGGGGCTTGCTAATGTAAACGTGAAACTCCCTACGAAGATGGATCGCCAAAGGTCATTTTCCTACGTAGTCTGACAATCTATAAAATTCACGCTCATTTGCATGGTCACTGCCTCTTGGCTCAGTAGAAGAATTGTACCCGTAATTCCAAAGCTTAAGAGGGTTGAGTTTCATATATCCTTTGTTCTTTTCAAAAGTGTGAAGTTTAAATTCTGAAAGTTTGTAAAAGTGTACTTTAGTTAGTGTGTAAGTGTGTAAGCTTAAATTCTGAAGAAACATACAAATACGTAATTTTGTAAACATTACAATTAAAACAAAACTCTTTCACTTTATATATACTTTCTTTATTTAAAAGTGTAAAGCTTAAATTATGATTTTGAAACTATTCTAAATGGAACTGCTCTGAAAGTACTCTTTAAAAATAATCTAACTCCGAAATGGAACTGCTTTCTAAGAAATAAAAGAGGTTTATCAACACATCTTCCTGCTCCAAAGCGAGGCTTTAGCCCATAGAGGGTCTGATAGATTTATACAAATACATTCTAATGCAAATAAATGTCTTTTTTATCTAGTTTTTTCTTGGTGAGAAAGAGAGCTTTCTTACTCTTCATACTAACTACAAATGAATAAAGCGAATACATTGTTCCAAATGAAAAATAATTATTTCAATATAGCCGTTCTATTTACTGAAGCAAAGATCAGAGAATCTTCAAGTATTAATTCTTTCTCTTTCCTCCTTTTTCCCAATGGTACACTCGTAAAAGGCCATGCGAGCACGTGCAATATTCTACAACGAAGTCCACAGCTATCTCTCGTTAACTCCAAAGCCCCATTTTGCAAGCAATTTTCCTCTGTAATTTTCTAGAATGTCTTGATGTAATATTACGCCTAGAGAACATTAAAGCATTCATTTGCTGTTATGTTCTCGTAAACGCACCATACATGTAGATTTTGCTGCGAAATCGTGAAGAGAAACAGAAACTTGTTTTCTCTGTAAAGTAAAAGACAATGTGGTACTTTTTAACATATTGTTACAATTGTCGGAAAGTAATTCAATGAAACTCACCTAAAATACAATTAGACAATAAAAAGTGATTATGTCTGACTTATTGGACCAATCGGTTTCTACAGAAAATAAAGTAAAAATAATAATTGTGAATTCGTGTCATCGGCTTCCGAGTGTTCGCATGTCGAGGGGGAGGACTAAAGCCCCAGCCCCATGACCTCATCTCACCTCGCCCGCTTATACCAACAAATGTATGCACCAACAAATGTCTGCTATTTGAATACAAAGCAATAGAAAATTCAAGCGAACTTTTAACATTAAAAGTAAAGGTCTAATGATTTAATAATTCATTAGCACAATATTAAAGACACCATCTGGAAAACTACGTAATGTCGTACGTAAACAATTAGATTCACAAAACTTTTATATATAAAACACTGTAAATTATGTCAAATAAACATCACGAATTTATTTACGTATTATTACTCACAACAATGTAATAATGGCAATAAGTTTATCAATTTCTAAAAAGATCATTGTGGATAAATAAGTAAATAAATATTTCCCAACTTCATTTTGAAGTCGTCTGTCTTAACGAAAGGAAAACGCCAACCCCAGAAGACTGCCGCAGACACATGTACCACATCCTCCCACTCACCCCCCCTCCCCACACCAGTCGCAGTACAAACGAAGCGTCCCCGCTCTGGCACGTCCATGGCGCGGCGGCGAGGTCGCCATTTGCGTGGCCCTGGCTGCACACAATGGGTCGAGAGGCGCGGGGGCGGAGGGCCTAGAGCGACGAAATGCGCCCGATGCCTCGTATGCAAATGCCTTGGCGCCGCCACGCACCAGCCACCGCCGCCCGCAAATCTCGCGCCGCCCCGAGGTTCCTGATATTGCCGCTCGGCGTCGCTGATGGTGTGACACGAAACCAAACGCACGAATAGGCAAACAAATGTTGCTTTTATATTTATGAATAAATATGAATTCCTGAAGTTTGATGATACGTGAAACATAAAATCGTTTCGTTTACCCAATTTTTACTTATGTCTTCAAAGCCACAATTTTCGGATAAATAACACTAAAAGCCCACTACAAGTAAGAATATACTAAATTTCATTTCAAACATCTTTTGTATCTTTTTATACTTTTAATGTTTAAAAATTTTGAGAACTCTTAAGTACCATCCAAAATGTATTTCAACTTTCATGTCCGATTACATGAATATTTCGATTTGTCTTCGAATTTATTAAACTATGGTTTAATACACATGGCAAAAACTAAGTTTTTTAACGAAACAAAATTTGAGGTACTATTATAAAAAAATACCATATGGGATACAAAATGTTATTAAAATAACACTAATAAACATATTCCCGTTGAAATCAGTTTTATTGTTACCTGCTCCTTTCAAAGTAATGCCATTTGAATGTTTCTCCTATTCGGAGAGGAAAAGTGACAATTTTTCACAAATGCTATTTTGCCATTGCGAAAAATTGAAATATGTTTATAAATGTGTATTACATGTTTAATACAAAACGATAACATTTATGGTCATACAAATAGATTGTCTACGATTTCTAGTTGAAAACCTTAACGAAGTGTCGTGGCGTGAATTTGAGCCGTTTCAGACCACTGTTGCAGTCGCCGACGCTACTCGGCATAGTTCCTAATATTGCCGCTCGGTGCTCGTAGCTCCCCGTGACCTCATCCATTGCCTTTGGCATCCGCTCCAGACGCTAAAGGAATTGACCTGCTGCCATTGACGCCCGTGTTCACCAAAAGATTCAGAACTAGACCCAGATCTAGGGCCCCTATGTTCAAAGGATTCCAAGTTTTCCGATTCTTGTTGTAAATACGACAAATCACATTTTTCAAGAGTTTAAAAACTAAGGGAAATATTTCTCATAGATAAAACCTTGTTGATGATTGTAATATTTGAAAAAAAGAATGCACTTAGAGCTTATTCTGAGGCAAAGGTTTGATTAACCTTAATTACCCAGTAATTAAAAATGCATTAAAACACTTAATGAGCATTTTCAAGAAGTTCGCAAACTCCGAGCTTAAGAAACTTGAAACTTGTATGATTTAGCGGTTGTTAAAATTATAACACAGGATAAAGCAACTTCTAACTACGTGTATTAGAAAAGCATATTGGTGTTACGTCGGTATATACTCTGATATTTATGTCTCACTCCGACATACTAAATTACGCCTAAACAAAGGCTCTCATGATCTCGTCATTTATCTTTTTCTATTGAATTTTTAGCATTGAATGTTCACATCTTGTGTTATGGAATATAATGAAATGTACCGAAGAAGAATTTTTATGCTATGGCTGTCAATGGTTATAAATGTCATTTGGCATACATTATGTGACTGCAATTATCAATAGTCCTTAAATATAAAAGTGTCAAGTGTCTCTCAGCCATTTCTGCCTCGCGTTCCTTACAAAAGCGTACGACAACATCCGCAATACCGTTCTCGCGTTTAATTTGCAATGCTGATAGCTTTACGTGAGAAAAGTCCGTGTTGCAAATCATCCACGTAGTTGGACCCGAAATAATTTCACCGGCGTGGTGAAATACATTCTTTTTGCGAGCGAGAAAAAAAATGGAAATACGCTTTCGTTCACGGGAATGGTTCCGTTTCCGTGACTGGATTCACGAAACCGTTCACTTCATCAACGAAAGAGAAAAATGCTATCGTGATGTTCAGCATTTATGCAGCAGATTGTCGTAAAGAACGCTCTTCCGTTTCTTTTTAGGTTTCAGAATATGCAGTTTGCAACCTTCGTCTCGGTGAAATAAGGTCACATTGTTATCTCTTGTATACATACATTTAAACAGAATAAATACAGGATACGAGTTCTTTTAATGCCTCACGAGAAAATGAAAAATGTTCATACTGTATTCTAAGAAATTGTCATATTTTTCATCTCCAAAAAACACACAAACTCATCAAAAAAGATTTCACACAGATAAACGCTAAAACTCGTGACTGCTGGGATAACTTAACTACTTCAAATTACATATCATTATCATTTCAACATGACTTAATGAACGTGTATTTAAAGATGTGTACAATTAACTCATATTTCTCCCAATCATTATGTAAAAGCTGTATTATTTTTTCTGTGTAGTATACACATACAGATACTGCAGGTGTTATGTTTAAACAGATAATTAAGGCATTTAAAATCAATGTAAAAGTCTAGTTAGGTTTCCTTACTTTCGCCATATAAATTCACAAATTATTCATCTAAAATGACAATAAATTTAATTTTCTGAAACGCATTTGTTTACTTTCTAAGAATTACACTTGTTTTCTTTCTGAGAAATTTTAGTACATATCATTTTTACGTATAGTCTATTTATAAAGTCATTTTATACAATATTGCACATGTTTTATGCTGCTGCATTAAGACATTTCTGAACGTACGATATATTATCGGGACAAGGCCTGCACCTATCGTTTAAGAACCTCGCATCCCCTAGCGTCCAATCCCACCGCCTCCACCACCCTGCGCCCACCTCCTCCCCCGCCGACGTGCGCGTGGGCACGGGCACGCACAGCGGAGAGGCCGTGCGTGTCCCGAGCGGCGGCGGTCGTGTCGGAGGCAGCGCCTTGCTTAACATGTCCACTCGCCTACAACGGCGCGCGCGCTCGCTCGCGCGTGTGACGTCGCACCTGCGACGCGGAGCGTCGAGTTGCCGAAGCAGAGTTTCGTAAGTTGAAATTACGCGCTCGCTCTGGGCTGCTGTGCGCACCGCGCGAGATGCGTCGTCGTCGCCGAGCGAGCCATCTACACAAACGCGACGCGCTCGAACGCGGAAAGGGCGTTGTAGACGAGCGGTGCAGTTAGGTGTGTGTGCTTTGAATGCGTGTATTGTTCCCGCGGAATGCGATGCGGAAAGTTGCCTGTGAGTTGAGCTGTTCGCCTCGAGAGAACGTGGAGGCCCCGCTGAAGAGAACGCGTAGTTTGTTATATCTCGCAAAATTGCAGGGTTGTTTCAATTGCTGGCATTTTGTATGAGAATATTAATGCTTATTTCATACGCAGTTTTTTATACTCGACGTTTGAAATTACTATTATACGATACAATGAAAATTTGAATATTTTTGCTGTCTCACTGGGAGGATACGAACGGCTGAACGCAATAGTGGTCTAACGCCTCAAAAATGAAAAATGAAATTAACACCATATATTTTCTAAGAAGGTGAACTAACTTTGTACATTGTTAGTTTGCCCAGTTTTCATAAAAAAAGTTAGGAACGAAATCAGTATTTTTTCTCTTCACAACTCTTTCTAACCATAACTACGTAACTTAACTTAATTTTTCTCCGTTTTCTTAAAATGTGGCTTAGACGACTATTGCCACTATCGTCGACGCACAGTGCATTCAAGTTTGTTTTTTTTTTCTTTTCATTTTTGTCCACCATTTTGGGGGTACTACAAATTATTGTTCTACTGCCCTTGACGATTCGGAAGTCGATGAGGTCAACGGCTGTACGCTTTCCATTCGAAACCTTCGTGAGCAATTCACCTCTTTTATTTCCATCACGATTTTTAACAGCCATCACCTGTAACAGGGAATTTGTTTTCCCAACATCGATCAGCGACGACACCTGCGTATCATCCGGCCCAGAAGAACAGCCTTTCAACGCAGGAACCTCGCTAACGGATCGGGTCCAACCTTATCGCGGGCGCGGCTCTTTTGGCCGGCGTAATTCCCCTACTTTTTTTCGGCCATCCGTTATTTCCTCTGAGTTATGAAGCCTTTTAATGCTCGCCTCGCGTGCGGCGGGAGAATGGGCCAATCGGTGGGCGCCATCCCGCCGCCAACGCTGCCGCCGCCTCCGCCCTCGTCGACGCTTCCGCTATTATTGCCGGCGCACAGTGCGTTCATTCGCGTAACTAGCTGACCGAAAGCGTTTAAGAGTTATGTTCTGGGCATGGAGGAACGGCCGGAAACTATAATTGTGCCGTTTAACCTTCGTTTAGCTCGATTCTGCGCATTTTGAATCTCCCAATTGAATAGGTGAGGCTTGCGAAGGACACTAAGTGACACGACAATTTGAAGGTAAAAGTTAGTGTATTGCTTTATTTAATCATAACTCTTGATAATTCAACTTCAAATAATCTGAGAAGTTTGTATTACTCTGAAAGAAATTAAATATTTCAAATGTTGGGGTATGAGAAATGATATTAAACGAAAAGGTAGTTTTTTTTCTTGGCTTCAGTTTTTACAGGTAATTAGAAGACAATTTTTGTTATACGTTTTCTGTTCTTACAAGGTAGTTCATCAAATATACGCACATTTCATCGATATTAATATTTCAAACGCATATGCTAGGTGAACATGCTTGCCTTTGGAAGAGAGAGAAAAGTAAAACATTCTAAAACTCTAAGTGATTCACAAGCGTTTTTATTGTTCTTCTACTTCCGTATCTCTAATGGATTGTTGGCAACCAAGCTCAGGAAACTGATTCTTTACTTTCCTGGGCAGCGAAGAAATGAATATTTAGTATGTTTACATTGGATAAGTGGTCATTTGTTTTTGTCTACTCACCAAATTGACAATAATCATGCCTTACGTGAAATAGAACCTACAAACCTAATGCATAAACAAATCCTTGAATCCTATGAAAGTGCTGACATTGAGATTTATAAATGTATTGCTCCTCGTTCTACACATTTCCAGGATTTGAAGTTACACACCACCATGTGTAATTTTTAGGAAACAGCCATCGTTACGTCAAAATTAGAATACATCTCTGTGTGCTAAATAAGTAATGAGAATAGTTCTAAGAAGAAGTCTTCCCTCCCTGCGATTATCTGAACTAATCTTTGAGTGCGAAAACTAACCTGGTCTGCAACTTAACATGTTAATTGATAACCTCAAATTAATTACAGCGCAGTTTCAGACAAGTTCATTCATGTTCTTTGGGTTAATTATTTTATGAAATTTACGTTTTAATGATTTTTTTCTGGCCACCAATTATTTTCAGAAAATTGTATTGACAAAATAATAACACACTTCACATGAGGTCATTTAAAAACAATTATCATGTCTGTTCTTCTGTTTGTACTTCGACCAACATAATAATTGTCTGTAAATAACTGATGTGCAGAAAAATCATTACCTATTAAAAAGTAACCAAAATCATATAACATTTACGTTTTGTTCAAAATACATACAAGCGCATTACTCAGCATCGAGAAAGTATTTAACATTTCTTAGTATTTACACAAATATATAGACTGAAATGATTAGCAGCATTCAGAAGTATACTCATTAAAAATTCAGTAGTACGTATCTCATTAAAACTTAGTAAAAAGTAGACTAACAAGCTACAAGACTAACAAGCACAAAGGTAAAAAACACAATTTTACCCTTCCAGATCGCGGATTTGTTCAACTGCCTTCAACTGCCATCCCACCACCACCACCACCTCCTCCTCGTCATCGTCGCCGTCCAGGCGATGCATCAGCCAGCAGATAGGGCGGGGCGGGGCGGGGCGGGGCGGGGCGGGGCGGGGCCGGGCGGGGCGTGGGGCGGGGCATGGGGCGGGGCGGGGCATGGGGCGGGGCGGGGCGGGTCATGGGGCGGGGCGGGTCATGGGGCGGGGCGGGGCGGGTCATGGGGCGGGGCGGGTCATGGGCGGGGCGGGGCATGGGGCGGGGCGGGGGTGGGGCGGGGCGGGTCATGGGGCGGGGCGGGGAGGGGCGGGGGGCGGGGCATGGGGCGGGGCATGGGGCGGGTCGGGTCATGGGGCGGGGCGGGTCGCGGGGAGGGGTGGGGAGGGGAGGGGAGGGGCGGGGCGGGGCGGGGAGGGGAGGGGCGGGGCGGGATGGAAGGCTTCTCCTTCGGGATGCCGTTTTGCACTTAGCGCCGCGGATGCGCACGGCTTCCTCAAACGCGCGATCAATGATTCCGGCGCGAGCGACTCCTCAGCCGCTGGCCCAACAGCCACTTAACGCCGCGCCGCGCCGCGTCCGCGATTCCGCCTTCCGCCCGCGAGGGGCGCTGCTGCGCGGACACAGACGGAGAGGGCGGGGGCGTTAAGGGCAAAAATTAATTGCATTTAGGGTAATTTTGTTGGATGAGGGTTGAAGATCGGGGATGTCATCGACATTTTTTACGGCTCGAAATAGGAGGAGGATATATTGAATAAATGTAGTCTACCTGATTGATAATTATTTTAGTTCCCCAAAGTATTTTTTAAGAAATTTATTCTTCCATATTTTTGACTATGAAAAAGAACCATTAACATAACAATTTTAATATCCACAATATGACTACAAAGAACTGTTTACACTAACAACGTCAGTTCATGTAAAGTAATTTACAATATACAAGTATATTTCAATGCAAATAGCGAAATGACTGCTTTGCTTCTGGTAATTGTGTTCGTCATGTCCGAGTATACGCAACTTATTTATATTAAATGTGATGATGAATATTTAATGACGCGCGGTATTTCTGCTGCAGTTCAATGATATAATAGTGTTGAACGATGCTAACGTACATTTACCACCATTAGTAGGGTTGATGGCAGGAACGTGGTTTAAGAAATGTTCATTTAAGTGAAAATAATCACTTTCACATAAAAATCGTTGAAAATAATATACCTTCGCAAAATCTATCAGTCAACCATGTCACAAAACTGGTAGTAGAAATAATGAAATTAGTTCGCCCGTTTTGTCTCCTCGTAAATACTTCTACTATATCACAAATTAAAATAATATTTGTGATAATAATAATTATTAATAATATAGATCAATATTATAATACAGGAAAGATATTAGTCTTTCATAAAACATTGCGATTGTCAATCAAAACCCCATGGAGGCCATGTCAGAACGTGCTGCACAGGAAGGCTGCAAGTGACCTTCTATTCCGCTGTTCGTCATGAATGGACAATGCTTTGATGATTGACAAATGATATTGCTTCGCTGTTGCCAACTCGTAGCTCTATCTCGCGACGCTGCTTGCAATAACGACGAGCTTCCATCGACGAGCCCTGTACTTTGAATACCGATTGCTTCGGAGAAGTCTCATATAGTCTTTGCACGCGCGCTTATAAAGATGCTATGTTCATAGACGGTCGCCAGATGGCGGATCAATATTCAAAGGAGACTCGCAGCCTGCGGAGCAGCGCCAGCCACCAAATACACGATGAAGCTTACGTAACCCCTGCCACTGGTTCACGGGGTTCGAATTCGTGAAGGTGGAAATACGAAGATACTTTCCGATAGAAAAATACAATACAAGGAGAAACTAAGATGCGCCCTTGATGCTTAGATTTCGAAATGTCTCAGCATAGAAAATAACATTTGAATCCTTTCTTGAGAACATAATCAATTTAAAGAAAAAGTATCTAATTTTTAAACTACGCACATATCGTCGTGGGGTTGATTTCATATTATATACACAAATAAAAAAATCTGGAATGTGTTATATAGGCCTATGCTGAAAACTCGTTGTCCATACGAAACTAGTTTTCACTTCGATGGTTCAACTAATATCTGAAAATACCAATAATAATTAATCAAAAATATTGCCACAAATTCCCTTAAAATTCTTATCAAGTTTTTTTTAAATGTGAAGATGAAATATTTATTTTATGAAATCAATACATAGAGAATAATTTTGCTGGAAGTGAGGCAGAGATAATTCACAAAGTTCTAATGTATGCACAATGTGATGAAAGAAAATTCTGAAAATGCGATTTCTGTAATAAAAAAGGGCTAGTAAGAAAGGGGTGTACTACTTTAGTTTATTGAATCTGGTTAACTTTCCTAATCTAGGAAATGAAATGTATTTATTTACATGGATTAATAATGCCCGACCCTGTATTCGCTGATAAGTATGAAGGTAATATTAGGAGAAGAAGACAGTAAACGAGAAACAAAGTAAGAATTTGTTGCGAAGATAAATCTCAAAAGTTTTAATTCAAACGTCACTCAGTTAACTCAGCCGAAAGAAGATAAGAGTAACCTCTTCTCCGATCCTCTCAGATTCGGAAATCGAACACGGATCCGTTGAACGACCAACGAATCGGAGTTTTCTTTCCTCTCTCCAACTGTTGTAGCTAACGCGGGTGATTACAGTGATTGTCAGCTGGGTGGTTACTTTTAGAGGTAACGCAGAAAAATGAGAAAGGGAGGCCAATATCCGCACAAACATGCACAAACGCTGGCGAAACACATTTGCGATTCACGAGTGAGATAATCGTAATTTATGAGCCATTCCAAGAGGTAGCGATATGTTTTTGTTTTGTTTGCTTTCTAATTCTGAAATTCACGAGGCGCAAATGTTAGTATTGCCAGTTATGATTTAAAGACGATTTTTTTCTTTTGTGCACGACCGGAGGCTCTGCAATATGTCAGTTTTTTTAAGGGTAATATAATTTTCTCGCAAATTGAAATTGGCTTGTTTGACCATTATTTCCACAATTAATGAATCTGAAATACACTATTCTGATAATATTCTTTACTTATTCATCAAATATCATACCTGATATATCACATCAACTAAAGTGGACCGAAAATCGCTCAAATTATCAGACTTTTCAGTAGAAAACTTAATTTCTTCAGTTAAGGTGGAAATATAATTATACAATCATTACACATCAAAAATCATACGTAAATAAGGGTTTACAAAAATACTAAATTTATTTAGTTCTTTATAGTATCTTTTTTAAACATTTTTAAATTAACGACGGTAAATTTTAAGACCGCCCAGGTGGCGCTCTGTTTCCTCCGAAAACCTTTCCCAACAGATCGCTGACTCACTGGCTCCACTCTCCGCCGCTCCATTTCGCGCGCCGCCTCAAGAGCAAAGAGGTTTGCAGGCACTCGCCCGCACTTCCACGCCGACGACCGGCTCAGCTCCGCACCTCTTTGCAAACTTCCACTCGACTCGGCAGATTGCGAGATTTCCCACACCTTTTTTGTGTGGGGTTTTCAGCCTTACTCTAACCATTTCGAATGTTGGTCTCTTCTCCGTCATTGGCCTCCACGGGATTTTGATTGACAATCGCAATGTTTTATGAAAGACTAATATCTTTCCTGTGTGATAACACTGATCTATATTACTAATAATTATTATTATCACAAATATTATTTTAATTAGTGATATAGTAGAAGTATTTTCGAGGAGACAAAACGGGCGAACTAATTTCTTTATTTGTTCTACCAGTTTCGTGACGTGGTTGACTGATAGATTTTGCAAAGACATATTATTATCAACGATTTTTATGTGAAAGTGATTATTTTCACTTAAATGAACATTTTTTAAACCACGTTCCTGGCATCAACCCTACTAACGGCTTCTGAAATACCGTGCGTCATTAAATATTCATCATCACATTTAATATAAATAAGTTGCGTATACTCGTACATGACGAACACTACAGGTGTGAGTGGGAAGGCAGGAGACATAATCTCCCTGTACTATCGCACTCCGAACCGAAGGAGATGCGATGGGAAGGGAAGATCGCACGCGGTCTGTGGCTCGTCTGTATAGGGTGCCGTTCCAGTATTCGCCAGGAAGTGACCAGAGCAAGGCATCATGGAAACCACTGATTAGAGCTGTAGCCTACGATCTGGATCCCGACATGCGCCACGAACTGGCAGGTGTTGAACATATCAAACAAATTTTTGGCACTAGCAAGAATCGAACTTGCATTGTCCCAGTCGTCATCCCTCTCAATCGTCAGAGACAGTGTTACTGGCTTACATTATCAACACTGCCCACCCTCACTGCTCTCATTCCACTCCGTTTCCCCGAACCGGCACATAGCTAGTTTCACTTCGAAATAATTATATGCGTCGTCATTGCCAACAATATTATTTATTAAAAAGGCAGCTTTCGATGGCTTAGTCATCATCATCAGTTTTCTAGTACAATGGCTAAGCCATCGAAAGCTGCCTTTTTAATAAATATTATTGTTGGTAATGACGACGCATATACTTATTTCATTGGAAATGCCAACAAAAACTCACCACAATACCTATAGTTTCACTTCGCTTTTTCGCCCGACTGTCCCCAGCGCTTGCCGGCTAGCTATCGATCTCGCGTGTCTCCGGTGCGACGGGCAGGGCCTCGCAAACAATCACCTCAGTGGGCCCCGGACGCCGCCTTTCACCGCAACGCGACGCGACGCGACGGAGGCCCGGAGTAATCCGCCTTTCGAGTGCGAAAATGGAGCGTCGCGAGAGAAAAGGGCAAGCGGGGTTGGGACGCTCTTCGCAACCCACAGCCGCCTCCGTTGCAGGGATTGGATACTCCGATTTAAATGAAGGGCGAATTCACTTTTGATCAGCAGACTCTTTTGATCAGTTTCAATCAGGGGCTTTAATACCAAAAATTAAGTTTGAACGAAGAACCCGATTGAATATCCGCGTTCCACATGATCGCTGACAATTCATATTACCTTTAAATCTGAGTATTGCTCACAGTGCTGGGGTACGACGCCTTTTCATCTCACGAGTGGGGTGATGTCTTACACTCATACCTTACACAAGTGACGCGATGCAAATCTTTATTCGTAACCTAATTGATGAAGATTGAAGGCTGAATGATAGCTGGGTTTCCATTAGGAACCGAGCAACGATGGTATGCCACGTGTTCAGAATGGTGACATTATTTCTTGCTCATAATTTATGACCGTCATATGTTCGTCATTTGAAGAAAATTTTAATTCATTGCAGTGACAACGGTCAAAAATATAATCACAAGGTT
The DNA here is from genome assembly GCA_038098605.1 of Gryllus longicercus. Taxonomy (NCBI): domain Eukaryota; kingdom Metazoa; phylum Arthropoda; class Insecta; order Orthoptera; family Gryllidae; genus Gryllus; species Gryllus longicercus. The sequence continues at coordinate 814,002 of JAZDUA010000374.1, forward strand.
TTATAGAATTCTATAGGGAAGGTTGTTTGTTTAATCAACACTGTATTCAGCACTGTTCAAATGAAAAGGTGATACTTATCTACACCGAAGATGCATGGAACATTGTTGATCAAGACATCATACCAAAAACGACATTTGAATACATTTCAACAATTAATAATCAAAGATGTTATCAACTGTCAATGATTATTAAAATAGACGATGAAATTACATCAGATCATTGAATAATTTCGACGGCTACGCAAATATCATTTATTTACAATTGTGATAATTTATTTCATTTACATATCACAAAGCGAATATCATATATGCAGTTCTCTGGAAATTTTATCGATACATACAGAAGACAAGTTCAATCACACATTTCTCTCAAGAAGATCTGTGTAGGGGATAAGGAGCTACTTTCAAACTCAGCACTCTCCGTTCTTTTCTACAAAAAGAGTTATTGGTACAAGCTCAAACTTTTCAACAAACCTACTGATATAACATACCAGATTTCTTAAAACTTTGCAAAAAGAATGCTGTTTTTATAAGTATATGTATTTACAAATATTGTACATGACAGGTATCGCAATCAATATTAAAATCTAGCAATCTCCAAAAATTAGTTATTTAAAAGTTGACAATCCTCTACAGCACGATTAGGGACTAAAACCGTCTTTCAGAATGCCCTATGTAGTAATTTGTCAATATAAACATTGTAAATATCACTTAATTTTTTGAAAGTTAATGCAGAATCCTGAACAAACAAAATAGGGACGATCAGAGTTGACTAGTAAATGAAAACACGAAATGTTTCCTTTTCATAGCAATCCAGTCATTTCCAGTCAACTTCAAATTCTGTTACATAAAACTCAAAAATGTCGAGGCAGTTTCTCCAAACTCAGCAATATCCATATTTTAAATGCCGATTATACAATATTAATGCAATTTGTAAAAATCTTTAAAACGTGAATGTGAAGTGATTCATGCAAAGAATTGTTTAAATTAAAACTAAATTATTGAACTCGAAGTAAGACTTATTTGGGATCTACAGGACATTGAGATTGCTGGGCTTGAAAAATAGCCTCCGCGTATTTGAATAAATATAAAGAAATTAGTTTACTAAATAATAAATTCTGATGAAATTCTATATCATAAATTTGAAAACGATTCCACAATTGTCCACATAAAAAAGTTCAAAACGCCAACTCTTTTGGTTACTTGAACGTTCTTCATTGGAAATTATGAAATTCTCTCCATCTTTCCCCACAGCATAGCACAAAAGAAAGGAACCTCCAATGCAACGTTTGCAACAGATTATGTTATAATTAGACCTCAGATTGACCCTTAGAATATTCGAATGTTCTGATTAAAAGTCAAAGAGACAAACACTGGAATTCGTAGCGAATGCTTAAGTCGACAATTTCTCTAGAACGCTCCTAAGTCATTCAAACTGACACTCCAGCGGTAGGAGCAAGGACTTCCCTAAAATACGGGAAGGAAGAAAATAAGGAACGCCACTCAAATCTTTCCCACGGCACCACCAATATAATTCAGCTCACGAGCAGAAATAAGTTAGATTACGAACTCGGCCGGCTTTTTCGGTTGCGGCGGCAACTACAAAACGCGAACAGCCAGCGAGGAAGAAAAAGAAAAAAAGTCGGGTGATTCTTCTCGCTGCCGGCCCTCTTTCGAGGCGCTCTCCTCAGCCTCCGGCGCGGGAGGCGGGTCGGGGTGGGGGGTTGGGGGGGTGGGGGGCGACATGACGTGGCCCTTCTTTGTCGCGCCGGGGCTTTCGCATTCCAACCACGCGTGCGCTCTTTTCACACGTCGTCATAAGCGACCGCGATTTAAATATTTACCTTCCCCAATTAGCATTCCGCCTTCTGGAGCGCCATTCTTCACGAAGTCGCGACGCGTCGTGTCGGGGTCGCCCCAAGGGTCGATGGGACGCCCAGTACACGACGCACAGTGGGCCAACGCCGCGCCGTCGATATTTAGTTTATTGCCATAGTGACAGATGCCCCAATTCCATGTAAGCGGTCGTCCATAAATTACGTAAAGCTAAGGACGGGGGAGGGGGTTTGAGACGAAAATTGTTTTCACTTTTAATATGCGGAACTACGTAATATCTCGAATATAGTGTTCGCACTTTTAAATAACTGGCTTCATTTCATCAGAATTTCATCAGAATTTATTATTTAGTAAACTAATTTCTTTATATTTATTCAAGTACGAGGAGGCTATTTTTCAAGCCCAGCTATCCCCAAGCCCTGTACTCATAGATTCCAAATAAGTCTCTCTTCGAGTTCAATAACTTAGTTTTAATTTCAACAATTCTTTGCATGAATCACTTCACATTCCCTTTTAAAGATTTTTACAAATTGCATTAATATTGTATAATCGGCATTTATAATATGGATATTGCTGAGTTTGGAGAAACTACCGCGACATTTTTGAATTTTATTTAACAGAATTTGAAGTTTGATGACTGGATTGCTATGAAAAGGACACATTTCGTGTTTTCATTTACTAGTCAACTCTGATCGTCCCTATTTTGTTTGTTCAGGATTCTGCATTAACTTTCAAACAATTAAATGGAATTTACAATATTTATATTGACAAATTACTACGTAGGGCATTCTGAAAGACGGTTTTAGTCCCTAATCGTGCTACGCGTGAGACGCGTTACGAAAATTGTTTTCGCTTTTAATATGCGGAACTACGTAATATCTCGAATATGGTGTTCGCACTTTTAAATAACTGGCTTCTCTTATTTACGATCTCCATCTTCCGATTCGGACCAGTGTGGGACGTATCGCTATCGAAAGAATTCAAAGATGCTATCCTTTTAAAAGGGTATTAAATCATTTTAAAATATCCAAATAAAAGCTGGTTATTTTTCCAGGTACAAGATTTTTCCCATGCATATTTTCACACGAAAATCCAAGTGGAAATATTGTGTCATTCATGTCCTCCCTTGCTTCTTCTCACACAGCGAGTATTCACCAATATTCTTCACCAATATATCATCTTCATCTGATTCTCTATATGCAAATTAGCATCTTTCTAATCCCATTCACCGTTCATTTGACAATTCAGTACTGTCACAGAAGTATGAATGCCTTCAAGCTACGCGCGTCACCGAATTTGAAACGAGCTTGGAAGTCCCAAACAAGAAAGGCCCAAATCCTCAGAAACACTCTTTTGCCGCAATGATTTGTGGTCGGCGCGTCTTCAAAAGAAGTCCACAAAACACGTTTTGCCCGCGATGGTGGCATTCTAAGCCAGTGGGGCCGCTCCCGAGGCGAGCCCTGGAGGGACAGGACGTTGTAACCCGGGCGGCGCGGGAGGGCGGGGCGCCGTCTTACTGATTCAAGGCCCCGAGGATCCAAGGTCGCGTCCACAGAATGCAGCGACAATGGGCGGCAGCAGCGGCGCCGCGAGGCGGAGCAGGAGGAGGAGGAGGGGACGAGGAGGAGGAGGGGGAGGACAGTGGCCGTCCTCGTGCGTCCTCATCGCCGCCTCCGCGACCCCGCCGCCCAAACAGTGCCATCAAATGGCGAGGATGATGAAACCTCAAATGACTTCAGATTCAATTTCCAATTCCTTCAGAAAAATAGTAGTCTTTTTTGGGTGAAGTATAGACATGTGTTCAAAATAGTTTACTTTGCTTGTAAAAATTCTTTAAGGTCAGTCAGTATACAGAGCAAGATTTATGACCAGTCAGTATACAGAGTAAATCAGTGTCTCTGATTGCGAAATAAATGGCGCCTTTGAAGATAAAGTTATTCTCCGGCAAATTTTACAATGTTTCATTTTTTTCATTATATTTTCAAAATACAAATGTGTCATTTTATTATGCATAGATGATACGGTACAAAGATGTAAGGGGTATAAGGATTAAAACAAGAATAGTGCGGTCATTAACTTCATAGGCAGGGAGGCTTTTCGGGTAAACTACAGTCATCAACTACATATCCGACAACTCAAATACGAGGTATCGCAGGTTACTCTTTACTCAGTCGCTACAACTGCATTCACCGCTTGTAGCAACTTTATACCTCCTCGGCACGAAGCAGATTCTACGTAGATTAACCTACGTACTACTATAATACACAAAATGTAGCAAATATTCACCCAGAAACACTGTACTGACAGATACACTCGAGAGAAAAAATTAATGTAGGGGTTGTTGGTCACGTTCATACTTTGATTTAAATGGAGTGACGTCTGACAGATCATCAGCTGGAATCTGTTATCCGATCGGGAGCTTCGTCACGACTTTTTTTGGTTATAAAATCGCATACAGCTGACAATCTATCAGAAGTCTCTTTATTGAAATGGGAGCGTACGTCGCTAGGTCACACTGTACGCTGTCAGCGCCGCCTCCCTCGCGTGGGTTGTTGTAGTGCAGCCTCCAGCACGAACCGTCTGCCGAGGAGGAAATGCGTTGTTCAGCGTCACTCGAGACGCAACGAGATGCCGCAGGGGTCTGACTGCAATTCGGGCTTGTTCTAGCCCCATTCTCGTGGGTTATTGCACTTCACAAGGCCGTCTGGGCAGTTTCGTGTGTCTGGTAAGCTAGTTTCGCTGCTGTTGTCAGTCTCAGTCAGAATCACTCAGTAAGAAGAGATACAGAATTGTATTTCTATAATTACGACCAATCACTCGCTTTTTCAAGCTTCAACAAGTTTTTGAATGTCGATAATGCCGGATTTTTAAACAAAAATCTTTATAAAAATATTGAAATTTTTGCATTATATCTTGTAATAATAAACTAATAAAATTAATTAATACTTTCACTATTGTTTATTAAATTTTATTATCTAATAGATAATAATAAAATGTGAAATCAGAAAAAAAATCAATCTTGGATTCACTGAAATGTGAATTATCCTAATAGATCTTCACACCAGTGTTTATATATTTTTTGTATTGTTTCTTCTGTACAAATAGAATAATACATTAATATTATTTTTAATTATGTTAATAATTGAGTTTTTCAAATGAATGCTAGGATAAAGAATGAAATGCTACTATATTAATTCGAAAATATGAATAGTATTAATATTAGTATACACATTTTTTCCAAAATCATTCTTGGAGGTGACAGCTTGATTTTGCATCATAGAAAATACATTGATGACAAGCATTTTTACACATCTGTTAACCTGCTCCCTTACGATAGTAACTTTGGAAAACTCTTCGTCGTAAGCTACGTACATCTCATTCCAAAACAAATTAAGAAGCAAGAGAAACAGAATGTAACAAAAAAAAACTTTATTTCCGTTGTAAAAGACGTTGGAAACACCAACAGCCAACTCGATCTCACACCTCATTACCGCAAAATTCTCCACCATGCCCAACTTCAGTAGAACTTTAACCGAATTTAGATCACTGGAACGTCCTATATCCGATCAACCTCCAAACTTGGTCAACTGAACGTCTGCGGAAGCAAACGAGATCGTCGTCTTCGAGAGCCACGCAACCCACAGGAAGAGAGAGAGAGACGTCAGGCGGGAGCACGGCGCACCTTTCATGGCTGTTCAAACTTCTGAGCCTCCGCCTCGAGGTTCACACGACGCGAATTAGCCGCCCCGCCCCTCCCCTCCCCGCCCCTCCCCATCCCGCCCCGCCACCCCCGCCCCGCCGGCCCCGCCCGCCCCGCTCCGCCCCGCCCCGCCCCGCTCCGCCCCGCCCCGCCCCGCTCCGCCCAGCCCCGCCCCATCCCGCCCCGCCCCGTCCCGCCCCGCCCCGTCCCGCCCCGTCCCGCCCCGCCCCGGCGCGCCGCCCCCGGCAGATAGCTCTCTCGTATATTTCCGGCCGAGCGGATTAGCGCGACCCCGCCCCTCGGGCCCCGATTATCCCTCCCCGACGGGGCTTAAAGCGGCGATGCCCCGCTCCGCAAAGCAGATAAACCCCGCCCCCGCCCCGCCCCGCCCCGCCCCGCCGCACACAGTGACCCGGAATTACACAGAAAAGGCGCGCTGAGAGTATTTCCCGTGGTTTCAACGCGAGCCACTTAACCAGCAACACGAGCAACAACAGACACAGAAAATGACCCGAATATGAAATTAACCCGACTTTTCATCCAACTATTATTTTTGTATGTATAGTCTCATTTGCAAGGTTGCTTTCAGGAGGAAATACTCACGACCGAATGATACTAGTCAATTACTGATCATTCACGCTCAAATTGGATTTTCTCCTGTGTTCTTAAATATTTAGCTCGTTTCCTTTGATATTCAGCATTGTTTTCATATCACTTTTTCCCATTAGCTCGAATGCCTATAATTGAAAATTGCACTAATATTTCATCACCAGATACTAACAACTACTATGTTAATTATGAACTACAGACACTTGTGTGTATTCGTAGTGACACAAGTGTGCACCAGCTTGTGATTCGGCCTGCTATAGCTTGTAGCAAGGTGGTGAATAACATGTGTATAATATCAAGAGTATTCTTAGCAGCCGTTTAGTGAATTAATTAACTGTCTCGTTAACTAAGTTCGTATCAGGTGTTTAACACGAGATTCCAGTTCGATTCGTATTTGGGGCAGCCTATACTTTGGAAAAATTAAACAACATCAACATATTAATTTAATAATAATTAATAATCGCACAATAATAAGGATTATTATTATTATTATTATTATTATTATTATTATTATTATTATTTTATTATCTCATCGAGTGACTCATAGACAGCGAGCTGGAGCTTTCGATTCCTGGCCTAGCGACTAAGGCTAGGGTTCGATTCCCGACCGGAGTAAAAATGAAGCTGTAGCTTTCAACAAATCGTCTCAACTTCTGTAGCTGTGGCAAAACACAGCACAGGCAGACCAAATAAGTTAGGTACGATGATGGGATCATCATGTCATGTCTCCCTTACCCCCAGGTGTGGATAATAAACAAAAAGAAAACCTAGGTCTAGAAACACAGCTATCTGGCAAATGTCGGATTAATCAGATTATTATTATTATTATTATTATTATTATTATTATTATTATTATGATTATTATTATTATTGGCGAATTCTCCCCATAAATGGAAGACGCTAAGCAAGAGACTCAATTGTTCTTTGGGTTCATTTTGTTTTTCCAATATGCTTCTTTCCGAGAAAGTTCACGTTCTTCTAACCACTTCCGTCTGTACTGTTTTTGTTTTGGTTGCTCTGGTGCAACTTCCTACTTATTTACTTTGTGTCGGAAGCATTGTTGTTGTTATTGTTATTATTATTTATCCTTTTTTAATACAAAAGATGTCGGGGTTACTGCCCGAGACAAAATTTGTCTGTACAATATTTATGGAGGTACAAAGAAGGTTAAGTCTACAGATCAAGCACTTCCCAATTATTCTCAATTCTCAATCTTGCAATCTATTTCACAATCTGCTAGTGATGCATTAACTTCTCTGGTTATTTATCTCTCAATCAAGACTCAAAAATTTCCTGACAATGTTCGCTGTAACAAGTAAAGCAGCTTTCTGTATAGTTCTCAGATGCTTTTGTTGTAATTGTAGAATTTCTCCAGCTTTCTGCCAGTTCTTCGTGACTACACCATTTACAGACACCACCACAGGAACTATCTCTACTCCTCGGAGTCTGTAATTCGACATCCTTCAATTCGACAGCCAGTGGTTGATATTTTCGTTTTTTCTCTGCTAATGTTGATATCAACTCTTCATCTGAAGGAACTGCTACATCGACAATCATCACTCTTTTCGCTGATTATTATTATTATTATTATTATTATTATTATTATTATTTATATTATTATTATTATTATTATTATTATTATTATTATTATTATTATTTACATTATTCACAGTATCTACTGGTCGATATGTCAACCACATTCAGGAATGATGACCAAGTGTGTGGTTGCTTTACTGAAGGTTCAGATGGCTTCTGACAATACGGCATGTATTCAAAATTACCGACTTTTGCATATTATACACACTCCAGTGCCCGAAGTGTCATTTTCGGGATCACTCCTGTAGCTGATATTATTATTATTATTATTATTATTATTATTATTATTATTATTATTATTAATATTGTTGTTGTTGTTGCTGTTGTTGTTTTGCCCATGTGCGTCCATTAGGGAGCAGTGTGCGCGCTGCCCGCGTCCTGCAGCGCCCGCTTCGAGGCGGCTTACGAAAGGTCTTTTTTGTAACGGCTTTAAAAGCGACCGTCAACAGCTCGGCCGCGAGGCTTCCGCGGTGCGCGGCATTTGCGGTGCTCCCTGCGCCCGCCCCTCCCCCTCCCCTTCCCCCACCCTCACCCACTTACGCCGCCTCTCCGCCTCTAATTGGATCGCTTGTTGCCATCCAGCAGATTCGCCGGAGGCGGCAAGGGGAGTGTGAAGGATGATCCCCTTCCGAGGCAGCTGTCAAAGCAATCGCCGATATTTTTTTTTTTGAGGATGTAATCTCACGTGTGACGGTTTAAGTTTTAATCCTTTCGGATCTTATCGCGGGGGCTGTTGAAAGAAAATCGAATTGGTGGTCGTTTTTCTGCGGAATTGTGTGCAAATCGGATCGGATGGTACGTGCTGAAGGGTAGTCAGGTTCTCCGTAGTGGCAAAAGAAAAAGGATAGAAAGAGGAGGTTACGAGCGGGAAAAATTCCAGTGTAATTGCCATTAACATATATTTTAACTGATGAAATTTAGAACACTTTTTCCTTTATTTCATTCTCTTTTTTGATTGTTCCATATCCAGAAAAACACTGCTTATGTCAGTCAGCATGGTCATTTCGTGCTCACAATGTAATGTAATGTCATGAACTCCATACAGATGCATATATTTAGTAATTTCATTAGTAGGCATCCGCAAGACGAAGCTCAAACTAACCTAATGAGACATTTGACAGGAGAGATTATTGCCTTTCAAAAATTAAATACAATCCTAACCGTTTGCCACAGTTTAAAGATTTGCGAAAATACCCACGCAGCATTCACTGAGACACAAACGTGTGGAAGGGTACATGTTAAATTGACATTAACAGCAAAAACTTATTTTATTCTACTTTCAAACAAAATAGAGCGCGAGACGTGAAAAATACTAACGAATTATTAACCACAATGAAACCGACTTACGTAATAATGTGCACCTGATCTTGTTTTGTTCGTAATGTAATAATGCATTTGACATTGCAATTTTATTTATCAGATACGTAGCATATGTAAAATAAAAATCAGTTCACATTCAAATATTCTTTAATCTCTCTATGACGATATACTATTAAAAACAAGTGGTGTCGCAAGTCTTCCTTATGAGAATTCAGCTGTGCAAAGATGGCCTCTGACCTATTTATCCTACTCAACGTCCAAATCTGCCGGTGAATATTCAGAGACGCCACTCCGTTGGTGCATCGCCCGCCATCTCATTGTGGCTCGTCTCCTTCGGCCGATCCATCACGCCACGTCGCAACCAATTGCGCTCCGCGCCGCCGCCCCCGTCCTGCCCGCCCTGTCCTCTCCCGATCAGGGTCGCCTCTGGCAGAGCCCTTGCGGCCCTTGTCGCCCCCGCCACGCCCACCGTCCTCGCAGCTCCCACCCCGACTCCCGCGTTCTCCCTTCTCGCATCGCTTCTCTGCGTCACGCTATCTTTCCCCGCCCCGCCACCTCTGCCGCCACCCCGTCACCCCTCCTCACAACCCCAAACGCTTCTTTCCGTCCCCGCCGCCTCTCCCTTTTCCCCTCTCCCGACTCCCGTTTCTTTATTCGTCCCCGCTGCCTCCTCTCGCACTACCTTATTACGTCCCCGCCGCCTTTGCTCTATCGCTTCTGCTGCCCGAACCTATGGCGACTCCCCGACTCCTTTCCCCACCCCGCTTCCCCTTTCCCCCCACCTCTCCCTGCTCTTGCAGCCTCTCCAACTCTGCCCCCTTCCCCGTGACCACCCCCTCTCCACACCACCGCTCCTTCTCCCGCCCGCGCTGTCCCCGCCCGCGTCTGCCGCCCCATCGCCTCCGTCTCGAGCGGGCGCTCATTAATCCATCTGCGGTCGTCCCCGGGGAGGCCGCGGCTCGGCGCGCGCGCCAGCGACCGGGAGGGTGAGCGTGCGGGCTGGCGGCGTGAGGTGGGTGGAAGTGGGAGGGAGGGAGGGAGTCCCCGCTCTGTTGCGTCGCAGGGGAGGCTCGGAGGTCACGTGGGGGTGGCGACGGGGAGGTGGCACGGTATCGCCCTGGAGGATGTTGCTTCAATGGAGAAAGGGAGAATCTGGAGCTCTGGGAAGCGTGGCATACCGCCTCTGACAGAAGGCCGAGCTTCCATCTTCTGAGGAGGATGGTGCAGGTAAGTGAAAGTGTGTACGCGAGGGGAGAAAAGGGGGGAAGGATGAAGAAGGAGAAATCGATAGCGGCCATGGTCCACTTGTTACGGTACTCCTCCGTCTTTCGCCAGGTATTGATCGAAAAAAAACACGAAAAACTACCGAGCAAAGCGGCCGGCCACTAAAATTATCCTCCAGGTAGTGGATGAATTCTCGGAGCTCAGCTAGTGTAGAAAATCAGCGAAAGTGGTGCACCAAACAGCATGTCATGTGGGTCAATGCTGCTCCAGAGGCAACGTCAGGGCGACATGCAAGAGATGGAACATGGGCTTCGAGGGAGAGCAAAATGGAGGAGACGCCGGAGAGAAGTGGTGGAGGGGTTGGAGGAGTCGGGGGGAGGCGGAGGGGGGAGTGTGCAATGTGATGAATAAAAAAGGTGACGCGGGGGAGAGCAAGGCGCGGGAGGACAAGGGACGGTGTGGGTGAATGCGGCGCAAGGTTGTGGGAGACGGTGAGAGCGACGCAGGTGTAGATGTAGCAAGAGAACGGTGCGGTGGCACGGTAGAGTGGGGAATCATTGGAGCGCTGTGAGAACAGACGAGGTTGGAGTGAGGCTGAGAGGGAAATGTAGAAATAGCTGCACGTGGTGACGGCCTTGGTGCTTCGCAGAGGTAGAGAGAGATGATGGTGAGACGTAGGATGACCGGAGTTGCATGGGGATGGGCAGAACCATGCCGCTGTACAGCTGAACTGAGAAAGTAAGTGCGAAGAGGCGTTGTGCAGGGCAAGGGATGAGAATAGGGGGTGGCATTTTCTGATCCTGATTATATGGAGAGAACATGTGGAAGGTGGCTTCCCGATGCAGAGCAAAAAAGGGACAATTTGGCAGGGCGTGGAGCCAGCTCAGTTGTTTCGCAAAGGTAATGTGAGCGCTCCTCGGTGGGGTTGGGGGAGGGGGAAGCGCGAATAAGGTAATCCCGGCAGTACACAGCCCGCAAGATTTCTTTTACCAGGGGAAGTGGTGTTCATGCTCGTAAGGTGGCCGCCTGAACATTGTTCTTATCCGCAACCCCCTCGTAACTGGACAAGTGCACCGTTGGCCTAGAATACGGATATGTCGGAACACATCTACCTGCAACCTATTCGGGGCTGTCTCGCCAGGTCACGGCTTTGCAGCTTTCCTCGTTGATACCTGAGTTGGATTGGCGGAGTCGGTAATCACTGAATCGATACAAAGTCCTGCTCCCCCCTCTAATATCCTGAGATCCCTACCCCCGCCCCCATCAGGCCCTGCCACAACGAAGCCGAGAGCCCCATTGGGGGATCACTCAGTAAAAGGAGACAGGCGGTCAGAGCGGATGCAGAGTAGGGTTGCACGGGAGTGAAAACGCTGTGAGAGCCATGCGGCGCGAGGCTGTGAGGATAGCGAGATGTGTGAAAACAGTGCTAAGGAAAAACTGGGTCGGGGAGACAAAGATTGAGTGAACCGTAAGGATAATACGAAGCACCCTGAAGCGGGGCGAAACGGAGACTACAGCGAGCCGGTAACTCTGGTGCTTCCCAGTTGTGGCACGAGGCCTGGGAGAGATGCACGGGCTAGCGAGAGTCGCGACGCAAACAGACGTGAGGGAGTGAGCGACACAGGTGCCGTAGGAGGGCGGAGTCAGGTGGCGAGAACTGATGACAGGACAACACGGGGTTGTGTGCGATGCGGTGAGGCTACTGTGAGGGGTCGACTATACATCTAGGAGATAGCGGAATAGAGGATTTGGGACAGCTGAAGACCTTCGCAGGGGTTGCCTGAGTCTATCATGCCACACATAGAAAGGGGCGTCGCAAATAGAATGGGGTGGAATGGGCCCGAATAGGATCAAACCGCCGTGAGATGTGGGTGCGAACGGACGGGATGGCGTGAGGGCAACTCTGGATCGTCTGAATGTGGAGCGCAGCTGATACTGCATCGCAAGGGTACTCGTCGGACAAGTTGGTTGTGGCTAAGCGTGGGTGGTGTGAGGCCCGAGTGGGGGCGGCGTAGCGCCAGAGTTTGAACAGCGTTGAGTGGAGCGGGATCGACGTAGCAAGAGATCAGATCAGCAAGAGATCAGAGCGAGGCAGAGTGGACCCGGTTCGAGAACGGTGCGGGGCTGGAGCGGGGAGCGCGTGATACCGCGGCAAAGGTGGTGTGCAGAGGCGACGTGTGGGGCAGTTCCAAAGAGCATGGGAATGGAGTGGGGTCGACATAGGCATGAGTGGAGCCGAAGAGCAACATGGTTCGAAGCGATGACGGCGTGAGACAGACCTCAGCGGTGTGAAGCCGGAGTAGAGGGCGACATGTGGGAGACAGTGTGGACCCGGAGTGGGGTAGGCGAGGGAAAAAGAGTGAAACCCAAGAGAGGCGTGGTGACGGATCGAGGACGGCGTGAGGCCAGATCAGGGCGGTGTGGGGCTGGGGCGCCGTGTAGGCGGTTCAAGAAGCGGGGGCAGCGTATGCAAGGGTGGAGACCGACGTGTAGAGTGGTACTGGAGCGAGAGCGGCGTGAGTCCGGTGCGGGGGCGGAATGGGACAGGAGCACAGGCAATCTGAGACAGCGGGGGTGAGGCCAGATCAGGGCGGTGGGGCTGGGGCGCCGTGTGAGCGGTTTGAGAAGGGGGGGCAGTGCAAGAATGGAAACCGACGTGTAGAGTGGTGCTGGAGCGAGAGCGGCGTGAGTCCGGTGCGAGGGCGGAATGGGACAGGAGCACAGGCGATCTGAGACAGCGGGGGTGAGGCCAGATCAGGGCGGTGGGGCTGGGGCGCCGTGTGAGCGGTTTGAGAAGGGGGCAGTGCAAGAATGGAAACCGACGTGTAGAGTGGTACTGGAGCGCGAGCGGCATGAGCCCGGTGCGGGGGCGGAATGGGACAGGAGCACAGGCGATTTGAGACAGCGGGGGTGGCGTGTGCAAGAGTGGACATTGAGGGGCGGCGTGCTGCCGGAGCGGGGGCGGTGTGGGGCGACGTGCGGAGGCCGCGTGTCGGCGTGTCCGTCCGGCCGCTGGCTGCTGCCCTTGGCTTAATTCGATGAGGTCACGTCGCCGTTCGCCGATGCGCCGCACGCTTCAGCCGTTCATCTGCGCATGCGCCGCAGTCCGGCTACCGCTCAGTGCCTCTCGATTGGGGAACGCAACGTAACGCCTCTCTTTCCGCGGAATACTCGTTTTCTTATTTACTATTGCCTAATGAATTTATTGCATGCCTTATTGCATGAATTTTTTTCAAAACAATGCATGGATTTAATTGTCTGTCCATGGCAAAGTGCAAACGTTTTGGTCGCCATTCTGCGACCTTCCTCAGGGCGTAATGCAGCAGAATGGCGACCGAAACGTCGGCACCTTCGCCATAGACGCGGCGTCACCCGGACAGCTAATTAATTACAGACTCAAACCGCGGAAGCCTACGCTCTCACAAAACAATGAAGTTCACTAAATAAAGTAAACTGCAATTTGGTTGCGTTAAGGTAGGTTTGCAGTTGAGATAATTAGTGCTTTGATCGACTTGATCTTGAAAGACAAGTAAGGTGGAGAGAGAGACGGAATTCTGGAGGACAATACACAGCAAAAGTCTTCAACAACAATACTCTTTGTATATACGTTAGCAAAGGATAGTTGATGGTTTTTGACAATTTAAAAGAAACTATCGACACATAACCCTGTAAGATTACTATTGCTGAATTGGGAATTACAGCCCAATCCTACATACAAAATATTTAACACGAAAAAAATTTAGTTTGCAGATTATTAAAACACCCATTTTCATTTCGCATAGCTCATAAAATATGCGTCCTTAGACCTTAAGTAACAGATTTTGTGATTAGTGTGGACTAGTGAGTTCCCTAGAAACACACCTTTGGGGAACAGGTTGGAAAATGAAGGAGACAAGCGGGGCTCGAGTCTTAAACAGTTGACGTTTCTTAAACAGCATTCTACGAAATGACATCTTTTTGAAATTTCTCTTATGTTTTAGGAGACTTGGTTCTTTTGCACGCTTGGTTAGAAAAGTGTAGAAATTCGAAATTATGTAGAATAAAACTGAAGGAAAACAAAAAAAGATTTCACGAAAAAAGTTAATGAAGTTTTTGATTTTCTATGCAATTTAATTTCAACTCTTAACAATTTTATAATGGTTACTTTTACTCAGAACAGTGACTATAATAGTGAAATGCACAGTTCAAGGGCTGACCTTTATAAGTTGAAATGATTCAACTATGAAATAATTGTAACTTTCAATACAATTTATTACAAAGTGCAGAGTTTTCGCACGGGTCCAGCTAGTTTATATTTATAAGTAAATAATGGGTCTTTTCTGTCTTACTTTTTATCCATTATAATATACTATACCGTTAAATTCTGTTTATTTTCTATTACAATCTCACATATTATTCTGTCAACTTTTTTATATTTTGCTCTCTTTGATCTCTAGTACCATGTGAATCTTTTAATCGATGCCTGTTAACATCAAGCCGCCCACACTTTGTCCCACATTTACTCTCTTCTCTTGTTGTTCCTTTTTCGTCCGTCTAACCTCTTCAGGCCTTCTCGGCCGCACCGACTTCTTCGTATACACAAGTGGATGGGCTTCGGGATTTCCCAGTTGCCCGGGTTCGACTGCGGTCGAGATGAGGCTGGCCTCTTTTCTTCGTCAACAAGCGGTAGAGTGGTAGAATGCGGATTTTCATTATTACCGATTTCGCCAAGTGAACGGATGAAAGTTGTAAAGAGAAAGATTATATTTTGTACTTATTCTCCAGTTAGGGTCAAAGGTCAGACGGACATTTTCTTTCTCTAAAACACGGATTTACCTGTCATTAAAGCGCATTTAATCGGCAAAACTAAAACTTGCGTCCATTTGAAAAGAAACTCACCTTGAATCTCTCACTATCTTTAAAAACTGCATTTCACTCTTTCATTCTCTAGATTTTTTATTACACAAGCATGTATAAGATTCAAATGTTCCAGGTTAACGAGAACAGTATTCTATCGACTTCTATAACCCGACAAAACCTTATATTTTGGCTTCTTTGATTTTCAAAATACAATCTTCACTTACGCTGTTGTATGTTTTCAACAGGTGCTATTTAGTTGTTGCGTTTAATATCATGTGTTTACTATTTAATATTTTGTTCCAAATAATACTTTGTAATGTGATACTAAAATGTTTGCACGTAATTAACTTTGACATAATATTTTATAATGTTTTAAATTAATAAATTATACATTAAGAAACGCGAACACCTAATATCAGACATCGTTCAACCTCGCAGCACTCCTTTCAATGGCCTCCTAGACGCGAGTGACAAGTTGATCAGAGACCGAGCTTGTGACACGCCGTTGGGTGACATTTCCGTGCGGCATCTGGGTCACAGAAGGGGCGTTGATTTCTCCAAGAATATCGTTTGTTTGTTTTCGTTATTAAACCCGCAGCTGAACAGCAGCGACTCAGTCCACGTTCTCAAAGCTGGAGCGCGTGCCCGCGGGGCGCTCCGTCTTTATGTGGCTGCATCGGAATGGAAACAAACAGGAAAGAGGGCTCAGAAATGAGATTAACATTATGACAGGGTTCTCGAGAAGTTAGCAGTGTGGAATTTCTTACATGACATTTTTTTTTGTTATTTAATGTCGCAACAACTTCTACGTCATTAGCGACCACTATTGCGAGTAATGGTATGGTAACTGTAAGGATAACACGATATGATGATGATGATAGGGGGTGAAAGGACGTACACAATACAACTGTACCCGAAGCGGGACTCGAACCCGCGATCCTTCGGTTCGAGATCGCTACGGGACTACTGCCATAGCGATCTCGGCCACCGGATCGGCTCTTTCATGATTGTGTCATAAATTAATTGATATTTTAACGTTGTTCAGATCCATTAAGAGAACGTCACTAAATGTTTTATGTGATCAAGTCTTGTTTATAAATAATATTTGTTTTCGAATTTAGACAATTATATTCTTATGGAGAAACGTGAAACTGTAATTGAGATGTTGAATGACTTGCATACTTACATTATTTTTTGGGTCGTTCGTTACCCCACTGAATCCAAATAACTTCAATTTTATTATAGAATTAATACGGTTAATAACTTTAATATTGTTATTGTTAACTATAATATTGTTATTATGTACTTTAATATTGTTACTAAATTTAATATTGTTATTACATTAAATTGAACATTGTACCCAAATTAATGTATCCCAATAAAAATGGACATTCGATATAGTCACTTGAAAATAAATAACGTTCATGGAACAAGAATACTACCATCTCGACAATCATATCTCCGGAATCTCTTTTTGTTTCAAACACTGAACAATCATTTGACATTTCTAAATTGCAAAAGTTGAATGCTTCGCAAACAATAATTAATAGACCTGGGACAAATGATGCTGAACCACGCGATGCCAAGGTTATTCCGTCTCTCTTCAGCCTTTCACCCAGTTGTGTCCAAGATTTATGTCAAAATTCATGGTTGGTTGTGGACAAATCTATTTCATATTACTCAGGTTAGAAAATTAAACAATTATTTACAATTATACTAATATTCAGATAGTCAGCTTCGAAAAGTACAATTTACACTATAGAGTGATGAGAATACTGTTACATCAAAAACATTGACTGGTGGGCATTAGACACAAAAATAAATCAGTAACGTAATCTATCTCGTCTCGTACTCTAAAGAGAAAGAAGAATGTGAACACATAAATATTCCTGAAGCGACGCTGCTTCTGTAGCTGCGGAACTAAAACGACGAATTCAGCTCACAATCTTTGATAATCAGGTATATTAGGGATCAAAAATAGCTAAATACTTCGGTTACATTAGATATTGCACGAAAATTCTTTCTTCGTGTGTTTTTAACATGATTTCCCTGACTTTCAATAAAATTCAGTGATGTTAGTCCCATAAAGACGAAACCAACATCGGAAGCAGCGAGCGTATGAGGAACTCTTTAACGCATCAGTGATCGGTATGGAAAGGTGCCACCAATTTACTTGGTGGGTTTGAAGCGCTTGGAGATTACGACGAGTTTGTTCCGTCTGCCAAAATACAACTCACAAATCAAATGATTTGATGAGGGGTTTTCTTCGTTTTCATCAGCAAAACTCTTTTAAACGGGCCACATACAGGGCGTGATCTTCTCTTCTAAAACCCTATCTATCATTATCAACCTAATCCTACATTCGCGGCCAATCCGGACAGGCCGAATTCAGACGCTGTCTGGAGTAGAATTCCCGCGAACAGCTGCTCTGATCCACACTTTTCAGAGGCTTCTCTGATCAATACCATGTGACTGCCGGGGCGGTATCCTAACAAATGGATCGCGGATCGCTCTTTCCTTCATCTTCATGGTCATATTCCCTCTTTTTAAACACACACTACAGGCAATGCCATACCCTAGTGGGGACAAATGATTAGAGCTTGTCTCGTGGTCCAATATAAGGGGATCCCTGGGGAAAGAAAATCCCACTCAATCCGTCCTGGAGGTCAGCGCCGAATATCACCATCCGGCTAGGGAGGATCACAGTAATCTCCAAGTAAACAAAATCACTACACTAATACGATTATGAACCGCAGCAGTTGACGTGTCGGAAAACAATCCGTGGACCACTGGCTGCCCCCTCTAACACCGCCATCAATGTTTTATCACTCACGACACTAATGACCGTACCAGTTGACATTCCCAGCAATATCCATTAATCAATCAAGCCAATCCTGGTTAGGGCGCCTTGGGAAAGTCCGTCCGTCCATAAATGCCGTAAGCCCGTGGGGAGGCCTTGTGGAGGTCTCGTGTCGGCTTGCGGACGCTGACCCTGCTCTGGACTAACGCTGGGAAAAAGAAAAGCAACAAAAGCCCCACGAAGACGAAATTCTCGTATCGTGTTCAGTCGGCTGACGTCATGCCGCCGACCTGGGGCACCTGCCCATCTGGGCGAGCAGGAAACAACTGGTCGCTGGCATTTGTGCACGACCACGCGGCTCACGACGCGACGCGCGCCACAGCGCCCCGTCCTCCCACGCACTTCGCTGCGCACCCCCGCAGTCTTTTGTTCGCCGACCCTTCCACTCCGTTCCGCTCTCATCTCGGCGCTCGCGCCGGCCCATCCACGCGCTTTTGTCGGCGTTTTCTCTTTGTCTTCTCCCCGCGTTTTGTTTCTTCTGCAATTCACTTCAATTTAATTCATTTTGCCTCATTGATTTTTGTACTTTGTTTAGATGGCGACTTTCCTAGAGTAATGTGCGATCATCTTGTTCAGTGGAAATCGCATTTCTGATCGCTCCTGATTCTTTCATCTTTCTTCATATTTCTCATTACCGACACGCGTTTCCCGTTATCACATCGTTCGTTTTCTCCCCTCTAAATTTTTCTCATTTCCTTACTCGATATTATATTAATTAATCAATTATTTATCACTTCTGTTCTATCACATAACTCATTCAGCTTTATTAACACTTCTATCCCATTCCCATTTGCCCCCCGCTCGTCCATTCGTCCTTCCCTCCCTCTCTGTCTCGCTCTCTCTCTTTCTCTCTCGCTCTCTCTTTCTCTCTCGCTCTCTCTCTTTCTCTCTCGCTCTCTCTCTTTCTCTCTCGCTCTCTCTCTTTCTCTCTCTCGCTCTCTCTCTTTCTCTCTCGCTCTCTCTTTCTCTCTCGCTCTCTCTTTCTCTGTCGCTCTCTCTTTCTCTGTCGCTCTCTCTTTCTCTCTCACTCTCTCTCTCTCTTTCACTTCCATATTGCCTTAAGTATTGCCTCTCATCATCCATCTTTACCAACACATTCTTCGTTTTCATTTTTTAACATTTTCTTCGTTACCCGTTCCTATCTGCTTAAGCACTATCCTTCCATCAAGTACTTGAAACCCCAATCCCGACCCTCCACCCCCGCCGCTGTCTATTCGTGGCGCTGCCGGGGGCGCATTGGCTTCCAGCGCCGCCTGCGCCGCGGCGCGGCGGCGCGCGCCACTCCGTCACCGGCAGTGACAGCGGGGGCGACCTTTCGGCGATCACGGAACGCTTTTTCAACTCTGTAACCAGCGGGGAGGCACGGAGGGAGGGGGGGACAATGCGGCAGCGGGGGCTGGAGGAGTTTGCGCAAGAGGTGCTTCGCTGCAGGGGTGCCAATCTCGCTTCCGTCCATGGTCGCATTTCCAACAAAAAGGAGGCTCGCGGGCCACGCTATATGGAATTCATAGTCATTCTGTTAATGAAAACTTCGTAAATTTTTAAAAGTTCAATTTAATGTACTAACTTACTGTTGAAATTTAAATACAGGATACAGATATTCCACCTATGGTCTACGCTCCACCTAGAACCTCCATGAGCCAGACTAATGGCAAAGAAGACGTTTACAAGAAATGGAAATACCTGGTAATCAAAATATCTATTTGTTGATTGACATGAAGGAAGTGAAAAGTTAATTGAGAAGAATTGTGAAAACATGATAAAATATAATTTAAAAATCCAACGTTAAAATACAATTACTAATACAATTACAATTACAATTAACAAATTACAATTTACAATAAACAAATAACAATTTACAAATTACAATTAACTAATTCATTTAAACCTGGTTAAAGTTTATTTGCAAAGATAATTGCTTTTTGTGGTTTTTTATTAAACAGTTCCACGAATATCGGATTCCAAATAATCAGAATTCTGGTAGTAGAGGTTTCACAGTAAAATAGTGTAAATGTAATTATAACGGCTTTTTCACAGTGTACACTTTGCCACAGTGTACGCCTTCCTCCATAATAAAGAGCAGAATATAAGTTAACATTATTTTGAACATCTCGCTAAAAATTCCCGAAAGGCTATGTTTAAACTACGCAAGAGTAAGACCTACACACATTTTAGCTAAGAATTTACCATCATTTGCACTTTAGTTTGATAGATTTTGCAAACAAACGTTTTCTTACATCTACATGGATCACGGTGAGTCACAACAAAGAAAACACCATGCAGGCCGCACACGGCCCTCGAAGCGCTGGTTTGCCACCCCTGCGCCAGCGACGCGTCGCCGGGGAGACAGGGGGGCGTGCTAATGCGTGCTCAGTGGTTCCGCGGTGCCATGGAGGTGGCTACTCTAGCGCTGGAGGTGGTCGGTTGCTGCAGTGAAGGATGCACGCGGCGGGCGAGTCTTGACGGACGCGCGGTGGAAAGAGGAGCTAGGGTGGCCTGCGGTGTGCGCTGCGAGTGGAAATTCGAATGTCGAGGAAACGTCCAGTCGAAATAAAACGAGTGATCCACTTCGCTGGAGCAGAAATTGTGACGAGAAACCGCACTCTGTTGGAATGAAAACTGCACTGTGATGAAATCACGAGAAAGCGGTAGTGGTATCAATTACATTCAGTTATATGTAAATGTGTTACAAAGTTACAAAAAACAACAAACAAAAAACCACAAATGTATAATGTTATATATATTTCTATTGGTTCAGAATAAATGTTGCAAAACTTTTGGGGTTCGTAGAATTACATATAACGAAGTTACACACTCAAAATTTGCCCCTGATTAATAGGCAACTCCTCTTGCGTCAGTGTTCCGTAGGTACCAAAAATCCCTTGCATCCGCACGTGACTCGCTTGTCAGCCAAGAGCGAAAGTCACATCTGAGACTTCGTTATAAGAAATTTCTGACAGAAAAGTTACGATCTTCGACCCCTCTAGGTAACCGAAACGTTTGTAACATTTATGCGGAACATCTCTGTATATTTATAACATTGTTTGTACCATGTATTCTGAGACACTCATATTAGATTCATGGTTAAATTCATTTTCTATTCGTATCACAACCACAAGAAGAAAACGTCCCGGCCTTGCAAGAAATTTAAACTCACGATCTTATCACAGAGCAATTGGCGCCTTAGTGGTGTCCGCCATTAGGATAACCAAAACGATAACAGATCAGCATACTGGGTTAAATTAAATCATGCATTTCGAGATTAAATCCAGTTAATTTATTATCGCGAAGAGCTCGGAGACAAACTAGAAGTGAACTTGCGAGCGAGCGGGGTCTGCGATAGAGCATGGAACACGGACGCGCGCGGTATAACAACGTCGTGATCCGTAAGGCGCCTTCCAGCCGAGCGGCACGGGCGCAGCGCTCTGGGTATGGCATGTACCCGCGTGGCGACGACGGCACGAGGTCGGGCGTGTTGACGCGGCGCGCGGCGGGTAGCGTGCGACACGGTCACGCGACGCGGGCGCGGGCGCTGGCGCGGGCGCGGGCGCGGGCGCGGGCGCGTGCGTGGGCGTGGGCGAGGGCGATTTCGCGGGCGTGGGTGCGGGCGTAGGCGCGGGAGAGAGCGAAGGCGTGGGCGCGGGCGCGGGCGAGGGTGAGGGCGATTGCGCGGGCGCGGGCGTCGGTGCGGGCGCAGGCGTGGGTGAGAGCGTGGGCGTGGGCAAGGGCGCGGGCGTGGTCGCGGGCGTGGGCGCGGGCGTGGGCGCGGGCGTGGGCGCGGGCGTGGTTGTGGGCGCGGGCGTGAGCGTGGGCGCGAGCATGGACCAGGATTATTGCGCGGGCGTGGGCGATTTCGCGGGCGTGGGTGCGGGCGTAGGCGCGGGAGCGAGCGTGGGGGCGGGCGCGGACGAGGGCGAGGGCGAGGGCGATTGCGCGGGCGCGGGCGTCGGTGCGGGCGCAGGCGTGGGTGAGAGCGTGAGCGTGGGCAAGGGCGCGGGCGTGGTCGCGGGCGTGGGCGCGGGCGTGGGCGCGGGCGTGGGCGCGGGCGTGGGCGCGGGCGTGGTTGTGGGCGCGGGCGTGAGCGTGGGCGCGAGCATGGACGAGGATTATTGCGCGGGCGCGGGCAAGGGCGTGCGCGTGGGCGCGGGCGAGAGCGCGGGCGAGAGCGCGGGCGAGAGCGAGGGCGAGAGCGCGGGCGAGAGCGCGGGCGAGAGCGCGGGAGAGAGCGCGGGAGAGAGCGCGGGAGAGGGCGCGGTCGTGGGCGCCGCCGCGTTCAGTTAAGCGACCCCGAGCGCCCCAGCGGGCGAGACAGGGAAGCTGGGGGACTGGGTGGGTAGGAGGGAGGCTCCGACGTCGCGACGGACCAACGTGGGCGACATGCAGTGGCACGAAATGGCAGATTTCTTTTTTTGTGAACGATGTAAGCGCTTCTGCCAGTGGGATTTTAACTACGGGAGGATGATATTAGCTCACGAGAAACGAAGGAGCGAGATGAGATATTCTCGAGCAGATGACTCTCAGATCGACAGCATATAGGATTGGCCTGACATTGTATGGTAAATAACAAGCATGACCATAGAAACTGAGAAACATTAATTAAAACACAAGATATTACCTCTCTCTAATTTTTCGAACACTCATCGGACCTCTCGTAAAATATGATTCGTTTATAAAATCGTCTTTACGCATATATTAGAAGCCGTCTGCACGTAAAAACGACGTGTTGATTTAAACAATTTTAATAGTGTGGCCGGCCAGACGATTAATGTTAAGAATATTGAAACTTTTAATTCTGTTGTATGTTTACAAATATTTTAAATAAATTAAAATGTACACGTGATTAACACAGTCATAATACTTATGTAACATTCCGAAAAATAATCCAACTTTACGTATTTTTCAAAACGTGTTAAAACTGTTTTTGCATCTACATAATATGTTTGTGAAACGTATTTTTCGAATTTAAAATTATTATGTAATATTCTTAATGTGATTAATTAATTTATAAAAATTTACAAAACCAGCTAAGACGTGCATTGTCTAACATAAATATACTGCAGATTATAAAAACGTCAAGAGAACAAAAAAATCATTAAATTTTTTTGAGTTAATTATATTAACTAGTAGTGTAAACTTTTTTTTAATTTTTATTTTTATTACTTTTAAAAAAAGTATGTTCACCTGCAGCGCAGCACTGATATTACGTTATGAGTTATGGAAGTAGTCCGTGGAACCATTTGAGTTTGCCAGGCGTGAAGTGTACCTTCTTGAATTAAATGATTGTCGTTTAACTTTTTCCCTTTCACCGACACCTTTTGTAAGACATAGATTATAGAACTTCTCCATGACAAGCATTCATTTCTCATATTTCAAAACTGCACATTCGACTGCGATAAGATTCACCCATTTTAAAGTTTTCCTCCGCGTTTTCTATGATATTTCTTAGGAGCATTTTGGACCACTGGGCGATGCGCCGGCGAGCACAGCCATCGCGACCCCGTCGCCCCCGAAGCCACGAATTTAAATATAGACGTATCGACCTTCGCGATCGGCCCCACGGGGCCGGGAGGCCAAAGGGTGGCTGAGGCCCGGAGACAGCGGGGCGGCCTCGGGAAGGGAAGGGGCTGAGCGGGGACATGACATATCAGGAGGGAGAGACGAGGATGTTAGGGCGAAAGAAGAAGCGGGGGGGGGGGAGAATTAGGGGCAAGGAAAGAGGATTACGGGTGATAGCAGATCGCAGGAAACCCGTGTCGAGAGGCAGAATACCCGTACCAGGGCAGGAAAGATCTGTGGAGAACATGTCAGGAAAGCAGGCAATGAATCGTGATAGACCGGGTGGAATCAGTGTTGCACTTCAGAGAGAATTTGGGAAGGCACACAATTGTAGTAGAGAATGGGGATCCGAAACTAATGGGAGAGACATGCTGGTGGAGCTCATTACGAAGATGGGAAAAGGACACATGAGACTCGAGAGAGAAAAAGAGGTAAAGATAAAAATAGTATTCGAATAGTAGAAGCAAAGGAAAATGTACATGAGCAGCTAACAAGACAATGTTCGGTACGAAACGAACAAAACTCTGCTGAGAACAAGCGAAATATATGGAAGGGACATGGTGGAAGAGATAAAGACGAGAAGAGCAGTAATGGTAGAAACAGACGATAAATATAAAAGCGCAACCAACAAGAGAAAGTTCGAAACGAAACGCAGAATATAGTAGCAACGAAATAAAACACGGTAGCAAAGGCGCGGAAGAAAAACGCGGCTCGGAAACGGCGCCATGCAGGAGACGGAGGGATGAGGAGGGCGGGGTCGCGAGGGCAGCGTTTTGCGACCCCAGGGATGCCGCTCCTCTGAGCCGCCGCTCCACCTCCTCGCGAAGGAAACGAAATAAAAGGCAGATTGCCCCGCGCCCCAGCCCTCCCCCGCGCTGGCAACGCGCGCTGCCGTCCTCCGCCGCTGCAGCGCGCTTCTTTGTTTCTCCGCGAGCCTTTGGGGGCGACAGCGAGCGCGCCCGCGCGGCCTGCCGCGGTACCAGGCGCACGAACTTTATTACGAACCCGACCGCGTGCATCCCGAACCGGAACGACCCTCTTTAATAACGGCGCTCTCGGCCTTTGCAGAGAGCGAACCTCCAGAACATATAGTAAACACGCGTCTGCATTAATTTCGCGTTAGCAGTTCGCTGCGGACGGGGAAGCAAATCGAGGGATGTGCTCTAATGTTTCGATTATGGCCTATGCTAATTGCAGATGTATTTGCGTTCGGCTGTGCGCATATTGAGCGTGGTGACCCGTGCAGCGGGTACTGAGAGAACGGCTACGTCGCTGCGAGATAATGCGAGCGGCCGTTCGTCCTTGACCTGATGCAGCTGCCCAGGAACCCTTCACCGGAGGTGAGCGCGCAACTTCGTTCGGATTTCGAGAACCTTCTGTGTTCTGGAAGGCTTCTTCTGAGAAAGATCTTGGAATTATTTTAACTGGTGACGCTTACAAAGCAGGTAGTGAAGAAACAAAACAAATCTAGTTCTTTCATAGAAAACATAGTGATATTTGATAGAAAGACACTCGTCAAATAACATCACCAATATGCAATAATCATTTTATTTAATAATACAAATTTGATAAACTATAGGTATTTTGGATTTGAGAATGTTGAATTGAAAGAGAACCGCCGAACTACAAACACAATGCTGCTCTTTAGGATTTGGGATATAACCAGTAATGAACTAATTTTTCTATAAAATGTAGTACACATGCGCATGAAAAGAGAATGACTCTAGGAAAGCTATACGTATTTACCACTTCTAAAATCACTTATCGCCCATATGCTCATCGTCCACGCACTACTCCATTACAATATACGAAATACCGCAATTTCATCATGAAGAATTATGCGAGAATTGCATAAAAACAAACAATATTTTTATAAAGAAATTTCGTCAAAATATTATGATACGGACCTAGGTGAATACGTCTCACTCCCATTCAACCGAAGAAAGCTTATTTCTCCAAGGCCTGCGTCAACATAAGCAAGTTTTCATGACCGGCAGTATACAATTCCTTCGCGACATGTTAAGGAGAAAAAACAAGCAAGCAAGCAAGCAAGCAAGCAAGCAAGCAAGCAGAGAAGCAAATAGGTCAAAGGCTTCCCATTCCCGTTACCTCCTCCGTTCAGTAGTAATCTTCCTCCATCACGCTGCGTGAGGTCAGCTGAGCGCGGTTCGCCGTGTGGCGCGGCTCCTTCGAGGAACGTGTGCCTGTGCCGCCTCCGCCCTTTCCCCTCTACACTACACAATCCACGTCGCCACCGCCTTCGCCCAAGCCGTCTCCACCATCTGGCCCCCTCCAACCACAAAATATCAGCCCTTACCACCCCGCTGCCCCATCTTTCATAACCGCTCCCACCGTCTCTCCACTCGTACTCGTCCCTCTTCCCTCCCCTAGTCGTTCCCCGTTAATTTGTTCCGTCCCCTCCTCCACCCCGCCTCATCGTCCCCAAGTCTCCTTCACCCCTTCTTTCCGTGTCATCTTCTCCAATTCCAACCACTCCCTTATCTTCTCTGTCCTCAACCACAACCCGCCTTCTCCATAGCGTCGCCCGCCTCCTACCGCATTTTATTCGCTGATATGCCTCTCAATACTTTCATCACCTACCCCACCTTGGCTGCCACTTCCCTCCTCCCTATTCCTCGTGTGCGCGCTCGTGATGGTGCTTCGTGCTGAGGACGCGACACGGCTTCTCGTGACGTCTTTCACTGCGCCGTGAAGCAACGCGCAGCCGAACTATGTCGCGCTCATCACGCCTACGTACGAATCCGCACTGCAGATTACGATAGTGGGGAACGAGACACACAATAACATGAGATTTGAGATTGGACACGGTAACCTATAACAACCCAGCCCAGAAGATCTTGTATCTTTAAGGCAGTAGTCCCGTAGCGATCTCGGGCCGATGGATTGCGGGACCGAAGAACCGTTTAATGCAATAGTAATCGCTAATGACCTAGATGTTGATGCGGCCGTAAATAAAAAAGATCTTGTACGAAGTGGAATGTAACAAGTAAATTCGATCTAGTTTATTCGTAAACTTGATTTGTCGAATTGTCGTAAGCATAATATATTTTGAGTTCAGTAGTTGATCTTCTGAGCAGTGGTAGGATGACAGCTAACTTTTCAGGATTTTCTTTTCTTTTCTCTGCATTCTGCACTAGCTAATTAGTAAATTTGAAATTCGTAAAGTATTTACCCGAACGCATAATGAAATACGATTACCAATTGAGGCTTACGTCGTCGAGAGAAATGTTTTGAATGTAACGAAAAATTAGATTCTGAACACTCATTTGTTGCTCACATTGAATATTACACCAAAAAATTACTTTCGACAAAACATGCAAAATAACATTCACGCGGGTTTCAGCGGAAAGTCTCCACTTAATAATCTGGCCACCAACTGTTGCAACGTGTGTGTTTGGACATTATTTATTCTACTCCAGAGAGACAAAAAGAATTCTCCTCTATTATTGCTGGACAGCTAGTCGAGCTTATTCAGAAAAGTGAAAATATGACGTTTTGTGACCGTTATGTCTACTATTCCATAGTTTCATCTTTTTTTGTACATCAGATGAATGTAGCACACGTTTTCATGTCTGCTGTGTGAGCATAACAAATGAAAATGCGCTTTGAAGCAGTATTTTACACAGAATGTGACTAGTTTCTTGTTGTGAACACGTGGCTTGCTTCGACACAAATGATATACAATTGTGAATGTCTTTCCGCTCCAACTCCATGAAAAGAGCATGGATAATAAAAAAAATAAGTACTGAACACCTGTATCCTTGATTCAAGATTTTATATTTTTTTTCAAGAAGAGCATTAACCGTTAAGAAATGTATTACATTCGTTGAGCCAACCACAAGCATAAAAACATTTACATTCATTATAATTCGATTATAAATTTAACATTTCAGAGGAAGTTGAATTTATGCACGAACAGTGCATAAATTCAACTGATGTAAGGACCTGATGTAAGGACCTGAAAACCTGATGTAAGGACTAAGACGGCTGCTGAGATCGCCCAGACCACAACGAACCGCGAGTAGATTGTGGCTGTTGAGCTAATGATTATGACAGTGGTGGGCGATGATATCACGCTCTACATGCGATTCATGCTAACTCGTAACTCGGTCAATTATCGCAATATACGAGGAAAGTGCGATTGGATGTCAGGACTGTCAGGATAGGACATTGGGTTCTAATTTGGACATGTCTATCATCTTCTAGGAAACTGATGACAGAGATTTAAAAATATAATATCCTCTAGTAATGCTTATGCTATATTTTTCTGGACAGTTGCTACATAATCTACACGAAAAACTCGACAAGAGCCCTTGGAGGGGAAAGTTAACAAATGCTATGGTAATAACAAATAAAATGTTTGAAAACGCATATTCTATATCAAATTACTCTCTTAATATTACAATAATGTTGTTCTACTTTTTTCAACTGCAGTCCGTTGCATGGATATAGAAAATGAATTTTTAATTTAATAAATATTTTTTTCCGTACGAATCAGAAAAGAATTAAAAAACATTAAGTGGATATATTGCCCTTCATTTAGAAGTAGTATGTTATGTATAAAGAATGAAAAAAACGTTATCCTGAGAACTCATAAGAAAACGAAAACGAGAGAATTGCAATGTAACTACACTGAAAGACACGTGTTTCATTCTAGGCACCCACCACAAATAAATTTTGAAAAAAGGTTAGGAAAGCAACTCAGAAAATTACAGTGGCAGACAGCAGTTTCTTGTCACTGCCACCGCAGACAGACACACACCGTTTCCGAAAGCAATCCGATGCACGACGTGTCGCGCGTCTAATGGGTTTTCGTAGGGGGCGGGGCGCAAGAGTGGAAGCGGAGACGGCGCAGGAGAGCACTCAGGCGATAATCCGCAGCGGAGCATTTACCGGCGGGGAGCTAATGCCCCGCGCGCCCGCCCCCGCTGAGCCGGCGCCGGCGGGGCTCGCTCACGCAGGCCGACGCCCACGCGCCCCTGCTCCCATGCTCTGCCCCGCTCCCACTCCGCTGCCGTTGCTACTTCGCTACCCTCCCCCTCTCCCACCCCGCTTGCCACCTTCGAAAGACGCTTGCCCCATCCCCGCCAACTGCTCCGTCCTCCCCGCTCCCACTCCACTGCCCATGCTACTGTCATCGCTACCCTCCAACGACGCTCCCGACACCATCCCCTCCTCCTCTCCCACTCCGCTGCCCATTGCCATCTTCGAAAGACGCTTGCCCCCACCCCGCTGCTGTCCCCGCCAACTTCTCCGTCCTCCCCGCTCCCACTTCGCTGCCGTTGCTACTTCGCTACCCTCCAACAACGCCGACCCCTCCCCCTCTTCCACCCCGCTTGCCACCTTCGAAAGACGCTTGCCCCATCCCCGCCACTCTCCCCGCCAACTGCTCCGTCCTCCCCGCTCCCACTCCACTGCCCATGCTACTCTCATCGCTACCCTCCAACGACGCTCCCGCCACCATCCCCTCCTCCTCTCCCACTCCGCCGTCCATCTTCGAAAGACGCTTGCCCCCACTGCCCATGCTACTGTCATCGCTCCACTCGGACGCCACTGCTGCCGGATCCGACACTGCCTTCGCCTCCCCTTCCATTCTTATCGCCCCTGCTTCTTCTATCACTGCCCCAAGTCCCTGCCAACCTTGCCATTACCTCCCCGCACCTACGCCACACCCTCTGCTCGCGCTTCGGTTCCTGTTTCTTCCATCTGTGCTACTTGCACCCTCGCCTCCATGCTGCCTGCCTCATCCCTCCAGCTCTCTCCGCCCTATCACTTCCCCGCGCTCTCCCCGTCCCTCATATCTGTAGCCTCCCACGCCTCCGCCACTACTGCCCGGCTACGTATAGTGACTGACACAGAAATATTAGTGTAGCATACGTTTGGCTCGCTTCTCGAAGCACGCTCTTGGTTGAACGGGAAACACCGTTGAAGTATATTTTTTACAACAAAATTGTGTGTTTGTGATAACTGTTTAAATGTTACTCATCTGTAATTGCTTAATGGTAGTAGGTAAGGTACAATGATTCGCATTCCACTTAGAGATAGTTTGCGAATTAAATACGATTTTGCTCTACTGCTTAGAATTATTTCGTCACTTCTGATCGTGCGCGAATTTTATGTTACTCGTCGTTATGGTCTGGAAACAAATTATTCCCCATTCTCTCTTAATATGATTAACTATCTTCTGCATATTAGGTTCTAAAATGCAAGATTGTTTCTTCAGTTCGTGTTTAGATTTTTAAATGTATGATAAATTACGACTAAGAAGGTTATAAAAATTTTGTAAGATGTTCAAAAAAAGGAACAAAACAAAATAAAAATGCAACATATTTTACTGATTATCTGGCATCATTATTGTACTAAAAGTCAATAATTGATCATTTTAACACGAACTAAAACAATAAAATGTCTAACAATTACAAACTACCTTGTCAAAAAATACTTCGCCACTTTCTTAACGCTGTGGTCTTCACTCCCTTTCTGCTGCCTCTCAAGTAATAATTTATGTAGACTCCAAGTGTTTTTCTTCTCTCTTCAATGTCATTGCTGCTCGCCCCGATTTTCATCCCCTCACCGCCTCATCCTTTCCCAAATCTTCCATCTCCAGGTCTTTGTCGTACCCTCCGCCAGTTCCCCTCTGCGTCTCCTGCACCCCGATAAGCTTCATTGAGGACGCGCTATTGTGCATGCCAGAAAGGGCAGGTCGTTTTGAGATTGGATACGGAGAAGACGGAATAAGGGAACTTTTGCGTTTGCACCGCCAAAGAGATCGCCGGCGCGGTTGAATGGAGTTCGAGGGACAACTACGATGTTATGGTTAGTCATCTGGTCTTACTACTCGGATTTTGGGTAATATAAAATTCCAATTTACTTACTACATTATAGCTCACCCAATTCAATGGAATAATAAGCTTAGTAAAACTAGATGTAAATAATGATGATGATAATAATAATAATAATAATAATAATAATAATAATAATAATAATAATAATAATGTAGAAAAGCAGAGCCAAATAATGTTAAAGCATTTTGTGAATAATTTTCTGAAATACTCTATTTCATAGTATGTTCAGATGCATTTACATTTCAGGCAATAGAAATAAAATAGTTATAATGAACTACTTTAAGGCAAACTTCTGAAAGAAATGCAACAGGATGTGGTTAACGCTGTTTGCTTTTCTTAATGTTTGCTGATGGAATTGAATTGAATTGAATAAATGCCTCATTTTAGGCGGTGAGACTCGGGCCATCAGGCCCGCTCTTCCGTCTGACCACGCAAATTTCCCTACGCTCCTTTCACCAACTAGTGTAGAAAGGAGGTATTTCTTGGGCGACGAATCGGACGATTTGAATTTAGCTCAGAGGCGTCATTTAGGCTTAAGGATATTTTACCTGCAAGTATATCTACTAACATGGGACAGCCGGCTTTACTTCCCCTCCGAAGGAAGGCGTACGAAGGATATTTTCGCCCTTAAAATCCACGGCTTCGATCGGGTTTGAACCCGCCAACTTGGGTATACCAGTCCGATACGCGCTTACACCATCGCCGCGTGCTGATAATGAAAACGCACATTCATTCCAAAATGGTAGGCGAACTCGACGAAGAAGTCTCATTTTTCTAGAGCGATTCAGCAGTTGTTTGAAGCAATTACGTTTTAAGAAGAATGTCACAATCTGATTTAGAATCAATATTTGTTTCCTGTCAGAGAATGTGATTGTTATTTTGTGACATGTCAATTTACCACTGAATTTCTTCGTGTTACAAGTTGATCATAGCGTTTGTGTAAGCGATGACGATATGACATGACATAAAGGGAGAGTGACATCAGCAAAGTATTGCTATTTATGAAGTAGTGCAATGACATTGAGTAAACAAGACAACTTTATAAATTGTAACTAGAGCTTGTTTAGATGCTGACGCCTATCTTGATTGTGCTGTACTTCTATGAATATAAATGCAATCTCTTAAATGCAATTCTGCACTACTAAGAATAGATAGTGAGAGTGCATATTGGCACAGACGAAGATTTGGCCACTTAAGCCTATTAGCTCCACTTTTCCGATTAACTAAACGATTACAATTAGTCTTCAACTCGTCACTAAACAATGTACTGTTGGTAGAGATAATTCCAGCACTTTTTATATTGGACATTATTAACGAAATTAAAGCACAAAGTTGAGATAAATCTCGCAATAAAACTCACTAAAGATATACATACAACAGAAACATGGTTACAAGCCGATTGCATAAAAAACACAATTAAAATTGCTAAACCTAAATTAATTTAGTGTATTTATAATATTAACTTGGAAGAAACTTCAACTACATTTAACGGAGGTAGTAGTAAATGTAAATTCAGCCCGCAATGCCGTTACAGTGTTTTATTTACTTTGCAATACTCAATTGTTTTAATTAGTTATTTCTTCATTACTGAAAAGTGACATTTTCTGCTGAATCAATAATTAAGGTAAGTACTAATGTGCAGTGCTGAAATTTTCATTTCATAAATTTCAGGTTTAAGTGTTTTTCGGTAATTATAAGTTTAACCGAGTGTCCCTAAACTTTTGATAACGTAATATTCAGGCTATCCAGTTCAAAAACACTACAAGAAACAAACAGCAGATGAAAAGATAAAATGTGAATATTACACTTCTTGAAAACACATTTTAAAAAACATTGCAAGGCAATAAATACTTTGTTTTAGTAAAGACGAAAAAATCGATGCCGACATTTTGTTGGAAATATACGTTTTAGGGGTCCCTGACACCGAAAATATTTTCCTTTTCTCAAAATTTTGCTTCTCACAATTTTGCTTTTCAAAATCTGCTCATACGTCTCAATTAATTCTAACACCAGTGTCTAAACCTAGCGTTTTCACCAAAATGGCTATTTTCTGGTCGGTCTGTCGGTGTCTCTCCAATTCAAAACATTTTTTTAAAATTTCGGGGATAAATAACACGAATTCCCGAGGACATTTTCAAAATTGGCTCCAATCTTTTCCTGATGCAACACTACAAAGCACGCTACACTTTACGAGTCTGACGTAACAGACTTGACCGACGAATGGACAGACACTTCGCGCCTAGACGCAAACGCATCTCCTTTCAGTAGCGGCGCTGCTCGTTTGTTCCGAATCGCGTTGCAACGCCCCCGGAGCACAAAGCGCCGCGAGCAGTCGTCATCGCGCTCGGCGGCCGACTGCGAGCCGTCGTTCCCTGGAAGGACTTGTTTACGAAAGACGCGGCGGCCGATGGCGTCAACGGCTGGCGCGACGCGGAGGCGCCGCGGCCGCAGGGAAAGTGGCCGCCAGCGCGCCAGATCGCGCCGAGGCGGGATGGTGCACGTGGCACGGCACAGTGAAACCTGCCTTAGGCGGTCACTCGCACTTCCGAAAAAAATTACTCGTTGTACATGGGTTCGTAGGCTTCCGCGGCCGGCGTCAATGCATCCTTGGCTCGCCGGGATGAGCCGCGTCTCGGTCAATTGTACTGACGTTTCGGCAATCTTTCTGTTGCCTTCTTCAGAGCTATACTGCTCGTAGTACAGTTGGCTATTGAATCTATATACTTCGATTAGTGGTCTTTGTCAGATCATCAGCTGTTATGGTATCATCCAACCGCGAGCTTAAACGTCATTAGGTGTTACCCAAGATCCTGATTGGATGACACCGTTACAGATGATTTACGTCACCCTATGTTTAAATAAAAGTATATAGTTTGCACGTCACATAGCTCATTGTGATTGTGTTCACTCATGAAGGGGCATTACCAGAGCTATTGGTCCAGTCAATTGTATTTTGGCAGGGAAAAATACAGAAGTTATTTTCTCCAACATTCTTTATGATTCTCGGCGTACTGAATTCGAATGTTAACTTTGCAACCTCGTAACCGTTGTGCGTTCGGAGAAAATGGCAAAAAATGCTCTTTTATATTTTTCACATATTTTTACGCATAATATTTACGAGCAGCAAAGTTAAAATTCGAATTCCACACGTCGGAAAACAAATAACAGTAAAGAAAATATGGTGTTTTTTCCTCAATTAATCTTCTTTTTTATCGAATGACTGGATTAAACCTTGTAGTACACCGAAATAAAAAGCTGTTGGAGTATATACCAGATCCATGATACTGTGACAAGGAAACTTGTTACAGTATCATGGATCTGGTATACTCCAACGGTTCTTTTTTTTCGGTGTATGTTTGCAACTTTTATCGCTAAATCACCATATTGCTAAATTATACTTACTAGAGCGTATATAAAAATCCAAATAGTTGGTTACATGAGCGTATTTTTTTATAAAAAATATAAAAACCGATGATGATTGCTAATCTTAGCACGAGTGTCGGAATGGAGCACGGGTCACGTTGCAAATTTACCAAAACTGTTTTAAGCACTCACTTAAGGTTCGGAGATTTATGACCGATAGTTCAGGTGACACATTCTACAGGTAACGAAAATAAGGGAAGTAGGCACCCCCAAACGTTTTGCTATTTGCAAACAAGTGAAACGCATTGCTTCATAACACATTTTAATTATATTTCAACTAGAAAAATTTATTATTGTTTCAAATAAATAATTATTTCATCCTAAACTTCAGATCATACACGCAAATAGTTTGTTAATTCAAACAAAAAATTAATAATCCCGCAAAATACGCATCTCTACATATCGTTGTTACACATAGGCCGACATTATTTCCTGACACCGGAAGATACTGAATCAATTGTAATCTCCTCCGCTCTTCCGCTTGTCATTGCGTTACGGACCAAAAGAGCAAATTCTGCAGTACGTAGTGGCTATTTAATACAGGATAATGTACGAAATGTGCCCAGTTGCAAACCGCGAGCGCCCAGGAAATCGCTTATAAGAGGAATAATATTTAGAATAAGAAAAGAATCAAATCGTTTGCACGAAAAAATGGTATTTAATGGAAGCAACCGTTTCGTAGCGTTTCTCTACTAAACGGAAAAGATTCATTGTAATAATACGAATATATTTTAGTAATAGATTACTCTCCGTTACTCAAGCTTTATGTAAGGGCTTGTTTCATTAAAAATAAGAAATTACTATCCGATAATGCTCGCCCAAGTAATTATTTACTATGGAAGCGCAAATAAGGTTCTGTATTTAATATTCGCAATCCATTGTAAACGGGACTTACCATCTATTGTTTCAGACGCCTGATCAGTTCGTACGCTTCCGTGTTTATAGAAAGCCACAGTGAGCGTAATCCTTGCGGCAGGAACACGATATATCGTAGATAAATCACACGCGAAAGCACCCACTATTTCACAGCAGCAGACGCTGTGGTAACGGTGGTAAAGGTGATAATAATGATGAGGGTAAAAGAGTAAGAGAAGAGAGGAGACGGTTGAGATGTGAACTAAATGCGAGGGTACGAGGGAGAGGAGGAAGAGAACGTGGAAGAGATGGCAAGAAGAGAAAAGGGAGGGGGAGGAGAAACTTAACGAGAAAGAGGAGACGGAGAAGAAAATGAGGAAGGTGTAGAATGAAGAGCCAAGAGGACAGCAGCAGCAAGGTGGTTGCAGTTCTGCTAGTAGCGGCGGTGGGCGTGGCGTGTCGTGGCTTGGCGTGGCGTGGCGTGGCGTGTCGTGGCGTGACTTGACGTGGCGTGGCGTGGCGTAGCGGGGTGCGGCGTGGCGTGGCGTGGCGTGGCGCGGCGTGGCGTGGCGCAGCGCGGCGTGGCGCGGCGTGACGTGTCGTGGTGAGGCGTGGCGCGGCGTGGCGTGGAGTGGCGCGGCGTGGCGCGGCGTGGAGCGGCGTGGCGCGGCGTGGCGGCGCGTGACGTGACGTGACGTGACGTGTCGTGTCGTGTCGTGTCGTGTCGTGTCGTGTCGTGTCGTGGCGAGGCGAGGCGTGGCGCGGCGTGGCGCGGCAGTGGCGGCGAGGGCGACGGCTGCGCTGGCGCCACCGACCTGCAGCCTCTCTGTAGGTCGGCGGCGGCGCGCGCGGGGCAGGGCAGGTATGCTCGTAGATATAGGCAATAATTAAACGGGCACGGCGCCGGCGATGGGGCGACAACGCGCCTTGTCCGCCGGGGATAAACCAGCCCACCGATACCGGCCCATTACTCTCGCAGACCGAGAAACGCAAACCAGTTTGCGGCTATTGTGCACCGCTCGCCGCCGCCGCTATACAGGCACCGCTGCCCACTCCTGGCCACACCAACCCTCCATTGGTTAGGAATTACCGTCGCTTTAAGTGGCAAGACTTGGACCATCAAACCTCACACTTCTTCCTCTACATTTCAAATCGACGGCCGACTGCAATTGCCGCATACGTTTGCTTATGCTAATTGTTGCGAGGTTGGAGAGAGATTTTACTGGTATTCAATCTTTGGGTCTGCATAATTCTTGTTTTAAAGAATGGTGCTTGGAATAGTTAATGTCTCAAAGTCCTTGAGGAATCAAAGCAATGGCTTCCTTTCTGTCGGCGATTCTATAGAAATTTTGCTGGTTGAATACTTGAACACAACGTTTAGGGATTTTTAGCAAATGAAACTAACCCAGAAAACCATTTACATTTTACATCACCGTAGAGATAAAGGAAAGAACAACTCGTCGAAAGCAATTTAATCGAAAATCGTAGAATTTAATATAAAACATTTAGAATGATATTGTTGTTCTTTTGTTAAAATTATTTGTGGAGATATGAAATTATCATGTGAAGTCGTGTACTTTGAGTAGGATCCTACATTTGTATATGACGTTTCTTCTCAGGTATTATTAAAGTGGAAATTGAGCGCGTGCTCGTAGGTGCGCAATAATAATGTGAAGAATAACATCAACACAATATTAAGGTTAAGAGATGCAGTATGAACATGAATGATTTTATTTTAAAAAACATCTCCGGACCACTTTAAAAAGTAGTCCTACATCGCGTTACGGTTTTTCGGCGCCGAGTATCGCCTTCCCATTCGTAAAACTGTTCCTTTTTCAGAACCAATCCGTTTATCTCCACAAAAACGCATCGGCCATAAATCCTGGGCTCGTTTCCATTTTCCAACCCACCGTTCATCACCTGTTTTCACTGCTGAAATTATACGGTGTGCATTCAACAAGTTTTTTTGTAATGATTAATTGTGTGTGAACTCAGTATAGGATATAATTTAGTATCGCCACTTAACACACCGTCATCAAGACAGTGATCCGAAAATATGAAACAGCTAAAATACAAGTGGTTAATATGTAAGCTAAAGCGTGGATGTGTTCTCAGAAGAATACACAGTTTATCTTCCACAGACGCTACAAAATAGCCATCCTCTCTCTATTTTTCTTTACACAACTGTTATCTCACATATATCAACCATTCCATCTCTTCTCAAATTCCACTTTTCATATTAATATTTAACTATTATTACATTCAGCAGCGAGCATTCCTTTACTTCCCCATTATTGTTTCAAATAAATAATTATTCCATCCCAAATGCTCAAAACAAAGGAATACAACAATTTCAGCGAAAAATCTTAAGACAACATACACACTATCTCCACTGTCAGTACCATAACTCACAGACCTACATCAATATTTCCAATTCTAATCTTTGTAATAACGACAACTACAATCACATCAGCCACGTTATTTGGTAAAACTATATAAGGTACTTCCATTTATTCTCGTATAAACGCCATCACAACGATAAATTAAACCACCACTACCACACTTACTACCATCCTCCTCCATAACATTCACCATCTCCATCACCAGCCTGCACCAGCTGCGTTTTTATCACCACCCACTCCCACCGTCACCACTCACCGGCGCCGTATGCGGTGCAATGCGTCATCGCCGGTATCCTTCCGAGCGAGCCGTCATACGTCACGCCCCCTCCGCTTCCAAGCGCCCGCCAGTCGCCGGCGCCGCTCTTTTTCTGCCCGGGACGCGCAGCCCTTTCCGAGAGGCGCGAGCGGGCCGGGCGCGCGCTTTTCCTTTCGAGGACACGCGCCCTCGCGTTAATTGCCGCGGAGCAGTGCACCGCGAGGCGATGCCATGCCACGCGGGCGGGGCGGGGCGGTGCGCGCGCGGGTTAAACGAACCGAGCATCGACGCCGCCGAGACGCTGTCGCAGCCATTGCCACCGCCGTCCTCACTGTCGTCACCGTCGCCGCCGCCCCGTCCACCGCCGTCATTTTAGTCGCTGCTCCAGCCTCAGCCTCTGTTCGCACCCGCCGTGGGTCCTACAGACACTATGCTGCCACTGCAGCAACAGGCACCACCTCCGTTATCAGTCAATTTGACCTGCGTCATTGTCATTGCTAATGCCACTATTAACGCCCAACGCCACTCCCCTATCGTCAGCATATGTGCTCTCATACTATCTTCACAGCAACTACCGCTGCCACCTCCACCACAATCATCGTCGTCACCAACTTCACCACCCTCACAAACGTTACCATCATTACAAACATCACTACCATCACAAACGCTATCACTATCAACGTCATTTCTATCGTCCCCCCATATCAATCTGTTTCAGACACCATGATATCCACCACTTACTCCCTCCCTCCCTCCCAAACACCCACACCATCTCATACTGCACCTCTACATGCACCTCTCCCAGCACCTTCAATTCCACCACCACAACCACTCCATCTCCACCACCTGCACGTCTCCGTCTACTCCACCACCACAACCACTCCACCTCCACAACCATTCCACCTCCACAACCACTCCACCTCCACAACCACTCCACCTCCACAACCACGCCACCTCCACAACCACGCCACCTCCACAACCACTCCACCTCCACAACCACTCCACATCCACGTCTACGTCTACTCCCCCACCACAACCACTCCACCTCCACGTCTACGTCTGTCTACTCCCCTCCCCCCAACCAGCGCCACATTAAGCGGCGCTGTCGCTGGCTGTCGAGCGGCAACCCGCGCGCTGCATCTAAACGGAGTGGCGCGACTTTTTGCGGCGCGGCGCGGCGCGGGGCGGCGAAGAGGCAGGCGACGGGCGACGGGCGACGTCTCGCCGCGGAACGAGCCGCCCAGGTGCGCCACCCCGCGAACGAGCGCTGGGGAACGGGAGATCTGCGCCGCGGGCACGCCATGCGTGCAATGAGAACATACAGGGGGAGACTCAAATTAAAGGAACTTTCTTCGGACCCGCATCTCAATGGATGTTTCTGTGAAACGTAAATATAAACTTACTCGTAACAAAAATTAATTTTTAAATCGTGCTTAGAAATTCTTACTGGTGTCTATGTCACAGAAAGAAATTGTTTTTGTGTTTACTGTGTGATCCTGATTGCTATTTCGAGTACTTACTAAATGGAAGTTATAGGCTGTTGTTTTTTGTACTATGATATGACGTTAGCGACGTTGAACCATTCTGCAACGAACTACGTATTTTATTTAAGAGGATCACGAATGGGCACAACTGATTAACTGAGTTGAATAAACAAAGTTTCATCTGAATTGTCATCTTTAAGTGCGTTTTCACTTTCTTTCGAGTCTGACTTCATCCTTTGATTGCATTGCATTACTTAAAATACTATTTTCAAATATTTCAGAAGTAAAGACATCATGTAAAGTGTTAGAAAGGGACATTCACTTTCAATCATTGTTGTAAAAGAATTTCGACATTTAAGTTGAAAAATACAAAACGCGCTGAATTGAATCGCGCAGAATTGTACTTAACAAATCCATTGAAAACTAAAAACAAATTACGAGCTATTATTTACGTTACTGTTGATTATAATTTTAGCTGTACAAGACAAATAACAATCGTTTCAAAAACGGGTAATTTCTCTTACGGAGAGCGCATGTAATCGAGTAAGTAAATAGGAAATCCATAAATAATTGCGTCACAATTTTCTCACGGTATGACATCAAAATGTTCTGCTCCGTTACGTCAATTTTCTACGCCCAGGGAGACGCGACATTTCCTCACCGCGCCCCATCCAACCCAAGGCGAGACGCCTCGGCCGGCGCGGAGAACGTGCTTGGTTGTTGGCGCACCCGCTAGGCCTGATAATCCTCCTCCCTAAACCCGACAACGGGCGGAAATTTAGGTGCCAAATATTTCGTCGCCGTCTCCCGAGTTACCAAACTGTTTCGCTTTGGGGTTAGTTTGGGTTTGTTGGCGCCGCCGCATTTTCCCCGAGGCGGCGTGGGCGTGGTCGCGGAGTTGGAGCGAGGGCGTGGCAGATGCAAATGAAGCGGAGGAGGCGGGGCAGCCGGCGGGCAATGAGGGAGGATACAGAGGCGCCAGGCAACTGGGAGTGCGAGATGATAGGGCTTGACAAGTAGCGAACAGACAAATGATTGAGGCCACGATTTTTTTATCGAGTCAAATGTGGCCCAAACCGCTTTCATCCATATTCATGCAAATGGAAAAAGTGTTAAAAATTTTGTTTGCCAATTCTGTTGGATCATTGCACAAAAATCATCCATTTCCATACATAACGTTTCTAAAATATCGTTTTTAAATTTTTCAAGGTTTTTATATTTATATAGTGAATCTGATTTTTAAAAAATGTTTACCAATAACATAATGGTAATGGCTGAAAAATAATAGTTAATGAAGTTATCAATAAACTTTTCAATTAAAAAGAGTATAAATAATGAAAAACGTAAGTATTATATATATATATATATATATATATATATATATATATATATATATATATTAGTCAAAAATTGTGAAGTAGTCCGTAGGGGAACACGTCAACGTATACCAAAATTCCTAAAATTGGAAATGAAAATTATTTAGAAAACAATAAGATTTTATAAAAGAGTTTTTTTTTGTGAAATTCTGACAATTTATATATAATTAAATTCAGCATATAACTTATTACTGAAGTTCATCAGCTGACGAATAAATTGTTAAATATTCTCTGAATTATGTAATGTAAGGTAAAAATATATGTACTATTACAATGGAAGGTAATTTGCGAAAATTTGATTTTTTTCTGTATGGTACTTGAAGTATTGACGTACTTAACAAAGTCAATCATATATAACAATACGTATAAGCTAGAAGCACGAAATGGCTCAGATAGCTTATTATTCACTCGATGCATCCACAAATCCTCATCCCTGTCCACTTATCTTCCGTTCCTGTGAAGGGTTCGTTCAGCCGCTAAGTGAATCGAGCGAGTATGCCACCCACGCAAGAGCGTTCGCGTCGTGTAGCACTGGTAGCGGCGGCAGATCTTATAATCTGAAGCTGAGACAGCTGCGGTTATCTTCTGGCAACCGCAGACACAAGACGGATGACGGTCTGAGAACGCTTGGGGCGGACACCGACTCGTGCGCCAGGCTAGAACAGCACTGAAGCGCGTGGGTGGCAAGTTGAACACGACGTTTCCGATAGTGATACTATAGATCGACGTTGCGTGAGCTTGTTAAAGTGCTGCCGATGCGGAAAACGTTTTAAGGAGTTTACGATAAAATACAGAATAACTTTTGCGTTCAACGTTGGTCCTACTCTGATGTACTGGCGCTTCATTCAAACATCCGACTTAGAAACGATTCGAATGTTTTCATCACCACTGTTGTTTTTCATCATAAAGAATCAAAATGTGATATCGTATTACGAAAATCATTTACGTAATAAGAAAAACGTCTAGGTGCAATAAAGCTGTTGAAAATGCTGTAGCGATCGGTTCTGGTATACATAATAACACATCACAAAAGATCAAGATGATTTTTATATTAATACGTTTTACAGTTTCAGTTTGTGGACTATTTTAGAAAGACAATACACTGTTAATATCTTCTATATACCTGCCCATGGTTTGTAGCCTTTCAATAAAAAATAACATTACAATGATTATTTTTTGCAAGATACTCTAGCAAAACAATATAGTCAATTTGCCAAAACGTTACCGGAAATGATATGCGGACATGAAAGTAGGAGCAAAGCGTGACAGAGAAGCAATGAGATAGGCAGACAGATCGTTTCTCTGAGGGTTGGGGAAGATTCACTCCGGTGATAAATTGTGAAGATACAAGAACAAAAAAAATAGTAGACGCCGCAACCTTGGATGGCCAAAGCCATAAGAATGAATGTTACCGCTACAACAAAGTTCGGGAAAATCTTGGTGACGACAAGTGTAACATACAAATGGCTGGAACCCAGAATGGTCTTGAAGTTTGGAATCTCTGCGATTCGCGGTGGACTAAAATAAAAAATGTCACTTTCTGTTATAGTGCAGTTATTCAAAGACACCAAAGACATGAGAGACAGGTTAAAGCGTCGTTCGAGCAAACTCAAGGTTCAGAAACAAGAAGTGCAGTGACGTGCTGTGACTTGAGAAGTCTAAGTAATGTACACGCAAACCGCAATAGTAGAAGACCGCTGTAAGTTGGCCATGTACGGTGGTAATGGCTGAGGCTGTCAGATCGGTAGTCGTGAACGCACATTTGCAATGGCAATACACTTGGGAGTTGTTTTCCACTTTATTATCTGTTTTCTTTACTACGTTTCGATTCAGGCAGAAAAGAATTCAATCATCCTGCAATGTATACATTTCTGCAAGTGCACTATGCGGTTCTAGTAGAAAGAAAATAGAAGACCTAAATGCATGCTTCTGTACTGAAGAACAAACTGAATCGTAAACTAGTCTCGACATCTTCGACGAAGATATGATCACAGACACATTAAAGGCATTTTATTCGTCTTAATTTTTAATGAAGGTGTAGAATATTCACTTATTTTTCACATTTATATAAATGTAATATCCTCAGAAATGGTAACTGAATTTGTAGTATCCAAATGAATTGAAACGAATTTTTCCGAGAATTTTAAATTCCAGAATGTATTGCAGTTCGAAACAATCTGATTACACATCATATCGTATTATTATTATTATTATTATTATTATTATTATTATTATTATTATTATTATTATTATTATTATTATTATTATTATTATTATTATCATTAAAAAATCTTCATCTCTCTAGATAGTCCATTAACGTTCTTGCATAATGCTGCAATTATAAATCACAATATACGTTATGTCACTTAGCTTTTATGAGAAATAAGTATTTACTTTAAAGGTGATTCAGAGGAATCTATCAATTAATTTCGAGAACCGAAATATTCACCCGCGATTATTATTTGTCCGAATGAAGAACGGTACTTGATATTCAAACGCTAGATGTAGCGGAATACAATCTATTGGATAGCTTGCAGAACCATGAAAATTATTACACACCGATTAAAGAAAGAGAGGGATCTCATTAGATGCATATTACCACATTTTCCTTGTCTTGCACTCCCAGACGTAAATGTACAGGGTTTACCCTCTCTCGGTCTCACTTCTTTCTCCTCTTGTTTCGCCTCTTCATTTTCTTTTGTTTCCTTTCTC
The DNA here is from genome assembly GCA_038098605.1 of Gryllus longicercus. NCBI lineage: Eukaryota > Metazoa > Arthropoda > Insecta > Orthoptera > Gryllidae > Gryllus > Gryllus longicercus. The sequence goes on from JAZDUA010000374.1 coordinate 856,916, forward strand.
TTATTTTTCCTTCTCTTCCACTTTTCTCCGTAAATTGATGATGTTCGGCTCTAAGCCGCCATCCTGATTGAGGTTTTCTGGGTTTACCCTTAAGGCACTTAAGGCGTATGCCGGGATGGGCCCTAGATTTGTTCTCCCAATGTAAATGTACGTAAATGTACAGCTTGTCCTCCCCTCTTAAAATGTTACTACTCTATGTATGTAAATTCAGTGGTTAGGCGGAAGAGCAGGCCCTATGGCTCGAGTCTCGCCATTAATAAAGGCATTATTATTATTATTATTATTATTATTATTATTATTATTATTATTATTATTATTTTATATTTAACGGTTTAACGATTAACTTTGTATGTATAGTTGAATGGTCATGCTGCGAACGATCTACGATCATCAACCGAGCGCGTGCCCGTTCCTCGAAGGAGGTTGGAGGTAGGAGGCGTGCAGCTGGCCGGCACGACGTGTGCGCCGCGACCCGCACGCGCGACGCACCGCGACCTAACAACGAGGGACGACGGTGGCCGCAGCGGCTTCCCGGGCGCGGGGGCGCACGCACGCGTATGCTAATGCGCGCTGCGCTCGGCGCGGCGCGGCTCGGCTCGGCTCCGCTCCGCGACGCGCGACGGAGGCGCGTGAGTTATGAGCGCTACCGGCGCCAGCGCCTCCTCCGCCACCCACTTCGCTGCTGCCCCTGCTGCCGCTTTCTCCTCCTCCTCTGACCCCTCCTCACCCTATTCCTCTGGCTCCGCTACCGTCTTCTCCACCTCCGCCACCGTCCCAGCCCCTAACGCCACAGCCACCCACTTCGCTACTGCCCCCGCTACCACTTTCTCCTCCTCTGCCCCCTTCTCCTCGCCCTATTCCTCTGGCTCAGCCGACGTCCAGCAGCCCCTAACGCCACAGCCACCCACATCGCCGATGCCCCTGCCACCGCTGCTTTCTCCTCAACCTCCATCACATCGGTCGCCTTCATTGCCACCTTCCGCCCTTTCTCCTCCGCCTCGGCCGGGAGGTCGCCCTGCGTCGCTCAACGACGGCGGGTGGATGGGTGGATGGGTGGGTCAGGGTATGGGTGGGTGGGTGGATGGGTGGATGGGTGGATGGGCGGGCGGGCGTTCATCACGCTGCACGCTCCTGCGAGGAAGCGTGCGCGCCCGCACGTTCTCGGGGGTCGGGGCGCGTGTTTTATCTCCGCGATACACGTCGCAGGACGAGGCCTCGGACGCGCGTCGTGCGCCGCGACAGCCCCCACCCCCACCCCCTCTCTCTTTCTCTTTCTCTCTCTCACAGGTCGCGCGTGAGGGACTCCGAGAGGGTGACGCTGAAGCGGTTTCCATTACTCGTATGTCCTTTCTACTGTTTGATACATTTTACGTACGAGGAAATAAGTACTAGAGGTGGTGATACTAGATGCATGATGTGGAAGATAAATTCGGACAGTATCGATACGTGGCAATTACTGCTTATCAAGAACTCCCCATATTTGAAGTATTTAAGGTCCGTACAAACATTATGTTTAACAGAGTTAACGCACGGGATATCATACTATACATTGTACGCAACATACCGAAACTTTTCAGATTACTTATTTATTTCCACATTGCAAAGCGATATTATGATCATTATATATATATATATATATATATATATATATATATATATATATTGTAACACTCCCGGTCGTCTCGTGAGAGAACGCCCGGTAAGCGGCCCTGAAATAGCTCAGTCGGTGATGGAAGGAATTGTTAACAAATACTGGTAACATGAAAGAAACACTTTGATCACTGGTAAAATCACTTTTATTCCTGGGCAAAATAATTCAAAATGCCCCAGGGAAGTTACACATGTAAATAGGATCAGAAATCTGAAAATTAGGTGGACAGATAAGAAGATGAAAAGTTAGTAGCCAGTGTAAAGCTTAGAAATTAGGAAGACTTATAGTTAGCATCACAATGGTAACAAATATTACAGATCAGTGTGTCTTAGCGCGACACCGCATTACAGGATTTTCGCAGGGATGAATACCCTGAATTATATTGCCTTGGTAAAGTTTCTTTTTGTGGGCCCGAAACGGGCGCGTTGCCGTCGAGGGGAGGCGGCGGCAACCTTCGCAGAGGGCGCGGCCGGGGCGATGTCCTTGTGCCCACCCAGGCACGCGCGTCAGCTGGTCTGGCGTCTGAGGGCGTCACCCGAAGGGGCGGCGGCGCGGCCAAGGGAAGGCGGCGGCACGGCCGAGGGGGCGGCGTTGTAACGGCGCCTGGCAGTCTGGTTGAGCTCGGGGTCGGCCAGCAGTCACTCTCGATTTCAAGAGCGTAGTAACCAGTCACGGATTCTTCTGATACTCGTGATTATTCACAATTGCAACTTTGGAAAGTCTAGAAATCCTGCAGCGACACATTCGCTTCACTTTGCAACTGATTCCCACTTCAGAGAATTTTCTCTGTCCACGTTACTCTGCTCTATTACAATAGCCCACACCGAAGTTTTTTCTAAGTCCATCAGAGGCGAACTTGCCTCTGGTCGGTGGATAGCTCTCCCTCCCAGAGAAGTTTCTCTCCCGACTGCCCTGCTTTGAATGCCAATTTTATAAGTCAAATCTTATTAGGTTAACTTTTACCCCCCACTCGTTTTCTCGCATGTTCTGGCTCCTTAAGATAGTTGCGTCGCTATTGGCCGAAAGAAATGGCGCATTACGTTATTTCGACCAATGGTGACAGGGGTAGTGAATGGAGTTCCGACTCTTTGCATAACTGTGAGCGTCCAGAATTTTCTTTGCCCTTCTAGAACATGCTCGCACAAGACGGGCGTTGTCCGTGAAAGAATTTGTCGATTTCGGATTCACTGGATGTCGATTTCAAAAGCGATCTAGAAGGTTCGCGCAGCCGGCCATGCGAACACGTGCTCCACAGTAAATCTGTCGACGACTGACCCTTTAACGACTTTCTTAATGTGCCGGAGGCGGAGACGGCTGTCAGATAGGCGGGGTTGCGCGCGTGAGGCCATGTCGCAATCTGTTCCCAGTCGAACTCATGGTGCCCGAGTCTGTTTATTTAATTTAATTTTCCTGGCATGAAGAAATCGGTATCGCCACAATATATATATATATATATATATATATATATATATATATATATATATATATATATATATATACACCTACATACAGTTATTCAATTAGAGAAGATACAATTGAGCCCCTTAAAGCTAAAGTGGAACGACTGCATTTTCAATTAATTGACAATCGTGTTCCGCAAGTGGCTTTCTATTAACAGCACAAAGGATGTCGTACGTTACTTGCTGAACACTATTACCTACTTAATTGAAAATGGAGTTATAGCACAAGTGGAGTAAGGGGGTCAAACTCTGAAATATTTAAAGAAAAGTATAGAAAGAGCTTAAAGTGAGAACGTGATCTAAGAACATAATAATTGCTAGCAACGTATTTTACAAATCCTTTCCTACACTAGACTTGCAGGATCTTTTCAACTCATCAGACAATACATCTATTGCTGAAAAGAAAATAACTGCAACCATCGGCAGCATGTCATCGTCACCAGTGACGGTTACTAGTACTCAGGCAAAACAAACGTCATGCTTAAATCAGGGCAGTTTAGATTATAACAGTCGGAGCTGAATCACGTATCTTCTGTAGTACGATTTATTTAGTCGTGCACTTGACGTAAATCATTTGTTGCGGTTTCATTCAATCGGGAGCTTAAATGTCGCTACAGTATCGTCACTATGGGGACGTTCAAGTTCACGATTGGATGAAACTGTGTACCGCTAATTTACATCAAGTGCAAGGTTAAATAAATCCTAGTATAATAACGGAACTTCGACCAGTATGAAAATCATTGTGCAAAGTGAAACCGACATTGGAGCTGCACTTGAAGTGGATTTGTGAAAGGAAGTGAAGGTGTTTCTGTAAGAATGCATGCCGTCAAAAGCAGGTGTCTGGAGCGCTGACTCAATAGATACCCTTTCTCTCGATTTAGCAAGGTCGATGATATGGTAAATATTTCACACTTCGCGCACAATTTACGAAACCCCCCAATCTTTGCTTTCCGCTCAGCTGTTACAGAAACATTCATTAACTCTAAGATAATTTCGAAAATTAGGCTTTGTGAATGAAAGGCGGAGGTACGGTTTACGTGTTACTCACGGAGAGTTGCAAATTTAGAAACATGTGTTTTCTCACTCCATAGACTACCCACACAAAATAATATTTCAATGCGTAACACATACTTTGTGATATTAATATACTGCGCGAATGCGTTGTAGAAGGGAAGAAACCAATACATTGAGTATATTAAGATGGTCTTGACTTGACTAAACTTTTCATATTGTTTATGTTGCAGTTGGCCGGAGCGTATTTTATAAATTACAAAAACAAAATATCTAAGGCATAGAACGTTTAGGCAAAGAAAGTTTAACATATTAAAGGAAATATTCTACTAGCAAAATGTAAAATTCTTCATCTGTAAAATCTTTCTTACGACTGTATTGTTGTCGATAAAAATAAATTTCTTTAAAACATGGTTTTAATTAGAGGCGGATGACAACACGAAGGCTAAATCTTCTGATTCACCATTTACCGTAAACGTAACTTGAATGCAAATACTCCAGAAGAGAAACAATGCGGTCTAACAGGCCACGAGCTGGGTCGCTACCTTAATGAGCACTAGATGCAGTACCACGGTTTTCTACTGATTATCTTGCGCGTCACACCAATAGGCAAACTGATACACAACACGACTACGTTTTTTGCAAACGTGGATTGCAACTGCAACAGAACTAAATTCCATAGATATCGAGTAGAAATAGGAATTGAAGTTGTAATAAAAATTGCCACGAACGCCTCATTTCCAATCCAATGTAATTCATCCCAATTGTAGAGACCGCAGCAGTGTCAAAGACTGATACCCATGTCGAATGCTGCTTAAAAGTAGCTCAACTCTAATATACTGGCTTCAGTGTTGGAAAATGGAGTTTTAGTACATTTACGTCTCTTAACCTCATGTACTCAAGTCACATGACCGACGTTAAAACTGTGACGACGTAGGGCTTCACTTTACAGCTGAACTGCAAGTTTAATGTTACACCAATCGGTTAAAAGTTAACTCTGTCAGTGTGTAAGACTTCGCGTTAATACCAAATATGGTTGCAGTGGATCAAAGCCGATCATATGGATCAAAGAAGATCAATTAATATTAGTCAGGTCGAATACTATAAGCTATTGTTTTTGAAATTTGTTATTGGTATTGTAAACTATCGCTTCTAAATTGGAAAACGTGCATTTAGCTTCACAAGCATTCATAAATCCTAAACTAGCATTATTATATAGCAATTTGAAGAAACATCACACGTGAATTACATGAGAGCACAGCTAATACGAAGCTGTAATGATCTGCGAGGGACTGACCACTTTATTTTGTTATAATATGTAAGCTATAGCCCCAGCGCATTATAACTAGAGATTTTTGCCCAGCATAGTTTGAAAACTTTATTAGGTACACATGTGGCCAGAGTAAAAGCCGTTCTTGCATGTTTTGTTCTAAATGGAAGTAGTTCCAAACTCTAGTGGCAGAATATGCTCTAAATTGCCAAAATGCTACGTCCTCTTGGTTCACATTTGTTTGGCTACTGCTGCCTACCAAACCACTCATTGTGTATATATTGATTGATTCATTAGTGATTCCAGGGGTGTCAATGGACAAAGTTATTAGTCCCGTAAGTCCAGTTCATGTTGTTCTCTTGAAGTGTCGGTAATCTTCTTCCGCTGGATGGTGAGATCCGACGCCGACCTGGCAAGCGGAGTTTCCCCAACCAGGTATCTTCCACCTGCGGGGCGCCATCCCAGCCGTCACAAGTTCATTTCTCGACAGATTCCCGACATGCGTGGTAGTGTAGTACGTATAAGTTGAAGTGTGTGTGCGTAAGGATTGAGGATGGGAAGAGGAAGGAAAGATCGCGCGCGCTCCGTGGCCCATTTGTTAGAGTACCGCTCCGGAATTCGTCTGGTGTTGATCGGAGAAAGCACAGAAACCTACCGATCAGGGCGGCCGTCCACTAGAATTCTCCTCCAGACAGCGACTGAATTCGACCTAGCTATCTAGCTAGTGTCGAAAATCCTGCTACCATCGGGACTCAAAGCTAGGACCTCCAGGTCAGAGGCACTGCAGTGGCATCAGCTGATACCCTGAGCCGCCCCTCCTGGTGTCTCCTGGAGTTTGCGCATACGTAGACATACATAGGTGGATTAATAGCGCATCGCTATGTGCTTCACGCGAGGCAAAATCTATCTACTCCTTTTTAACTCTTAGCGTTAAGAGATCCTAACGTCAATTGTCAATTGATTTTGCGTGTAAGGACGTTACACGTTACAAATGGAGTGAATCTCTCTACTAGAGGAACGACTGCAGACTAATGTTTATTAACGAGTGAATAGATCACAATACACACAAAGGTCTATGATTTTGGTCTCAGACCAATAAAAGCCTTCACGTTATTTGAAAGCGTTTAATTCATGTGAAGTCGTTCCATTTGTGATCCAGGGAATACGCCCCCGCGCCGGTCAAATACAGTCCTCACAACATCGCCGTCGTCGTCTGCAGTGCGAGTGACCTTTGATCCGGGCGTGTTTAACGAGGACATTCCCCGGAGCCGCCTCGCGCCGGCGCCACACGTGCCGCGGCGAACCCGTTCGCGAGACAAGGCGGGGCGCGGCGCGGCGGGGCGCGGCGGGGCGCGGCGGGGGCGCGGCGGAGCATGGCGGGGCGAGGCGCGGCGGGGCGCGGTAGGGCGGTGCACGGTAGGGCGGGGCGGGGCGCGGCGCGGCAGAGCGCAGCGGGACGCGACGGGGAGGGCGAGGCAGGGCGGGGCGCGGCAGAGCGCGGTGGGGCGCGGCGGGGCGGGGCGGGGCGGGGCGCGGCGGGGCGGGGAGGGAGAGGAATGACTGGGATGCAGAGAAGTACTCGTCGGGAGGGAGCGCGAAAAGAAGAGAAAAAATCAGGATGGACGGAACGAGACAGGATGAGACACGGGACAGGGAAGATCGAGGTGGAATAGAATGGTCTTGCGAGTAAGGCAGAGGATGACCTGGTAGTGCGGGGCGTTGGAGCGGGGCGTCGGGACCTGGCACCAAGGCGGGGCGATGGGGCGAAGTGTTGGAGCGGGGCGTCGGGAAAGGGCGTCGGGGAGGGGCGTCGGGGAGGGGCGTCGGGGAGGGGCGTCGGGGAGGGGCGTCGGGGAGGGGCGTTTGGTCTTGTTGCTGGAGCGGGACGTCGGGGCGGAACGTCGGAGCGGGGCGTTGGGGCGGGGCGCCGGGGCGGGGCGGGGCAGGGCGCCGCCGGGCCGCTCCGGCGGCGCCTAAAAGCACTCGCGAGGCCGCTGCCGCCGCGCGCGGGGCGGATGTCGCCGCGCAGGAATGCCGGGGCCGCGGCGCGTGGGCCGCGCGAGTGGGCGCCGGGCTAATCCCGGCCCTCGAACCGCGACCGCACACCGCGCGTGCCGCGGCCGCCGCCGCCGCTGCGGCTGTGGGAACCGCACGCTCGCCGACCAGGGAATGCAGTGCGCCAGGGCCAATGCGAGGCGAGTTAAATATGTTGAAAACTCGAGGTTGACCGAGAAGTGCTCTCGGCCGGGTGAAGGCTGTATTGCCGGTGGGCTAGCACGTTTACTGCCCTGTTCCCCGTTAGGTACACGTATGCATAAAATGGTATACTTCCATGGTGCTGCATTCCGTGTCGTTTCGTGGAATGTAACTCTGTTAGGGTAACCATTATACCTTCAGAACAGTGTTTATCTTCATTCAATATGTTGCACATTAGGTTTTTTGCGAAAGAAGATTACAAAGGATGAGATGTGTGAAAGTTAATAATTGTTAGAAATGAGAGTGAAAACGGACACTAATACATTAAAATTATATGAAGTCAGGCCATAGTTATTACCAAGCAAACTTCTAATGACAGTAGAGAAATGTATCTAGACAGACAATATCAGGCCAAATTACAGAATCATAGAGACGATGCGGAAAAGACAAATATGATAGAACACGGAGTGACTCATTATAAATATTTCAAATTTCTAGAGCGGTGGTGTCTAAAAAAACAGTTTTAGTTCAAAGAATATGAAATGCAACTTTTCGTTTCATGAGGATATATATACACATTTTACCCCTGATAGGTAGGCAACTGATTATGCACTGCTGTTTGGTAGATCACGTACTTAACCACTCAGATTTTGAATACCTTGATTATCATTATTGTACGATGGGTTGCCTATCGTACCATTCATACGTATAATTAAAAGAAACGTTGTTAATATTTTTTAAAGCAAACTTAAATGTAATTGCACTTGTTGAAAGGGAGCTCCATGTTTATTGAGAAAAGTTACTATCTTGCACTTTTGGACCCCCCAACATGATATAAACGTTTTTAATATTTATGCTCAGACATTGTGAGTACAAATAGGAAATACGAAGAAAAAAAGAAGAAAATATTTGTAAATGTAGATGTCGATCGGGGAAATAATCTCAAAGTACGGCAAATGAGTGAGACAATTATAAAACTTCTGAGACTTGAACAAATTCCGTAAATGGCAGTATAACCCCAAAATAGCTGGACAAACAATAAGCGTGGAAGCGAAATGAGTGGGATAACAAATAAAAATTGCCTACCACACACAAACCATGATCAAATAATGAAAACGAACGTGAACGAGAACACATCACGCCATAGCATCAAATCCTCTTCCACACGACAAGCAACCCCTTGCAGCAATCCAGAGGCGCCATCATCTCGAACGCCCACTCATCGCCGCGCCGCCCGCGACCTCCCGCCCACCTCCCCTCCCCTCCCCATCCCTCCCGTCCCCCGCCCGACTCCTCTCGGCGCGTCGTCAGGTGATTACAATAAACATGGGCTGCGGACGCGGCAAGGCGCGCGCCCGCCAAGGCCGCCCGCGCGCTATTGTCTGTCGCGGAGATGCCGCCGCCGCCGCCGGAGCCGCCGGCGCACCGCTTCCGGGCGCAGGAGCCGCGTCACCCCGCGCGCCGCACACTGGGCCGGTGAGGGCACGAGAGAGAAAGGTCAGGTTTGAAAAGTGGAGAAAAAATCAGAAAGAAAAACGAAAAACTAAAGAAAATATAATTTATTGACGTTGCCGGGGTCGCCAACTGCTTTGGTGAGTAGTATCGAGTGTGTAGTGAATGTTTAATCCAGGGAGGTGGTCGTGATTCCTTCCCCATTCGATGGTGAGATCCTGCACTGACCCATGTGTCGGCTGTCGGAGGATATCCCTCTCCATATATCACCCCCAATCGGGGCAAGCCGGGACAAGCTCTTGGGTTCCGTCTGATCACCGGGCATGGAATGGACAAAGGATGGAAGTGTGTGTGTGTGTGTGTGTGTGTGTGTGTGTGTGTGTGTGTGTGTGTGTGTGTGTGCGCGCACGCGCGCGAGAGTGTAAAGGGAGAGGAATAGGACAAAGAAGTAGAATAAAAGATTGCGCGCGGACCATGCTTTTTTTGTTAGGGTATATCTCCGACTTTGATTGGAGAAACCACGAAACACTACCGATCAGAGCAGCGAGCTACTAGAATTCGCATCCAGACAGAAGCTGAATTTGACCTAGCTATTCAGATAGTGTTGAAAATCTATTACCGCCGGGACTCAAACCGAAGGATGTCCTTGTCAGAACTGCTGTAGAAACAGCGGTAATACTGGCTCTGAGCCAAACTCAGACGATGAAAATACAAGTAGGAAAGGTATTCTGATTTTTGTCAATCAGTACAATAGAGTTGTATTTATTTATGTAAATAAATTACGTGAATAATTATCGGATAAAATATGTTACGATTCACGTTTCGTGAAACTTGTATTTTCAAAAGAGGTAATAATAAAGTATCTAACTTGAATATTAAAACACTAGTAAATCCAACAATTGTGTATCTAACGAAGTGAAAATAAAAGTTTCAGGAAGCGTTGAGAATAAAAATTATTCTCATTATTCTATATTAATTTATGATAAATAAATAAAACTAGATTTTATTTGTGTTTTCACTGTCGAAAATATTAGGATACCTTTCCAATATAATGAACCTTCTACCCACAGACAATCAGCATTAGTTTCACTAAAAGAAATATTAGTTTCGCTTTCATGAGAAAATGTTTCATAAAAAGAAAGTAAATATACAAGAAAAAAGAAAAGAAACAAAACAAAAAGTCGCTCAATGAACTCATGTCAGTCTTTAGTAGATATCACGAGTTTATCACATAGAAATGTTTTATCATATATTTAAGAATTTTCCGTAACATTCCGAAACTTCCAAGTAAACAATATTGGACAACGATGGGAACATTTTCTTGTACAGTCTTTTTTACATTCTTGGGAGAAAAGTGGCATTACTGTAAAGAGTATAAATACAAACTACTTACATTTTTTCACGGGAGTTGAATTATTTTTTAACATTAGTTTTCGTCCACTGAAATGTTGCGAAAGCAGACAAAAAAACACTGTTAATCTATCTGCGGTTTCGTAGTAATTTTGGCCCACTGTGCGCCGCGACGCCTCCGCCTCCGCCGGGGGACGCGGCGGGTGCGCGGCTAGCAAGGTCTGCGCAAGGGGTCGGGGCCGCCAGTAACATTTCAATCCTGGGCTTGCATCTTAATACGAGCGTGACGAAGGTATGTCGCAACAAGAATAAAAGCGGAACCTGATTCACAACGTGAAATAACTTGAAGAATTCAAATTCTTCTTCTTTGAACTTAATATGGCAATATCGTCAACTTCTGGCAGTGGTTAAATACACTTAACATATCGACTGGAACATTTCGATCCTGGGCTTGCATCTTAATACGAGCGTGTCGAAGGTATGTCGCAACAAGAATAAAAGCGGAACCTGATTCACGACGTGAAATAACTTCAAGAATTCAAATTCTTCTTCTGTGGACTTAATATGGGAATATCGTCAACTTCTGGCAGTAGTTAATTACACTTAACATATCGACTGGAACATTTCGATCCTGGGCTTGCATCTTAATACGAGCGTGACGAAGGTATGTCGCAACAAGAATAAAAGCGGAACCTGATTCACGAAGTGAAATAACTTCAAGAATTCAAATTCTTCTTCTGTGGACTTAATATGGGAATATCGTCAACTTCTGGCAGTAGTTAATTACACTTAACACATCGACTGGAACATTTCGATCCTGGGCTTGCATCTTAATACGAGCGTGACGAAGGTACGTCGCAACAATAAAAGCGAAACCTGATTCACGACGTGAAATAACTTCAAGAATTTAAATTCTTCTTCTGTGAACTTAATATGAGAATATCGTCAACTTCTGGAAGCAGTTAAATACACTTGACATATCGACTCAGCGAGAGTCGTGTGAATGCCATTATACATTCTGTACACCGAATATTTGTTTGCGGAATCAATGTCATTCAAATCGCTTAAGTTTTGAACGGTTATATCCGCGTTGACGGGTTCGAACCTAGTCTAAATAGATTTTTACGAGCCAAAAAATAAAATAAATAAATACATTTTTTAAAATCCAAAAAAATTAATTGTATGTCATCGAGTACGAAATAAAGCTGATTGTCTCATCGTCGCAGATTTGCGGCAAGTATATGAAACAAACCTAAATTTGAAATTATTGAAATAAATTCTTAAACAGTTAATTGCTCTGCTAGGAGTATTACAATCTTCGCTTCAAAATGACATTCCTGCACCATAAATCGAATATATGTATATACGTATATATGAATGACAGGAATGAAAAGTATAAAATATATGGTTGCAATGAAAATTGCTAAATACCGGTGGTGAACGTTTTCGGTAAAACAAACACAACGGAACACGAAGCAAAATATTCTCGATTTTGTCCCTCTTTACAAATATAATTGCAAAGACGCTAAAGCATTTTAACTGTTCTTTATATTAATTCCGAAATTGTGCATCTCTCGTCACATACCTCCAGATGACCAACATTCAGACAAGATAATTACAAACGCTTGCTCGAAATTAACAAAGCAGTCTAATTCAAACGATACCCGTTCTGCTCCACTCAAACAAAAGCCTTGCAGTTCTTCAAAGACTTGAGCATTTATGAACGCGGCAGACCATTTTCTACTTGAAAAGACTCCGCAGAACGGAAAGAAGTAAGTACACAGCATGTGAGCCCGGGGGCAGAACGAGACAATGCGGTACCAAGTGGAGCTGCGACAAAGCAGGGAGTAGGGATGGACGGCTTTTGTCTGGCCGAGAGGGAAAGAGAGAGAGAGAGAGAGAGAGAGAGAGAGAGAGAGACGGGGGGAGGGAGGGAGAAGGAGATCCCTACTTTCTCACACCTTATCCCAACAGCGGACGGCTGGACTGAGAGAACAATGGCCACGGCAAACACGGCAGTACCGCCTGGGTCGGGAATCATTCATACCAACCCAAAAGCCTCCCACCGCTACCGCTTTTGTTAATACAAATTAAATCATAGCTTTAAATTTCGTTATCGCTGCATCTCTGTCTCACTGCAGGTGAAATTATTTTACGAGCTTTCGTTATCGCGCACCCGTATAATAATCTGAATGTAAATGGATGTGCGCTGCATGTTCGTGCAATACGAAGCACGCTGTTCTATCTCACCGTGAATAACTGTGCAACCTCTCTTGGGAACATCGTTGCAATGCTCACACTCACCTGCAACAAAGAGAAAAGATATGATGTGAAATTAAGATACACAATAGAAATATGTGACTTACATTTTACACGATATATTGGAATATATTCCAAATAATTCATGGAATAGACTCTTAACATTACTGTATTTACACGAAAAATTATACCAAAGTACACAGAATCAAGCCCTCCATTTGTAAGGCGTAAAATCAAAAAGATGTTACGAAATGTAGAAGATTGACATGCTCATCAAACCGAATTACGAAAACCATCTAAAAGGAAGGAATATAAGAAGCCGTTTAGATTAGATTCTTGTCTCGTAACTAAATAGTTGAATTTACAACTGTTACTGGAGTGAAAAATATTGTTTGGTATTGAAAGCGAAAGAAAATTATTTACATGGAAAATAAAACACGTTTCTCGACTCCGTTTTCAGATGCTCACACAACCTTGCTTCTTCTCCAAGAGTTAGTGCTTTGAGGGCATCATTTTTTACATCTGCCGTCACAATTTGGACGTACGACCAACAGTACGACGAGTAACACCATGTAAAAACGTTAAAATTGTATGCTAGCTACTAACGCAAATTCAAACATACATACAGCATTGAGCTATCCAAAAGGAACATACCTCGAAAATATCGCATGCAAATTTCCGAGAACTCCGCGAAAAAGGCAGCCTCCGCCTTTGAATCCCGGGACCACGCAACACGTCACTTATCGACGAGCGGTTTGCAAAGAGCCGCGGTTCGCTATCGGGTCGCATATGGCAGAGCAGCATCCGACGCGAACCGAGCCAGGACGCAGAAGCCGAGAGCGTAAAAGTTCGAAAGAACGGAGCGTAAAGCGGAACGGGCTTAAAGAGGCCGGGGCCGGGGCCGGGGCCGGGCTCATCTTTACGTGTGGGTGGCGCGGCATTTGCATCCAAGCAAGAACAACGACCACTCGCGCCGCGCGCCGTTCCGCAAATCCTCGGCTCGTATTTTCCGAGCAATTGCACAGCGACAGTCGTTGGCCGAACGTCCCCGAATTTGCTGCGTAGGCGCCGGAGTTGCTATGGGGTTTCTCTGTACACTCGCTCTGTGAATTTGGGGGGACTCCGTGATGTAGTTCTGATGGAGATTGGGTTTCTGAACGATGAAACACGTTTGACAGAGTTCGTGAACGACATTAGGACTTAACGTTATCACACTACTTCAAACGTTGAAGTTTTTAATACGTTAATTTTAAGTAAATATGGCACAAATTATCTGAACTCTAACTAAATTTCTCTTGCTTCATAATCCTAACTCTAATCAGTGTCTTCTAGAAGAAAATTATGATGAAATGAGCAAACATTTTTTATCGCGTATGAAATATGTAAAATGCTTATTGTGAAAATACACAATACAAAAGAGATTTTAGAGAAATGTTTTTTTATCTTTACTTTACCGAAAGGAACTACCAATTACTACTAATTTTAATCATTTATAAGTCAAAAAAATTCCCGATTTTCGCTACGTGTTGTAATTTTTAGCGCTAAATATGTACAACTAACTGAGTTTTCACACAACAGCAAATCTTCCTTACTCAAAAACCAGTAGCATTTGATAGAAATCAAAGTATGATTTACTTGAAGGCCACCGAGGAAAGTCGATCAAGTTTCCTGCGACCTCGCCCGACCTTCAATTCCCTGCAGCAGGTCGTGCTGAACTTCGCATGAGCCTCCGCAGCGGTACATTCCAACAGCACGACACGCTTGCATGTATGACCGGGGCGGGTTTCGAACTCACGTTACGGGCTGTCGCATCGACTCCTCGTGCCTGCCGTGAGTATACATGCTCTCAATGCCACTGCAGTGGTGCATGTTGTCACTAGCATTTCGCAACTGCGGCAAGTCTCAGATGTATATATACTCTGCTAGATTCCCAACCAGAAAGGCACGACACACGTTAGGAGCGAGGGAAACGGGACACCGAAGTCATATTTTTTTATATGTAAGTTTGGTCGGTATTATTTTCGTTTTATTTTTCTTCTAAATTCATTCCCTGCTTTATAGTCTTCTAATAGGCTGTAATTCTGAAAGAATCATAGAATACACTCACGGTATGCACAAGCAAATTCAACTAATACTGACATGCTATACTTGAGAATCTTAACCTAGAAGACAAATAAATAGGACATTTTAATAGTGTTCGAGAAAAAAATACTATGCAGCTACTTCCATCGCAGTAAAAGTCTCTATCTTTCGCAGTTCCCTTTCTATTTCTTACGCGATATTAATATATTTTACCCAAAGCCAAGCACAATTCAAAACGAGACCTGACAGATTACCATCCACACTTCCAGTAACATTATCCCCAACAAACGTTCTCAGAACCAACAGTAGCTACCACGCCATTGGTCGCCCAACACGCTTCGCTTGCATGCGCAACCGGCAGAGCGACCAAGCGCGGGGGTCGAACTCACGTCACAGCGCGTGGCTCCCCTCGTGCGACACGCCCGACGCGGGCGCACACGCGCTCGGCGGTTGTCGCATGTTGACATCGCTGTTTCGTCGTCTCCCTCCTCGTCAGCCAGGCCACCCCAGCCCGCCCGCCCGCCCGCTCGCCAACGACCCGGCGGGAGGGGGAGGGCTCGAAGAAAGACCTTCATTTCCTTCTTAATTAACACTCTCGCTTCGCGTTCGTTGCCGAAATGGAAATGAAAAACCCCCGGAACTTGAATACAAACACCCAATTCCTGGAGAAAATAGCGGCGTTCTTGATAATTTCGAAAGCTCGGCGTCAGCTGGTGGCCGTGTGAGCTCTCTTCGCTGAAAAAATGTGGCCACACATTTTTTTATTAATTTATTTATTTAATCCTACAGAACCGCAGTTTTGTTTTACAGGGATTATTTTAAGTTATGTGACATTTCAATAACAAACACACAATAAATTAACAAATACGTTACATCCTCAAGCGTACAAAAAAGGTAGTATTAACAAATTGCATTCATTCTTGTTAATAAATAGAAACAATGGAAGACCACAGATTCCCAATTTTTTTATGTCTTTCCAGTATAATTGTTTGATATTCTTTTCTTGTTTGTTCTTATTTTTGAATGATTTATGGTGGTCGGCAAACTGAATATTTATTTATAACAAGGTAGTCTATTTTAGATTCGTGATGTTGCGGATGATTTTTTATTCCTTAGGTATAAGCGAGGTTACTTTGAATAAGAAGACAACTCTTGTGGAGGTGTACTACTTACGTATTTCTTTTTTGATCGTGTAGTGATCATTTTCAGAACTGACTAGACGCTCTTCGGCGGAAAAAGCAAAGTTTTGCTCGTTTCGCGTGCCCTCTCTAAACGAGATGGTGATAACATTTGGATTTGTTTTCAATCGATAAGGACTTCAGCTAATAGAGAAATGAGAACATAGCCAACACCCATATCCATTTTCATTATATCAAAGGTATCTTTCCCTCTAAAAACGTTATAGGGTTACCTTTGTTTGAAGGAAATAGAAATATTTTATTTTAGTAATGACTTTTCAGAACGTACTCTAGAAGAAGGAATAAGTTATCTTCGTTTAAGTTGAATAGAGTTCCTACTATGTTTTCTCAATGATTCTCTATCAGTTATTATAAAAAAAGTACGAGGAGTAGTATCTTGGATATGCTTCACAGAACGGAAGTTGTAAATTGGAAATCGATAACTAACCGAATGAGATAACTTAGAGTGAAACTAATTTGGAAGTTTGAAACAAGTTTGGATAGACCGTTTGCTAGATAAACGGGTCTTGAAATGTTTTCTTAGGTTTAAATTCTGCAGAGAAGAGAAGTATGAAAAGTTTTACATGGGAAAAATAAGGTGAATAAAAATTTTAAGAGCAGGAAATTTATTTCAGTTACGTTGGTTCAAGTAATGAGTTTCGCAAGGTGTTGTGAAGCTTTTAGAGGGAGATACGATAAAAGTAGGTGCAACGAAATGTAAAGTTAGATGTTAGTTCTTAAAGTCAGATTATAATGGAAAGGTAGTCATATAAGATCAAACTTCTTTTGAAACATTGTGCAAAGGAGATTAAATTAACACCAAGACAATGAGATGGAAAAATTAACTCCAAAACATATGTATAACAAAGTAGAAAGACTATAGGAAAATATGTTTTATACGTTTTTGCATGAGCATTAAATTCAGAAAAAAAGAATGATGTAGTTTTAATCAAGAAAAAGAAAAACAATAGTAAAGAAAAATGAAACACGAGGGAACAAAACGAGGCAATTATATGAAAGAGAACTATATTAACATGATTAAAAAGTAACAAATTACACAATTGGCATTACGCTACGACAAAATTGCCAGTAAAATCCAAATCCAAATAAAACGTTAAGAAACGCATGCAAAATAAAATTATGTTAGTAATAAAATAATTCTATTCGAATCCACAAGTGAGATGAATATATTATACAAAAATAAGTTATTTTCAATAATTCTGCGAATAACAAAAAATAAGCCATAAGATTTAAACAGTAGCTGTTAACTTCAAAACGCAATTTAAACGTCATCAATTTACAGTCTTCTGGTCCATGTAAACATTGCTCATTAAGAGCGATAGATCATCTCCCGAGCCGCTAACATTGTAACCAGAACGGCACCTGTGCTCCACGGAAGCCTGTGAGCAAGTGGTTTACAAGGTGATTATTCATCGCCCACAAGAGCTGCTCCCAAGCGGCACAACAGACGCCGCCACCGCCTACGGAGACCACCGGCGCGAACCACAGCCGACAGGCGGCACCGCTCACAGCTATCGCTCACGGCGGAACACTGGCCAACAGAACAACCACGAAAATACATACGGCGAAATGAAAATGAAATGAAATTGATTGATGGATTTGCATTTCCGGACGCGTAAACAGTTACGATTAAGTCCATAAGTGTAGTCCATGTTTTATCACGGGAGATGGTGATGATCTTTCCGCAATGGATGGAGAGGTCCGGCGCCGACTTAGAAGTCGGGGTGCGCGATTTTTTCCCAACTCTGTATTGCCAGGTATCGGGGACCCCCTCCTCAGCCGGAACAATCTCTACGCTCCGGACTGGACTTTCGGCCTATGGAAGTGTAATGCACGTAAGTGTAAGGCAAGGATGGAGGATACAACCAAGAGGAAGGAATGATCGCGCGCGGTCCGTGGCCTGTTTGTGAGGATTTTGCTCCGACATTCGCCTGGTGTTGATCGAAGAATCCATGAAAAACTGCCGATCAGAGCAGTCGCCCGCTAAACTTCTGCAGACAGCGGTTGAATTTGACCCAGCTATTTAGTTACAAGTGTCTAGTTATTCG
The DNA here is from genome assembly GCA_038098605.1 of Gryllus longicercus. Taxonomy (NCBI): domain Eukaryota; kingdom Metazoa; phylum Arthropoda; class Insecta; order Orthoptera; family Gryllidae; genus Gryllus; species Gryllus longicercus. The sequence goes on from JAZDUA010000374.1 coordinate 874,894, forward strand.
TTATCAAAGTACCTTAATTAAATTTATTTATTTCTTCCCTGTTCAGCAGATCATGCTTTTCACGGAGTTGAACTAGTACATGGGTTTAACATTTTGGATTAATTATAATTTTGCAATTTTCTTTTAGCTAACTGTGACATTTGCCGGATGGCAATTATGTGTATTGTTTAATTATATAGCTATCTCTATAATGTCGAAATTCTTGGCGTCGAGACTCAAACCCTCGAACCTCTCTTTCAGCGGCAATGCAGTTGATGCTCTGAGTCACCTAAGCTTGTAAAAACCGAGTGAGAAGTTGAAGGAAACATTAAATTTTTACGACCAGCAAAATATCGGTAAAATGAAAGGTCAGATTAATGAAATTTCTCAAAAAAAGAAGAGTAAAACGTAAAACGAAAAAGATAGACCGATCAACTGTGACATTAATGTAAGATTTTTATGTAGGATTCTACATAAAATTAACGTAATAAATTTTACATACTGAAGTATACTCTTTTATATCTTGAACTGACAGGTTTGCAAAGAAAAAAATTGCAGGGAAAAGAGGTATATCAATACACCTGGAAACAATTGTAAGCACTTCCTTAAATTAGTACTACAGAAGAATGTGTATAGAAAGATGAAAACCTCACAACAAAAGTGAGGAAGAGCTGCCCTACATAATTATCTACATGATTTGACTTTCTTAATACTACTAAAAAAGGCTTTAAACTTAACATTTAGTTTACTTTTATTTTTTTTTACATTTATGTTCATTATTTTACTACTAATGACTGGAAAATTGCATAACCATTGATTGCGAAGACTGATTAATAAAAAAAACACCGAAATAAAAGACTCCCCCCACCCAAACAGGTAGTAATATCAAGAACTCCCATTTTCGCCAAAGCTTTCGCAAAACGCATAATGTTTCTTTGGCGCAGCAAAAACAGCTCCAATGTACATCTTTTTGTAAATGTCATTAGCTACATCGCAGTTTCTCCAGCTCACAGACGAACGCTGCATCACACGTCGCGGTGTCGTAAGAGGCTTCGCAACGACACGACGCGGACAAGCCATTGGGAAGCCGGGTGGACGCGGAGGCACTGGCCGTCACGCAGAGCACAGGATGCGTGCTCGTACGCCGCGGACCTCGCAAGCAGATCTATGTGACAAGTTTATAGTACCGTCCACTGGGAACTGCACGGGCCGCCGGCTCTCTTGCGTAGCGTAGCGTAGGGCCACGCCCCGCCCCTCCCCGCCCCGCGCCGCTCAGTCTTGCCCCGCCCGGTCTTGCCCCGCCACGCTTCGGTCCGTCGCGGCCCGCCCCGTCTCGCCCCGACCCGTCACGGCCCGCCCCGTCTCGCTCCGACCCGTCTTGGCCCGCCCCGTCTCGCCCCGACCCGTCTCGGCCCGCCCCGTCTCGCCCCCACCTGTCTCCCCCCGCTCAGTCTCGCCTCGCCCCGTCTCACAGCGCCCCGTCTCGCTCCGCCATCTCTCGCCCCACCTCGTCTCGCTCCGCCCCGTCTCGCCCCGCCCTGTCTCGCCCCGTTCCGTCTTGCCCGTCCCCGTCTCACCGTGCCCGTCCCGTCCGCCCCGTTTCGTTTCCCTCCGCCCCCACCGTTCCCGACCAATCGCGCCCGGCTCGCCCACTCCGCCCGCCTTGCCCGTCAGGCCCGTCCTGCCCGTCCCGTGCCGTCCCGTTCCGTCGCATCCCGCCCTGCTCCGCGCCGCCCCGCCCGGCTCCGCTCCGCTCCGTTCTGCCCCGCCCCGCCCCGCTTCGCGGCGTGTCGCATGCCGATGGAGGCCTGAACTGTCCGGGAATGCGCGTTCGTTTAGGAATGACGCACTCGCTGCCTCATTAGCATTTATACTCTCACGTCGCACTCACTTACCGCCGCCGCCGCCGCAGCCGTTGGAATGACATACCGGCACGCCGGCCGCGAAGGTGGAGATCGCGGGAGGAACAAACCACGAAGAAGCTTCGGTGCTTTTAGCTACGGTTAAGAGACGAAGTAATTATATGCCCATTGGGAAGTAGAAATGCCGCAGTATCCGCTCCCCTCCGCAATATCCGCCGACCTTCATGAGAATGGATAGGCGCGGTGAGTCTCTGAAGGGCCATGAACCCCCGCAAGTCTGCTGGGGGGGGGGGGGGGAACAGAACGAAAACTGGGAACTCTGTACCTTCAGAACTTTTCCTTTTGTAATTAAAAAATGTAACAGCTGAATAATTTTTGATAATACAAAGTAAACCAAAAAAAAATTATTGGGTATACACGGCCGTATTTACGTGACGTCTGTGAAAGGTGAAAGAAAAAAAATAGAACTGATTGATTTGTTTCATAACTACATATGATAATTTTCAATTAAAGTATATTCCGTGTATTAAATTGAAATAAGCATTTGCAGAGGCAAAGTATTTCTTTTCCTTTTTTAGTTTTCAAATATTACCAGATCAGTGGGCAACCTCATTTTATTGGTTTGAGAAGGATATATATATTAAAATTACAGCAACACTGGAAAATTGGGGGCACAAGAAGGTCGTTCATTCTTAACATAGGGACCTGACTTGTAGAACTTTGCGACCAAAGAATAATTTGAAATAAGATATTTTCATTTGTTCGATAAGAAATATTTATTATTAATAATTAATACAATTAATATTAAAAAAATAAAAACTTCTGCTGATGGTCAAGGTTACGAAGTGGAAATGACGTAAATGTAACTAAGCGGGTAGGAGATAAATGTTTAACGAGTTTGACGTGATTGTTTTGTCAAACGAGCGTACATTGATCCATTACTTACAAAAATTCACAAAACATTTCACAGCATATTCATTTATTACCATTAGAAATGTATTACCAACAATCCTTACATGTTTCTTTTTGTATTTTTCTGGTCAAAATATTTTAACGAAATGATTATAAATGGCATTAAGTCAATCTATTGAACTTATTCTTTTTTTGATGTAATGTTGTCTGATCAATATTTTGAAATCTGCGCCCTACCAGACATTAATAGATCTTAGTGATCCAGTGAAATGAATTTCTATTGAAAATTCAGTGTCTCGAAATTGTCTTTAATGCGACTTACTCTTTATTGACATATGAATGAGCACATCATCAAAAATGGTTTCACTGTAGTGCCGCACCTAAGAAGGGGCTTATGGAGCTTCAATGCCCCCTCTCCTCAAAGACAATAAAACACAGGAATGGGACTAGGGGAGTAAACCAAACAAGCTATCGTACACTATGTGATCAAAAGTATCCGGACGCGTCCAAAAAGGTGTTATGGTGTGGTCATGTTTTTCGTGGAGGGGGCTTGCACCCCTTGTTTTGTGTATCACGGCACAGGCCTACGTTGATATTTTAAACACCTTCTTGCTTCCCACTGATGAACAGCAATTCGGGGATGGCGATTGCATCTTTCAAAACGATCGAGCACCTGTTACCACTGCACGGTCTATGACAGAGTGGTTACACGACAATAACATCCCTGTAATGGACTGATCTGCATAGAAACCTGACTTGAATCCTATCGAACAGCTTTGGGATGTTTTGGAACGCTGACTTCGTGCCAGACCTCACCGACCTACATCGATACCTCTCCTCAGTGCAGCACTTAGTAAAGAATGGGCTGCCCAAGAAACCTTCCTGCACCAGAATGAAAGTATTCCTGCGAGAGTGGAAGCTGTCACCTAAGGATGGGCCAAGACCCTACTGCGTTCCAGCATTACCGCTTGAGACCGCCACGAACTGGTAAGTCATTTCCAGCCACGTGTTCGGATACTTTTGATCACATAGTGTATATCTACTGTATGTTGTCTCGATTCACAGACCAAATACAGTAATAATTCCTAGTCTTTTCTTAGGGCTTAAAATAAAACGTGAACTATGTCACCTTCCTACATGGAAGGAGGACATAATTTCGTACCCAGATAAAGAACCAAAAACGGAAAACAGCACGCGCGTCGGCGCTGCTTCGTGCGGGCCTCGTGCCCTGCATCACGCGCGCTGCGCCGGAAGCCGGCGGTCGCCGGGGCGCGAACCGGGCGCGGCCGCGCAGAGGGCGTGTCCGCACACCGGCGCGACGCCCGTGTAGAGCAGCGGTGCCGCAGCGACGCGATCCGTGCCGCAATACAACCGCTAACCCACTGCGGACGACAACGGAGGATTCTTTGACGATTTTTTAACGCAATAATATATATATATATATATATATATATATATATATATATATATATATATATATATATAGGTGGCGTATTTTGATGATCTAAAACGTAGCCACAAATGATCAATAAAACGCTCTTTAAATATCTGACAGTAAATCACTCGACGTGTGGATACGTTATTACGTCACAAGTAATATAGGTCATACAAACTTCACATTGAACGTTATATGGGAGCACCAGTGACGATCGTTTGTTGTATGTAATTTCACAGCAACGGGAGAAATTATTCACACCCGTGGCACACGTGTCCAGGTGTACACATGTGGAAGTGGCATCAGCCACGCCCTGCAGCTTCTGTTTCCGCCTGGGCGAGAACTGCCACTCATCAGCCAGCAGAGAGAAACTAGAGAGAGGGAGATACCAGATGTGAGAGAACTGGGCACTTTTATCTGCCCGGTGGATAATAAAAAACATGTAAAAACACAAACGACAACAAAATGTAAATAAGATAATATTTCACAAATAGTAAATTCTTGGCAATCTTCTGGCGAACCGACAGCCTTGGAATTGCAGAAAAATGTCACATTACATTTTAGATATGTTAGAATAAAGCCATCAAAATCTTTCAAATATATTTCGGGTTTCATTTATTATTATATTTTCGATGTGGTTTCGGTTATTCGAAACTTAATTTTTCGGTTCCGGTTTTTATACGGTTCTCAACACATTCTTTTGAAAAGAACATTATGATGTAACTGATTTAGAACACGAGTCAGTTCATACTTAACATACGAAAAGTGTCTGCTATTGTGCATCAAATCAGGAAGTGGAATACATTAATTATTTATTTGCTGATTTTTATGTCACAAAGGCTGTTATTTTATAACAAAATGTAATTAATTTTAATTTTTGGAAGGGTACCGGATGCAAATAAATTTTATATTATGAGTAACTTCGCAAACAGAGCATCATAACAAATTTGCACGTCGAAACAAGTTGCACGAAATTATGAACAACTTTTAAAAAACAAAATCGAAACATTCATTCGGTTCGACAAAAAGACTTCTTGCAATGATGAGTAATACTCAATCGCTTTACAAAGATGTCTAATTAAACAGTTAGAACTCATTAATTATGTATCAATTTGCTATCTACGCAATTTGTTGAGATGTATGCTGAGACTATGCTGGTGTTAATGTGTAAATGTAGTCTGAATTTGTAAGCTGATAATCCTTCGCGTGAGAGTTTATCACTATCCGCGGACGTAAAACATCAACATTAATGAGTGTGATAAGGAAGTTGGCAGACCAAGAGTAAATACTTTCATCAAAGGGAGAGCATTTTCAAGTTCACACTGCTAATGACTTTTAATATCTCTGGATTCTGTCCAAATAAGGAAAAAATAATTTCTCTTGAATTTAAGAGCTTAATACATTGAATTCTGTAAGCAAATTGAATATATTATGTACTAGATATTGATGTATTGGGAAATTAACATAATGTTTATCACGTCACTACAATGCCTTATCTATGACATCAAAACACAAAGGTCATTTACGTCACTCCCATGAAAAACACGTATTCATATTAAGGTTAACTTTCGGCATCTTGGAAAAGTAGGATCAAGAGGCCAGAGGATGATCTCAGAGCTCAATGAATGTTGACACAAGACGTTGTTCGTTAATGAAAGCGAAAAACCGTGATCCAATAAAAGTCAGAAATATTTTATTACTTATACGGAAATCCGTTCACGGACGCGCTATAGCTAACAATCCATGTTGAATTCATAATCAATAACGCAAATTCGCTGAACGGCAATTGATGAAACATTCGCCGCTGGGGCTTTTGCTTTCAAATTTCTGTTTTGAACAGAAACGAACAAAAGTAGGATTTTATTGTTTACTATTGATTTACTCCTATCAAACAATATAACCTTTTTTTTCTATTTTTGATCTGATTTTTACATTTGTGGTTACATTTTTAAATGTGGAACGGTAACCAATAATATTGAATTTGTGTTAGTGCGAATTTAATTGTTTTAATCCAATTAACTTTTCACAAATGTTTTAAATATAAACACTGCTGACTCCTACATCAAATGACACATTTTGTAAGTGCAATTTAATTATTTCGAAAAGCTTTTCTGCAGATAAAAATGTATCAATTCAAATAAAAAAGATATAAACTAATAATGTTTTGAGAAGTATAACATGCATATGCTTTTATCAAAATTGTAATTGGAACGAGGCACTGGACATGTTCTTTCTTCTCGATAGTTTCTTGTTCTCTTCCTTTCACATGTTCTTTCTACCTACTTCCTTTATTACTTTCTTCTATTCGTATAAGAATATATGCCTCTATCTCCTACTCTTGCTTACATGAGATATGACGATATATAAAAGAAACTTTGTAGGTTGACAATCTGAACACTATCTCTACTTATGTATTACCTAATTTGAAATGAAAGACAACACTCTTAAGCACACACAGCGTATGAAACACACATGAAACCATAACGCGTAAAAATTACGAATAATCGACTGTAAACTTTATAGTGGAAGTACATAAAATATAAATTAAATATAATCAGTACTACAATCAATAAAACTCAAAACCCAAAACTCAAAACCGACACTTAAACCAATATTTGGTTTTAGTAGAAAAGTAGCATGAAAATTAGTTTTGGATATGAGTTTTATTTTTCTGTTGCGTTACAAAGCATTTTGTACGGACGCAAATGTTGTGTCAACATTCCTTTTTACCGAGCTTTCCAGGATATTCGCTACCCTAATAGGAAGACGAAGCCTTCTTTGAATGCGCCGCCTCCTGTGTGAATCATTGGAGGAAGGACAACGGATCTACAAAATGCCGCATCCGGGATCTCCGAAGTCATCCATGGCTGGCAAACGTCAAGACGTCCAATGCAGTTACCTTCACTCAGTGAATTTTAACCTTGAGATACGTGGAAACTTCAAACGCGCTGCAACTTCCATTGGTCTTCATGTAAATATATTCTGCATATGTTTAATTTACGTTTTTTGTCATTCCTCATCTCAAAACGTCGTTTTCCGTCAGCCCTGCCCAATATACTTTACAAAAAATAATTAATAACTTGCTTCAGATTTTATTAGTTGTACGTATTTCTACTGGCTATACTTTTTACGCATTTGAGATATTGAGGAAAATAATTTATTGTATTCATGTATTGATAGATGGCTTTCCTGCCCCCTCACCACAAAAAGCGTTCAAGTTTTTTCTTCTCCGTTTCCCTACTTAATGCTTTGAACTAACGTAAGAGTAATAAATATTCTGTTCTAAATCGGTCTCCAAATGGTGAAAAGGAACCTAGAAAGACTAATTAATTCAAGTAATCCTAACATTGATTATTTATTTGTCATCTTCTATGAGTGGAATTACATATTTTGAAACAATAGAAACATTCTGTTCGTTGGTTTTGCGATAATATCTAAGTACATTTAATACATTATAATACATTTGCTATTTTACTTGTCAAAATTTAATGATAATAATTGCAAATGTAAACTTCACATTCACATTCGTTTACAATGGTATTCTTACGAGTCTCCTTGAATAATTCAGAGAAAAATATTTACGTAACTCAACGAAATATTTACAATTCTATCATCAATTAAAACATTAAAAAATCAGAATACCTTTTAGTATCAATACAACAATTTTCCTATTAACTGTTATAATAATAGTAGTACCTGCCCTTCTTTAAAACACTGTTGTTCTTTGAGGCGTAATGCTAACATAGCAATCCCGTTTCGTAACCCGTGAAGCAGGATTGTTTTATAACCTCTTAAATAAATCTTATTCGGTCTCGATCGCTGAACAACTGGCTCCGACGTCGCTACCAGCGCCCCGCAGCGGCCGTCGCGGTCGTGCGCCCTACATCACGTGACGTGGAGGCTCTGCGGTCGGCGCACCCGCCAGCGACAGTTGTTTATACTCTCGCCTTCGCCCTCTCGCTTTCGGGACAAGTCGCTTACACGCTGCGGAATAAATCACAGCGCGCACCGCCGCTTCGTACACGAAAATATTACAAACTATATGACGGACTTGATTCTGCGATAGTGGGAGGTATTTGTATGTCGCATCGAGATCATTGTAATCTGAGAGGGACCAATTCGACACTTGTTTCAAGTAAGACTGGCGGGGGCACTGATGCTATACTCCGGAGACATGTCTCCGTAGTCTAGTATCATTTATTCTACCCGCACTACATCATTCCTACGAAATATAATACTCGATACGGCGAGTGTAGTAGGCACGCCGTAATACTCTATAAAACTATCAAAAAAGGGTTTCTGCGTTGAAAATTCCCATTACTCACCACCATAACAGGGAGACTAATGGAAACTATGCGGAAAATATTTTATATGAATCGTCCTTCAAAGCAATTACTTTACTATTCGTTCGTGTTGCATTTTCAAGAAATAATTGATCATATTGTGACTAAAATCAGTAACTAATATGAGAATAGCTATTGTTGGGGTTTCGTATTTCCTGTGGAAAGAAGAATGTGACTTGCAAATGGTGGCTTACAATTGCAATAAATATGAGTACAAAATTTTATTAATAAAAATTAAAACAATTATTTGGTCAATATTATTCCACACATATAAAAAAAGTAGTTATGAACTCTAATTACTTTAAGGAAAGCTTCAAGGAGGGTTCGATACATTTGTGTACTCCCTGTGATGTTTAATTCGAGCTGTAGTTATTACGAGTATTCGAAATCAAAATCATTGTAATTGGGTCAAAATTAAACTTTTATGATTAATAGGTTAATCTTAAACGATATTATTCCAATTTTACTCATACCAGTGCTTCAATGGATTTGTAAGGGATCAACACACATAAAATCGTGTTCGAATAATGTCTCTTTCTCCCCGCACTCTAAGTCATTACATGAAACACGGTCCCGAGGTTTCACCACCAAGCTGGTCGTCCGAGAACCCTTGTCAGCAGCAGCCTCGTAAATTTCAACTGGCAGACATTCTTTAAGTGGAGTAACGCGAGGAATGCATTTCACACGCAAATACGTTCGTACTAACGGAGCCGGCAGTAAAACGTTAAAATGTAGGGAGCGCTGTAAATAGAATCGTCGATCTGGAAGGAAATAAAAGCACAGACACGTCATTACCACCGACCTTTAAATAGCAACACACCAACTGCTCCAACAGATTTGTGGCACAGTGCCGCGAACTGACGAAGTGCTATAACGTGTCAAGTGCGGCGTCAATCTTATTTACTGACGCCGAACAAAAAACAGGCGCAACGTTGAGCGATGGTCTATCCGAAAACTTAAAGAAACTCGGCCGAAGTTCGGACAATTACTCAGGCGCGAGGGCCGCGCGGGCGGGCGGGCGGGCGGGCGGGCGGGCGGGCGGGCGGGCGGGCGGGCGGGCGGGGGGAGCGCGATCCGTCTTGGCTCGGGGTAAAAAGCCCCAGCGCGGGCCTCAACTTCTTACCCCGCGCTCCCCAAACGAGTTCACTTATCCCTGGAGCCCGCTAAGGGGTGGGAGCCGGGGTTATTTTATGTAGAATCCCTGCGCAGTGAGTCTACCGCAGCCAGGGTGCTGCTCCGCCGCCGCCGCCGCCCCCGCAGGCGGTGGGGGCCGCAGCAATGGCAGAGAGGTTAGCGGCGGTAGCTGCGGCGTTGGTGGTGGTGCTGGTGCTAATGTTCGTACTGGTTATGGCGGTTGTGGTGGACGTGCTGGTGGAGGTGGAAAGTGCTGGTGGTAGTGTTGGAGGTATGCTGGTGGGAGTGGGGCGTGGCGGTTCTTCTGGTAGCGGCGGAGGAGGTGTCGGTGTCTGAGGTGGTGTCCGCGGGGCAGCGGTGGCTGCGGAGGCGGTAGCGGTGCCGGCGGCTTTGTCAGCAGCGGCGGTGTCGGTGGTGGTGTCGGTGATGGTGTCGGTGGTGGTGTCGGTGGTGGTGTCGGTGGTGGTGTCGGTGGTGGTGTCGGTGGTGGTGTCGGTGGTGGTGTCGGTGGTGGTGTCGGTGGTGGTGTCGGCGGCGGTGTCGGCGGCGGTGTCGTTTTCGTTGGCGGTGTCGGTGGTGGTGGCGGCGATGGTGTCAGCGTGGGATGCGAGGGTATCTGTGGAGGCGGCCGTAGAAGAGGCAGTGGCCACGGCGGTGGAGGCGGCAGCCGCGGCATCTCGGGCAGGGCCGCGTCTCCCCCTCGCTGCGGGCCCCTCCTCGGGCTGCTCCTCCCAAGATCACCGCAGGGAACGCCCTGAACTGGAACTCCCCCATAAAGATCAAAATTCCAGACGAGTCCTCTGGTAGTGCCCCCTCTACGAAACTCCGGTGCCCCCCGCAAATTATGCGTTCCGAGGGGGCGGTTCCGCCCCGTTCCCAGACGCAGACGAGCGCGAGCGGGCGCAGGGCGGGAAAGAGGGAGAGAAAGAGAAAGAGAGAGAGAAGGAGAAACGGGGCGGTGGCTCGGCACGCGAGAGGGAGCGCCTCCGGCGCGCCCGCGGCCGGTACCTGAACTAACGATGATAATTCCTCTCGCCCGCCCCCGGCGGCGGTGGGTCCGGCGGAGGCCGCCGGCGGCGTCACCGCCCACCATCCCCGCCCCCGCCGCCGCCGCGAGATACGCATCGCCCACCTGACAATACGGCGGCTGCTTCCCCTCGTCGCCCGACGTCGTATATCTCGCGCCCGGCCCGTTCCTTCCGAGTTTTTCCGCGCGCCGACGCGCCTTGCCGCGCCAACCGGTGAGAGCGGCTGGTCTCCGGCCCGGTCCACCCCCGCGCGCCTGAGTGCCTCCGATTCTCCTCCCTCTTCTTCGCTTTCTTCGGCTATTATACTACGTTTCGCCTTCTTCGCCTCCGTCGCAACCACAAATAGTTTCTAATATTCTGCTGCACGCTGCACGTTTAACTCGAGCGTTTCCACTGTTTGAAATTCCCACAGCAATGCCTTTCTCAGTCAACATTCAATTCTCTTCGTCGCTTTCTTCGCCACTTCTACCACTTTTTGTCGCTTCCGTTCTCCGTTCCAACCCGAAGAAATGTTTTCTAATTCTGAGCAGTAAGTTGCGTTAAATTGAATGTTTCCACTGCTTGAAATTCCCATAGCAAAGTCTGCCAAAGTATTTTGCGTCTAGAATTTATACAACTTCACGTATTTTACCGTCTCTATTTGTGTTTTTACCTCTGACTATTTTATTCTCCATGATCTATCCTCATTCTCCGAGAAAGATATGCAAGTGAACTGGAATCTTCTCCATAGTAATTTATCCGAGTATCTTCGCTTCATTCGAAACTTCTATTCATCTTGGTTAGGGGCTATTACACCGGCTGCTGTTACCCATTAGAAAAACCACTATAAGTTTTAGTCTTTCGAATATTATCTACTATCCCTACGGCATTGAGCAGTCTTCTTTCGTTTTTGTCGTATTATTCCTTCACCACTCCCATTTTCTCATATTTCATTCAAGTTCCTGCTCAGGATCCTCTTATACAACATATCTATTACAATTATAAAGCAACGACTGTCAGAACTTCTTCGTCAAAGGCCACCTCAATCACTTCTCAGTAAGAACACTACTTCTATGTAGATCTCCGCTATCGTTCTTGTATTTTGATATCTTTCTCTTCATCCTTCGTTCGCGCCTCTTGCCGCACATTCTCCTACGCAATAAATATTAGAAGTCACTCTCGTAAATTATTCATCGTCCATAAACACTTTGCAAACTTCACAAAACTTCAGCGCCATCCTGTTCCAGCACTTTAATTCACCGTAAACTATCTGCAATTAAAGGAGTAGCAACAATACGTTTATTAGGGGTGTCGTAGCACTTAGGGACATTGATAGGTTCATGGACAAGAAGTCGGGTAACCCAGTTCGTTAGCAACCATGAACATGTTTGTGGAAGCTTTCATTTCAAAGGAAATCACTACCAATCGGTTTAACGTTATTCCGAATCGATAATTTAGGTAGTTAACGTTGTGCGCTAGAATCCCAAGTGTAATACTTCTGATTGTGGCACCATGTCATTGCTTCATATTTTCCATGATTGACAATGATCAGTTTCCTGAAATGTTTTTACACATTCCGACAGGACGCTCGAGATAGTTCGAGAAGACGAAATAAAACAGAAGACATTGATTACATTGATGATGTCGATTTGAGGAGTTTTGCATGAATGTCTTTTGCATACAGGTCGTTACGATATTGTAGACCTCATCGAAGAAAAGCCGAAGATGTAGGAGAATAAACAACAAAGGCTATGATTATGATTAGAGGGATAACACCTCCCTTACCTCCCCTAGGCTTAGCCGAGCTCCTGCTCAACACAAATCCGCCCCACCCTCTCTTGTAACTCCCACACCGTATCACACACACTCCCTCCAGCTCAGTTCAGAATTCTTCTGTTCCCCAACATCCTCTTCCACTCCAGCAGCCGCCTCCACGTCCACCGCGTCTGTCAGCTACGTCCCCCGCCCTTACCCCCCCTCCCCCTCCGGCTTTCTCGGCCGCCGCCCCAACACTCGGAGCCTGTACGTCACCGGCGGCGTCGCGTGGGTGGAGTCGCGCGCTCCCGTTCGTCACCCGCCACTCCGCCCCCGCACTCACTCCCCACCCCCACCCCCGGGGGGTTTGATTTATCCTTCAAGCAACGCCATCGGCGCGCCGCCCCCGCCAACACCACCCCCGTCCCTGCCCCTGCCGCCGTCGTCGTCTACGTCGCCCGTCGGGTCCGCGTGTGTCACACAAGCAGTCCCCCCCCCCCCGCCCCCGGAAAACGCGAGAGGTCGTAAAGTCGCTTGAAAATATGACACAATTATCCGTCCGCCTCCTCGACCGCACCGACGACGCGCACTAAAACAGTCACGCGGCTGCCTTCGGGCGGCGACGCAGCGCGGTGGATGGACGCGGGGGCGGGGCGGCCTTGAGGTATACGCTAGGGCTACACACGTTTACAAGAGCCCTGAGAGAGAGAGAGAGAGAGAGAGAGAGAGAGAGAGAGAGAGAGAGAGAGAGAGGGAGGGAGGGAGAGAGAGAAAAATAGAGAGGAAGAGAGAAAGAGAGAGAGAGAAAGAGAGAAAGAGAGAGAAAGAGAGAGAGAAAGAGAGAGAGAAAGACAGAGAGAAAGAGAGAGAGAGAGAGAAAGAGAGAGAAAGAGAGAGAAGAAGAGAGAGAGAGAGAGAGAGAGAGAGAGAGAGAGAGAGAGAGAGAGAGAGAGAGAGAGAGAGAGAGAGAGAGAGAAAACACTGAGGAACAAAGTGTGGAAAATAACACTTGAAAATTAAATCTCTGCCACTACAACCCTTCGTTTAATAGAGTTCTCACGATCTCCTTCTCAGCTTTAATATATTTCTTTGCGCTTGCTTTTCAACCGTATTGGAATGTGTAATGCAGCCTAATGACACACAATGCAAACTAGCGGCGAATTACACTATTACTCAGCTGTGGCACACTCGCGGCTCGCACTAAAACAGTCCAACGACCGCCATCAAGCAGCCTTAGATAAATGCGGAAGTTGATTAACGAGTATAAGAATTAACAACAGTATGTTTTGAATTGTGTAGAGGCAGGGTACTTTCAACGTTAGTGAATTGAATATCAAAGTGTAGAGTGAAATAGAGGAGAGTTCGATGGTAATACACGAAACATATCAAATCACAAAATGAATGAATCGCAGAAACCAGCTTAACCTGTTAATTTCCAATAGAATATGTGATTCATATATCCGAATTAATACGTACTATATTAGCGAAAATAACTATCTCAACCAAATACTGGCGATAACGTTCCGCTTTACATTCATAATAGCAGAACTGAATCAATTTCTCTGCGACATTTTTATTAAACCCTACTAGTGATTATGCCTCCACTAATGATCTTGCAGTGTTATCAAATGTACGAGCCGTAATTCCGTCTCCATTAAATATCTTGCATCACGCGAGTATTAACTATATCTTGTTCCATTCAGAGATTGCGGTCTTTATGGTTCTCAGCGCTCCTAAACTGGGCATATGAAATTCAATGCGCCACTTAATCCAATTCATGCAATTATGTCGAATAGATTCAAAGCCAACACTAGAGTGGTAGTTTATTGTAGTGAAGGAATTGCACATGATGCAGAGTGCAGGGGAAATAAACTTTGTCCGTAGTAACACGCGACATAACCATTATAGTTACAATTAGGAGTACAATTGATAGTTCACGTGAACAATTTAGTAGTATTTAACAAGGATACCATACCGTTACTTCGATCTTTGTATTGCCAATATTATTGATATGTGTAATTATATTTTAAAAAATTCCCTTATCATTACAATTAAATATTTATAATATAATTACGATCACAACATGATTATGACAATGATAACTTTGTCGTACAGAAGCGAAAATGAAAAGACACATGTTAAGAAAGACTGGTAACTTTAGAGAGAATAAATATGTGGATTTTTTTTTTATAAACAGATTTTCGGAGTTACAAATAAGCCAAACTGTTATTTCGATATTGTAGCGAAACCGATTTCGTCATACTTTTCGAAACGAAATTCATGCTGGAAAAATTAAATATAACAAACTCGGACCACCCAGAATTCTACCGGGAGTGTAAACAGATTGCAATGCACGCGTAGTCTCACTTATCGCGGGGGCCATTACCGCCTCCTCCCCATTAAGCCGGTCGTTTTGAGGACTGCTGGTGACAGATACTGTGCACGTGCGCGTGGCCAGCTGCAGATTTCGAGACCACCCACTTTCGGGGGAGCCCAGAGCAATACTTCCGTCATCGAACGCGCCCCCTACGCAAGCGAGGGCTAGATTTCTAGAAGGTTCGAGAACAGCCCGCATGCTCGCAGCCTGCACAAAGGGTGGACGTTTCCTTCGCTTCTCACGCTGCGATTGGGTTAGAATGTTTCACTGCGACACAACTTCCGACCAATAGCGACACTGCTATCAAAGGGAAATAGGACACGTAAGAAATTGGGGTGGGGAGAAGAGCTAACCTGGTGCGATTTCAACGGAGAGAACGGCAGAAGGGATTTGATTTTTAGACAGAACAGTCGGGGCAGAAGTTTCTCTTGGGGGGGGGGATATTATTCGGTTAGAGGCAAGTTCACCTCTACCGGACTTCAATTTTTTTCGACGCAGAAATTATCAGATTTGATTTGAGTTTTGGGCTGACGGGAGTCGTGAGAGAATTACTTCTCTGGGAGGAAATTATTCGTCGAGGAGAGGCCAGTTTGTCTCTGAAAGATTTAGAAAGATTTCGGAAGGAGCTAAAGCTACTAGATGACAACAATTGAGAAAATTACTTCTCGGGGGTGGGATTTATTCGTCGGGGAGAGGCAAGTAGACCTCTGTGGCGTTTAAAAAGGGTAGAGAAAAAATATTTCTCTGGGGTGGGAATTATTTGTCGCTAGACTTCCGAAGTTATGTTATAAAAATTAAAGAGACATTAGGCTGATTACTACGTTCCGGAGATAGAGATCGCCCGACTTCTACCAGTATCAACCAGTATCAACCAGTATCAACTAGTATCAACCAGTTCTGCCAGAATCTTCTAGACGTCGCTGCAAGAATCTTCAAGAACTTCTAGTCGCCTAGACATCGCGGGCAGTTCGCCCGGGACATCGCCTCCCCTGGTTGAATGACCGGAGGACCGGCCTCCCCTGGTTGAATGACCGGAGGACCGCTCAGCTGACGCCACGCGCCAAGAGGGGTGAGGGACGTCCGCGGTCGCCCCCTCGCCCAAGGCCGCCGCCCTTCCAGACGCCGGCCGGGGGCCTGCCTGGGCACACAAAGGACCCTACGAGGTTGATGACCTGACGGGTATTCATCTACAAAACTTATGTAACGCAGTAATGTGCTTGGGCACGTCAAACTATCATTCTGTAACGCTTGTAAACATTATTTGTAATAAGTTGACCTTCTTCCTAGTTATAAGTCTTTTTCTATAATTACTAACATGCCTAATTTTCTTTTCTCTATAATTTTTCTTTTCCATTGTTAGTGTAAGAATTGAAATCTCCCTGGTGCAATTTTGTTTATTTTTTTTTTTTGCTCAGGAATAAAGTGAATCATTTTACCAGTGAACAAGTGTTTATTTTTGTTGTGTTTCTCTTGTACTGTGTAACAGTTTCTTCCATCACCGATCTGAGCTAGTGGCAGGGTCGCTAATCGATTCCACAGGTAATCGTTAGTGTTACAATATACATTAAGCAATTTACAACTGACAGCAAAGTATGCAGAATCTGAAAATCTGTGCAAATCAACACTACATGTGAATAAACTTTGCAGTATCATTCGTAGAAACGGTACCGAAGCGGTCCACCGAACTTAGAGAATCTGAGAAAGTGAATTATTTTTTTCCTTTAGGTTCCTCGGAACAGAACTTCTCATAAAGGACACTAGTCGATGAAACATTTCCCATTCGCCTGTTTAGCCACCCCGCCTCTCGTTCGCCCAAACGCACGCGGCAGCTCGCACCGCCTCGATTAGGTGCAATAGCCCCACGTACAGGGCAATCTTCAAATTCCCCCTCGTCAGGTGCGGGGCGTCGCCCACTCATCTCAGGGGATCCGCGTCTCACAGAGCGATCGGATATCAGCTGCTCCCCGCGGCTCCGGCCCCACCCCGCCCCGCCCCGCCCCGCCCTCTCGCGCCCATATCTCACGGTTTGGACTCCTAATCATCCATTACTCAGAATTAAGCAGTCGCCCTTACCAGATACGACGGCGCCCGAGGTCCCAAGTTGGATTTATAATTTATTGGGCTACTTGGGCGAGGGGACGAAATTCCTTGCCGCAAACGCCGTCACAGACGCCCACGCCCAAGCCGACGCCCGCGCCGCCTCCCCGCCCACACCTCCCCGACGTCTCCGCCCCCCGCGGCCCCGTGCAACCGAGGCGCTGCCCCCCCCAGTTCGTGTTGCGGGCTCGGCCACGACTTGCGCGCGCGCCGCGGGGCCCAGGGAAATTAAGGAAGGCCTCCATCACGCGGTGCGCGCCCGGCTGCGGGGCGGCGCCGGAAAATGAGGGGCGGAGGAGGGAAGAGGCTTTAATACCGACTTCGGAAATTTAGTCGACTATTCACCTTAGGAACAAGGGGTTGCTCAAAAGCAGCCATAAAGCGTTAATTGTAGATAATGAACAATCACTACGACATTTAATATATCTGACGCTTCTTTTTTAAATTTTGAACAATTAATACAAGTCAGCATTTCTTAAAAAATCTGAAATGTAATATGAGGATGACAATGTTTAATGGTTTTAAAAACATTTTTGTTTTAAAGTCACTGACAAATAAATGTTTACCCATGTTTAAATTGGATTCAGTGATTTCATTAGGCGAATAACTATCAGATCCCTAACGCTCAACTTGCTTATTCCTTGATTTGTTTTCGTGCATACGAGATTTTGAGAAAACATAATACGGCAATGGCGATAATTTTTAATATTCCCCTAATAAATTAAAAATAATTATTACTGCGTACGTATGTAATTGGCAAATTAATAAATTATTCAATGAAACAACTTGGTAATAAATGAATATTAATCAAAGCTACCGTCTTCATCAAATACGGATAGGCTTCCTAATACATATACAATTCCTCGTTACATATGATCGTGAATTGTATCCTAATGATTTCAATTTCCATAAGTCTGCATTAATTAAAGCATTCTATATTACAACGAGCACGCTTTTAATATTGGGACATCCAACTTTAGAATCCAGAGCCAATTTTCACTTAAAATTTAATTTTCGACCAGTGGGCCCCGACAATCCCAACCTTCGTCCGGAGTGTCTCCAGCGGCGAGGAAGAAGAAAAAAAAAGAGCGCGTTGCCGTAGACGGCGGCGGCAAAGTGGGAGGGGAGGGGGGCGAAAAGGGGGTCCGAAAACACACAGCGACGCGCTCAAATGAAGGGGCCGCGCGCGGTTAATAACACTAAATTACAATCCCTTACGTGCTTTTCTGTTAGTGGATCGCAGAGGCTTCGGCGGAGGGGAGCCGGATGCTGGAAACAGGCCCGACGCGAAACCAGGAAATTGGATAATGCGAGGGACACGCCGGGCCGCGCCGCGCCGCGTAAGGCCGGCGTCGCTCCAATGAGGTGAACCGAGGCGATGGAGGAGGCGGGGGTGTGGGCGGGTGGGAACGGACACGGCGGGAGTGGTGACGGAGGAGGGAGGTTGTGAAACTCGCGACAGTGGCTGTGACGACAATAGTCGCGGTTACCTTGAGAGGTGCATACGGTGATGGCGGGGGAGGCAATGGTGTTGGCAGTGTTGTAATGGGGTGACCGAAACATCACTGGCGGATGAACGTATGTGACAGATGTATGTAGTTGGGACTATTGTGGGGGTGGTTGTATGTAGTCGGGACAACTAGCGGCGGTAGATGATGAGACTGAGTTGGCGATGGTGGCCAGAGCTGCGGCATCGGTGCCAGCAGTGGTGATGCTCGCAGCAACTAAAGCGAACTCTGGGAAGGGGTGATAGCATGGGGAGGGGGAGGGTGATAACAGGTGAGCTGCGGGTTGGTGGCGCAGAGGCAGTAGTGGTTGTGGCGCTGTCAAAAGAGGTGACCGCCAGTGGCGATGGCGGTCGGGATGGTTGAGATGAAAGATCGGAGGTGGCTGGTGGTGGCGTGGTAGGGGCGACGGTGGTGGTGGTGGTGGTGGTGGTAGTGGTGGTAGTGAAGGCGGCGGTGGCGGTGGTGGCGGTGGTGATGGTGGTGGCGGTGGTGGTGGTGGTGGTGGCGGTGGTGGTGGTGGTGGTGGCGGTGGCGGTGGTGGTGGCGGTGGCGGTGGTGGCGGTGGCGGCGGTGGTGGTGGTGGTGGTGGTGGTGGTGGTGGTGGTGGTGGTGGTGGTGGTGGTGGTAGTGGTGGTAGTGAAGGCGGCGGTGGCGGTGGTGGCGGTGGTGATGGTGGTGGCGGTGGTGGTGGTGGTGGTGTCGGTGGCGGTGGTGGCGGTGGCGGTGGTGGCGGTGGTGGTGGTAGTGGTGGTGGTGGTGGCGGTGGTGGTGGTGGTGGTGGTGGTGGTGGTGGTGGTGGTGGTGGTGGTGGTGGTGTTGGTGGCGGCGGTGGCTGTGGCGACCGACTGATTGAAGGTTCACGCCTCGAGGCAGCGGTGAGGCCTCATTGACGGTTCATGATTGGAAAGGAATGAAAGGTTTCGACGCGAGTAACAGAAGCATAAGAACTGAGATTCTGTAATCATATGGGTCGAAGATTCTTGGTTCAAAAGTCAGGTACTTTTTATTATTTTCCCGTAAAGTTTCTCGAATAAGCAAACAAAAAGTATTTCAACGTAATTTCAAGAATCAATGAAATCATATTAACTTATACCTGATTTATTTTACTAATTCTATTTCATTTTAAACCTTTCAATTAAGTATAACGGAACTATCTACGAATTTTCGTGGCTTGCTATGATTTTAACCCAGATTTATGACATAATGTATGCGCTATAATTTAAAAAATGTTCCTTCATATAAAATAATACCTTTTAAAAGGGGACAAGCTCAATGCAAAATAATTACATTGCTTTTAAAATTAGATGGAACGCTCATTTAAAAAAATTCTATTTCGTATATTTTTGATTTGTTATTTTCTTTCAAAGTACGCATCGTAACAGTTCAAAAACTACATCCTGCTATACAGGGGATGGTCTGATGGTCTGATCTGTTACATATGTGCTAATAGAGCCCGTAAAATCTGGGCTCTACAATAAATCGAGATTAACTAAGCCTTTATAGTAAGGAAATACTGAGAAAAAATTATGTATTAACTGAAGTAAACTAGTAATTGAAAATAATTCCAGGAATGTTAGTATTTGCATTATATAATTAATAATTTAGATAGTCTTCTACCAAAATAAAGAACACTCAGTTATGTTCAAATTGACCACACTAAGTACTTAAAATCATTAAGTTCGTTACTCGTAACTTACAATACCACATAACACATTTCATACAACTTTCCCAGTATGCTATATCAAATTCCGCAGGGATCACTGTGAAATTGGATATCGCTGTTGACCGCAACACCTAGCACACACACAATAGAAAAGGTGCTTACATCGATGAAATTATCGTTCACACGACTGCGTATGACGTGTTCATTCCTGTAGGTGCGAAATTCTATCCGAAATCCCCAGGGTACTATTTCTTAACGCGAAACATGTTCACATTTGCGCAAGCACGTTCTCAATATTCCGACCCTGTTTATTAACTCCCGACGCCACCCCGAACCACATCACAAACGTCCGCCCGTTACCCAGTTCTATGTTTATGCAAGGACAACATATTACAGGGTATAAGCTAGCTCAAATTCGCGGTCGACACTGCGGCCATCGCCTCCGCATCAACAACGGGATTTGCACAGCGGGGGTTGGGAGCGGGAGCGGCGACAGGGTGGGAATGGTACACCCGCATGCCTGGATCTAGTCAGAAGGGATCGGGTGAGCATTGTAAGTGGCGGCATTGGTAGTGATGTAGCATACGTGCATCAGAGTAATGGTCTGCCTTCTCTTCCTGGTGCGAATTAAAGCTAGTATCAGAATAAAATAAAATACAATGTAATAAATTGAACAATGCCAGAAATATAAAATGTAGGAAAGCATATGGCTGGACAAACGATTAGGCAAGAGAGGATAAACAAAAGGGAATAGGGAAGCGGCAGAGCAGGAAGAGTCCAGGTAAGAATAGAAAGATAATAAAATAGAACAGTGTATTTAACAAGCGTACATGAGAAAGGAATAATGAGAAGAACGTATATAGTGGAACCAACGAGATAAAGGGGACAATAAGATTGAAAACAGAAGGAGCTTAGAGCGGAAAAAGGGAATGAGAAGACGAGGAGGACACCGGGAGATGAGAGAGTCAACGAGAAAAGCCGGGGCGGACGCGGGAGGGGCAGGCGCCAGCAGCGGCGCGCTGCCCAGCCACCGTGCGAGAGCGGGCGGGCTTGTGGGCCGCGCCCGGGGCGGCGACGGCAGCGCGACGCTACTGTAATTAGCGCCGTCAACTCTTTGATTAGGGCTCGGGCCGCGTTATCCGATTTGCCGCCGCGCTGCGCGGCATGCGGGACACGCGCCTGCTTCGCCCCCCCTCCCATCCCCCTACTCATGGCGGCTAGCGCTCGCGCCCGCCTCCGCGCTCCGCCCCACCCCACTCTCTGCCCGCCCGCCGCCGCTCTTTACCCATCCTCCCCCTCAGCCCGTCACCGCATGGCCCCGCCCCCTGCCACCTCACCCCACCCCGCCGGCCCTGCCCAACCCCTCCCACTACCCGGGCCTTCACTCTGCCTGGCACCGCATTCTCCCCACACTCGGCCTCCGCTCACCCGCCCACACACTCCCCCGCTCCGCGCCGCTCTTTACCCATCCTCGCTCTGTGCCAGCCCCCACCCCCGGCACTGCCCAGCCCCGCTCTCTACCCGGTCCTTCTCTCCGCCCTCGCTCGCCCGCTCCGCTCCGCGCCCTGCCACGTCCCGCTCCACCCGTCACCGGCCTCTCGCTCGCGGCTCAGGCCGAATTTTCGCAGGCCCTGTCCGCAACCGTGCAAGCCGATGTTAAGCTGGTCCCGCCGTCTCGCTCTACGTAGTTTGACACTCATCTCCACAAGTGAGCATGCTGAAATTCATGTTTAGAAGTAAACCCTCGTATTTACACTTCTACACCCCCTCCAAATGGGATAACTAAATACTTTAGGTAAACCTCATTTTGATTGAATAAATCGTTTAGAATGACATTCAACGTAAAATCTAAATCTAGGGAATTAAGTCTTATCTTCAACGTATTTACTTAAATGAATTAATTGAAGAGAACTATATATTTACAAGAAAATATTAAAATGACTAAAATATTATAATATTAATAAAATAAGTTAATATAAATAGACAACTTACATATTATTATTGTTATTATTGTTATTATTATTGCTTAGGTTATTCGTGTCAAATAACGAAAGAAACGACAGTCAGGTCAAATCAAATTATTTGAATATTTTCCTATTTACTTAGCTAAAATCAGAAAATTAATTGCATTGGATTTCGAGCCATCAAACGCCAACTTCTCGTCTATTAGGTGACGGTCACTGCCCTGAAGAAGCCTGCGAAAGGTCGGACGTCAGGCGAAACGTCGGCCTCTCAGCCAACGACACGTCGTCTCCCGGATAGCCAAGAATTTATTCTCGTCTATTATCTCGTACAAACTCTCCGATCAGATTTCCTAATCCGTTACCTTTATAATTGTCATAATACTTTAATTATTCTGAAAATGATCTGAGCTGATTCTCAATGAGAAGAACTACGTTACAACCTATCCACAAATCCATTTAATACTCGGGTAGTGATCACAAGCCCCTTTAGAAAACTCAGGATTAAATCCCTTAACCCCGAAGGCATTATGACTGTAATATGTCACTTAAGCATAAGGCAAGCTGCAGACGGATCTATTGCGAAATATGTAACACTTTAGATCATTCAAACTTACAAACTTTTATTATCATATGGTAAATCATTTTGTTGATTTTAAAGAAGCAGTATACATTTTTCAAACACCACATTACGGAGAATATTAGAGTCACATATTTAAAATACACTACTAACTTGAAACGCACTCACAAAACTAAAATTATCTTATTAAGGCCGTAAGAAAAGGGAACGCACTTTGCCTCTTTAACATTTGCTCCCTTCGTGATATGATAATGCCAACTCCGAGTACAAAAGAATAAGGATTTATTCAAATTATTCCGCGAGCTACCTGGAATGGCGTGGGGAGCGACCGGTCGACCGCGAGCGACGGCTGGCCGACTGCCATAATCGATCACCATCTCCAGCCTCACAGTCCCGTCGTAACATCCTCGCAGTCTCCATCACTGATCTACGACTACCACACTGCAGCGTCGCAGTCAACACCTCCTTCGGGTTGTGTTGCGATACATTGCAAACCTCCTAACATAATATGACAAACTGCTCACATGTTCTTTTCAGGCACCTCTACCCTTCACTAATCTAATATACCGCATTTATCGACATCACAACACCATCTTAATATCCTCACTACCACCAAATTATCCGGGTTGAGTTACGACAAGTAATCAACCGGACTTGAAGCCTCTTATCACAAATTCACTGCTCAGCTAACCATCCCAAAAACGGAATCTCCCTGATCATATTTTTTTATACATTGCTTTATTGCTTTCCCCACGCTTCTTGAACTAAAACTTTTTTTGATTGACCCATCGCCTTTAAAGAATCCGTACAGCGTTATAACTTCCACGAAGCCTCCACATTCTCTAGGTTGAGTCTCGAAACCCAAGATTTCAAACCCTCCAGTAAAATACCACAAATTACTCATCGACGTATGTCACGAACCATTACCAAACCCTAATCACACCTAATCCACCGTTTCACCAAACCAAACAATCTGAAGTTTCAACATCCTTTCAACCTCCATATCCTGCTGGTTGAGAATCTTCAACTAACATTTCAAGCACTGTAACAAAATACCACAAATTACTCATCTATTCATATCACGAACCTTCACCAAACCCCTCACTGATCACACGTAATCCACCGCTTCCATCCCACCCCGCCGCTCCAACATCCTCGCCACCTCCAATCCACGTCGCCTCCATAGCCTCCGGCTTGAGCTAGCGGCCGCTGCGGGGAGCCGCGCGCGCACGCACGCACGCACGGCGTGTACGCACGTCCGCCCGGCGCGCGGGAGGGTCATCTGTGATTTTTGTATCGTTACCACGTCGTTTGAAGCGGACACGAATAAATTAAGCTGGACGCCGTAAATCGATTAGCCCCACCATAGCCGCCGCCGCCGCTGCGGCGCCTCGCCGCGTGACGTTGCCGCCGTTTGTGTCCCGCCCGCCGCCGCCGCCGCCGCCTGCGCCTCGCCTGTCTCCGGGTTCGGTAGTAGTGACCGTAGTGGAAACACGATACGTGAAGCTGGGTACAGGGTGGGCAAGATTGCTACGACGCCTTTCTCGATCTAGCACGTAGGAATACATTCTTTTTTATAGAAAAAAATGTAAGTAAAATGACAATTAGGTTCCGTTCTATAATGAAGAATATGTTTTGTGGCTTTGGTGGCCATCCGTTGATATTAATGATGTTTGAGACACTAGTATTTTCAAGCTAGCTGTCTCCCGGCTCGATTG
This sequence comes from Gryllus longicercus, assembly GCA_038098605.1. Lineage (NCBI taxonomy): Eukaryota > Metazoa > Arthropoda > Insecta > Orthoptera > Gryllidae > Gryllus > Gryllus longicercus. The sequence continues at coordinate 899,225 of JAZDUA010000374.1, forward strand.
TGATCGTGGTAGAACCATGATCTGTGAAGCTAGGTGCAGTATAGTAACGGCTGATCTGACGCTTTTTTCAAATTGGCACGTAGCAAAACATTGTAGGAAAAATACAATTAAATTAAAAACCAAGGATTCGTTTTGTTGCGTTCTCTAATAAAGTTTTTTCGTCGCTTTGGGAGGATCCGTAGATGTAAATGGTTTTTGAGACCCCTAGCATTTTCAAGTTGGCTGTATCGAGGCTCGGAAGTTGCGATCGTGGCGGAAACACAATACGTGGAGCTACGTGCAAGTACTTATGACTTTCTCAAATTAGCACATTCTTTTTACAATTTACAATCACAATTTACACATTAGTTTTGCAGAAACAAATATAAGTAAAATGAAAATGTAGGTTCCGTTTTGGTTCCGTTCTATAATGAAGTTATGTTTCGCCGCTTTCTGGTACATCGCTAGATCAACATTTTTGAAACACCCTAGCATTTGCGATGTTACGTTCTTGCGTGAGAAAATGAATCACGATCAGCTTGCGCAGCCCGCATTTAAATGCCCATGTCAAACACGCCCAGTGCCAAGCAAAATGCACGCTATGGGTGAATTCGTTGTTTTCTCCCCATGTTTTCTGAGAATGCTTAACCTATTTACAGATCGTTGGGGTCACGTTGAGGCCGTCCGATTATGAAAAGCCTTCTTTTTCGAAGTATTCTGAAACAATTTGGCGTCGCTTGAGTTGAAGCAAAACTGCATCAAATTAAAATATTTTTTCGCTGGTCATTGGAACGGATGAATGATAAGACAGTGCTATGAAGTTGGAAACTATTTCTTCTGGAGTTCAAGTTCGGAAAATAAGTATTTGTAAAATGAACAGTTTAAATATTTTGTGGATATTTCTGGTAATTTCAATTTAATGAATCATTGCGAAAACATACCTACGGACTCAAAACAAATTGCGAATAGTATTGTAGGGTGCATTCCACCTACAAACGATGACGTAGGTTCAAGTGTGCCAGATCGGTATATGAAGGAAGTGAAGTTCCAGTTCACTTACAAATGACCTGGTAAATGTGTCAAATAATAATGAGCCTACGAATAACTACCGGCTTTTATATGACTATCACTCCTCTTTTCTTACTTCCGCAATTCTCTTACACTCTTGTCTCTAGGAATCTTTTTACATTTTTACCACAACGACCAAGGAACTAATCTAATTTTGGAATGTTTCATGAATATGATAATAAGTTTGAAGAAAAGAAATATTTTACATTGCATTAATAGGAAATTATTACATTAAAGACGATATTGAAGTGGATAATTTATAAGAAATTCATGACAAGTATTTTATAGAAGTTCATGGTGAAACGCTTTTTTGTAGTAAACACTTTATCACAATTTTAACTCACGGGCTGCTACTGGTGTGCAAACTGGTTTACTTGCGTCGTAAAATCTTAATATTTCAACAGAGACTCAATTTTTGTCTTTGATCAACAAACTTTCAAATGGAAGACCACAGATCACTCCTTGATCTCTATAATCATTTTTCCTGAATGCCTTCGTCTATTCAAAAGCCTTGTTACTACATCATTCGTCTTTGTCTTTGTCATCGTTCAACTCGCTATGTGTTACCAATTTTCATTTCACCACCTCTGCATTCATATAATCATCTGGATCGATCATAACACGTCATCTTAAACCTCGGGCCAGACATTTTCCTTTTTGAACCACTGAAGTCTTAATCTGCACCATTACTTGTTCCACTCTTCAAATTCTCTTTTATTGCTTGTTTCTGTCTTCGTATCCGCTATTACTGTCCAGAAAATTGGATATATTCTTCGCTTCAACTCACTTCCGCATCATCCACCTCTTGCGACATCTTCGTTCATCGTCAATCACGTCCTGCTTTCATCGCCTTCACCGTGTGCCACATACCTCTATCCCATCTCAATAAGTTTTTTCGACCGGTCTCCCTATTGCGAAAATACTGAGATGACCCTTTGTTTTGTTTCTGGTCTGTAAATGTAGTTTTACTTCGCGCAATTGTTGATAAGGACTTACTGCTAGTTGTAGAAGGAATTAAGTAGGAAGTGGGTTGTTATTGGGAATAGGGCTCATTAGGGTGTTTGGGAATAGGGTGCTAGGAAATCAAATATGGCGTTCGTATGCTGTTACTTAGAAGCGAAAATTTTTAATTTTCAAATTTACCAAACATGCTATTGGTATTAATACTTGATCCCAGAAAATACAAAAGAGTAGGGTATGAAGGAACACGCAGAAATTATGCTTCTCCCCATACATCACAGACGTTTTTAACGTGCTGGAGGATTGATCAATAAAAACAAATCAATCCACCATCCGTTCCGCCCGCGTACGAGCGCGGCGGTGCGTGAGGCTCGTGTTTCCGCCGTTCCCGGCGCGGCGCGTCCGAAGCTGCTGCTTCTTCTCCTTCCTCAAAAGAACAAAACGAGGGCTCCTGACCGAAGGTTAAGCACAGGAGGCGGAGGAGGGTGGCGAACGCGGAGGGCAGGGCGGGGGCGGGGGCGGGCGGGCCGGCGCTTATTAGGAAAAAAGAAGCAGACGAACGCAAGAAAATGAAACAAAAGAGCAGCGCAGAGGCGTAATTACCGGGCGCCGTGAGCGGCCCGCGACCTGAGCTCTCGCCCCCGCGGCGCCCTCGTGCCTGGCTGGCCGTTGCAACCTCCGCCGCCCGCGCTTCCGCCCTCCGCCCTCCGCCTTCCTCCGGCTGTTTGCTCAGAGCGGCCGCTGGGAGGCGCGCACTGCGCAAGGACAAAGGGCACTCGAGGTCGATTGCGTCGAATTTAGGGCGGGAGGCTAGCTCCTCCTCAACTTGAAATTCCTTCAACTGAAAATTATGTAGGAGTGAAGACCAACCTCTACCTACGAAAAAGTTAATGTGGCGAATTATTTGCGTACCAAGGGGACTATTGCTGACTGCTTAAGGAAGGGAGAGAAAAAATGGAACGTGGTTGGGAGAGAAGAAACTAAACGATATAAGATAGATGTTTGAGAACTATTACTAAACAAATAATATAATATTGTTATAAGTAGTTGTAGTAATGTAGTAAATTAGTGGGAATTTATAATTCTGTAATCAACTATTGGAAATAAAAAAAAATAATGTTTACAAGACCGGTATAATGAAAGACTAGAGCACACAATTATCATCACCTAAAATCATTAAGACAACTCTCCTACTCCAGTAATTAGAATAAAAATAAGAGTAGAGTCAGTATGGTACTTTGATGATTATGTAGTAACTGTCATGAGAACGAGTAATTATTTGGAAGACGCAAGTAGAAGTTCACTGTTCGTGAACAAGACAAAACGGGGATGGTGCCAGTTGGCGTTGAGCAAAAATAGCAAAATAAAAGAAGGATAAGCGAAGGAAGATAAGAACGGGACAACAGAAAAGTGGTTCCGATATATTAAGTTGTTGCATGCCAACACAGAAAAAAAGCGCAGAGTATTCGAAATAAACAATGTAAGAGAAATGGGAAAGTTAGATTCGCCGTTGGGATACATTTCTCTAAAGAAAACACTGATTGGGAGGCGACAAAAGATATGGTGGGGATAGGGAGGACAGAGGTGACAGCAGGGCCAGCAGAAGTGCAGAGACGACGTAGGGGGCGGTGAGGACGGCGAGGACGGCACGGGTGATAGGAACGGCTGAGACAATGGGGACAATGGACAATGGAAGGACCGTGTGCGACGGCAGCGGTGCCGTGGCGAAGCAGAACTGCCCGTAGAGAAACGCCTGGGCCTGGGCCTGGGCCTGCGCCTGGGCGGCGAGTGGGCGTGGCGGTGGAAGCGGCGAGGGGAGGGCGCGTCGAGCGGCCGCGCGCACGCGGATCCACTGCCCCTACGCTACATGTGTAAGTTCATTCCAAAAGAGGCAGACGCGGCGTGCTCCCGCGCTGAAGCAACGACCTCCTCCGTCTGGAGACACTGCCTCTGCCTTCGTCATCGCCTTCGGCATCGCCTTCGTCATCGCCTTCGTCATCGCCTCCGACTTCGCCTCCGACTTCGCCTCCGACTTCGCCTCCGACTTCGCCTCCGACTTCGCCTCCGACTTCGCCTCCGACTTCGCCTCCGACTTCGCCTCCGACTTCGCCTCCGACTTCGCCTCCGACTTCGCCTCCGACGTCGCCTCCGACTTCGCCTCCGACGTCGCCTCCGTCATCGTCTACGTCTTTGCCAACTTCGCCTTCGTAGCCATCGCCTTCGCTTCCACCACCAGTACCGTCTCTGTCACCACCGCGCCGACGCCTTCGCCTCCGCTATCACCTCTACCATCGCCTTCGCCATCGCCAATACTTTCGTCAATTCCGCCTTCGTAGCCACCACCAGTATCACCTACACCAACGCCACCGTCATCGCCTCCGCTGCACCCGCAATCCCCACCATTACCGCCACCACCACCTCTGCCACCGTCTCCCCCGCCGCCAGCGCCGCCTGCAGCCGAGCGCCCGGCGCGGCCGGTTATGGAGGCGGCGCGGCCGCGGGCGGCTTCGCGTCCTTGCCGGGCGCAGCGCAGCGCACCCGCTCCGCTCCGCGCTCCCCTGGGACTCCGCCCGCACCGCCCTGGAGCCCATCGCCCGCCCGGCCTTCGCCTCCGCGCCGCCGACGCCGCCGCCCCGCCCGCTCGCGATCGCCCGCCAAAACGCGAACGCTACGCACACAGGTCAGCTGCCTCTGCAAGGAGTTGTTTGCTGCCCCACAACTTCAACGTGCTTTGTGAAGTTCGTCATTCGCCATATGTTTCACCCAGAAAGAGCAAGGTTTTCAAACTTTAAAAGCCCCTGGTATTAAATATATAATCTTAAAAACGGATTTTTACTCAACAGAAGAGGTTCGCAGTGACCACAGCCACAGATCACATTTTTTAGATAACGATCCAGAACTCAAGTAATTCCATCCTTAAAATAAAATTAGAAATACGTTCAGTGAAATGGGAACATTCGTGATACTTTATCTAAAGACCGTCATTATATTACGCTGTCAAATTAACGTGTGTGTTATAAACGTCCAGTGTGCAATAAACTTCCCATACCTATCTGCTTGCTCCAAGCTATGGCTCAATAAAATGATAAGATAAAGTCAATGCAGATATGAGGGGAAATTTACATATGGGTTTTTATTAGAAGTTGCAAGGAGGCAGAATATTGGGAGACTTTAATTTCCGTTGGACTAAACGTTGGAAATTCCTAAAATATATTTTTCTATGCAAAATTCCCAGCAGTGAAATGAAGCAGAGAATATAGATAAAACACCTAACAAAGTTAACTAATGATCGTAATCGTTTAACTAATTATAATAAGTTAACTAATAATAAGAGTCGTGAGGTGGAATTCCCATTTACAGGGGAGTAGAAATATCGTCTTTCCAAAATTTTTATTCATAAGGTTAAATATGTTATTCACTATATAAAAGTTTTATTCACTAAGCCACTGAATGCAGTTCATTTAAATAAGAATGTTGACATACCTCCTCTTTCTGTATGTTATATTTTGCGCTGACGCTCTCAGTCATCGAAGATATTTTTAAAGGGTGAATTTGATTTCATTTATATACCTCGTGCTAATTTACGTGCGTTAAATTTGAGAGGTAGATATTAATGCCTTCATATTTTCACTGAGAAGAATTTACACCCAAAACGTTTCATAGATTTTACTTTTAATTTACAATCAACCATTTGAGTCGATTACAAAACAAGCAGTTATAGGATATGACGTACATACACACCTTCATTGTGGGTTCTATTTCCACCACTTTTCGAAATCCAGACCACGGCGACTCTCCGAATAAAATGTTAACAACTTTCTTATCAGAGTCGTCAGCTGCGACCGAAGCTCCAGTTCACAGCAAGTGCTTCGCGAGCGTTGCGTCACAGAGGTTGCGGCGTCGCGCGCCGCCGAGATCGTTTGATCCACCCGGAGCGTGATTTACGAACGGGGACGCTCAGGCCGGCAATAATATCTAACAATGTCCGGTGGCCGCCGGCCGAGACGAGAAGGGCGCAGCGCCATATACGGTCGATTGGCCGCGCGCGTCGACGTCGGGGTATCGAGAGATCGAGAAGTCGCATCGCCATGACGCACGCACTTCGCTCCAAGCGTCTTTCGCTCCAAGCGTCGTTCGTAGCACAGAAACTCCACACTTCGTCATTAGTTTATTAGCAAAGTACCTCTGATGGCACTCGTCGGAGTCCTCGTACCGAATAGTATTCACTCTCGTACCGAATAGTATTCCAAAATACTAAACATTTTTTCGATATCTTGAAGAAAAAAATGTGATGAATTTATAAATACTAATTTATAATGTTATCTATAAAAGTTTTATAAATATTTACAGTGTGCACTTACTAAACAGTGCCTACCTAAAATTTACTGTACCTCCCAAGGACACGTATAGCCCGTCTTCGGGAGAACACACCCGATAGACAAGATGAACGTCGCTCTTCTTGGGACTCCAGTCGGTTTCAATACGAGAGTTACACCTCATGTTCCTACAAATTAAACTCATTATTTCCGTATTTCCCTTTTTTTTTAATTTTCACATTCGTTATAAAATGGGGATTAACAAAAGTGATGCAGATGATACTAAGTTAATACGATATTCATCCACACTTCCTCTTTCAAGTCGCAATGAATTATTTGTTCTTTCTATTACAAATGGATGTTTATAATCGTTGTATTTTGAGAAAAATATAATGGTTATACAGACGTACTAATGTGAAGAATATAATTTCAGAAGGAAATATTCTTGACAGTTACCTCTCGCCTTGCCCAGAATTAGCAACGAGAATAAGTAATAAGGTGTCAAGAATTTAAGATTCCTCCACAAGTGAAACAATAAATTTGACAATATGATAAAGATGTATGACATCATAGTGGGATTTCAGCCAGGGGACGCTATGCTAAGTAGCAATAACAATATGCATATGTGAAGAAGTTTAATAAGTTAATTATAAAAACCAATTACAAAATTCCTGCGGACAAGGAATATTTCCACCGTTGACAGAACACCCGAAGAATTACTGCTACAACTGACTATGAAATACTGTGAAAGATACCCAAACCTTTCCACGGTGAGCCAAAATAACACATACAGGTAATAATAGTAAATCTTCCGTGAAGCATAGTTCACACCGAAACTAAATTCATACAAACTCTTGAGATATCCACACCACGTAAGGAACTCGAACATAAACCATTTGGAAACATCTAATTACATAGCCTGTCGTCGACCTTCCCAAAGTAAATTTCTCTCGAACTCATCGTCAATCGTGAAGCTGTTGAGCTGTGGCACAAAGTATGAGGCCAAGTTCCATATACCAATCATTCTAGTTTTTCCCTTTACTTTTTCACAGAGAGGAATAAACACGTGTCTGGCTATTCAGGACCTTCATTATTCAGGTGCTTACTTCCCTTTCCGTCCCATTAGAAGGAAGAGCAAAAACCACACCTACCTGACGTTAAGAGCAGGTTATTTCTCTTCTGAAAGCCTAACATTAACAAGAAAAATAATTTCTTCCGTTCAGTAAGTACGCAACAACATAACATGTTTCCTTGTTTCTAGACAACGGACGAAAATTGTTTAATTGAGCAGAACGTACGGTCGTGATGTAACTGGTGGTTACGATGTTATTGCTTACGAGTACGTTATAATGATCTCGTATTAGAGAAAATATTCTGACATGCAAAGACAAACATTAATTTGAATCACTCACGTTTTAAGTCTTTTCTACAGTTTTTCCATTGGAGGAAGTGATAAGCGGCGGAAGTGAATATAATTTTCAAACACTTCTTCAAAACACTGCGGAGTGATGTTTGAGATGTTATGTGCCTGAAGTTCAGAGTTAGGCTCAAATACTTATAGTTTCCCTTGTGTATATATATATATATATATATATATATATATATATATATATATATATATATATATATATATAATGTGCCGAGACGGGATTATACAACCCCGTCACACCACAGTTTCGTCGGCGTCAACGCTCACAGACGGCGAGAAGAGCAGTCGAATACCTGAGTAGCAAAACGCGCAGCCTGGTATCCGTTGCTCGCACTAGCAGCCACAAACTATCGAGTCACGTTTTTCCTGAAAGGAGTGAAGTAGGAGAAATTACCCCCCCTCTCAGTATCTGCTCAGAATTTCCCCAGCGCGGCGCTAATAAATGGGCTGACGCGCATACTGAAAGCCTCTTTTGTCGCCATCTCGCCTGGAGTCAACATCTCTTCTGCTAGCACGCGTCAGGTCTGCAGTTCTTCACGTAAGGCACCGCTTGGCAAGTGTGCAGATGTTATCAGAGCGTTAGATTAGTTAGAAATTGCCGCAACGACTGTTTAGAATAGGAGTGTACGGCGTTGCAGAAAAACGTCTAGCTAGTCATCCGCGCAGTAGTCAGGAATTAGAGAAATATTCTCCTATTAGCTAACGCGGGAAGTAAAAGTGTGCCCGTACTCAGGAAAGCTCTGAAAGTTCTTAATTAACAGAATAAAAGTTAGGAACGAGCGAAGTACTTGCACTGGCAGTTAGGGAAGTGCAAGGGACATTTTCTGCAAATTGGGCGTAATCGAAGGCGATAGCAGCCGTGGGAGGAGAAGAAATCGGTTAGTGGAGACGGAAGAATACGCGAGGCAACCGAGAAGACGACGACTGAGCAAAAGGACGGCGAGAGCAGCGCAGAACTTCGGAGTCGAGCAACGCAGTGCGGAGCGCAGCACGCTGTTTCAAGGTTGAAAGGCAGACAGTTTCGAGGTAATCCGTAAAACTGAATTTAGGTCAAGTTCACGTCGGCAGGAAAGAGAACAGTTTCAAAAGTGTTAAAATTGAGGACACGGATATTAATAATTTGTAGCTTGGGAGTGGGAGGTTTAATGCGTAATTGCTTGCCTTTAACCATTCTATTGTAGCAGCCATTATTCTGTTACCAGCACCTAATTTAAAGATAAATTGAGAGTAGTGCGCTTGCCCACAAGTTTAATTATTGTATGTAAAATTTTAAAAAGGCAAGAAATTGTAAATTAGGATTAGTTACACGTGCAATTGTAATTAGAATAAGTTAAATTTAGACGTAGTGAATTTTCGAAGGGAATCCCAGTACTGGTGAAAGAAATTGATTCAGAAAATCAGTTCTAAACAAAATTAAATGTTAATTTGTTGAATAGGTTGTCAAAGTTACTTGTTTGTGTTTATTCAATCTTTTTTGGAAGGGTAATTCTATGTGTGATTTGTTTTTCATTTTTATTAATTCATGCCACAGAATTTTGTGTGAATTATATGCTCGTTTATGTGTGATTTGTGTGACTTTTATTGTGTCAAGGGTTCAGACCTTTCTCGTACCCCAAAGATCCTGCTTCCTGAGATTCTAAGCTCGCTTCACGAGCATAATATCTTAACGACTTGCTTACAGTGCATGCTGAGTGTCGGCAGAAGGTACGAGGGTGTACGATAGGTAAGGAGGTTAGAATATATATATATATATATATCAATGGAAAGGAAAGGGCTATATTTCACAAACAGTCCAGAATGCAGAAGTAAATAATGTAAATGTTATGCACATGAAACCAAAGACATCTCGTATGTGTTTAATACTCTTTTCTTTTTAATATACGATTTAATAAAGAATATTAAGCGAGATTTTCGTAACATTCTATATTATTGGACATAATTAGCAGCAATTTATAATTTTATATATTGAATAATTAATGCTTCGTATACACTCCGACAGTTACAAGTCATTCCGATATGCAGCTTTAATAAATACAATAGACACATTTCATGGATTTTCTACGGGTAAACACACATTTACTTTCATCACCGTAAACTGAGAACTGGATTGCCGGTGTCGGAGGCCGTCGGAAGCAACACGGTCGCCTAACCCGTTCGGCCCCGCCAGCGTGACCCCCTCCCCCGCAGACGAAAGAAGAAAATCAACAGCTACTTACGATGCGGCGCGCCGCGAGCGTCGGGGACGAGGCGGGCGCGGGGCGACGGCGGGCGGGAGGGAAATCCGAGGCGGAGAGGCTGGGCTTAATAGAATTAGATCTACCGGCGGCGGCGTGGAGGCTGCGACGGCGGTGGTGGTGGTGGAGGCGGAGGTGGCGGCGAGGGCGATGGCGGAGGTGCTGGGCGCGGTGGCGTCAGTAGTGGTGGCTGCGGCAGTGGCAGCAGTGGTGGCGGGGTAGAGGGATAGCGAGGCGGCGGGGCGGCGGGACGGCGGGACGGCGGGGCGGCGGGACGGCGGGGCGGCGGGGGCGACGGGGCGGAGGGGCGGTGGGCGGCGGGGAGGCGGGGCGGCGGGGAGGCGGACGGCGGGGGCGGCGGGGGCGGCGGGGGCAGCGGAGCGCCGGGGGCGGCGGGGGGGCGCGCGGAGGGAAGGGGGCGGCGGCGGGGACAGCGGGGGCGGGGGCGGAGGCCGCTAGCAGAAGGGCGGCGACCGGCAACTGACGACAGGCCGCGGCGGACTATTATTTAGCCGCGTAGGCCCCTGCTGCCAACGCCACCGCGCTGCGGCGTGGCTGTCCCGACCTGTGCGTCTGGCAACGTACGTCTACAGACCCGCGTCACTGCTTCTCAATATTTCATACGTACCATTGACGTGAATGCTTAATATTTCATAACCAGTTTATTAAAGAATCTGGTGACTGTTTGGTACGCGTCAGTGCTTATTTATAGAAGTGAACTACTCGGTGGAGTGGAGAAATGTGATATGATATAAAGCGAACATATGCAAAAAATGTTTATGTTGTATGTGTATTAATACTCTTCTCCTTTTAATATAAGATTTAATAAAGAATATTATGTAAGAGTTTCATAACATTCCGTGTAATTGAACGTAATTACCTACAATTTATAATTTTATATATTGAATAATTAATGCTTCGTATACAGTCAGACAGCTACAGGTCATTCCAATATGCAGCTTTCATAAATCCAATAGAAAATAATTATAAGTAGCGTTAACCAGTTTAAGTTATCTACCTGAAAGATAATATTAAATAATGCACATAAATGCTCATCTTTTATTACACAATACTTTTTCCAACTATTTAAATCAAAATATTTATAGCTGCAAATGAAAATACATTAATTTAGAATTCTAATTGCTACTCGTAACTAAAGAGCTGTATATTTTATACTTTTATGAATTCCTTAGTTTATTACTCGTTGAAGGAAAATAATTAAATGTATCTATGTCGTCTACATCAATAATTACTCTGCATATATATTTTATCCCTAACATTCAGCGGCTTATAGAAACTATCCGTATAAAGATTTCCCCTTCACAACCCTTCTTCAAAAATCGTTGGATTGTCTTCTGTGGCTCTTTATCCGAACTGAGATTGACCAATTTCTTAGAGCTGCCCTTCTCGTCCCTTCAACGGCATCTCGATGCCGAAGTCGCCCAGCTGCCTCCACTGTCCGGCTGTCATCTCCCCCTCCCCCATTCCGCGTCCCGATGTTGCCTTCTCTCCGCCCCCGACGCCTTGTCGATGTCGCCTTGCCTCGACGACCATACCACTTCATTTTCTACTCTTGCCCAGGTAAACCCTTCAACAGATATAATTAATTGGAAGTCGACACCCGGTTTTGACTTCAGCACGTGTTTATTCAAATTTATAATTAGAATCCATGAATGAATTTAATTTCGGTGCTCATTTGAATAGTTAAATTCGAAAGACTTAACGATAAACTTCGAAATATACGTATTAAAACTACGGATGTTTTTCCAATAGTATTGGATATATTATTCTATTTTCTCTTTCGACGTTATAGAATTAAGTTACAGAATAATTTTTTTTAAACACGGCAATTTCCACATTAGGCTCTAATTAAAATAATGTTACGGAAAAGTTGTTGTGAATATGATAATTATATTAAAAGCATAAAGCTAAGAGTCACATTAATTTAGAAAACTTTCAAATGTCCCTACACGTTTTCAGCAGCCTCCAAATAATAGAAAATAAACTAAAGAGACTTACGAATCGCAATTGTTCAACAAATTTGGATCCGACGAGAGGTAGGGAGTGCATCTGGGTCACATTAACAGATCTTGAAGTAATGTTATGTGCCGTATAGGAGATCACATTTCTCAGAACCGCTGATACAAAATGCCTTCTGTCAATGTTTAGCCCCTTCTCTGTGCCGAGAAATTTCTGATAGACAAAGAATCGACATGATTACCTGACATTTCCTCCCAAAACAAAGAAAAATTGAACTCCTAAAAGAATTAATTTAATTTCCCAGAACCATTCAATTTATCAACTAATGCCAGACAGCCTTAACCATTCCAGCCAGAACCATTGAAACGAACTATTAAACCCTTCCTAAAACCAACGTTCTGATTGAATCATCTACATACACACACGCGTCTCAGCCGTACCTCCACCTTTTACAAAGACCCACTCATCTCCTTGACCTCCTACCAAGAGCCCTTCGTCACCCTTCCACCTCAACAGCCCAGTCGCCCCCACCCGGCCGCCCCCTGCCGCCACCCCTTCCCGCCGGGGGTCGCCGCCCCGCGGGCCCCCATCAAATTACGCTGGAATCCGGAGGGCGGGGCCCGGCCGCGCTAATAGAGCGCTGGGTCAGGGGCGGGCCTCCCGAAGGAGCCGATCGAGGGTCGCAGGGACACGCGTCGCCCCTGCCGCTCCGGGGCGGGCAGCGGGAACGTGTCGCTCGCCGGGCTTTTCTCCGAAGCGGCGCCTCCGCGTGGATCCCCCCCCCCCTGCCACGTCGCAACCGACGTTCCCACGCTCCGCGCACCCGAGTTGTTATAAAGATCGCTGGATGTAGATGACTCAGAAATCGAATTTTCCAAAAATGTGGTAAGTTTTTTTCTTGGCTCTCCGGGAGACGCCGCGTTCTAGGCGCAGATTCCGTATCGGCCGTTGTGCTCTTCAGGGCGAATTGATGAGGTCACCTTCTTCAGGACGAATTGAGGAGGGTTGTAGCATGACGGCCGGAACATTAGCATCTATTCCTAAAAAGCGGAGTGTCCCGCCCAGCGAAGTAGATACTTACGCCCACGCTTTCATGTGAAAAATATCCTGCAGATGACGCTTCACTGCACAACTACTTGTATTATTTCGCGAACAGATAAAAAACAGAATTTGTTAACCAGAATCATTATTAGAGAGCCCATCAGAAATTATTGTGATGGTTTTATGTCAACCTATATCAGGTTCGGAAAAATAAGTTAATATTCGCGATTTAGCTCAGCTTACACGGTGACAATGAACTCACGCGGTGTTCATCGGAATGAAATGTTCAGAGTGCAGTGGAAAAGTATAGCTAGTAAGTTATCAGAACAATTGATACTTCATATCTCGATTATAATTATATACTAAGGCCTTGAGAGAGAGCAGGAGGAGAAGAAGTCTGCAGAGTCCTAAATAAGTGGCGTCCTTCATTGTGGATTCGAGACCTGCGTGAAGTATCAATCTTTTCACCCACTGAATTTGATTTGAAAGGTACAAGCTTATTCCATAATCATTCTAAAATCCTCTAATCTTTAAAAATCGTCCGCGAATACTAAGTTTCAGTTCTGCCATATTTTAACGCATGTGTGGCCAATGTTCTAACAGAAAATTAGAAGACAGAAAATACAGGTAGACGGAGTTTTGGAAGGAAAAACGTTTAGGGGTTCCAATAAATAGGTACGTTCATCAGTAATAATAGAAAGGAAAAGTCATTCAGAGAAGATGGGATACGTAGTTCAAAGTTTTCTCTCATTTCGTGATTTTGCTAACAAAATCATGGCAATTGCAACAAAAAGGAATATTTCTGTAATCAATATTAGAGCTTCCCAATAAAATTTAATAGTGATGACAGAGCTAATGTTAACTTTCTGCATGGGACGCACGGAATGTTGACAAATCCCCGAAACGCCTCCGTCAACTTCTTTGTCACTCCACCAAGGCAAAGAACATCCACAGCCTGCGCTACCAAGACGAAAACAATTGCCCGCGTCTGCGCCTGGAACATTCCTTGCAACTTTTCGTCCTCGGCGCGATGGCACTGAAAAAACTCTTGTTTTCGGCGGCGCCCGCGAGCGGCCCGTATTTGGGCGCAGAGGGTCGCGGGTTCGTGGCGGTCCTCGCGTCGTCTGAAGAAAGACTTCCAAACACAGACGCCGCCCGTGTCCGCGCCGTGGCCGTCGGAGGTCTGACAAAATGCAGCCCATTGCCAGTGGCCTTTTGCCAGTCAGATGCGCGCGCTTTCCAGTGAATTTTAAAACATAAACTCTTTAGTTGGCATACTGAAATCTAATGGGTACACATATTTTCCATAACTATTATTGGTTCTATTTGTACCAGGCACTTCTAATATAATGGATACTTAATTCCTTAATCAATTAAAAGAAGTGTTGAAGTTGAAGGAAGTATATTATTTTATTCACAAAACAGATGAATAATAAGTTGGTTTCTTTTTATATTTCGTTTGTAAATCAGGCAACCTCCACTGTCTGTTTGTATTGGCACTTCTAATATAATGGACACTTAATTCCTTTATCAATTAAAATAAGTGTTTAAGGTGAAGGTAGTATATTATTTTATTCACAAAACAGATGAATAATAAGTTGGTTTCTTTTTATATTTCGTTTCAAGCGGATTGTAAATCTGGCAACGTAATTTTAATGAAGTCGCGCGACGAGAATCGTGGGACCCAGATCCTGAAACTTTTCATCTTCAAATAGCTTGGATACAATAAGAAGATTTGGTGGAAACTCCAACTCCGCTACATATAAACTAGAAAATCGACTTCGATTGTATCAATTTGATACGAAACCGGCAGGGCAGGTTCTAAACGCAAGAGTAGAACAGCCAGAAGCACGCATGAGAGAAGCAACTAATACAAGTCGAAAGTGCCAGTACGATAGAAAATGTGAAATCTGTTTATGTTTAATGTAAAAGTATACTAGCAAATATACTGTGTATCGTAACTATGTTATTGACTCTATATAGATAGATAGATAGATAGATAGATAGATAGATAGATAGATAGTGATATTACGATAGTGAGAGACATACAAATATTTCTGAAGGTGCGACAAATTAAAATGAATTAAGAATGAAGATGAAGAAATAATTATATTAAGATGAATCATTTATCTTTACCATATTCCCACAACCAGTTACTAAGCAACCAAGTTCGTTTATATGGCACTGGCATAATCTTAGAGTAATGATAGGACGACAGGTAAATGTTTCATCTAATAGTAATAACTCTACCCTTTTGTCGACGCACGGTATAACGCGCAGGGAACGCCCAAGTTGTCGTGGGCCTGCTTAACACGTCCACGGACTAGTTCGCTTTAGTTCACAACAGCTGCCAACAAACTTGCAGCAACACCAGGCTGGTGAATTCAACGCTCCCAGCTCGACCGCCGCCGCGCTCGGGACGGATTCCGGCGCGCACAGCCTCCGCGCCACTCCGCCAGGGGGCTCTCGCAGCGCTTTGTGCCTCCTCCGCGTAAAGGGGACGTGCGCTTTCGTAGGAACCCTGTTACCATAACCGATTAGATAGACGGTGTTTCATACAATTCAATTTTGAGATCATATTACTAGATTAGTCGTCAGAACATACGGTGAAATTATTTCACTAATTTAACGTGTGTGAGTGAGTGTGTGTGTGTGTGTGTGTGTGTGTGTGTAGTAATGATGAGCTGTTGTCTTAATCACAGATATGAGGTTAAAAAATAAATTTCTGAAAAAAATGCATTCCTTTACTCTCATCGCGTAATTAATTTCTATTTTAACACAGGGTAGAGCATTGCCGTTTTTGGTAGAGCTTTGCCGCTGACGTTGCACCAACTCTGACCGAGAGGTCCTAGGGTCCAAGTCCCTGAATTTCAACACCGGTCACATAGCGGGATCGAATTCTGCCGCATTCTCGCGGCCGGCTGCTCTGATGGACAGTTTTCCGTGGTTTCTCCGATCGGTACCAGGCGAATGCAGGAGCAGTGCCTATCAAAAGGGGCACCGGTCCGGGCGCGATATCTTCCTCTTCATTGCCATAGTCTCATCAATTACTTACATTCACTTACTGATACAAACACTACACTACCACTCATATATCGGGAGCTTAGAGCTTACCCCGGTTGGCGACGTGCCGTGCTTGGGGAGTTATATAGAGCGGAAATCCCCTCGCATTCCCACGAGTACGACGGCGCCAGATCCCGTGATCTAGCGAGCGAGGAACACCGCCACTTCCAGGCGTAAAATCACCCACTACACTAACGGGAATAATAACCGTAGAAGTCTACGCACATCAATCATACAATCAATCAATTTCAGTACTGGAGACACAACGCAGCGTAGAAGTACGCGGGCTCAGCTCCCATTGCTACGCAGTCTCCAGAAGAGCGTGTATCGTGAGCGTTCAAGTCGACGCGACACTCCAACGCGAGGTGTTCTCGAACGAGTTCGATTTATGGGTTCGTAGGCTTCCGCGGCCGGAGTCAATGCATTCTTGGATATTCGGGATGAGCCGCGTCTCGGTCAATTGTGCTGACGTTTCGGCCATCTTGCTGTGGCCTTCTTCAGAGCTATGCAGCAACAAACTTCCTCGAACCAACGAATTCGGCGCTGAACGCACCGCGAACCAACGCGTCCTCCTCTTCCCTGCTCGGGGCGGATTGCGCGCGCAGCCTCCCGCGCAACCCCGCCCCTCCCCCCCCGGTACGCGTGCACCGTGCTTTGTTCATCCTCCGTGTAAAGGAGACGTATGCTTTCGTAGAAATCCGATTACCATAATCGAATTTCCGCCCGGGACGCCTGAATTCCTTCCTGGGCCGAGGCGTCCCAGGCCGCTGTACGCCCTCGTCCGCCTCCCCGTCCTCGCTCTCTTCCTCCTTGTCCTCCTCGCTGCAGCTAACGACAACGCAGCCGCAATGCAAAACAGTCCGCTGCGGGGCGTGGGGGAGCGGCGAGCGGCGGGAGAACAGCGAAATGCAAGCTGACGGCAAGTTCCGAGATGGAATTCTCGGCCGAATCGCGGCTTTGGAGGGGGAGTTGTGTTCCTCTGGCGAATTAACACGCCAGTCCCGCCAATCTCGTCGCTGTTTCCGTTTCAAACGAAATTTGCTACGAATTTGTCAAAGGGTTGAGGACGCGTAGGAAATCTTGGGTTTGAATCGGAAATCATAGGTATGTTACTCCAATTTCTGGTTTCTTGATCATGCTTTCGGAGTTAATTGTTGAAGGCGGCCGAAGTGTCTTCCACAGAGTCGTATGTTCGTCACCTAATTTGTCGAACCACAACTTTCTCTGTTCTCCACACCCTCTTTGTCTCATTTCTCACACGTTTCCAGGTCTCTTTGAGACGTCTCGAAAATGCCCACTTCCATGTTTCATTTCCTCTTGCACAGAAGCCTTCACCATTTAATAACACACGATGAAGCTCATCTAAGCTAACAAAAGGATTCTAGAAATAAGAATAAATAGATTCATCGTTCTTGAAGGAAACGTCCCTAGAAATTAGTGAGACGGCTTTAAAACTAAATGTTCCTCACAAAATAATTAAACTTTTGAGTCAGCACTTTTTAATTACAACGAGTCAATTCACTTTAGGTAATTACATGTCGCAAGAAAATTCACATCCACGAAGAATTGAAATGACCCTTTAAATCCTGACTTCTTCAAATCAACGACGTCTTTACTTCATATAACTTACGAACACAATCTCCCATAGCTTCGAACAGACGACCTAGCTCGGTACTATTCCGGCCCGGCCGCAATGCTTCGCAGCACACCCAATCCCGACAATAAAGGAGGATCTCGGGCAGCAGTTTTCCGTGGCGTCTTCATTTCAGCCTCGCTCCGAAACGCTCCTCTGGACGGCGTATACATTGGTCGGAAGGCCCGCGGTTTGGGAGATCCCGTGCGATGCCAGTAATCCCGCGGGAGAACAATAACGGGAATCTCCCGCAAGTAGCTCCCATTACAAGCGCTTTCAGGCGCAGGAAACGCAGCGACGCGGTGGTTGATTTCGTGGTGCTGCTGCTCGCGCCGATGGAAGCGGTGGCGATGGTCATTCAGAAGGGCATTGTTTTGGTGATAGTAACTGAGATGGTTGCAGGGATTGAGGTGGTGGATGGTTCATTGAGAAGGTGGTGGTGGTGGTTGAGGTAGTGATGGTTGATGTGGGGATGATTGGAGTGATGATGGTTGATATGATGATGTCGTAATAGTTGCCGTGGGGATGATTGAGGAGGTCGTAGTTGAGCTGGTGATGATTGTGGAGACGATAGTAGCGATGGTGAAGTGGTGAATCGTTTGTGACTTGTAACGATGACGGCAGCATCGGCAAATGTTCGTTTTGGCAGTGTTAACAGTGGTGTGAACACTTTCCGCAATATCACTGCTTAAAATGAAAAAAGTATAGTTTATATAGGATATTGACTGAGAATACTACGATGTTGCTGGTGCAAGTATCGTGGAACACACACAACTTTAGTGCTGTTATCAAGCGAGGCAGCAATGAGTGATCAACGGGTAAGAGGGATTACGCAAATGGCACCACAAATAACCAAGCCAAAACGCAATAACCTTATGACTACATGTATAGCGGCGACGGAGGCGCTCTCAATGTCGTACATAACTCGCATTGACATAAGCATCAGTAAGGCTTCTGGGAATGAGGTTGACAAAGACGGAGGCAAAAGCTGTTGCGGAAGCCATGTTTGAATTCTCGGCTATCCGGGAGACGCCGCGTCGTTGGCTGGGGTGCCGACGTTTCGCCTGACATGTCGCAGGCTTCCTCAGGGCAGTGACACTGCGGCGCTACGCGCCCGGTGATTTATACTATCTTATACTTATATACTTTGATAGTATAAATTTCTCTATTTATATACTTATATAGATACTCTATTTATATACTTTGATAGTATAAATCACCGGGCACGTAGCGCCGCAGTGTCACTGCCCTAAGGAAGCCTGCGACATGTCAGGCGAAACGTCGGCACCCCAGCCAACGACGCGGCGTCTCCCGGATAGCCGAGAATTCATGGATTCGAGCCGCAGAAGCTTACGTATACAACGAAGCCATGTTTGCGGTAGCGTCGGAAACGACTGAAGCAGCAGCGCTTGTAGTTGTAGAATGACTTGGACGGAAACAGCGACCAGCTCTGGGGGATGGTCGTGACCGGAACCTATGAGACTTCAGCAGAGGAAGTAGAAGTAAGGAGGTGACGCAAGAGGAGGAGGAGGAGGAGGAAAGAGTGACGGAAGCAGAGTGAGAAAACAGCAAGGAACCGGAGCGTTTCCTCCACCTGCCGCACACAGAACACAGGAGTGCCGGTTGCCGGACGTGCCGTGTGTGGCTGTGGATGTGTGTGCTAATTGTCACTTGTTTTGGCGAAGAATAAATCGAGGAAACTTTGAAAGAAATTCGAGATTCTCTGTGCCTATAATATCAAAAGCTGCGTATGCAGAGCTGCAAACAACCTATAGGAAGTAGTGGTATAGTTGGTTCCTCTCTTTGGGGTTCACTAATGAAAACCAGAAAGCAGAGTGGGTCTTGTTACGTCATGCTATTTTAAAATATGTTATATATTTCTGCTTTATTATATTTATTGAGTGTTAGAGGCTCTTTATCAGCATTTACGCCTTTAAGCGTCGTACTTTGTGACAAGCGTGTACGTACTGTTTTAATATATCATCAATCTAAAATTCTATCTGAAACTATTTCACTCTCTTTCAAGAATAAAAATTTAAATATAACATAACCAAAAGTAATATAATAGCTAAGAATCATTTTAGTTAAGGAATTCCATTGGTAGGATTGAACCCGTTTTCTTCTGTAATGAGCATCTTACCCATATTTTACTTATTTCCTCTTCAATTTATTTTTCTTATAATCATATAAACATGTTGATCCACACTCCATTTGCAGTAATTTTCGCTAATTTCAGGATTGGCTTTCAATATTATTTATACATATTTTATTATTTACTCTAAGAAACATTTTCTAATCTATTCTTACTTTGTTCATAAAGTATTTTGGCATACATACCTATACAGTAGTCTCGGAATCTCCGTCTTTCAAGATAGAATCCCTTGCCTAAATCGGTGACGAGCGCTTTCCAGAAATCCCGCCGAGCGCGGTCCCAGATCGGCCCCCGTCCTCCGAAAGTCCGTCTCCCGCGCGGCCGAGGACGGTTCCCTCGGGAGGCGGTCAAGGCGGACGGCGGTGAGGACGAGGCCCGCCTGCGACGCGACGCGACGCGACGCGACAGAGGGGCCGCAGTGGGGCTTCCGTCAAGGCGCCGCCCGCCCGCCCGCTCCGGAAGCTGCGGTGGGCGCAGGAACAGCGGACGACACAAAGAGGACGGGAAGTGGAGGTGCCGTGTGAGGACGCCGAGAAAATTCCGCTCGCGACGCCCAGGCACCGCTCGCGCTTGCTTGGCTGATCCTCTGCAGACGTCGTGAAATAAGCACGTTTTCGTTCACTACTACGAAGACAAGCGACATACTATCCGTCACAACAAAAATAGACATGTTTTTAGTTAAGTGAAATAACACTTTTAGAAAATAATATATTTTGGAAAAATTCATATAGGTCCCAAGTCAGTCGCTATATCGAGAGTAAAACACTTAGGCAGCGAAATAAAACGATACTCTGTGGATAAAAACGTTCTCCTGTAAAATGTTATTATTTTCATATGTCATTCTGTTACTTCTCGAATGATGTCCGTCCCGTAACATTCATAATCATTCAAAAATGTTCCTTTTGGCCATTTACAAAACCATGATTCTCATACTAACCTCGTGGAAAATTATTCCTCATTTTACCACAATGCTTTATTCAAAATATTATGAAACGCTCACGAGTAAATGTCATTTTTAAATAGCAAAATATGCATTGTACTTGAATATTGACACAATACAATTTATAGAATCGCTGACAGACACATTTTTCTTGATGCAAACTAATTACAAAATTATCAATACATCAGAAGCTATCTAATGAGAAGGAAAGTATTTATGCAATGACACAAAAAATAATAATTTCGTTAAAAATTAGTTCCCATTAGAAGCAGATCAGATCTTTAGAAATGTTTCTTGGGCATTTAAAAAAAAAACTAGTAATTCTAAGAAGTAATAAATTACAACATAACGTATTCTGTTTCCTTCGCATCATATACATTAAATTAGCATTTCGTTCAATTTTTACTGCAAACGTCTTTTGGATGTGTTTATTTAAAAATAAAAATTATACACTGGAGAGCCAAAAAACCTGGTACAGCCATGCGTATGAAAACGACTCTGACAAGGGACACGTACGTAAGCATCCTGTCTGATTACCTCCATTCATGTCCATTGTGCATCCCGACGGACAGCAGGACAATGCGACACCCCACACATCCATAATTGATACAGATTGGTTCCAGAAACGCACTTCTAAATTTAAACACTTTCACTGGCCACCGAAATCCCCAGACAAGATCATTATTGAGCATATCTGGAATGCCTTGCAATGTGCTGTTCAGAAGAGATATCCACCCCCTCGTACTCTTACGAGTTTATGGACAGCCCTGCAGGATTCGTGGTGTCAATTACTTCCATCACCACTTCAGGCCTTAGTCGAGTCCATGGCACGCCGTGTTGCGGCACGTTGTGAGCTCGCAGGGGCTCTACACGATAGAAGGCAGGTGTGCCGTTTTTTTGGTTCTTCGTGTATTACGGAATTGATGTAAATGATGAAAGATAGAAAGAACTATGTCATAATGATAGCTTCAAACAGCGATTCTAATCGAACAGTACGTTCGTTACATTAATAACATAACACAATGACTCTGTTGTTCATCATGATGGAATAGCTTTTCTTTCAGCCCGAAACGATAACCATTTTTAATAAATTACAGACAAAACAGATGTCCAAGTGACGACATTCGTGGAAATTACGACAATGAGTTCCTTCACAAACATTCCACAGGGCTGAACACGCGAAAGGAAACACTTGGCTTTTGCATATTGAAGCGACTCGTCGCATTGTTAGGTGCGTGGGCGGTGGATGCCGAGAGGACAAAAGGCCAGGCGGAAAGCAACGGAGGCGGCGGATGTGGCAGGTGCCTTTCGAGCCCCAGCGACGCAGATGCCAGCGTGATTCGAGGACGGAGGGACGGGAAGGGAAGTAGCGGCGACAACAGGGGTGGCGGTGTAGTAAAGGACGTCGCGGCGGCGGCGGAGGAGGAGGAGGAGGAGGAGGAGGAGGAGGAAATGGGAGCTGGCGCAAAGATAGCAGAGGATGCGCGCTGACAAAGAGGGTGTGCTGCGAAAGTAGACAGTGGAAAAAAACAAGCCTCGCTTCTTGCCCTGTTAATAGTTAAGCAATATTGCAGAAAGATATTTTAAGGATCAAATTGTATAGATTCATGAATAGCTTTGATATAATAAATATTTATCATTTCAATAAGAAGTAGTTACTAAAATATATATTTACTAGAATGAAGGTATTTTTAATTCTACTTCAATCAGAAAGCAAATCATAGGAACGTTTCTTGTTCAGAAGACAAGGTGTTGTGGTGCTCAGTTTAAAAGACTTCAGCGTTGTACTATATCGAAACCCAAGTGTCATGGCGATATAATACGATCTAGGAAGCATCACGTAGGCAGAGAAAAGAACTGATAGTAAAACTAATAGTGAAAAATTGCAATAGAAAGAGATAAAGAACTTTGTTAGATTGAACCCGTTAAAATTCGAAATGATATTTGTTTTCTTAAAAATCTCGAAAATATCCGATGAATTCGAAATTTTTTAAACGCCGATTTATTTGTATTAAGAAAATATGAGCAACAAAATATATATTTACGAAAATTAATATTCAAAATATTCTAGCAGTTCCTTGAGCATTGAGACAGCAAATGGAGCATTTACTTAATATAAGCTATCGTGTTAACGTCATGAATAATCCTGAATAAGGCATACCCTTTCCACAGCTGACTACTGCTGACCTCAGCCAATACATGCAGAATTAGGACAAAGCGAACTCTCAAAAGGATTTCTAGGTGTTTCCCGGTTTCCCTTGTCTCTCATCCCATAATTTCTTCATCTTCATTCCCCTCATCATTGTCACTCCCTCTATCATCTAGTTATTAGATAATCACGCATGGGCCTCTATTACCAAATGCATACATAAATTAATGTATACACAAATCACGACAGCATCTACACGAAAAATGTATAGAACGTTCAATCAAGTTAAGATTGCAAAGTTACCGAATCAAACAACTTAATAGACTATTACTCGAATATCATTCTAGTGACAAATTCATCTCGAAAATCTCGTTTGTGCTGTAATCTTTACGAAACACTTATAATTTAAAAATAAAACTTACTCATTCCTAGTGTTTCCAATCAGCGCAGTTGTATTGCATTGCTTTTCCTAACACATTTTGATGTGTTAGGAAAAGCAATGCAGGTATCTGTGTCGCGTGCGTGAACGAGCGCGGTGACGCACGGCGCTGCTCTACACGGGCGTCGCGTCGGTGTGTGGACACGCCCTCTGCGCGGCCGCGCCCGGTTCGCGCCCCGGCGACCGCCGGCTTCCGGCGCAGCGCGCGTGATGCAGGGCACGAGGCCCGCACGAAGCAGCGCCGACGCGCGTGCTGTTTTCCGTTTTGGGTTCTTTATCTCGGTACGAAATTATGTCCTACTTTCATTTAGGAAGGTGATATAGTTCACCTTTTATTTTAAGCCCTAAGGTAAGACTAGGAATTATCTCTGCTTTCGTTCTATGAACGGAGCGGAACTGGGCGAAAATCGATGATTGTCTTGAGTGAAGCTACTCTGATACAGCGTAGGCTTCCGCGGGCGGAGTCAGTATTTAATTGGCTGTCCGGGTGACGCCGCGTCCATGGCGAAGGTGCCAGTCCCCGTTGCCAAAGGTGCACCTTCACAAACATTCCACAGGGCTGAACACGCGAAAGGAAACACGTGGCTTTTGCATATTGAAGCGACTCGTCGCATTGTTAGGTGCGTGGGCGGTGGATGCTGAGAGGACCAACGGCCAGGCGGCAAGCAACGGAGGCGGCGGATGTGGCAGGTGCCTTTCGAGACCAGACACCTTTGCCATGGATGCGGCGTCGCCCGGACAGCCAATTAAAAAAATGCTACTCTGATACATCTTTTCCAATACTTCTCTTTTTGTTCCAGTGGTCATTCATCAAAAATGGTAGGCGAAAATAACTCAAATGATGATGATGATTCCCAAACTCATATTAGAAAGTGGGCGAGGCTTATCGCCTATTTTCCGGGCATGTGATCTATATGGAAATTTGTCGATGCTTTTCACTCTTCGAAAATATTGATGGTAGGGTGAAAATGAACGGTGAATAATGATGAATGCGAATAAAAATGTTTGGACTAATGTTCAAACATGAGTGATTAGAGGTAGTATGCGTGTTATGGTATATGTGAAGCTTACTACGCCTCGACCACATGGTGAAAACATCCTTGCCTTTCACGGGCAACGAACTCGTAGCCTTCGACTGCACGTACTTGGACACAGTTCCGAGGCCCCGCTTGGCCAAGGTGAACGATGAAAGAAAATGAAATAGAAAATAGCACAAGATGAATGGGTGGATGAATGAAGAGAGAAACAGGTGTTATAGTAACGGAAGGATGAGAATATTGATGCCGAACGCGTCAACTACTGACATCAAGTGTCCGTAAATGTAGTGTATACATGATGTGAGAGGACTTCTGGATTCTTCGCCAACCGGAACGTGAGATTCGGCGTTGTCCTACTCGTCAGTATGCGCGTTCTCCCCAAGGTATCTCCCCCAGAGGGTTAGCGTCCCAGCCGTGACAAACTCTAAGCACTCAACCGGTCTCTCGACACGTGTGGAAATTTAGTGCATGCAAGGGCAAGTGTGTATGGAAGGGGAGAAGAGGAACAAGGATCTGGAAGGAAAGACTGTTCGCGATTTGTGACCTGTTCGTGAGGACAGCCCTCAGGCATTTACCTGGTACTGATCGAAAAAATCACGGATGAGAGCAGATGGCCCCTAGAATTCTCTCCTCCAAACAGTGGTTGAATACGTAGCTAGCGTCGAAACTCTTCCACCTTCTGGACTGGAACCCTAGGACTTCCGTACACCACAGACGCAACAGTGTTGCGGGTGCCTCTATCGTAGGCGGTCTGAAATCGGCGAGTGCAGAGGCGAATCAAGAATGACCTGCCATATTCCTCGGACGCTTGGGTGACGAAGAGAACTGCGGTGGCGGCGGCGGCGGCGACGGCGACCACAGCGCAGAAGGCGGGGGCGCCGCAGGGCGGGAACCGGAGCAGCGCCCCAGGGAAATTCGAGAGGCGACTGCGCGCACCGCGATCGAATATCAGCAGCGCCGGGAGTCGATCCCAGAGCACCCTGTGACCGGGCGCGCCCTCCCCAGACACAAAACAAACACGTCGACGCCTCTTTGCGAACACAATGCTCTGAGGAGGAAAATGTATGTTTAAATCGCATCGCTGTAGAAAATGAAACAAAAAAATACGAAAAAAGCATGTAAAAACATACATTCAACTCCAACAGTGTCTTTAGGAATTGAAAAAGCTGGGAAATGAAAATATTGTCTGTTATTTATAATGGAATTTTATATTTCCATAGTTTTTCAGACCGCATTTCTAGATTTCAATGTTTATACAAATGGCAAACGTAAAATGTGAAAGGTTTTGAAGAAACGAGAGAAAAACAAACTTTGTGTTATAAAACTGTTTTGAAATTTGAATTCTGCAAGAGTAAAATATTAGAGAACAGAGGAAACAATGAAATAATGCTTAGATAGAAAAGAATAGCCAAATGATCCTTCTGGGTAAAAAGGACATGGGGAATCCAATGCAGACAACTGATCAATTGATAGTATCTGCTTTAACGCTAACGCAAGCTTTAAATCCTCTGGGCTAAATGTAGAGAACAACACGAGAGCCAGAACTAATTTGAAGACATAAACTTTCACCTTACTGAAATAACGAGACGTGAGGTTCTGTATATTTTACATTAATATAATTTGAATTTGGTCTCCGAACAACCGAACAATATGCAGAAATTTGTTACAGATAAAATATTGGCTTCTTCGGCTTACAACTCTGGTTTTATTCAATTCGTTGATATTCAAAGCAATTAAGTGTAGTTAATCCGCACATTGAAATCCGAGACATCGTTAATGTCTTCAAGTGACACAAAATGTATTCATCTTTATGTTTCTACGCTCCCAATTGGCATTTCAAATCTCGTTAATTCGAAATATTCGATAACCCGAATTGCTCTCGTTCCTTTCAATTGTCGGCGATTCAAAGGTCCACGAGCTCGCATGGCTACGTGGGAGCTCCCGTGGGCAGAGATCCCGCCTCCGCGGTCGAGACACAGGGTGCGGGCGGGGCGAGGATGGTGGGGCGACATGACGGCGCAGGCGAGGGTGGGCGTGCGGAACGGGGCTACGGGGTGCTGGGATGAAGGAGAGGGTGGACGCGGGAATGGGGAATGAGGGTGGTGGTGAGGGGTGTGGCGGTGGTGAGCTAGGAGACGGGAGCTGGAGCGCGATAGATTCTGAGGGCGGTGGCTTTGCCAACGGAAGTGGCGATGAGGAGGGCAGTGTCGGTGGCATGGGTAGAGGCGATGGCTGCGGAGAGGTCGGAGGCACGGGAGTTGGATACTGATCGGTGGCGAGGGCGGCGGCGAGGGCGGTGGCGAGTGCGTTGGCGAGGGCGGTGGCGAGGGCGGTGGCGAGGGCGAGGGCGGTGGCGAGGGCGGTGGCGGTGGCGAGGGCGGTGGCGAGGGCGGTGGCGAGGGCGGTGGCGAGGGCGGTGGCGAGGGCATTGGCGAGGGCGGTGGCGAGGGCGGTGGCGGTGGCGAGGGCGAGGGCGGTGGCAAGGGCGGTGGCGAGAGCGCTGGCGAGGGCGGTGGCGAGGGCGGTGGCGAGGGCATTGGCGAGGGCGGTGACGAGGGCGGTGGCGGTGGCGAGGGTGGTGGCGGTGGCGAGGGCGGTGGCGAGGGCGGTGGCGAGGGCGGTGGCGAGGGCGGTGGCGGGGGCAGCGGCGAGGGCGGTGGCGGTGGCGAGGGCGGTGGCGGTGGCGAGGGCGGTGGCGAGGGCGGTGGCGAGGGAGGTGGCGAGGGCGGTGGCGAGGGCGGTGGCGAGGAAGGTGGCGAGGGCGGTGGCGAGGGCGGTGGCGAGGGCAGCGGCGAGGGCCGAGACGAGTGCGGCGGCGAGGACGAGAGCGACGGTGGGGGCGGAGCACGGAGGCGCGAGCGGGGAACGAAATGGGCGACGCGGGCGTGGGCGGCGGCGTGGGGCGGGAGGGCCGCGACCTCCTCCCGCGGTGTGGCCGGGGCCGTTGCGGAGGCGTGCGCCGGCGGGCGTTCCCAAGGTGTCAGGTGGCGCCCAGGCCGACGCGCCTCGCGGCGCAAGACGGCGGCCGCCGCGACCCCGAGGGCCCAGGAGAACTAGCGGCGCGCGGCGCACCAAAATGCTTCTCAAAATACGATTTCCCACCACACCAGGGGAATTGCGGTGGCGTGGACGAAGCAGGCTTTCTCTTCTCCTGCTTCTTCAGCCTCTCCCTGTCCAATTGCTTTATCATTATACGAATCGTGTCCTCATCACTATTCCATCAAACCCGCTCATTCAAACTGTGCTGTTCAGTGTACATTTTTACTACAGTCCCGTTTCCACAACACGTTCCGAAATTATGAATGCATAATTAATGGACAACTATCCTTAATATTTTCAATGGTGTTAATCTACTGCCATGTTACCGAAGGCGTGGATAAATAGACAACGGTTAAAGGAAAATGGTTAACGTTAAATACACAGTGCTCCTCTATTCTCAATTAAACAATCAAAATTATATCTAAATACAACTTAAAAGGCAAGTTCTAGCACATAAGATGAGGATGAAGTAATTAACAGCCTGTATATAAGAGTTACATTTGCCCTACGTTACTGTGAAGGCAAGGGTAATGACGAAAAGAATAACATTTTTCAAATTCAAGAGACATTAATAATTTATTTGACCAAAAAGCCATAATTCCTTAATTGCAAAGGTAATTAAAATAAGCAATAACTCAAAATGCACTTGTAAATTCATAGCAGATTAAACTGGATTAAAATTGCACACAAGATGTTAGGTTAAACATGATTAATTCAATGAAATGAAATTACTAGAATAATACAAGTTTTTACTTCTCTTCGTTTTTTCTCGTCCTTGGAGAGGGAACTCTACAAGGCGCCTGGTATGGAAACTCACCTGAAACAAACAAGAAGAAATCCCATTAACAAAATAAACACAAGAGGAGTCCCTTGAGCACTTTATTTTTTATAAATTCACCAAAATAAAGTATTATTACGTTATAACTGTTAACATTTTACAAAGACCTAATCCTAATACATTGCCCATTGAATTGCTACTAAACTGAAATAGACGTCGGAGATCCGAATGATGCAGTATTTGTTCTACATTGTGATCTCCAATTTAGTGATTGTTTATTCATTAATAAAAATCGAAATATCTTAATATTTGGAAAGCAGATCACATTGAACAGTAAATTATTTGTTTTTTTAATTTTGGAAAACTGAAGGAAATTACAAAAAAAGAATGTTACGTACATATTCCGTACAACCTATTTTGTTTAGTCATTGCCCTTCATAGTCTTTGACACGTTTCCAGGTCATGAATGGTCATCTAGAATTTCAAGAGTAAATCTTTACTCAGCGAAATCGATTCATCGTCAACAAACAATCAGCCACACACACAACTGGCCTTTCAAGTACTTGACCTAAATTACCTACCCAGTCTCCTCCTGCAATTGAAGCAGGGACAGAGTTTTGAATGCAGCTATTACATGCACAAGCACGACCTAAGAAATAACGGAAAAAACAATTTGAGAAGCGTGTGGAGTTCATACAACTTTGCTTCCGCCTTCTTTCACAAAAACAAAATGCCTACTAAAATCGCATTAGAGATGATTGATGGTTTTAATAACAGTGGAAATATGAGCGTTTCGTCTTCTGCTGAATGCTTTTAAATGACAAAGTATGTAATTAATTTCGTTTACTGTAATGATAATCTTTTCGTCTCCCTAAAAGATGTCTTTAAGATTAAAGTATATATATATATGAACAGCACAGTTTGAATGATGTATATTATATATATATATATATATATATATATATATATATATATATATATATATATATATATATATATATATATATATATATATGAGTACAAGACGAAGCAGAGATCCACAAAATTAACAAAAAAATGAAGAACATGTTGATTATATAATAATAATAATTATTATAAAATAAATTAAAGTTTCAACGAATGGCCATACACAGTAGTGCATTCCACTCCACTGCAGCGTACTCCACTTAGTAATGAAGTATCCAGTAATGAAGTGTACTGCTGCATCTTCATTTACATTGGTAGAATGAACAATAACCTACATGTACGAGTCATTCACTTGTACTTCACTGAAGGGGATAAGGCTGTGCATCTTGGATTAGATATTCACAACTAGTTAAGAGATCTGGGAGGACAATCTAATTTTGGGAACAACAAATCTTCATATTGCAGAATTCAAAGTCACGTAATGTTCTCACATTGATTAGCAGAGCGCCGTTAATCGATTAGTCGATGGATTAAACAAAATCAGGGTTGCGGTATTTCTGAAACTCGAGTTCGATGGTTTGGCGGCAAAAATTTAAAATTATTCTCGTAAAACGCGAGTGGCACTTGAAGGATTATGCAAATATATCTTCATAAATAATCTTATATTTCTGACGGATGACATCTTCCAATTGAGCTCGTAGTAGATACAAACAGGAATATACCGTCCACCCTACACAAACAGGCGCTATTCACGAATGCGGTTGCTAATAGAGCACACAACCTGCAACAACGCGAAGTACTAACTTCAACAGACGCCCCCACAGCCACGCGCGGTGCACCTGCCCGGAGCCGAGGAGCACCTTCTCTCGCGGGGACCTCGACCGCGCCCGCCTCCTCCGCCTCCGCCTCCGCTGCCCGATCCACCATTACGCCGCCTGGGGCGCTTCTAACGGGCCCGGGTCGCGCGCCGGCCCCGGCGGAGGAGGAGGAGGAAGAGAAGGCGACGGTGGTAGCAGGGGAGGTGGCGGTGGCGGTGGCGGTGGCGGTGGCGGAGGCGGAGGCGGAGGCGGAGGCGGAGGCGGAGGCGGAGGAGGAGGAGGAGGAGGAGGAGGAGGAGGAGGAGAAGGAGGAGGAGGAGGAGGAGAAGGAGAAGGAGAAGGAGGAGGAGGAGGAGAAGAAGGAAGAGGAGGAGGAGGAGGAGGAGGCGGAGGCGGAGGCGGCGGAGGTGGAAGCAGAGGTGGAGGTGGAAGCAGAGGTGGAGGTGGAGGCACAGGCGGAGATGGAGGCAGAGGCTGAGGTGGAGGCGGAGGCAGAGGCAGAGGCGGAGGCGGTGGCGGAGGCGAAAGCGGAGACGGAGGCGGAGGCAGAGGCGGAGGCGAAGGCGGAGGCGGAGACGGAAGCGGAGGTGGCGGCGGCAGAGGCAGAGGCGGTGAAGGCAGCGGTGGTAGCAGAAGAAGTGGCGTTGGCGTAGACGGAGACGGGGCGGAGGCAAAGGATGGTGGCGGAGGCAAGGCCGAGATGCCGTCGATTGCTGCAGCGTTAGCTGAGGCGGAGGCGAAGACGGAGGCGGGGGCGGCAATGTAAGCGCTGGCGCCGCGTTGGAGACCGCGGCCTCAGCGGCGACGGAGGAGAGGGGACACGGGAACTGAGACGGAGCGTAGAGGCGACGCGAAGCATCATACTGATGCATTTCACTGGGGAAAGGGATTTTCCTGGCTTTTAATCAGAGACAAATGCAAATCAGGAGCGAATTCCGAAAATATTTCAGAGACAGGTGCGATTTCCCTGCAGACATTCCTCTTCCCCTCCCCGACATGTTTTGGAAAAACTAATACAATAAATAATAAAAACATAGGTTACATTTTTTAAAATAATTTCATCGTAATGGGAATTTGGATGTGATCCGATCAGTAGTTGGAATCTGTTTTGAATCAATTAAGTGCAATTACGAAAAAATGTTAAATTGTGGAGATGCCTTGTGCTTCCACGTGCCCCCCATCCTTTAGATCTTGACGGAAATGAACACATACTTTATATGACGACCAAACATTAGGAAATACATATTAGACAACGCTTTAAGATTCTACGTATGAGAGTATTACAGACTGTGAAAGCGAAAAGGCAGTGCATCCTACGATTAGGAACAATGCAGACAGCGCATTGTAATAAAAATCCTCCGCAAAATGAACATTATCAACAAGAATAGAAGATCGGGAGAATACGAAGGTTCAAGGAAGAGGACCATCTTTAGCCTATCGAAGGTATAATTTAAAAATAATTTAAAATACGGTTTGCTATCAGCCATAAAATTAGAGGGAGACCGAAAATTGTTCAGTATACGAGAAAATAATTTGAAAAGAAAAAAAAGTACGATTTGAAAAGCAGAAGAAAAAGTAGTAGTACACAGAGAAATTTTGGAGAAGGGTGGGGGAAATAGCAATAAAACAATATAATGAAACAAAAAGTTAAAGGAAGCGCCATGGGCAGTGGCCATTACCGAACTTTATAACAGGAAACAGCAGCCATGAAATCCACGAGCAACATACGCGAGCTGACACTGGGAAGGCAATACCAACAGCATCGCGAAGGAGCGCAAAACCACGAATACTGAACGAAAGCTCTGGCAGCGACGTTTAATGGTAGCGGTGCCGTCAGAAGGGGGCGCGCTGTTGTTGTTGTGGGAACAGCGCAGGCGTAAGCGGTGTCAGCAGGTTGCGGAAGTGCAGACACAGAAGCGCACAAAGCGTTTAACATCAGAAGTGAAGGATGCTGCCGGAAGCTGTTACATGAATGGTTGTAGCAAATTGGACTTGGGAGAAGTAACAAAAGAATGACGGCGGAAGATGCGGTTGTGGAGGTTGCGATCGACACTGACGGCACGACGAGAATCGTGCTGTGGGAGGAAACTGGCAATAACTCTACCAACAAATCACAGTCGCGCAGACAAAACCGATGTACAAAACGATGCCAAGAACTGTCGGCGGAACTGCAGGAATTAGTAAACAAGATCCTGTTAGACGGGTGTTCTGGTTGTGCCAGGTCTGGAGATGAGTATTCGTTTGCTTCACAACGCATCCTTCAGTTCGCCTCCACGTACAGTCGCTTTACCGATTGATGTAAAGACCGAGATGAGCAATGTCTTAAAAAATATTGCTGTGAAATACCATAAAATGTAATTAAAGAAAATTTTTTACTGTAGACTTCATGTACGCATCGTACTGTGAACATTTTTCAAAGAGAATAATATAAATTGGATGGGATGGATGCAACGTTTTGAGAGAAAACGCCTTTCAGAACATCTTTGGATTACTATTACGGTTGTAACCATGTAAAGACTAATTATGGGAGGTGAAAGGTAAAAATAAAAGAGGAGTAGACAAACGCACCAGGAGGCACTCGAACCCCTGACCCTTTCAACCGAAGCTGCAAGAGCGCACCTGCTAATGCGATTTAGGTTTCAAAGGCGACATTCCACAGATAATAGCACACAGGATAATGGTAAGAATAAAGTATCAACAATATTCGAAGCAAGCAGAAGTATCTTTCCGCGTGATCAGACAGAGAGCGGGGAGAGATGGACGGGAGTTCAACAAACAGTGCTACACATGGTAGGTAGGGCCGAGGTCACTGCAGGGCCGAGCAAAAAGGGCGTGGCTGGGCGGTAGGGACGAAGGCCGGCAGGGCAGAAACATGAGGCGAGATAGACTGAGCGGGGCTAGGACGAGAGATGCAGAGCTAGGTGGCTGCAGAGTAGGTGAGTGGGACGAAGTCGGACCGGGTGGGTTGAGCGAGGAGAGGCCACGGACGGCCTCGATGGGGCGGAAGTTTGCAGAGCGGTAGGATGGGACGCGTCGGCTTGGCGGGGCAAAGCAGCTGGGCGAGGCGCTGTGGATAGTGTAGAGCGTTGCGGGACGTTTGATTAATTAATTAATTTTGTTCATGGGCGGTGCGCTATCGCTCAACTGCTATGGCCATTGTTCTCCTAAGTTCGCGGCGGCGATGGTGTAATGGTTAGCGTACTGTTGTACCCAAGTTTGCGGTTTCAAACCCGACCGAAGCCGTGGATTTTTCAGGGCGAAAAAATCCTTCGTACGCCTTCCTTCGGAGGGGAAGTAAAGCCGGCTGTCCCATGTTAGTAGATTTACTTGCATGTAAAAGATCCTCAAGCCTAAATGACGCCTCTGAGCTAAATTCTAATCGCCTCTTTCTCGCCCAAGAAATACCTCCTTTCTCTGCTAGTTGGTGAAAGGAGCGTAGCGAAATTTGCGTGGTCAGACGGAAGAGCGGGCCTGATGGCCCGAGTCTCCCCACGTAAAAATAAGGCAAATTCAATTCAATTCAACTCAAAAGTGTAGAGAATGTGAAAACCCGGGTGGTAGTGGTGGTGCACCTGTCCCGCCAGAATAAGAGTTCTGATGCCCACCTAAATGCGCACATGCGGGAGTTGTCCCTTCCTAGAATCTCTGCCCCTGTTGAACAGCCCCGGCTGGAACAAGACTAAACCTTCGACCGGTGTGACGGAGTAGTATAGTCTGTATGTGTGTGTGTAAGGGGGAGAGGAAGGAAATATAGCGCTCAACTCGTAGCCTGTTTCTTAGGTTACTGCTCCGGCATTCATCTGGTACTGAACACCACGAAAAACTATCCATCAGAACAGACGGTCGCTACAAATATCCAGGCAATTGAATCAACCTTCCTGCGTTACATAAGTAGTATCAAAACCTAGGACCTCCCGGTCAGAGGCACTGCAGTGGTAACAGTTTTTGACCGGAGCCAAGTTAGTTAGGTGGTCCGGCTGGCCTGATCACAACCAGGCTGAGGGGGCGAGGCGTGGAAGAGCGAGCTAGGCGGACGAGGCGGGGCGGGCCGGGGCAGGCAATGGTAGGGCGTGGTAAAGCTGGGCGGTTCGATGTCGGTCCGTGAGGGACAGGATGAGAAGAGGCGTAGTAGGGGAGACGGGACGAAGCGGGGAGAGGCGTGGCAAGGCGGAGAGGGGCGGGACGGAGCAGGGTAAGACGATGTGGAGGGGGGGGCGGGAAGGCTTAATGGCCCAGGGTTCGGGATGGCAAAGCTGGTCGGGGCGATGGCGATTCGTGGGGGGCGAGGCAGGGAGGATGAGGGCGGAGACAGGGCAGATGGGTCGGGGCGGGGCGGAGCGGGGCGGGGCGGAGCGGGGCGGGGCGGAGCGGGGCGGGGCGGAGCGGGGCGGGGCGGAGCGGGGCGGGGCGGGGCATGGCAGGCTGAGTGGGTCAGGGTTGGGTGTGATAAAGCTGGGCGAGGCGATGCCGATTCGTGGGGGGCGGGTGGGGATGTCACAAGGTGGGGAGGATGAGGGCGGAGACAGGGCGGATGAGGTGTGGCAGGGCGGGCTAGGTTTGCGGGGCGGGGCAAGGCAGGCTAAGTGGGTCAGGGTCGGGTGTGGTAAAGCTGGCGGGTCGATGCCGGGTCGTGAGGGACGGGCAAGGCATGGTGGTTGAACGGGCGGGGCGTGGCGGGGCGTGGCGGGGCGGGGCGGAGCGGGGCGGAGCGGGGCGGAGCGGGGCGGAGCGGGGCGGGGCGGAGCGGGGCGGAGCGGGGCGGAGCGGGGCGGAGCGGGGCGGGGCGGGGCTGCGGGCCGGCGGGCGTGGCGTGGCGGGACGGGGCAGGTTGCGCGGGGCGGGGCGGGGCAGGGCGGACTGGGAGGGACGAGGCGGGGCGGGGCGGGCGGGGCAGGGCGGGGCGGGGCGGGAGCGGCATCGCCCAGGGGAGCGCGCGGGGTGCCCGTCTATCGCGCGCGGGCGATCGCCCTCCCGCCCTCGACGGGGCCGGACGACGCGAGCGGATCGCCAGCCGGCGCGCCTCGCGCCTCGTCCCGTTACAAATTACAGTCCGTCGCTTAATAACACGGTTGCTCTTTGAAAAGCTGCGCGCACGCGGCGGCAGGCGCCGCACACTGGGGCAAGTGAACAAAATAACGAACACAAATGTAACAACTATTTTCAACATGCTTTTATTTAAGATTATCTTAAAACATGAAAACTTCTTATTTTAAAACAATCTTTGGAATCTCTATCAACTTCAATCCAAAATAGTTAATGTCTGGAAATGTTGAAGCTTTTTTCAGTCTACTTTGATTTTATTATTAGATCTTTTCTCAAAATCTCTAGTCCGTAAAATATAATATTAATTATTAAATTTTGCTCTTTGTTTTTAGTGAAAATAGACTGCGATTTGTGGAGGAGGAAATGATTTGATTTTCACAATAATCACTTAACACTGCATTGCTATCAGATATGCATGTTCTCGAAGATACATGACTCTAACTCAAGAAAATTTCGATGGACGGAAATTTGGCGTTTAAGAAATGAAGAAAATAAAGCTTACGAAATATTTCCGTAAAGAAATGTAAAGCCGTAGAATTATTTAAAAGCATCCAACTTTTAGATATTGAGCGAGAGAAGAGGAACTGTTTGTTGTAATAATATATAAGAGGATCGGAAGAGCATAAAAAAACGTATTTCGTCTTGAAATGTAGGAAAACGAGACAATACAAAGGCAACCAGATATTGGTGTACCGCAGTGTGGTGGTGTACCTCAAAGGTTTAAATATAACAAGCATTACAGCGAATTTCAAACTTCTCGCATTATGTTAAAACAAAAAACGTTAAGAAACACATAAACCTTTTAAACGTTCTATGAAAAACCTAATTTGATAATGTTCAATTCTACATATCTTTTATTTTCACTTATTCATACGCGCCGTTTAATTGTTTGTCAAATTTTATGTTGGAAATCACGAAAAGCAACAGGCGTTCTTGGTGTGTTTGGGCCCACTGTGCACTCCGTGCCCGTCCTCGCCTGCAGCGCGCTCCCGGTTGCGTCCCCGCGCCGCCCCTCGCAAGCTTCTCTGCCATTCCCTTCCAGCCGTCTCTGCCACTCAAACTGCCGAAACCGTTTCGCGTGATGTGACCATTTCCACGTTGTATAATTTAGTAGTTTATTATTTCTTGAAAAAAGGTGTTATTTCTTGAAGAAAGAACCAAGCCATCTTGTCAAGATTTGATCAGAGGTACCTGGTGATCAATATGTTGTATGACAATACGATTATTATTATTATTATTATTATTATTATTATTATTATTATTATTATTATTATTATTATTGACGTATAGGCCATGACCAAGCTAACGGTTAACGTGTGTAATTTTTACAGCATCAACTGTATCCCTCACTATGAGAGAGTTGTTACGCCGTGAAGAGTGAATTATGAGATGATAGGATGATGATGAGGGGTGAAGGGACAATCACAAATACGACCACGTCTACGCAGGACTCGAGCCCGCAGCTCCCTCGGCTCAGACGACAGCTGCCGGAACCGTTTGCTCCACGGGGCTGACTTTTATTATTATTATTATTATTATTATTATTATTATTATTATTATTATTATTATTATTATTATTATTATTGTTATTGAAATTACTACACTTCGAGGCAAGGTATCCAAGGTAAACCATCTTCTCCGTATGTGGAGATTGTCTAAAATCAATGGGAAGGAGGGATACGAGTGGGAAGAATCATGCCATCAATAGCCCGTAAGGATGGGATTGGGGACGGGATTGGGAAGGAACGTTCTCGCGCGGTCCAGGACCCGTTCACTAGGGCATTGCTCCTGTATCCGCCTTGAAGTGATTTGAGAAAACCACGGGTGAAACGACCAGGGCAAACATGGCCGAACGAATCGGTCGGTTCTAGAATTGCCTTTGAGGGAGTTGCAAAAAGTGAAATGTTTTTTAATGGATTCGTTCGTCTCTTTCGGAGAGTGTTTTTGTAGTTCTATGTTATGTTAGCTAATATCAAAATGAGTTACATCAGTTTTATTACCTAGAAGAGTTCTCACAAGTATGTTACTACACTTCTATTCTTCTTCTTCTTCTTCTTCGAGCTAATTCAGCTGACCAGCGGTTAGCCTTTGCGCTCTGATTGGACGCATATTTGACCACACTAGACATTAACACGTTGGCTCCCCTGATCTGTAATCAGCAGAACGCAAGGCCCTCCGCGACAATACATATCCGAGAGATAAGGGACAAATATCCATTCGAAAGTCGAGACTCGAACCCGCGATCCTTCAGACCGAGGCACACGCTCTAGCCACTTTGGTCATCCAGGTCGGATGTTACTATAACTACGACATATCCTAATATTTCCGCAGTTACGTAAACATAATTGGAAAAAACACGAACGCAACTGTTTTCGTTTTAAGTTTAGTGCGACGATAGAATGGATAGGAATGACTGTAAAATGCCAGTCGACACCAGGCGGGGATTCCTTGTTCTTCGAACTTTGATCTTGTTCCCAAAAAGATTCTTGTTAGCATAGAAAATAGTTTTTCACGATGTATTTTCCTAACATCAATAATGATTATCTCAAAATTAGGAAACTAAATTTTCATAACTGTGATTATCGCAAACGCGCAACGTCTAGAACAATACAATTACTTGAGGCGAGAGTAGGAATGAGGTAGAAAATAGGACTCCACATCTCCACCTCCACCACGGGCGAGTTCACAAATCTTTATTGAACGTGTTTATTTCAAAAGAAAATCATAAGAATATAAATGCGTGTTCATAAAGAGAAATAAACTCAATTTCCTTGCCATTAACTTTTCAATTGAATGTAATATTTTATATTTTCGCAAGAAACATTATTAAAAGAAACACATAATTTTTTTATACAAGTAGGAACGGCGAGAATCTGGTAACGTACATTTTATATCACTTAGCTCAGTGCAATTAACGATAAATACTATATTTCGAAAATATGTTTATTATTGTAGCATATCATTTTATCAATGTCGTTATAAATTCTACTGATATTATGAAATGAGGAGTGAGGTAACATTTAATATGCGAAGGCAATGTTCCAAAATATGCATTTAAAGTTTGAAATTATTTTGAAAAACATTTTATTAAGTTTTTTAAACATGGATATACTCTTGAAATTAAAACATTAAACCAAAGATTCGCAATATACATATTTTTGTAAAATATCGAATATTGTTTCAGGAACAACACACTTTAGTAACAAAATATTTTAACATGGCGTTTACACAGCACCTGCTCGTTCCATAAAATTATTATTAGCTGCCTTTCATACCACACATGCTTCAGTTGAAATATGTGTAAAGCAATACCTGCATGCTGCAGCATATATAAATTCCTTTGCATTCCTCTGAACGACGTGGAGGAAAAGATTTGAAAGAAAAGAAAAACAACGCACAATATACCAGAATCCTAACCCAGTGTAAAATGATGTAAGACTATAATCTTCATTTGAATTACTCCCCAAGACGTTCCGATGTGTGAGTTCATATTTTTTAATAAAATTTGCTCATTTATTCACTGTGACTAGGAATTTGATAATGCAGACGTTGTGCTCTTGGGCAAAACATATAGTACGTATTGCGACAATTTATACAAATGGTTAAAATTTTCTATGAGAAACGTTTTGAATTATTGTCCTTCATTATTTATTACTTTGTTAATAACCAAAGAAAGATTGTGACATAATAGGTATTGCGTAGTTACGAAACGTTAATAATGCAAACATTCTATAATGCAAAAGTGGATAAAATTATTCTCTTGATCAAACGTACCTCCTAATTAAACGTCAAGAAATGATATCTAGTTTTCTAATAAATATACATCAGAGAAGTTATGTGAAAATAGGGAAACCATAATAGTCGTGAATTTTTAGACTGCTGAAAGTTGTAATCGTCTGATCACAATATAGAGAGCATGCATAAGCTGATAAAGTCATGCATGACATTTCATTCTGAAAGCTGGCATTATTAAAGTTTGGTAACTATTTCTAAAACCTTATTTTACTTCTAGAGATATGTTCCCCGTTGTTATTTCCTCTCAGTGTGACAGACTTGAGTTCACCGCGATTTGCCACCTTGTGTCCAGTCCTTCCTTCCCGCCCACCGCAGGTCATTGCATCGCGGCGCCAGGCAGCAGATAGGGGCGCGAGGCGAGGAGCGCGCCGCGGGCAAAACGCCGTTCTTTCGAGGCTACTTTACGAGTCAAAGGTATCTCCGGAAACATCGCGTCCGTAGCCGGAGCGTGCCGGCCGCCCCCGCCTTCCTCGCCGCCCCTCCGCCCCCCACGGCTTCCCTCCCAGTCTCACCTACCTCGCCCTCTCCTTCACTGCTCCCATCGCCTCCCCCCCCATCACCCCCGCCCGCCTACGGGCGTCCCCAGTTTCCGCTTCCCCCCCCCCATCCCCTCCCCTTCTCCCCCGCTGCCCCTGCTCGGCGCGCGCGGCGCCGGTCTCCGCTTATCGCCGGGCATACCTGAGCGGGTGTTGAACGAAATACTGGCGAGTGCGTGGAGTGGACGACCGGCCCCGGCGCCTCCCGAGAAGTGCACTTGCACCGGCAACGGGAAAGAAGCGGCCGGCGCCGCGCGGCGTTTAAAATAGGGAGTTTTAGCGCCAGGCGTAAGGAGATATCCTTAAACTCTATTGATCACGTGACTAACGCCTTCATAAGGTCGTAATGAACAACGTTCATAAGAGCAATTGCGGCATTGCGTTATGCATTATAACAAAGGAAGCATTTCAAGCGTTGAACAGAGAAATAGCGTAATATATCAAAGAGTGTAGGCTTGTGGTGAGACATTTAAAACACGTTACGAGTCAACAGACCAGCAAATACACATTGTGCAAGGAGTTTTAGATTTTGAATCTGCTTTTCTTGAAAATATAGGAAGTACCTTAAAACAGCGTTCGTTATGAGCATAACACATAACCTATCCCGAAGATATGATTTGAACTTCTTTTTCGCGAATTTCTTTCCTGTCACCTCTCCAACATATCCCGTTAATTTTTGCCAGCGTTGTGGAGTTCGTAAGGAATAATTGTAACTGCCTTACATACGAGAATTGGTTTATTAGAGTTGGAAAAAACAACTTTTCCTGTTTTTAGGCGGCCATTTTGCCGCTTGTAAGGTGCCCGTAGAGACTCCCACAGGCGTGCACTATTTATGAAGGTATAAGGTCGTACCTTAGGCCTAAGGTAAGACGTTATGACTTCGTCTGTCACGTGACTGTTAGTGCATAACGCCGCTACCTTATGCGTGGCGCTAAAACTCCCTAATAACGAGCCACTTCGAACCGCAGGCACAAGGAGGAAATTAAATGAACGCACTCACCGTACTTTATTGTATCGTCTCGTCGTATCATTTCGTCGCATTTTATGCGTGAAAGAACGAATACTTCATTTTTACTAATGTGCGTTATATCGGTGATGTGGTTAGATAAAATGAATTATTTGAAAAACATAATTTTATTCGCTGAGAAAGTTTATGAATAAAATAAGTACTTAATCTAGCATACTTTATAAACTCCCATAAAAGTTAAACAGGGCAATAAAATAACAAAATAGGGATTCATTGACATTATTTATTGATCACTTACTGTTATAAAGCGACACACTTTCGTTGATTCAATACAACATATGACGGTTTTATTGTTTAATTTATATACTTGCGCAAAAATAGCTATGTTATGGAATACAAAAAATTGTGATCATTGATAAACGACAATATTGTTTTAAGATCTTTCCTGTGGCGATGTTGGATATATTTCGACCCTTTCATTTTCTTTGAATCTCCAAATTTACGGTTCTTAAGCTCTAACCTCTATCCGATACAAAATCCTAGCCGAGAACCCAATATGGCAGGTTATTACGTAATACCACACGTAATCGGGGCTATTGGTTTAAATTCCGCGATCTGGCCCAAAACTGTTCCCCGGTGTAGCTGGAACTCTCCGGTGGCACATGTAAAAGCAAACACGGAATAGGAAACTGTTCGGGGTTTGGATTTAGATCAATACGCCGCAGAAAGGGCAGTAACCGCCCACTCCACCGCCCGCGCCCACCCCAACTACCCGCCGCCCACCCGCTCCCTTCGCCGACCTCCCCCATTGCCCGCTGCTACCCACTAGCCATCCTCCGCCCACCCACCGCCACCCCCGCCTACCACCCACTGTTCATCTCTCTCCCCCCACTCCCCCCCACTGCGTCGCAGTGCATCCAGGAGCGGTCGTACCCGCGGCCGATTAATTAGCTCCATCGCGTGGAGCCGATATCAAATTAACACCTCGCTTCTATCGATGGTTCGCTTTGTGCCCCCGATTCCCGTCTCCAATAAACATCGACTGAGTAATGAAAGCGTGCCAAGAGTTCAGATTCTGTTTCGGGAGTTAATTCCCAACCTCTTGCCTCTGTGGGAGGCGGTACTGAATGACGTTAATTACTTACTCCAATAATAACTGGACGTTTGTGATCGAATGTTTGGTGTTCATTAAGATCACGTGGTTTTCACATGTTATTTGAAGTACTGAAGGATAATCTTCGATTTCACGTTTTGGGATCTGTTTGGCGAAAAGCAGAATGAAATGTAAAGGATGAAAATAGCATTCGTCGAGAACGTTCTTACATATTTGAACAAACAAATTCACATAGACATTGCTCGCTTTCATTACTTTACTCACAATCCATTTATACGCTTTGTAGTCCGATTTCCTTCTCCCCAATGAGCACCAACTAAATAATGAAAGCGTGTCAAGAGTTGGGATTCTGTTTCGGGAGTTACTATGGGATACAATGCTGATTGTCCTTAATTACCAACTCTAATAATACGTGGGTGTTTGTGGGCGCGTTAGGCATTCATTAAGTTTTAATGAATTTCATAGCGTCATTTGAGATATTAAACCAGAATATTTGTTTTACACTATGAGGTTGGTTTGTTGACAAGCAGAATAAAATGCAAAGAACGAAAAGGGCAATTGAAGATAACGTTTTTACATAACTGAACAAATACGATCATGATTCATTGTCTGCAGTGTATTAGTTTCCTTTGATTCAGTATTACACTTTACAATAGTTTCCTCCTCGCTTCAAAACTTTTATCGAATAATAAAATATCTTAGTTGAAAAGTTATGTTGATTATTACAATATCGTTTTTATTTTCCAGTTAACACCTGAAAAAACAAACACAAATTCTGGAAACAATGATGTCATTAAATTCATTTCTAATTCCACCTTTCCAAACTGAAATCTATTTCTCAAATGCTTGAGCCTCACAGTCATGTATGTTTGCATGCACCTCAAATTCGTCTAATCTAAACTTCAATAATTAATTTGGTAAACGCCTTCCGCAAGACATATCATACCGCAGCGATCAACATATTATCTCTTCGTGAAAAATCCTTATTTTCTCTATCAAAAAAATTATTTCATCAAGTTCTTTAAAAGAAGCTGTAAGCTACCCACCTAACACGTTTCTAAAGCACCTGCAACCAGAACGACGAATTTTCAAACAGGTTGGAAACATCAACGTTCTATGCGTCGTAAGTAAGGGGAAAAGAAAAACAAACTGAATGTATTACGAAGGAAACCCGATGTTTCAAAATTTTATCAACACGTCAATCTTAGATTCAAAACCAAGAAGTGACATTTTCCACTTTT
This sequence comes from Gryllus longicercus, assembly GCA_038098605.1. Taxonomy (NCBI): domain Eukaryota; kingdom Metazoa; phylum Arthropoda; class Insecta; order Orthoptera; family Gryllidae; genus Gryllus; species Gryllus longicercus. The sequence goes on from JAZDUA010000374.1 coordinate 941,882, forward strand.
ACTTATCTCAGAGTCGTTCTTTCCACGCAAAGTATTACCTTCTAGAATTACAGGTATATCTCACTCCAGAAGCGAAGATGCAAAGTTACACGTGGAAACGGTACTTCTGAATATATTAACTGGCAGTAGCGTGCCTTCGCGCATGGCATACGAAACGTTTCATGAATATTTCTAGCGCGTTAACAACTGACTGAATAAAAGCTCTAACAAACTCGCTGCCAATTCAATTTCTTCGGCATTAAACGAGTTGTCCGGCCCGCAGCTCATCAAGAGCCCAACGAGCGGCGTGTATGCTTCGTTGCTGCCCTTTGCATAGGGAAATGGAGGGGCCATTCGGCCGGCACGCCGATGAACTGCAGTCTATCACGCGGTGCAGCGTCGATTTCCGAAGCTCGTGTGCTGCTGATGAACAACCCCGCAATCGCAGAGCTGTTTTGGTGTTGGCAGCGAAAAGTTTTCGTGCGCTTTGGATGACAGTAACAAACAAAGAGTTAAACACACCGATTTATAAGATTTTTTAAATGTTTTTATATCAATCTCGTTGGCACACTGACTTTTGAACTTCCGTTTTTGAATGATATTTATGTCCTCTGAAACGATTTATGTAAAATTAAATTATACCATTTGTCTTTTCAATAAAGATTATTGGTTTTATTTTGATTTTTCTAAGCTGCGTTTGATTTAAGCTGCCCCGCGTGTCAGAACAACTAAAGTGCCATAACCTACAAGCCATCATTTCACGGAAAAAGTCTGAGAAATGATTTCGTAATAAAAGTGGGATACTCGAGATAATCGATTAAAAAAATCTCTTACAGTGTAATTTACGTAAAGCAAGAAACTCCTAGTAAATCTTATTACTTCGCATCTGTTGTACCTATCTGTGGTGAAATGCTGGAATCAACATAGGTTTTCTCGTCTTCTTGTTCAATGTTAAGAAATACTGAATCCATCTGTTTATAAATCAATGTTGATATCAATATCTCATTGACGCAGATGCATATAGTTGAGTAGTAAAGCAACATCATACAAATCCCTAGCGACAGTTGTTGAAAATTATACATTTGCATTATACATATTTTCAGTTCATAAATAGGTATTTGACTAGAACATCTTTAGCCTTTTATCCAGGGCAGTAATATTATTTGATGCAAAGTTTTTATATCATTACATAACTGACATCGTGAAACCATTTACATTGTCTTTCCTTAATCAATGAAGGCATTGTATAATTATTGATATATTTCTCTCAGATGTTGGAGGCTTTACTCATCTGATCATAATCAAAATCATCTTTAGAAGTATATTGTAAAAGTAAAAGTATATAAGTTGATTTGCAACATTAAACGGTCGTATCACGAAAAAATCTTTACTTCTTACAAAACAAACATTGAACTGGAATTGCCATGTCTTTACGAGCACTTATTTTATTTAATGTTACCGTCGTTGACAAGAAATAAGGAATGTACACCCAAAGAAACCTTGACGCTTCGGTGGAGTTTACATAACATGCGCACCCTGTGATTAGATGCAGCCCATTGGAGGAGAACAAAATTGCACGATTTTTTGTGTGTTTGTAAAGTCCGCACCACAATACTCTTTCTCAGACACCACTGATTTCGATGGCGCACTACTAGCACTTCTAAATACATTAGTTTACCGATACTAGATAACACATTTCAACTATCATTGGCATTTTCGAGAAATATCTTTACAATACTGTTCTTCGAGATCAGCGCTCCATCCGTTTCATCCCACTTCACTTCTTTATTCTTTATTTACACAAGTCTTCACCATTGCACACAATAAATCCCGAAAATTGTAGGAAAACATAATTTTTCACAAAATTTCTTCAGACGCACAACAATCAAGAAATGCATCGAGAAAGTACTTCCCACAATCGATTCTTAAAGACCATTCAATTAAATTAATTTTAGGTTAATACTTAATACAAGCATGTAATGTAATTTCTTCTACTTGTAGCAAGCACGTAATTGAATATTATCAAATCAATCACTAAATTTCATCCTTAATGAATTTGAAATAAAAACCATGATACCATAAATTGACAGCTGACCTGAATTGGACGTATATTTTCCTCTTTGCCATTGTCTCTTTACCAGAATTCGGCATCGAATGTGTCCCCACCCGCCATCAACATAGCCATTCTCCATCAACATAGACTTCACGCTTTGATTCGGCGCGAGACGGAGGGACAGTGGGCCAAACCCACTCCCATTATGAGCATACAAAATTTTCTACAATTTCCATGGGAACTTGTCATTTAACAACAGGGAGTCATTTTAAGCAAAATTACATCAATTTAAAATTATTTCGCTCACTTCAAAAGAAAACTTCCGATAAACGTATTACAGCCCTTAATCACCTCAAATAAAGAGATTAATCTTACAAATCATGCATTTCTTCGCCCTCCATCTCCACAAAGATGATCATTCTAACACTTGACACATGTTACCTTATACATTTCCCTTATACGTTTACATCAATCCTTTTCATTTTCTATTTTTGTTAATTTATTCGAGACGACGCACGACTTTAAGGTGCGTTTTTATATTCTTGCCAATTGCCGTTTGCTGGGTCTCAAATGTTTTAATAGAAGCTGAGAGGGAATCTGTATTAATCAAGAGAAAAAGAAAATTGATTTTGAAGGAAATATGCGATTTATCACGAAGAGTGTTTGAATAACCTTTTGAGCTTTTAAATCTATAGATAGGTTATTTATTAAACATTTAGAAAAGTTTCAAATTGTATATTAAAATTAAATTATATGTTCAAATCGCTTTCAAAAAATGTTGTAGTATCTGCCAAACTTCAGTTATTAAGTTATTTTTAAATAATGTTTTTAATACTAAGTACTGATTTGTATACTATACTTTTTATCATGTTCATTTTACACGTGTTTAGGGCTTAAATGGTCGAGCCTCACATTATTATATAATATAATATTTTTTATAATATAATATAATATTTATTAGGCTACAATTGGCTGATTGCCAGGTGGTAGCCATAACCCTACAGTTTTACAATATATGAGCATTTATAATATTAATATAGTGTTATTACATAACATTAATATAGTGTATTATTCGTATTATTATTATTATTATTATTATTATTATTATTATTATTATTATTATTATTATTATTATTAATATTAGAGTTAGTATTATAATTGATTGGTCGTTTAGGTCCGTTTCTGAGCAGTGCGAAGAGAAGCTTCGTAACCGGTTACTGGCAAAAACGCCCTGGGAGGCTGAGCACAAAGGGGCGTTTCGAGGCTGAGATGACGCAGCGCCCGCTTGCTTTCCCGAGGGGCGGAACGCGGGCGGCGCGGACCTCGCGGCACATGTCGTCCGCGGAGGCGGGAAGCGGAGACGCGCCCATATGGGAATTCCACTTCCCAGATATGCAAACGCACAACTCGATTTTTTCTCCTCGGACGATGGAATTACACTGACAGTATACGACGGGGGAAATAACTTAAGGATTGTCGGAGCGGGAGAAAGAACCTAGACAAAAGATACCTTAGAGAGGCTGAAGGATTTTGGCGGAGAAATAACAGGATAATAGAACTAGTATATTGGGACTGAAAGTTATCCATCACTCGCCACAAACTGCTTCGGATGAAATAACTGGATAATAGGAATGACAGACCGGGAGAAATAGTGTTGAGTGTCGGTTACTCTCTGCACGACGCAGTGCGATGCTCGTGGAGTAACTGGATAACACGATTGGCCGACCTGGCGCAGTCAATTTCGGAGTGGCAGTTACCCTACGCCAAGCACGTGTCGCGTGGGAGGCAGGGGTTGCAGAGTTTGTGAGCGCTCTACGTATTCAGCAAAGCGTTGCGGCGAGTCGCGGTTGCGCCGGTCTTGTGGCTCGCTCCCCTGGAGCGCTGGGAACCTCGCGACCGCAACCTGCCGCAGGTGACAGCGCGCCACATGGCGCAATCGCTGCCACTGGTCGCACGCAACCACTGAGCGACGTCGGTAAATGGCCCCCGGAACAAGACGTCTGTTCACCGATTGTCTAAGGAGTAAGGATGGGATCGCAGTTATGAGAGAAGGCGCTCCATATTCTCTGTACCATCCTTTCTCCCTAATAACTAGGGGGCGAATTTTAATGAAATGTCATTTTTTTTCTTTCAACTTAAGAACAATACCGTTTAGTATAGAAATTCATTTTATGTTAGAGGGAAACGAAATGACCCACTTTTATGTCATTCTTTTGCATTTTTCGTCTATTTCGACTAATAAGTAATTTTTTACCTTGTTACGTCATTTTTACTGCATTTTGTGTTGATTCCATCAATTTTAATTTCATATTAATGGTACCTGATTCAAACAATATTAACGAGGTGCAACAAAAGTTCACCACAAAATTCTTCAGTACCCTATTCGATTTCTTCGTTCTTGTATTGTAATGTCTGCCGTTGTGAGTACTCTGTAATTTAAGGTTCCTGTGAAGTTTTATTGCGCCATCGTCAGTTCGGCGATAAATGAGGGCAGAGATTTTCTTTTAAAGAACACCCCAAACCCAAAGTTTGCGAGCTGAGTTCACTTCAACAAAAGGAAGCCTCGCTTACCTCAGTAACATATCCAACATCTTGAGTTGTTCGTGTGAAGTGGTTTTGATATATTTTTTTATGTCAATATTCTTTGTTTTTAATTAATTTTAAAAGCATTTTAATGGCATTATTGATCATTTTTGGCAACTTTTTAGGTCATCAAAATTCGCTCCTACTAGTTACACACTAAAGCAGATAAAGGTTTTGTATGATTTATGTGACACTACCCAAATAAAACCCCGTAAAGACTGATGGATCATGCAACTGCTAGAAATGACACCAAAGACATTTCGGATTTTAAGATGAAAAATATAAACTTTGTAAATTGTACTACAAGACTGTAGCAGGGGCTCTTGCAAACAACAGTCGTTAGGTTGCAACAAACGTTACCAACGTCTATAAACCCCAAAACGGAAAGTTCTAGAGCCTTAAAAGCCTTTTTGGATTTTGAGTTGGAACTTCAAAATGAGATATTTTAAACCTTCGATTACTGTTTTGGAGGTGTAGCCTTCGTGGATATCTGTAAAGCACAGTACGGGTGATCAGAAAAGGTATAATCGGAGAATCGATGAACACTAAAATAGTTTAATTGATATTATCTGCAACTTAATCGTACGTAACTTAAGTTTTTCTCTTGGTTAACAAACGCTTACAAATATTAGTATCTTTAACACACAATACTGGGCTTTCAGTAACGCCCTGTTCACTTTCTGACCGTTTCAAGTTAGTTCATAAAGGTATTCTCACTTTTGAAACAATGGTTTAGAAAGTGCAGAGGTGTCGCACTTTCGTGCCTAACTAGTACGTTCCATTACGGAGCCTAAGCAAGGGAAATGGCGTACACCTTTAGGAGCTACAAGCCGCTCAGCGAATAAGCCTGTTTTATGGTCAATATAGAAATATAAACATTTCAAAGTGCATATTTTCATTCATCCTCTCATTTCATCTATCCGTATGTTATTAATTGAAGTCAGCAAATAATTATATCTATTGTAATTTATCGGAGACTTTTGGAGAAAATAAACCAGCATTTTATTAATATTTTCCTAATATATTTACTAATATTTGTAAGCGTTTGTTAAGCAAGAGAAAAACTTAGGTTCTTACGATTAAGGTGCAGATAATATCAATTAATTTATTTAAGTTTTCACCGATTTTCCGGTTCTACCCTTTTATAGCTAGAAAGAATGTTGGTTGATTCAATATTTTTGTGCGGCATTTTACGCGATAACACTACTACAACGTGCTCACCCTGCAAGAAAAAATCTTCCAGAGAGTACACAGGTTTCACTTCTAACAAAGCCGTACAACAAAGATTGGATTAGTGTAATTTGTGTGAGATCAGATCAAAAACCTATTATTTTTCCTGACTTTTACTGCAAACTTAAGACAATGGATTTAGACATTTAGAGAGGAGGATATCGCCGTTAATAAGGAATGGTTTTGCTCCCAAATAATTTCGTTTATTTCAAAAACGAACACAGAAGGCGAAAGTGAAAAGAAGAAAGGTGAAAGTACCGAATAGCCTCAATTGTCTGTAAAAAACTCCAAATAATTAAACAAATATGAAACTAATATTAGGCTATTTTTTAATTCAACGCTTGGAATTCTGAAATAAATCAGGAATTAATTTAAACATTGAAAGTTATACTTGCGCTAAATTCAGTAATTTTTGGACCGGAAGAATACCAAGAGAATACCTATTTTGATTTAATTATTGAGATTGGCGGGTGAACGGTCATTCTGTAACGGTCATTAATTTACGCCCTTGCTTTGCTTCCCCATCATCATCCATTTTCAATGATTACTACCTAACAATATCCTCGGTTATTAATCACAATTTTGATTAATTTTGTAAATAAAGGTCTCCCAAAATTTCACATTTCTCTTAAAGCAAATTGATACATTCATCATAAGAATATCCAGTTTAACATGGAAATAACCATGCCCCTAATAGTCAACTTGTTTTTTCTTCTTCTCCGACTAATTCAGAAACTTAAGTAATGTAGAATGAAACGTTAACGAGGAAGAGGCTGGACCACGCGCATGCGCAAATTCCACAAAACACACACTCCGCTAGCGCCGGCCTGGAAGCTCTGCTGAGTGCTGACCCAGGGCGGCGGGGACGTGGAGGGGACGCAACGGTGACGCGGCGGGGACGCGGCGGGGACGTGGCGGGGACGCGGCGGGGGCGCGGTGGGACGCGGCGGGGACGCGGCGGGGCGCGGCGGGGACATGGCGGGGACGCGGCGGGGACGTGGCGGGGTCGCGGCGGGGACGTGGCGGGGACGCGGCGGGGGCGCGGTGGGACGCGGCGGGGGCGCGGTGGGACGCGGCGGGGACGCGGGGGCGCGGCGGGGACGTGGAGGGGACGCAACGGTGACGCGGCGGGGACGCGGCGGGGGCGCGGTGGGACTCGGCGGGGACGCGGCGGGGCGCGGCGGGGACGTGGCGGGGACGCGGTGGGGACGTGGCGGGGACGCGGCGGGGACGTGGCGGGGTCGCGGCGGGGACGTGGCGGGGACGCGGCGGGGGCGCGGTGGGACGCGGCGGGGACGCGGCGGGGACGCGGCGGAGGCGCGGTGGGACGCGGCGGGGACGCGGGGACGCGGCGGGGGCGCGGTGGGACGCGGCGGGGACATGGCGGGGACGCGGTGGGGACGTGGCGGGGACGTGGCGGGGTCGCGGCGGTGACGCGGCGGGGGCGCGGTGGGACGCGGCGGGGACGCGGCGGGGGCGCGGTGGGACGCGGCGGGGACGCGGGGACGCGGCGGGGGCGCGGTGGGACGCGGCGGGGGCGCGGCGGGGGCGCGGCGGGGGCGCGGCGGGGGCGCGGCGGGGACGCGGCGGGGACGCGGCGGGGGCGCGGTGGGACGCGGCGGGGACGCGGCGGGGACACGGCGGGGGCGCCGCCGGGACGCGGCAGCGCGGCGCCGCGGGGCGGAGCGAAATGAACAGACAATTTCATTCCGGCGGGATTGTTGCGGGAGGCGGCGAAGGTCTGTGAGAAAGGACGCGGAAGCGGTGATGGCAGAGGACACGGAGGGGATTGGTGTCGAATTGGCAGAAGAAGATAATGGCGAGAAAGATGGAATGGTGGTCAAGGCGATGGAGGTGAAGGCATTGAGAGTTAATTAATGGGAAGAGGATACACGAACTGAGGTAAAATGACGCACAGACAGTCTTTGATGCAGACAGATGTAGAAATAAAGGGACAAGCAGAAGATGGACATAGTAACTGAGGCTGTGGGAGTGAGAATATGTCAAACTCTGTCAAATAAAGTCAAGTAAATTTGTAAAAATGTCAAACAAAGAAACTCTAGTAGTGCTAGTTGTGCTGATGGTGGTGGAGGATATGGAGGAGAAGGTGGTACTGGTGTTGGAGGAGGAGGAGGTGGTGTTCGAAGTGGTGGTGATGGTGGTGGAGTAGGAGAAGGTGATGGTATACGAGGTGTTTTTGGACGCGACGATGGTGATGGTGGTGGTGTTGGTGGTAGCTGGCGATGGTGGCTGCATTCGCCGTGGCGGTGGCAATGGAGACTGCTTGGGCAGTAATTGCGGCGGTGGAGGCGCTGACTGCGGCAGCGGCGGCGGCGGCGGCGGGGCGTCGCCGGGGCTAGGTCGGGGCTTCCATGCATATTTAAGCACCGCGCACACCCACTCGCGGGGTTTATTTTCGAGACGAGCCCAATTTTTCATGCGACTTTAATAACGCCGGGGAATGCGACGGGCCGAGAAGGAGAGGAGGGCGAGAGGCAAGGAGGCGCTCGAAACGAAAACGAAACAGGAACGGAGACGCCGCTTCCCACGGTATGGCCTCCGGCGACGAAGGCGGCGGGCGTAGCATACTGGAAGAGGACGAGGGAGATCGAGGGGGGGGACGAAGAATGTACGCATTGAAAGGCGATTGTAGTACGACTGGTTCATTTGTGAGATCGAAAATATGAATGGAATGCACGTTCAAGCTAACATCCACGATTCAACATCTCACAAACAACAGATGAATGGTTTAAAATCTATGTTGTCAATGGAAGATAGTTTTTGTTGCTGTGGATTTCAAAGAGAATCTCTATGACATTGTGGTGCGGTGTACGTTGTTAATGTCAATAGCTGAAATCAGACTTAATGACGTACGCTGTTAGTTCTGGGGCGGCTGCAAAACGAAGACGGAGCGACTTTTCCCAAGCCACGGCTGATGGAAGGGCGGAGAAGGAGATGGCGGTGGAGCACACCGAGGCCGAAACGGAGTCCCGCCCGGCGTCTGCCGCTTTAACCAGTGATTAACCGGAGCCCCCGCATTCTTCGCCGGCGGGTACACGTGTACTGGGCCTCATTAGCAGCAGCGGAACGGCTGGACTCCCTGCAGCAAGTGTTAGAATGACGGGCAACACAGACGCCGCGCCCAAGGCGTCGAGTTTTCTCGTCATAAGAAACAACGCAACGTGCCGTGCCGTGACTTCGCCAAATAATGTAATGCCTTCCACACGTATGGGATTTATTCCTTAAATATCTCACGTTGATCTTTCTCATGTAATAATCTCCAAGTGATAAGCTTAGTAAGGATTTTGTAAGGTGCAACATTTTCGGGAAATGAAAATCTAATTAAAACAAAACAATATCCACATAACCTGACCTTTTGCCAACAATTAAAGTCGGAAATTTGTGAAAAATGCATCTACGTTTCAAATGCATCTAAGTTTCAAGAACGAAAAGTTATTTGGGGCGTTATCTAATAAAGCAGTCGCAGCATTCAAGATTCCTGCCGCTTCATTACGACAGCGATAATCTTACACGCATTGCAGTTTATTTTTTATTTAGTCAAGATAAAATAAAATAATTTAAAGCAAATAAAATGTAATTGGTCTTCTTCTTCACTAGTAAGCAACGTACACATATTGAATAAACTTATTTTTGAACCAACAATAACAGGAGACGTTTTGTAACGGAGACGAAACTGTTTTCGTCACTAAAATACATATATTCAGCTTTTAGGTATAATTTGTTTTTCTTTTCTCTCTCCTCTCTCTAAGTTTGTAAACTCACTCTGATCTGTTTGATGTAAACAGTGATACCAAAACAATCAAACAGAAGCAGAATTCCCTACTATTAACAACTTCCACATTCAAACTCCGCATAAACTCACTAGTAATATCAAACACTGGTGAAAAGTAGTGATGAGGATTTGTATTCATAAACTGGTAGTCAATTTATTTGGCCAATTTCATGTATTCATTCATTTTCTTATTTCATTTCCTGTTTACACATTTATTCTAGCTCGTTAAAAACAGGAAGACAATCTTAAAGACCACCTCGCAAGAGAAAACAAATCAACAATGGATTAAGTCAACTCATTGATTCGTTCAGTAGAAACCGTTCGTTTGTGACGCGACGAATTACGTACCACCAAGATGACTCGCTTTTCGCACAGTCAGCAGGGGAAAGACGAGTCGGGCGGATGTTCATCAACACGACCTCCAACGGCCTCCTCAAACCGCCTCGTCAATGAATCCGTTACTCGCGCTCATCAATAAAGCATTCCGTTATCCATTACGACACACTAATTCTGGATTTTGCGTTACATCATCCCGCCCGACCCACTTCCCTCCAGAGGCTGTCGCGCAGCGGCTCCCGAGCCCATGCATGATAGAGGTGAAGTACAACACACGAGCCTCATGGCTAGGCGCGGGACCACGAATCGCCTCCAGGAGGCTCCACACATTCGGTACTCGGCGAGTAGCGAGCGACCGCTCGACAAATCCCGAGTTGTGTGCTTGTTGTTTGCTGAGCGACGAAAATTCGGTGTTCACTCTATCCAACGGGTGTCGGTCTTTTGCATGCATCAAAAGGAAGCGAATAGTTGCCGCATACATTAGTTGTTCGTAGCTGTAGCTCGCTACTCCGCGAACGCCAAAGCTGTGGGGAGCTGCCTAAGGGGAACGCACTTATTTTTTATTATATAGAGTAATTTGCTGCGACTATGGTGTAGGAAAACGAGATTACAATAAGTTTTCAAAACTTTGTCAGGGTGATAGAATGGTACATGTCCATACTCTCAACAGTGAAGTTTAGGCTGTTGAGACTGAAGTCGGCGCCACACATACGGCATTCCTCGAGTATTGAACACCTGCTCGCTCAATCCTGAGTAGCCCAGATGCTCAGCGAATATTCCTTCCTAGGACGTACCTGTTTGGGTACGAACCAACACCGAAAATGTGGCGCTCGGCAAAGAGCAAGCAATTCATCACCACCACACAGGATCCGGCGATCAGTCGCTCGACATTCACCAAATACCGCATGCGTGGCACCGCCTTTAAGTAGCGGATACTCAAGCGACCACGACTATTTTTGGTCATTTTTGCGCCGGCGGGGAATCGAACCCGGAACGGCCTCACAAAAAGGCATCATACCCAATGTCCACAACGCACCCGAATGTTGCCAATCTATCTCACAATCGATAAAAAAATTCATCTACGTATTAGTATATCCCGTGTCTCCTCTTGGTGTCGCGAGCGCACGCACGCGGGGCGTATCGCGTCGTTCACCGAGGCGGTGCCAGCGCCAGTCGGCGGACGGCCGTACTAAACGGCTTACGCCGGCCGTAAACAGCGTAACGGCAGCTGCGACGCGGCGCCTCCAGTCGGGACCTTTACGACGCCACTTACGCACGCACGCACGCAGGCGGACGGGCTGACGCGCGCACGCACGCACGGGCGCAGGCCCTGTGTCCGTGCCGCTCGCTCGCTGCGCTGGGGCGGCGGGATGCGCGGGCGCCGAGGCGGAGACGAGCGCGTGAGGTGACGAAGCACTCGGTTTGTGCAAACGAAGACCCGATTTGCTCGCTTCCTTCCCACCGTATGATTCCGTAGTTTCGGTGGATGCGGGCAAGCGCTGTGTGGTTTCTGATGATTGATTAATTAGTGATTCCGGGCGCGTCAACTTCTAAGGTCATTATTCCCGTAAGTGCAGTGGATGTTTCCCCTCGGGAGGTGGCGGTGATCTTCCCCCGCTGGATGGAGATATCCGGCGCAGACCTACCTGTCGTTTTCCGCAATGAGGTATCTCCCACCAGCGGGGGCACCGCCCCAGCCGAGACAATCTCTAACACCCCGGCCGGTCTCCCGGCATTCGTGTAAGTGTAAGTAAGGAATGAGGACAGGATGAGGAAGGGGAAGGAAAGGTCGCGAGAGGTCCGCCCGTTCGTTAGGATAGGCCGTTCGCTGAAGATTTTTTTAAAAATAAATCTGTTTGAGATATACAGTCATAAAATTCCAGAGCCCTGCCTACATGTTAACACGACGTCTGCTGAAATAACCCCCTGTAACCTATTAGGCCTTAGTGTCTTCGTATGTTACTTAGACATTCATGAGCAAGCGAGTCTTGGTAGCGTGGCCTGCGTCGGTTGATGGAACGATCACAGCGGCACAACGGTCGCCAACGCATTGTTTCCTCAGTGGAGCAAGTTGAGGTAAAATGCAACCGAGATATTTTCAACTATCGCAAAGCAGGCTCACGATCCGTGGTTGGTGGTGTGTGGGTCGCTTTACGGGCTTCCTGGGACGTGAAGGGACGCCGGCACGTTCTCCACGAAGCAGCCCGTGCAAACACCGCCAGCCCTCAACGACCCACTGGGGAACTTCTACGCCGTCGAGAGTGGGTTTGATGCAACAGCGGAAACATCAAGGCGACGAGAGCAAGTATCCAAGGACCGAGGTTGAGCTTCTTAGGACGCATTACGCATGTGTAGAGGCAAGTTGAAGACAAACTTCTCTAATGGTACTAAAATGACTCAGTTATTTACACCAACAGCGACGGACAAGTTACAACCACACATGTTAAAAGGATGAATGATGAAAGTTGTTGGGGCTGCTGCCCTGAAGTTGAGTCGGTGTTTTGACCTAGAAGTGCCGATAAATATCATACAATAGTGGTTCACGATCTCTGAATTAAAATTAATAAATGTGTGTTTACTTTGAAAACAGTAAAAATCAAGAATGTAAAGTGAATAATAAAAAATCAATAAAAATCATGACTGCGGTAGAAAATGTTAGCTTAATCATCATACACTTCATAATTGACAATTTTTTAAAGTTGTTCCCAAAATGTACTGCCAATCGCCTTTGCTCGGAAAGGCCATTGGTCATAATATTAGTCTAGACGACGTTTTTATGAAAATACTTTCAACAAAGTACACAAATTCATAATTAGAGGAATGAAACTCACCATTTATAATTTAAAAAATCTTCTTAAATTTGACTGTAAAACTTTACTTGTGGGAACGTTTCGTGCTGCCGTGCAGTCTTGAACTCCAGTCTTGTACAGAAACAAGGCTTCATGTAGTAAACTTGTTGATTTACAAGCACAAACAACGATTGTTTTGCCGATTACATTCATCACAAACAACAGTTACAGAGCCATAATTCTCCGTCCCGCCGCTCGCCACCGCTTCCCCTTCTTGTACACATCCACCCACCCACAAAACTGCCATGAAATCTGAACCCTATCACGGCAGCGCGCAGCCTTCCGAGACCCCCAGCAGCGCCGAGTAATAAAGGGCTTCCAGGAATGTAAAACCAGCGCTCACTCGCGCTGGGAAGTAGCGCAAGCAAACAGCGCCACGGGCACCCGCTGCCCCACAGGACGACTGCCTTATTGACTCGCGCGGTGGAGTATCGCGGTGCACTTCTTGCCACGGCAAACACTCGCTTCGGCGCCGCGCCGCCCCGCGCCGCGCCGGCCACCACGGGACGCTGCTAGCTGCACGGAATTCGCCTCTGGCCCTCGGACGCGCCCGGCCACGGCCCGAGCTGCACAAGAAGTGGAGGGCTTCTGGCTTGGAGGCGGTCTCCCCAAGTAGCGATGCGACATCGATCTCAAAACATCAAGGCTATCCAACATCGATTTCAAAATACCATAATAATAAAAGGCCTCCATAATAATATATCGACCAATGCTTTCAAACATTGATCTTTTAAAGCTAGTTTAGTAAACTATAACATTAAAAACGTGGGCAACAAAATTAAATTTAGCAATGGACATGCATATTAATTTATAATTAAAATTTAACTCGAAATCAAAATCAAAAAATAATAATGGACAAACTTACTAAACCTGAGTGCCCAGGATCACCTCAGAGGGTCAGTCCTCACTTCTTCGAAGAAGAGTACGGATAGAAGAGGGAAGGTACAACGTTCAGGCGTTTACCGCCTCCCCAAGCGCAAAATAGAAAATATTAGGAGGGGCACCTGGTGATTTGCTTCAATCGTGAACATCGAATTACAAAATCATGCCTTTTCAGAAATTAAGTTATTAATTTAATTGGTTGACATAACGTGCAAATAATATAAAAAATAATATCAAATAATCATACACATCAATTACGTATTTACAATATAACGTACTGTCTTTCTGCTTTACATATCATAATTCAATAATTTGTTACAATAAAAATGTTTTCACCATGTTTTCCTTCCCCATGAGACCGATGGGAATAAATTATACCCTCATTTCACTATTGAATGTTAACTAAGCGGTGGAAGACGAAGAAGAAGATGATGATGATAATGATGATGATGAAAAAGAAAACATTATTTCGAAAAAACGTTTCTGTTATATACACACCCTTCTACAGATTAAAGGGTTTAACATTTTATGAGCTCATTTCGTGCAGAAATGTGAACAAGTTTCGATAAATGCGTACACCGTCGAACTCATTAGTTTTGAAATTCCATTCGACTGAACATAATACGTCTATACGTGAGAGACTATTCGAGTGATGAAAAAGAGGTCCGGCGTCATTCGCCTCTTCTTCAAAGCGGAGCACGTCCCCTTTGCGGGCCAGCAGCAATTATAATATTTTTTTTAAAAAAAGGTCTCTTCGGTTGGAAGCGTTGTATAACTCACCGCCAGCCGGCGGAATTTGCCTGCAGCTTTCCGCTGCGAGTCTGCCTCTGGCGCTCTCTCGCACTGACGCTCCGGAATTTTCACACAAAAAACTACTGGCGGGCGATTATCGGCCCCCCTCACGCCTTACAATAGCGGCCTTTACCCAGAAGATTCCAAAGAGCCTCCGAACTTTTCTTTTTTCTCTCAAATTCCATTCACCCGACAGAAGAAAACTCTTTACAAAAAGAGGAAAAGGCTCGAAGGTCATTCACTTAGCTTCGCTATGGAGTATACTGGTTATCTGACACGATTAGGTGCGATAGCAAAAATTAATGATATACACAATTTTTATTAGCATTATAAAATAACGAGTTTACTTCTGACTCCTCAAAGTACGAGTATCACTAAAGAGTTTTCTGTCCCGTCAAAGTAATGACATGTAGCTTCAGCAGCGACAAGTTTTGTTCCGTAAAAGGCGAGCCTTCGATGCAATTCTTGAAACGAAAAAATACATGTGTGTCGTTCTAAAGCCACTATTTGTAATTTGACTCTATTTACCAATAACATTTTCATCCGGAATGTCGTTTATGAAATAAAATGTATCTTTCATTCACGTTTTCAACGTTAATACAACAAAATTGCGTCCAATAAATCAACTTATCTCCTTCAGAACTCAGAACTCGTTCGTAATTATTACAATATATAAATATACTTAAGCTTTTAAGGAGACTTTTAATGAGAAAAATATTCACTGAAAATGTATAATGGATTTTTTAAATACCATGTTTTTAAGTTAAAGATATTGAAAACGGCGAAAAATGTTTACGCATTTTTACAAAATATCCCGCAAACACTCCATAAATTATTCCATCTTTCCGCCTCTTTCAACACGTTCATTTCATTCGTCGCGCGGGAGAATTGCGAAGGTCGCGCGCACACTTCACATCGAAGTACGGTCCGTAGGAAGCGAGACCTCCTCGAGTTCCATTCCGCACGACGACAGCCCGAGTCCGGCGCGCCCATTCGAAAGAGGGTGTCTACGGCGCAGTGTCAGCCGTTACTAACCGCCACGCCTCGTCCGCCCAGTGGAACAAGACGCAATATTTCGGGTAGGATGCGGCGCCCACGGGTGAGTGGGCGTGGCGGTCGGCGCGATGTGCGCGGCCCGGGCCGCGGCCGGCACCTCACGGAGATGGTGCGACCCCCTGGGCGGCAACCGTTGACCTCCAAGGCGAAATTGAGACAGTTCAAAGAGGCAGCTCCTACGAATCCCTTTTCCTAGTTTCAACATTTCCACGACCAATGTTATTTTGTATAAAAATGATAGAGATCGATAAATTAATAACCATGGAAATTTTTATATTATTTTTATTCCAATTACCTTTCAGTTAATTTAGTCGTACGTAGTAATTAATATTACAGAGTACTATAAAATAATAAAATAAAGAATATATTTGAAAAGATCTAAAATTATAGCAAAGAACGTGAGAATAAGCTTCGAACTAAAATGCAAAGAGAATATCATTTAATACACGTGTAGTTCCGAAAATGCCTCTTGCCAGTTGAGTACTCTCATTTTACTTACAATAAACTTTGAAAATTTTGGATTAATTTCTGCCCACTCTATAACACCATTAAACCCTGCTTTTTTTCTCTTTAAATGTAGCCCGTGAATTATCTCAGAAACACTCTCACCTGATCGGCAAAGAAGCACTACCTGGAGACAAGTTATTTCCCAGCCAGCGATTCCCAGTTGTCTCCTCTTCTGTCAAAAAGGCTCGTTTGAGTACTTTTCAACTTTACAGAGACTGAAACCTCTCACAACCGAGACTTCTCAAAGGGACTCACTGAATCAGCGGAGGTTTGCTATCCGCCAGAGACCAATGAAAGTTAACACGCCGTTCTTTCGGCGCATAACTGCCTAAGAGCTGTACTTTCATCAGCTTCTCGCACAGAAAGCTAACACCACACGGCGACGAAAAGGCGGAGCGCGTCACCTCCATTTTCGTCACTCGCCGAGACACCAAAGAAAATAAATTCCCTCCGCCACTCAGCAACCTTCATATCAGACCTCTTGACGAGTGAATGCCTTACATGAACTGCCACTATCTGAGGAATCGGCTATTTGTTCTGGCCAAATAGGATAACACCCCTAAATAAACTCGTACGATTCAAGTTTCTAATCGAGCGCGTCTTAAAGTAGGCTTGTGGATGTAATCACCACAAAATAATACAGAATACCTACCTCTTCGCAGAATAAACAACTCGAAAGTGCAGTATGTTTTTATTAGTAATGGCAGCCGCTGCCGTATCGTATGTCGGCTGCTAGATGGTTTGCTATAAGCGAGAAGTTTCACATGTCACATCTAAACAGTGAAGGTTGCTGTCATGGAGCATTACGGAAGTTGTTTTCAAGATGGGTAATTGAATGACGTTGTAAACTTGGGAAGGATGTTTATAGCTCTTCATGTTGAGCGTTTCTGACAGAAGCAAGAACAGTTAGTGTCAACCATGTCGTAAGAGAGCAATGGATCTTGACCATCGGACTGGGAAGTTAAGAAATGCCATACAGATGCACCTGATCAAAACTGTACGATATTTTCAAAATCAGAGAAAGAATTCTCAACCATCCTGTGATTTCTATTTAGATGATGTTTCCACACGAACTTTCATAATAATGTAGTGGAAAAAACGCAATCAAAATAAATGTCTTTTTGTAACTGCGAATCGACATCTCGCAGTGAAAATAGAAGTTCTGTTCTCTACAAGACAGTGGAACCAAAACACGCGTCGGGATTTTTCAGCGAGATATTAGGATTTTGTTAAACAACGAACCTTTATTTACACAATATTACCCTGGGAGAAAAATTACCCATCAGCCAGAAAGTGAGAGACTGATACTTAAGGCCAACTCCAGATACAAGCAATTACGATTAAGTTATCCCGTAAAAGAGTGCACACTCCTAAGGATTGTTAATCATAACGCACGAGTTCAATAAAAATATTACATTTCAGGAGAGAAAATTATCTAATGAGACCTCTGCACTCCTGAATATTTGAATTACATGCAATAAAATGAAAGAAAATTTAAGACAGAAATTATTAAGCTACAAATTGAAAAAAACCTATCTATCGGTTGAGCCCTCGCATCGTCGTATTAATGTATACCTAGAAGATAATAACGCATCTTGACTGTTTCAAACACACACCGACATTCCCAATTAACTTAACATTCCCATTCGCGATATAACATCAATGACATACCTCCAAACCCCACAAAGCACCACGCAACGCCAAACCTCCGTCACAAGCATCACTCTACACCAACACCCTGCTTTCCAGGGCATGCCAACAACCTTGCCCTCCCGCCCGCGAGATCAACCGCCTCCCCCAGTTGACCCCAGACGACCCACACCGCAATGGAGCACACCCGACCGACCGACCGACCGACCGACCGACCGACCGACCGACCGACCGACCGACCGACAGACCGACCGACAGACCGACCGACAGACCGACCCACAGACCGACCGACAGACCGACCGACAGACCGACCGACAGACCGACCGACAGACCGACCGACAGACCGACCGACAGACCGACCGACAGACCGACCGACAGACCGACCGACTGACCGGCCGACCGACTGACTGACCGTCTGCTGCCACCCGAGAAACTGGAGCGATCGGTCGGGGCCTGGAAAGGTGACCCGGGCGGTGCGTATCGCGAAGGGGCCGAAACATGTTCCGGGCTCGTGCAAGTGTTACCCGTTCGGGCAGTGTCAGCAATCATAAAGCCGCGGATAAAACAGTCCCAAACAACATGAGTCGCCTTTTTTCTGGAGGATACGGGTTCGTAGTTGACGGTAACTTAAAGTTAGCGCGATTGAACCTGTATTGGATGCAGTTTTGCTAAACCAGTAAACTCATTATTATGAGATCATAATCTAGGGATACTGTTGGCTCCGGTATAAAGAGTTTTTCATGAACTTTCTCTGGATTTCCATATAAATCGAAATCATAAGAGATTTCGCACTAGGCAAATCATTCTTTATAACGAACCAAGAATAAAAAATACTTCCACAAACAAGGAAAAAATGTTAGATACTTAATGCCTGAAGCGTTAACCCAAGTTGTTCAAATTCAAGTCTTTGATGAAGAGACATCCCCAGTAAAGAGCTGTGCATCGAGTACTTTAAGACACTTCACATTAAAAGTAAAATAAAATAAAATAAAATGTATTAAAAGTCAAAATGCACTCTACAACAGGTGACAAATCATTCAACTTCGCAACGTATCGTATATTCCCAAGAAGACAATGCGTTTCTAGACTGGTTCATTGACCACTGACCGAGGACGCGGTCGGAAGCAAACACCTGCGAAACTGGAGCGATCGGCCGCGTCTTGCGGAAGGCGACCTGGGCGGTGCGTTCGTATCGCTACGTCGGCGGCGGCGGCGCGGCCAACGGTGCGGGCCAGTGGCAGCGGGCGAGCCGCGATTGCCCGCGCGGCGTCGGGCCGCGCCGGGCCCCCGGGCGCTCGTCGTAACGGTACCGCTGCCGTGACTGCCCGCCGCCGCCGCCGCCGAAGGTATCGCCTCGCGCGCGCGCACACACACACGAGGGACCGAATCGCAATGGAGTGCGGGCGGAACGCTCTTCCCGACAGATGAATCGCCGAGACAAAATCTCTCCCACTGCGCCCAGCGATTGACAGAGCGCAACTCCTCAATCGGCTGTCCGCGGACAATTATCTGTTGATCATCAATCCCTATTAATATCGGTCGTAAATCACACAAATAGTTCGATCGCTGAGTGAAAATGAGCAATGGTAATATGAGAGGTAGTGCAAACAAGAGACCCTGCAGAAAACCCACTCTTTCTACCAAACAATCAACATGAATTGACCAGGATTTGATTGAATGCTGTGTCCAACTTCGGCCAACAGCTATGAGAACGGGTCTCGTTAGTTTAGTGAATGCTTATTATCGTAGGAGGTGGTGGTGTTTCATTGCCCGCTGAATGATGACCGGCGCCGACCTACAAGCCGGCTGGCGGGTAAATGCTCCCTCCACGTGTCCTCAAGGGAGCATCTCTCCAGCTAGGACAAGCTCCAAGCTCCCGACTATTTTTCCGACGTGTGTGGGGAGACGGCGGATTAAGGAAAAGGGAGGAGCAACTGCACGTGGTCTGTTGTCCGCATGTTAAGCTTCTGCTCCGACCGCGCGCGGGCTCGAACCCTCGGACCTCCAGGTCAGAGTCGCTGCAGAGCCAGCGGCCATGATGGCTCTGAGATAAACGAATTTGATTCCCGATATAAAATGGTCGAAGGTTAACAATCTGACAACTACACCACCACGAGTCACCCTCGGTTCCGCTGGCGATGGACAGAACAGTGATGAATATGATTTCCGATAAACAATAGTGAGGTATGAATTAGATTTTGAGAAGGCAAGACGAACTGAGGCGAACAATTTGCTACAATGATGAACATTGGCAGATTCTTCAAACTATTTTCCAAATTGTCATTTTATTTTTAAATTAAGAAAATATTTATTTGCTTTCCGCTGACCAGAGGTGGGGATGAGTGACAATTGGTAGTTCACCTACGTTTTTATGGACTTCATCCGGATAATTGTCATTATCTTATGCATAATAATCTGCTGTGTAGAAGATTAGGAGGTGGTCGAATTGTGTACCAACAAGAGTATGAAGGGGCGATACCTACATAAAATTGAACAGTGAATTAAAATATTCATTAAATGAGACTTCACTTCTTGATATAACAGCGTTTTTGAATGAGCAATGACTTCGGTTCATATCCTCGACAGTGATGTTAAGTTGTTGTCTCAAAGCATAGTTTCTCCGTGTATTTATGACACCATCGTAATGATATCAGAGATAAAATTGACTAATGCGTAAGTACGCTTTTATACGTGCCTATTTTATTACCTTACTTGTCGAAATAATCGATAACATGCATTAGTATACTTGCAACATCGCTCGGATTTTATTTATTACATAATATTCCAGAGGAGGTCGGAAGCACTCCGCACTCCGTACGGAAGTTTAGATTTTAAAATACTTGCGTTCTCTTCAGCTGTGACGTCATCTTAATGCGTAACACCCCGCGTCTCGCCACAGTCGAAAGACGTTAATGGCCACGTCCGAATTCGAACTCGCAGTCCTTTGGACAGAGTGGTTGAGTCACCAAACACTTTTACCTCTGAGACCGCCCGAGAAATAAAATTTGGCTTACCTTCGCGGAAAAAATAAACAATCACCTTGTGACTGTAGTAACGTAGTAGAACACCGTCCCATCTACAGTAAGTAAATGATGTCTGTGTCAGACTTTCTGATTCACATGACTACAGGAAATCATGAATATACGACTATTCTATAGAGAAATGTTTAATAGCACGGACAGAATGTTAATGAATTCGGATTTTTGTACATTAATATTCAAACATGGAAATAAACGTTGAACGACTTCCAAACTCATGAACGTGAACTTTGTTTACGATGGTCATTACTCAGATGAATGTGACACGTCAGATACACGAGTCATTGCTTCTGTACGTGCCTACTAGTTTCTACGTTTGTTAACGTTGTCTATATATGTCTACGCGTACTGGATTTATACGAGACTCCTTCAATATTGTATCATTTTTACCTTATATTTGCTCTCCTTATTTCCGACTATACATTTCCTTCATTCTGTTCAAATTGTGTCCTTAAAATATATGTGAACGGAAAAGAACTCTCGAAGTCAAATTCGTTTACTAATTAAAATTTTAGTTAGGCAATATCATTACGTAATAAGCACGTGTCTAATAGATGGCAATATTTTGTGCTTGTGAACAAATTCCAAGGAAGTACTTCGGAAACATTTCCCTTCGATACAAATTACAGGGAGAACACATCGTTGCGTTGATCTTAAGTGCTTACCAGACGTTGAGTTCCTGGAAAAATGTGAAAGGTTCCCTCTGGCTTACAGAATGACTCAGAAGCCACTGCTCTGTTACACTCAGCACGCCCACTTAAGTTCTGTGAACTTCCGGTTCGTGCTGTGCATGTTTCCTCTACAGAAAGCACTCAAATTATTCCTCCAGATTTCCACATGTAGCATTTTCCTTTCTCGGAAGCACTAAATGGCATTAGTATGTGAACGTGACAAATTCTTGGGGGGTTTCAAAATTACTCTTTCATTTTACAAAACTGTATGCGTCTGATGATGATTCAAGATAAGGTACCACTATTGGAGAACCAATCTAACTAAAAATTTTATTGTGTGATTCCCAGGAACTAGAAACGTGTCTACTGGTACATCCGGTCTTGGTCTGTGTTGTAGGATATTTCCGAATTTGACAGTAATTGAGCACAAAACGCAACGTGAATTTCCAAATTTGCCGCCCGACATCACAGCGGACTCCGAAATTTGATGCACTATTTGCGTCATTCTCTGGCTGAAAGAATACGTACGGTTATGACGGGATTTAATTTTGTCAGGCATTTATATTCCGATTTAAATATAGAATGATCAGCTGGACGGTGATATCCTATCGGGCTCTTCGTGACGACAAAATGCTTGGTATTCAAGCTCCCAATTGGATTACACTATATTTAAAATGGGGAATATCCAGGGTTATTTTGCATGCCACAACTGAAACAAAGCTCATAGGATTTACCTCCGTTCAAAAATCCTGTACAATCAGCCGATTTTGAACACGCGAACTCGAGTTTCGGAGACGAAAATGTTAACCTGGAAACCAATGCGTTCACCCTAAACCCACTGACACCGGCTTGCTGATAATATCGCATACCTACCCACTAATTAGTTAAACATTTTAAGGAAATTTT
Source organism: Gryllus longicercus (assembly GCA_038098605.1). NCBI lineage: Eukaryota > Metazoa > Arthropoda > Insecta > Orthoptera > Gryllidae > Gryllus > Gryllus longicercus. The sequence goes on from JAZDUA010000374.1 coordinate 964,207, forward strand.
CGCATTCGATACCACTCGACATTCCGATCGGATAAGTAACATCCAGACTCCCTCGACTCACCGCCTTCCCACGCACGATGCCATTCCCGGTTTGTCCAGCAGTAAAACACCGCCGTAACTCCGCACCGCCGCGCTCCGCGTTGACTCTCGCGCCTTTATTCGCGTTCCCGCTCCACAAAACAGCCTCAAGTGTCAACGTTTTGCACGCGACTCCGCGGGTTCCCACGTTCGTGGACGATTTGTGAAATTCTTTCGGGGCAGCGTCCTCAGCGAGGAAGTCGGAGCTTGCGCCCTTGAGGCGATGCTTTCACCGTTCGGTTGAAGCGGCGGTGGGGGCGGCGGCGGGGGCGGCGGCGGGGACGGCGGCGGTGGCGGCGGCGGCGGGGGCGGCGGCGGTGACGGCGGCGGTGGCGGGGGCGGTGGCGGCGGCGGCGGCGGCGGTGGCGGTGGCGGTGGCGGTGGCGGTGGCGGTGGCGGTGGCGGTGGCGGTGGCGGTGGCGGTGGCGGTGGCGGTGGCGGTGGCGGTGGCGGTGGCGGTGGCGGTGGCGGTGGCGGTGGCGGTGGCGGTGGCGGTGGCGGTGGCGGTGGCGGTGGCGGTGGCGGTGGCGGTGGCAGTGGCGGTGGCAGTGGCAGAGGCGGTGGCGGTGGCGGTGGCGGTGGCGGTGGCGGTGGCAGTGGCAGTGGCAGTGGCAGTGGCAGTGGCAGTGGCGGTGGCGGTGGCGGTGGCGGCGGCGGCGGCGGCGGCGGCGGCGGCGGCGTCGGGACGCGAAGACTGCAAAACATCGCGCGGCCGGCAGGTTGCGTGACGCGTTTCGCGCGGCGGTGATAAGCCCGGGAGGCCCCGAAATGGAGAAGGAATCGATAATTGATGACATGATATTTTTTCGAGAATGAAACGTACAACATCAACAATTGAACAGGAAGTGTTGATATAACTTCACTAAAACCAGAACTACTAAAATTAAATTAGATAAATAAATTTATTAAAAAAACAATATTTCAGCTGTTAACAAAAATGTTTAAGTCAATCAAATGATATTAAAAATAAAACTTAATAAAATCATCTTTAATAAAATATTATTTGTTGAATTATAAATTATTGTTATTAATTGGTGTATACTTTACAAACGTTAAATCAATACCTTGTGGCATTAAAGGTTTTTCCATTTCAGCCACTTCATTCATTTTTTCGCTTGTCTGCCTGTTACGATTGTTTGATGTAACAATTTTTGTTGTTGAAGCTATAGTTTCTGACGAAACGGAAGACGCGGGAACATTTGTATTTAAATATTTCCCTTCTCGTAGGAACAACGCCGTATTTATATTATCAGCTGATACATCAATATCTTAAATACGCGAGTTTTGTTAATTCTAACTTTATTTATTGGTTCAAAATAGCAATTCGCTTTAATTTACACTTCAAATGAGAGTGACAAGAAAGAACCAAGACACATTGACACCCGACAGACTTTTTAAAATTGATATGATGATATCTTGGTGTAAAAAATATCGCTTCAATTTCACTTACATGAACTGGAAAACGTCTAGTATTTACAATGCACAATATCAATAGATTAAGACACTGGGCGCAGCAGAATGTAAGGAACAGAACGATTAAATGTTGCGAATCTACCATTCGTCGAGCATTGCATCAGGAGGTTTTGAGACTCCTGAGGTGGACATAAGAATTGCTCCACCCCATCTCTCAGTCGTGGAATGCCATCCGTCCGGCTGATGTCTTCATTGAGTTCAGAACGCGATCTTCAATTGATATCTTCAAATATTGGGTCATTCAGCCTAAATATATCGCGGAGACCCTGGGTGGGGCATATCCCCAGCTAGAATCTACCATCTCTGAGGTTAGTTGGGTGAACAGCAAACCAATCCAGAGTTCAGAGGAGTTCCTACTTAATTTCTCACGAGCATGGGAGTAACTGTCATGACGAATCCTAACCCACGGTGACCAACGCAGATAACAAAAACAGCATTGTGGACTGGAGTCACCACCCACCTCCGCACTGCGCTCTCTTTGGTTCCAACGACACAGGTTTCGCCGCCAAAATGAAAACCAGAAAGAAGTTTCCAATTTCCTTCCAGGACTAGGGTCAGGACTAGTAGTTTCCAATTCTCTTCCGCAACAGCACCGAACCCCTATAAGGGTCTCCTAAAATCGTGGTCTACTCGTTTTATCGAATACCTGTTACGCTCGCTAGGGCCCACTGCAGGCCGGTTGGCGGGTCGCGTGGAGGTCCCGTTCGTCAGCGGTCCCAAAGTCAGGAAGTGGCTGCGAGCCGGACCTACCGCGCGCCGGCGCCAGGGCTCGAACGGGGGATCGCGGCGGAGCTGCTTAGCGTTGCGCGTGATGAGTTACGTCAGAGAACAGTCGAGATATTACGAGAGGCTTACGTTTTGTTTTAACGTCCAGACAACGCTTACGGCTTTCCAAATTTCGTTTCCTCTTTTCTGGCAGGTGATCTCGAATGGTGGCTAGCCTAATCTTCCACTGTGCTGTTCATGACGAGTGAATGATGACGACTGATGAATGGGATGATGCTGGATGGAAGCCACTCGCATCACAATCCCTTGGTGGAAAAACATACTAATACGTTACACGGATCTCAAACTCGTAGTCTTTTATGAATACGTGAAATCAGCTGCAATTCCCTGTTTTGGTTGCTTTGCACAAGTGTCAATTACTTACGGATTATTTTATTCAGAAATACCTTCGCCGGTCCTTTTAATAACAGTTTCCTAAAAACTCAGTCAGCCTTTAAGACGTTGAGTATGTTACAAGTTCATTTGTGACACTGTCTCTCTGACTCTCTCTTTCTCTCTCTTTCCTCTCGCACCGGTAGAGGTTAGCCTATAAATGGCAATAACACTGTGGCTGACCCTTTTAGTTTTGAGACGTAAATCTGTGTCTTCTGAAGGAGCATCTTTCCTTACTTTAAGGACATTGTTAGCAAGAAAATGAATACAACAGTTTAAAGAAATTAACGATGTTTATGAGATATTCCTTGTAAGTTTCATTTTAATTACACTTCTTTAAACCTTTGCACTTTAGGGGCACCATGTACCGTCAGAAGGATTCTATGACAAGAAGATATGTACGCGTATCTGTTCTTTATGATGCGCACAAGCCACATCTCCTTTAAAACTTACCAGAAAATGTATGCAAAACACCATCAAAAGGAGTACAGATTCTATCTTGTCCGGAATTCCAAGCCGTATCTGCGTCACGACTGCACCCGCTTGTCAGGTTTGTGCAGAACAAACCAGCCCCCAAGTGCGGAAACTGCGAACGCTTCAGATCAGACCCGGTTCGATTACCCAGTCGAGTCAAGTTCAGAAAAAGACTAATGAGTGTTACGTCGTTGGAATTCTGTGGCTCCGAAGATATCGCACGTGTAATAAACGGTACCATATTTCATGAGATAAAAAGTTGCGGTAGAAGAATTGATAGCTCGCGGATTCAATACAAGGAGATTTAGTCCAGTTCCTGTCGAATACTGCATTGCAAACTAGGCAACAACCTGAAGCGGACTAGTTCAAAAGATCATCTTGAACAAACTCCAGAGAATTCCTCCAAATAAAAAAAAGTTTGTGTAAACTAGTATCATGATTTTTTTTTTAAATTTTTTATTTTCTTTACGCAGGACCATTAGGAAACAAACGTGATATGTTCAAAATGTATCCAACGAGAACCCTACTTATATCTATTTTTAATATTTGAAAATTGTTGATTTAGTGATTTAGTTGAATGTTTATGAATGCTCTTGTAAAATCATTACCACCGAGCGAGGTACAGAACTTGCACTACAATGTTATTTTTGAATTTCTTTGAAGATCATGCCCTGTCTGGCTTAATACGTCGATTCAACTTTTTCGCCTAGAGATCCCTGACACACATTGAATGGAAATAGAACCACACGAGTGATATCCTAACTGATCGCCCAAATTGATTAATTCTCCAAACATTGGGCATAGAAATTACTGTGAAGTTAATTGATATTAATTGATTATTCATGTGATATTTTCTTTGCTCCATACATCAATCATACGTTTGTATATCACTCTTGTTCAAAACAAATATGTGTGTAAGCTAGGCGTCCGAAGGCCATCTACTTTAGTTTTGTCTTCCATACCTTGTTTTAAATTCCTTATTTTTTCTTAGCTTTCCTTCAACTATAAATCTTTGTCCCGTTCAATGACCTTTCATGCTCTCCATTTCCTCCCACTTCCTGTACTCCTTTTATCATCCTCCTGATCCTTTTCTTCATTTTCTTCTTCTCCTCCCCACGCCTTAAAGCGCACTCCCTAACACATATGTTACTTCCGCTCCGGACGCAACAAGCAACAACATCGCGCCCGCAAGCCAGCGTTCGGAAGGCTCTGTCAGGTCGTAATTTATGGACGAGGTCTGCCGTACGGCGGTGGCGGCAGACCGGTAGAGGCACGGGCGGCGGCAGAGGCGACAGCGAAGGCGGAGGAAGAGGCGCCGGAGGAAGAGGAGGCGGAGGCGAAGAAGGAGACGGAGGCGGAGGCGGACGAGGAGGAAGCGGAGGAGGCGGAGGAGGAGGAGACGGACGAGGAGGAGGAGGCGGAGGCGGAGAAGGAGAAGAAGGAGGCGGAGGAGGAAGAGGCGAGGAAGAGGACGCGGAGGAGGAGGAGGAGGCGGGGGTGTTGGCGGAGGAGGAGGAGACGGAGGAGGCGGAGGAGAAGGAGGAGGTGGGGGAGGAAGACAAGGCGAACGTGCACGACTGCGAAGCGAAGGCAAATGCAATGGTGAGGGCGGAGGCGCAGTTGGCGAAGGAAGAGAGGTGAAGGAGAGGAGGAAGGGGGCCCAGGAGGAGGGGCCAATGGAGATGGAGACGGAGGCGTGAGCGATGGCGAAGTTGGAGATGACGGAAGCGGAGGTTGAGGCGTACGAGGCGAAAAAGGATAAGGTGGCGGAGAAAGTGGAGAGGGCGGAGGGCCAACACAAGGCGATGGAGGCAGCGGCGGTGGCTCAGGAGACGATCACGCAAATGGAGCTGTCGGCAGAGGCAGAGGGGGAAGTGGAGGTGGATGTGGCAGTGAAGGAAGGAGGCAGCGGCGGGGCAGGAGATAGAGTAGGAACTGTAACGGCGGAGACGGCTGATGCAGCGATGGCTGCCTCGCGAGGCGATAGAGTCGGAGACGGCAGCGATGGCGAAGAGGGAGGCTGTTGTGGCGTCGTGGCGGCAGAGCGGCTGTCGCGGTGCGGCACGGCGCGCGCGCCCAACCGCGCACGACTTCACGCCGCCTCGCCCCGCCTCGCCCCGCCTCGCCCCGCCTCGCCCCGCCTCGCCCCGCCTCGCCCCGCCTCGCCCCGCCTCGCCCCGCCTCGCCCCGCCTCGCCCCGCCTCGCCCCGCCTCGCCCCGCCTCGCCCCGCCTCGCCCCGCCTCGCCCCGCCTCGCCTCGCCCCGCCTCGCCCCGCCTCGCCCCGCCTCGCCTCGCCTCGCCTCGCCCCGCCTCGCCCCGCCTCGCCCCGCCTCGCCCCGCCTCGCCCCGCCTCGCCCCGCCTCGCCCCGCCTCGCCCCGCCTCGCCCCGCCTCGCCCCGCCTCGCCCCGCCTCGCCCCGCCTCGCCCCGCCTCGCCCCGCCTCGCCCCGCCTCGCCCCGCCTCGCCCCGCCTCGCCCCGCCTCGCCCCGCCTCGCCCCGCCTCGCCTCGCCCCGCCTCGCCCCGCCTCGCCCCGCCTCGCCTCGCCTCGCCTCGCCCCGCCTCGCCCCGCCTCGCCCCGCCTCGCCCCGCCTCGCCCCGCCTCGCCCCGCCTCGCCCCGCCTCGCCCCGCCTCGCCCCGCCTCGCTTCGTCCTCGAGACGGCGCGAATTCCCTGCGCGTATTGAAGAGGCCCGCCCGCCCACTACACCCAGGCGGGTCACAACATTGTCAGCCCGCCTCCGTGCTTTGGGGGTTCTGACTCACCGCGAAACAGCCTTGCTCCGCTGGATAATCATCTGCGTGTAACGCTCCGTGTCAGGCAATGGAAAAAGCAAGTAGTCGCAACGGAAAAAGCAAGTGGGATCAAGTTGTATGTTACTTCACAAAGTTGTTCTGGTTAACGAAATAGATTCAGCAGTTAGTATGGAAAAGCAATATATTTCATGGAAGTTTACAGATGAAGGATCTCGAAGGATGAAGAGATTTAAAAAAAGAATAATAATAATTCTGTCAATGGGTATATGATACAATGACTATTGTCAGACCGTCTTCTCACAATACACCCTTTGGATGACATGAATCGCAAGAATTGTTATAGAAGCTGACATTTCTCGTGGGCAGCATATACCGTATTTATTTTAAAAGCCCAGTTAGGGCATTTGGGTTACCTCATTCACGCCTCTGGTCTCATTTTTTACATTTTCATCTTAACATTTAAAACATTCAATTTTTTTCTTTAGAATGTTATTAATAAGTTTCATTTTATTTTTCTCATACGTAATTATTCGTTCAAAATATTATTTTTCAACTTTTATCTAATTCTTAGTTTTACATACCGCCTTTGCCTAGTATCTACCTTATTTGCCTACACATACTTAACCTTTCCTCCTCATTTCTTCTTTCACTTACCAGATTTCTTCTCAGATCAGAAACAAGGACAGTACAAGAAAATCCATACTCAAGTTAAAACGAACCTCAGACTTTTCATTATTATATCTTGTATATTGGAAATGAATCACACCTATTTGATAAATGAAACATAATTTTATTTCCCCAGTGTTTATACCATTAGTGCTTTTTGGTATTACGTACTCCACAATTAGCTCTAAGTACATCATATTTTATTTTTTCACATAACTATAGACACTGTAAACGTTTTTCATAAAATTTATATCAATGATTAAAAACATTCAATGCAAAATATGACTGTTCAAAGCTTCGTACAAGGGCAAGTGAATTTTTTATAATTATATATCTACTGACCGCATGTATTTATTACGTACGAATACGTACCCAACAAAAAATGCTACCGAAGCATGAATTTTAATAAGAAAAGTAATATCAATGCACGGAGATACGTAAAATGCGTGAACGTTTCAAAGCAGCCTCTGGACAACGAGCAAACACCATTATACAACACACAGCTCACTATCAATGATGACAATCAATGATAATCATTGATGCAAATCAATGATGACAATGATGACAATCAATGATGACACTATCAATGAAAAACACCACCACTCGATTCCACGTGAAGCGAGCTTTGGCAATGTTTCGCCCTGCCACCTCCACGCCACGCCGCGCCACGAAACGCCGCGCCACGCAACGCCGCGTCACGCAACGCCGCGCCACGCCGCGCCACGCCACGCCACCCCACGCCTCGCAACTCCGCGCCGCGCCGCGTCACCCGAGGCGCCGCCGTGCCGCCGCACAATGGCTGCGCCGGCGACGATGGGGCCGTGGAACGTGACGGCGATGGGCGCCGGATAGGGTCTGGCGTGGTGCTGGCGTGGTGCTCGCCTGGCGCTCGTCCGCCGGCGTGGACAATACGGCGTGATGTGGCGACCCCCTCCCCCCGCGTCGCCTCCCCGGCGTGCTGGGAGGCAGCGCCTCAAGACGGAAGTGGAGGAGTCCTTGGCCGACATGAATGCAGACGATTGATCTTTCTTTGGCACCATAAAGTTTCCTTAAATTACTATTGTGATATTAATATTATACCTTGCAGCACGTACGTTTATACGTTGTTCTGTCTGTATTACTTAGATATCAAATGGTCTTATGAATAGCTCTCAATCACGATGTCAACTTACATTCCAATAGAATATGTTCTGAGCTGGAGTAAAAGGAAATTAGTCTTTAAGGACATTCAAAAATGAAATATTTGCTATTTACAGAACGATATAAACCATAATTTTATTTAGAAATATTCTTTATTCCAAATGATACACCGCAATTAGTGTCATGAGATACTTCTGCTCGCGAGCTTCTCGAAACAGGTCAGAAACTAAGAGTCTAGGAAGAAAGTGGAGTAAGGGGCACAGGATAGCACATGAAAAGAATAATTCTGAATTTCAAAGAAATCTATTACAACTTAGAGAAAATAAACTGAATATAAAAACAATGGAAAGGTATATACAAAGAAACAAAAGAAGGAAACAAGAAACGGAAGGAAAGGAACGAAAACAAGAAAATGAAACTAAAAACGACAACAAACGAATCACGATAAAGGATTGTTCCTTGTCATGTGTCTTCATTTATCATTAAATTTATCACACACCGAGTTTTTGCTCACTGAGTTATGATGAAAAATATAGTTATAAACGTATTAAAAAAATAAAATGCCATCCAATACTTTAGCCATAAATTGGCTAGATAACAGTTTAAACATATTTTTTCAAGTTAAAAAAATTGCCTTACAGATTTTGAGACGTTATTTTATGCGTATCAACTGTATTAATGGAGAAATACTAATGAGAATCTTCTTCAAGCAAAATGAACTATGAAAGTCAACATATTCACTTACTGTTCACATTTATGAACATATTGTAAATAAACGTTTAATACAAAGAGTTATAGTCATTGTTATCATTTACGTGCCTTTCGAGCTGATATTTTGGCAATCCATCGCGCAATTGACCATGCTAAGACCACGCGAAGTGCCTGTACCGTATTACAATCCGCTGTAATCTTTGAATCACGGGAAGGGCTAAACGGCTGAATGCGCGCAGGCCCCGGGCGCCCGCGAACACCAACGCTCCACGCCCCGAACTTCACGCTCTCTGCCACGCGGGGCGGGATTTTAGCCCACAGGCCATCGCACGCGCGTTGCCGCATGAGGCTACCATCACTTCTAGAATTGCTGCCACCTTCTCCCTGGCAGTGGAGCGCTCCGGAATGAAAAAGCAGGGAAGGTGGTTCGTACATTGCCCAAATGTCATGGAACGGGGAATACTTTTTGTATTTCTACATATATTCTGCACTTTATAAAATGTTATAAGAGAAAAATAGAAAGAAGAGAAGGAGGAGGAGGAGAAGGAGGAAGAAGTGGACGAGGAGGAGAAGGAAGAGTAGGAGGAAGACGAGGAGTAGGAGGAAGAGGAAGAGTAGGAGGTGGAAAAGAAAGAAGATGAAAAATTGCCCGTAGTCTACTAAACGGTTCAGTTTATTTGCTGTTAAAATTTTAAAATTTACGCATATATGTAAATCTCGTGGCTATATTTTTCATAAATATTAAGTACTTTTAATTGTGATTGCATACATAATCCCAGGTATTTCTGATTTGCACTTTTACTAGTTCAAAAATTTTGTTAATTTGAATAGGCCCACTAATGTAGAGACCTCGGACACTTGGCCACTACAATTTCATTCTGTTAAGAAAAACTGAACTTCTTGGTTACTGCCTAAAGCGCAAATTTATTTTGTAATAAGCTCCTTCGCAGATCCCTATACAAGTGAATATCGTTGATGTACTAATGTGCGTACAGCTTTAAATACAGAAACATGATCGGAAAACGTTCAATAATACATTTATTAATTTGTTTTGTGTCTGCCCCCATAACTTGCTACCGCTGTCTTTCAATATCTATTCGTACATTGCATACTGAGAGAGTTATTTTTCTCTGTAGATCTATTTTATAGTGTTACACAGTCCCACTTTTTCTTTCGCGTGCTTTACAACTTGTTGAGATTCATCACCTCAAATGCCTCCGGCATCCCTTCCGCAGCAGAATGAAGAACCGGGAAAGGGAATTCATGCATAATCAATCTGCGTACTACTAGGGAATGGAGAAGAAATGCCGTTACAAATACGTAATGTTGTTCAGATTAGACTGTTTTAGCAGCTTCAGCGTTCTCATCACTGTAAGTGTATTCATTATGGATCCATTAACATTTTAGTGCCAAGGTAACTGATGGACCAAGCAAAGAAAGTATTCTTATTAGTGTATCAACATATAATGTCCATTCTCGATCCAAAAAGGCAATTTCGCTATGGTGAAAAGGTACACTAATAATTTTCATCGGTAGACTTTTCTATTCCTTCTAAAATTACGGGAAAGGAGAGAGAGAGGAGAGTGAGAGACGAGAGAGAGAGGAGAGCGAGGAGAGAGAGAGGAGAGAGAGAGAGGAGAGAGAGGAGAGGAGACAGAGGAGAGAGAGGAGAGCGAGTGAGAGAGAGCGAGAGAGAGAGCGAGAGAGCGAGAGAGAGGGGAGAGAGAGAGAGAGAGAGAGAGAGAGAGAGAGAGAGAGAGAGAGAGAGAGAGAGAGAGAGAGTCGAGTCTTCCCCGCAGTTGTCGGTTGTATTGTGTTGAACATTAAATTGTATTGCAAGAGCATGAAATTGTTCCAGTGACTCCGCTTTGAGAGATATTGCTAATTTTAAAGGTTAGAACAAATAATTTCCATTTTTGCTTGTATTATATTGAAATATAGTTCGGAATAAAAAAAAAAAAACTATTGCCTCTACTTGAATTTCAGATTTAATACACGAGAAACCTAGAAGTTTAGACTTGATGACAAGTTTTTATAACACTCTATTCTATTTCTAAATTATACTTCATTTTACAATTCTGGAAATTAGAAATATAAAATTTGAAAGGAAGATATGTATTCGAAACATTGCATTCTATAAGCACTTCGACCTTCCCCATATTCTATGCAGTCGCGAGTTCAGCAGTGCCGAGTTCTGGCACTACTAGGTTGTTCTTATACTACAGGGCTGCAACAGTGTATGCATTTTCAACTGCATGAGAACATCATTATTCTTTTTACCCACACGAATGGCCTCTTAAATGCACGTATAAGAACGCTCGCCCTAACCTGTATAATTCTAGAAGCAACATTGTTTGTACATTCACTAAATGGCCACTAATCAAAATCGCATTACAGTTTCTTATTCTATCCAGCAACTTCTTCTACGCAATTATTCTTCATATCCTTAATACGTTCTTTGTGCATCCCCAACTTGAAACCGACTCATCATCCCTTGCAACGTCTAACCGACTTAGAGGTTCAAAGGACGTGAAAGTTATCAACGCACACGACATGATAGACCGCTTGCCCTCTGGTTGATGCCGACTCATTTCGGGCCATTCAGTGTACGTCTTGGGCGCAAATAGCCCATTATCACGCGAAATCCACATCAGGTGCGGCGTGCCTTGGCGGTGGCGGGTCATCGGAGACGGCTGCACTTTGTCACTATGAGTTCACGGAACAGGCACAGGCTCTGCTGTTGGATTTAGAAAACGAAAGGCAGAGCATCTCATTTCTCTCGCTGACTTATGAAGTGACCATGCATAACCAACAATTTTTATGCTGCCTGATTACAGTTTCCATGGATTTGAGAACAGGGCCGGATTTAAGTAGTGCGAGGCCACGCACAAAATTGTGTTGCCCCCCCCCCCCCGAAAAATTTGCTCCATCTTTATTAAATAAAAAATGTATTATAGTACAAGTACTTTCTGTACAGATACAAATGAAAACTGATAATTTTTTATAGAAATTTTTACTTGTGTTACATATTTTTACATTAAATACATTTTACATAATTTTTTTTCTGCTCTTCACTGCAGAAAATTGGTCGATGACGTCTTCAAAACGAAGATTTTTCAGCTTATCATGCTCCATACTCAGGATACTTAGGTCTACTAAATTTTCTTGAGACATAGTCGTACGTAGATAGATTTTTATCCACTTCAGTTTACACAGTAGACTACTTGATTAACAATTATTTCACTGACAAAAAATATGGTATGTGTATTTTTCCGAAACGCGGGGCCCCTGGTGAATGGGAGCCCCCCAAGCAACTGCTTGTTTTGCTTGTAGGTAAATCCGGCCCTTGTTGTGAATGAAATGCTCCCGCTAACGCTTTTTTTGACAAAGAATCCAAGGAATTTAGGCTTTTAAAACGTTTCGAAATATATTTCCTATTGATATTCAGTTGGATCACAAGCAGAAAACAAAACTTATGATAAACTTTGATATTTGATTCACATAAAACTGAATTTCGATTGGGAATTTCATCTCAAAAATTAGAACATCGTATCATAACGACATCTAAGCATGTAATGAAACATTATGATAATTATGCATCGTAAATATGTAACAAAATTCAAAAAATCGAAGTACTTCGATCCCATCTGAGTAATTTGAATCACAATTCTAGAGGAAAAGGGCAATTTAATGATCGTATTAGTTCGCCGCAAGTATCGGCAGTACGCTATAACTGATCATGATATTCGCAAGATGCGGTAAATCACGAAAACCACACCCCCGAGCAACCGGCCATGGGCTACACGCAAGATATAATCATTGCACATAACCACCGCCATGCGTCATTCACAAGCCCCTCTAAAATCCCTTTTTTAAACGCGCTACCGCCTGACCAACTCCAATAAATTCGACATTGCCTTCTTAAAAACTCCTTCAGGAGCGAGAGTGCTGCTGCCGTTTCGCTTGCGGGAAAGCGACCGTGATCTCCGGAACCCGAAGTGTCGCACCAGCGTGGAGAGAGGGGGTGGGAGAGGGGGAGGGTAATGAGCGGCAATAAAGCGCGCGCGAAATGAGATCTATTTACTCGTAAATCGTGGGGTGCCGAGGCAGCCTATCTCGGTGGCGTACGACCCAACGGGGACTCCGCGTGCTGCTGGCTGCTACAGCGCATCGCTCTTCGCGGGATTAAACCGTGTGAGCGGGCTTTCTCGCTGCAAATTAACGGCTTCTCGATCGACATAAAACAAAAGCAACGCGGATTGTTGGTGGGGAGGGCGACGGACGTGGTGTATGTAATAAAACATTTGTGGTGTGTGGTACTAATCCCCTGAAGCATACGCGGGTCATTTGCGGTGACACCCAGGGAATTAGATCAACATCCAAAGAGATAATTATTTTCTTCATTCATACGTTTTTATCTTCGCGTAATCCAGTGAGATGTCAATCAAAAATGCAGAAAAATGGTTCACTCACTTTATTATCTGACATCGGAATCAAAATTATGGAAATATATTTCATAATATACCTTACTTAAAAAAATGGAGGACATTACTCAAATTATTTATTGTTTTTACCTCAGTATCAGCATTACAAAAATGCAATAGTCACATTTTTTGGTGTTTCCACAACAGCCGGTGGAAGCCAAAATTATTTTCACTGCGGGATTTTAACTCACAATTAAGCGGTATATCCTCATACAGTTTTTCAGTTCGTTGCAAAATCCATGCTACACATCAGTTTATTAGAATTTGGAGTTAAGCTCAGGGTGTATTTATTGCATTATATTTTGTCGACTGACTTGTTGAGAAATAGCTTTTGAAAATTCCGAGTTCCCGTAGTTGTTTTTGAAACAGAAAAAACAATTATTCTTATCCGCCTTCATGAACCTTTTTTCTAAAAAAAAGTTCACATGCGCTTGTAATATTTCACAGCAAAGATTTTAAGTGTAACCGAAACAGTATCGAAACATCAGCATGTCGAAGCATCAGCAAATAATTTAATATTTTTTCTTCCGAGAGTGATTCAGAATAATTTTTGAGAGATCTTGTTACATATTTGTTTGACTCTTTTGAGGTACACTGTTGGAAACCCTTCTTCAAACAATAAATAGGGCATCACGTATTTTACTATTCATTATAATAATGTAATATTGACATGATATAGCAAAAGAAATATACAGCCACGGCTTTTGGCAATCACATACGCCACAGAAGAAATTTCCAGAACATTGATTACTATGTTGAAATACCAAGAAAAATGTAGTTTAAAACATTTAAGGTGAAGTATGTAACAATGAGTATTACGATTAAGTTCTAATTACTTTAATAAAGTGTTCCTTATAATTGGGAGCTGTGCAATACAGCACAATTCTGTACGTTACATGCATTCGTTTCTATTCTTACTAATACTGCCGGAGTCTTATTTGTCTTGTCAATTTTCTCTTTGGCACCTAAGTATCATATTATATGTCAATGAATTGTAATTGCACAACCATGAGATCACGGGTTATGTTATTTAATACAATGGACTGTTTGTAAACAATGATTATCATGATGTAGCGCTTAACATATTGTTCCCGTGAGAATATCCCTGCGATAATATGGTATGATATTTCTTGCTCGTCTTCTGTAGGGTTTCCGGCGAGATAATAAATACGACAAAACAATGTTATTTACATCAAGTCGATGTCTTCGCTAGAACATCGCATGTTATGCAAGTCTGAAGTAGGATAGGAAGCAACTATCAAACGAATGAACAATCAACGTAGCTTTAGTGTTTTTGTTGTGAAAATGCACGCCCGAACATTTAGTGGATAACTCTCAAACTTTGCAATTATTATTATTATTATTATTATTATTATTATTATTATTATTATTATTATTATTATTATTATTGGCGTATACGCCATTACTGACCACGCTACACGATAGCGTGTGTCATTTTTCCAGGATCAGTTTTTCCACTGTATCCCTCAGTACTACAAGGGGCTAAGGGACACAAATACGACCATGTCCACGCAGGACTGGAACATGCAGCCTCCTCGGCGCAGACGACGGCAGTCGCAACCGCCTGCGGCACAGGGCCGACTTTTTATTATTATTATTATTATTATTATTATTATTATTATTATTAACAGATTCTTTACGTTATTTCTCCCGTAGTACACTGTGATTATCCCCCGGTCACTACTTCCTGTACAACATTTAGGCATGCAAAGGACTCGTGGAACTAGAAAGCAGCACTGGTGTACACTAACGTCAGCGCTCCCATCCGCATCAGCGGACTGAAAGTGAAAAAAGTAATACCTCCAAGCAACAATCAAAGCCACATCCCAGCGGTTTTTCTCCTCTAGCGTCGCAAACCCCATCGCTCCGCGACACAACAAGAACGCGCCCGCACAGACGAACAGACGCGCAGACGAACAGTGTCGGGCGATCCTAGAGCAGAGCGCCCCGCACGCACAAGCAGCGTGCGGGCGCGTGTGCGTGAGCGAATGCAAGAGAGTGCGAGCAGACGCGCGTGCGTCCAGACGGGCGCGCCTCCACCTCAGGTCGCCGGCACGCATGGCGGGTCGCGTGCTTCTCCCTGCTCGCAGGCGGGTCGCTCGCGGGGGGGAACAGCGTTCTGGTATGTTGGATCTCGTAAAAAGCGCAGGGAAATGTGAATACGAATACACGTCAAAACTGTGAAGAACTTCCAGAAAATATATATATATATATATATATATATATATATATATATATATATATATATATATATGTATATATGTTATTTGGTTTTCTTTTTTTCTTCTTCAGCTTGTTGCTGATTTCTTTAAACTTTCTCAAAAGTTTAACCTCGTAAAAAGCTCAAGAAAATGTGAATACACATCAAACCGCAAAGTTCTTAGTGATAACAAAACCACATTAATTACGTATGTTATTCGACAGAAGGTTTCTTTAATAATTTCAATATATTATGAAATAGTGACTATTCTTTTTTTTATTATTGTAGAGCCCTGAATATGAAATAGTTCTGTTCCATCTCATAAAAAGCAGAAAAAAATGTTAGCACACGTCGAAACTGAAGATCACTGATACAATAAAAACGCACTAACTACGTATGCTATTTGCCAACAGGTTTTTTTTAATATACATTTTCTTCACGTCGCTCGCCCTTCACTCGCAGAGGCTTGTAGCAGCGGCCAATGGAACGAAGGCGACTGTGAGGCTGAGGTATCTCGTACAAATGTGAGTTTTACAAGTGGCGTGCTTGGTTTGGATGCTGGTAACTTCGATGAACATATGGCAAAAGAACAGCCTCAAGGATTTGTAATGGTCAAAACTCTAATGGTCTCTAATTTTATGTCACACGTTTTCGAATACACCGTCTACGCTGGTGAAAATCCAATTCATCTCGAGGGTCTTATCCCTTAACGAACCCATCAAATGATTCTGCCTCCGACGCTAGGTCGAAGCACGTGACCGAGAGGAGTACAGATCAGCTTGAATCTTGCTTAACAATACTTTGGATATTGCGCATTCCAGAGGATCAATGTTGCTTCGCGTTCAATCGCAAAGGGAGAAGGCTTGGGGCGTCGTGGGGAACTCGAAAACGCGCGAGAGGAGGAGTAAAATTGGTATTACACCATACATACATACATACATACATACATACATACATACATACATACATATGATTATATCGTTAATGGGCTTTTGGAACACGTATTGAACTTTTCGCTGGCGGTTGAAGTACGCATTACAGGTTTCATCGATGTATTATGGAGTAAGCATTACCGAAAGGCACCCTTGGAGTTCTTCTCGAAGTAACAGTGCCAACTCAAAATCGTCTGCAAATTGTACCAGTTCTGCAACACATAACCGATATACTTGTTTTACGTGATTTCGTACTAGTCCAAAAAGCATTGACGATTCGCGAGTTGGCGTTAGTCTCGGAGCCGGGAGTCGATTCGTTCTCATTGGGTGCGATAGGGGGCACCGGAGCGTGCGAGGCGATGAGTGTTGCGTGTGTGCTCGACGGCGCCGCGCCGGGCAGCGGCGTCCAAGGGCGGCGGCGCCCGGGCGGTCGCTGGCCCGGCCTTGCCGGCGCCGCCCCGCCCCGCCCCGCCCCTCCCCTCCCCCGCCGGCGCACTGCCCCACTGACGGCCCGCGATAACGGCATCCGTCATAACGCTGCCGATGACCGCGGCGATGACGCAACCCGCGCCTCTCAGCCAGCCGCGCCGCCGCCGCCGCCGCCGCCGCCCTCGCACCCACCCGCAGCTGGCGCTGCTTTTCCAAGGGCAGGGAAGAATCTCGTGACATAACGCCGTCGGATTAGCGGTGTACAAGTGAAACTCACTGGGGAAGTGCAGTTTTGATGTTTTCGACTAATTTACATCGCTTCTTCCTCTACTTTTGTTTACTAGAAGGCGTTGAGTATGGGTATACTAAGTTATCGTTTATTTCTTTTGTTCGTTTTTTTTGTTTTTGTTTTGTTTCTTTAAAAGAATTTTACAATTAGTAATTGAAGAGTGAGTAAAAGCCGGTATGTCATATTTATCACAAGATAAGTGGTAGACAAATTTAACAGAATATTCAACTTGTTCGATCTCAAAACACTGTTCATGGGCTTTTTAAGTTTTACTTGGATACGAATGATCCACCTAGCGATACAGCATGAGGTTACCGACGAATCTGTGGCGAGGGGAATTATCTCAAGTGTGTGCCGATGGTTTACACGAAGAAAAATCCACATCTTATACGTCGCAACAGATTGAAGCGTTAGCAAACGTTTCCCATGTGAGTTGCCTCACACGTCTCAATGCATTCGGTATCTCTAGCTCAGGTTTGCAAACTGAGCACTTGCAATTACCGACGTTTTTCTATTAAAGAGCATGGGTGTCACTTTTATTTAATGCACGTAATGGAAATTGCAACAAGAATGATTTTGGTGCCGTCAGTACTGCAATATTTTGCTCTACAATTCAGCGAACTGAGCTCGTGTATAAATCCCGGTCGAAATAATTACCGGGACCAATGTCACAGAACGGTTGACACATCGCCGGCTGAGCAGTGATATTTCAGAAAAAAAAACACACTGTTTTTATAGGTAATGAACCTAAGTGCATTTTAATACGTTGGTTATAGAATTTTATTTCATTTATTGCATTAGAAGTGAAATCTAAAGTGAATAAGTGAGTTCTGATTGTAGAGAATAAACGGAATTGTTTGAAGCGATCAAAGATGAGCGTAAATACCGTAAGCGTAGTGCATGTTATACTCCGGGTGGTGGCAGTGATTTTTCGCCACTGACAGGCGTGATCCGGCGCCGGTCTAAACGTCGACTTGCCGTTTTCCCTCTGCAGTTATCTCCTCCGCGGGCAATGCTTCGCTCCTGCTCGGACCAGCTCTGAAATCCAGACTGCTCTCCCATAATATACGTAGGTAGAACGGTGTCCATATGTGTGTGTGTGTGTGTGGAAGTGAAGAGATGACAAGGATGAGGAAGGGAAGATCGCGCGCGTTCCATAGTCTATTTGGTGGATTCTGCTGCGGTGTCCACCTGGTGATCAGAGAAACGTGGAAAACTACCGATCAGAGCAGTCGACCACTAGAATTATTCTCCAGCCAACAGCTGAATTCGATTCAGCTAAGTACTCGTCAGTAGCATACACGAATCTGCCGGTTGCAATTAAGTATTTTTCTCAGTAATCAATTGAAATAAATATATTCTCGAAATTACCTCGTATGGAGGGTTACAATTAAGACCACTGTGGTGACTTGGATACTAATCGAAACAAAAGTGTTGCCAATATATACTGTACGCGTTTTATAATAACTTCATTGTAGTGGAGTAGGTCTCAAGAAATTCTAAATATAACAAATTCGCACATTTTGGTTCTCCTCTTTTATCTCTGAGACGTTTTATTGAACGTATTTTTTACAGACATCTGCTTCCATATCAGTCTCTTTATACAGAGAACAAGTGCACTGTCTGCCAAGTGCTTTCTGTCAACCAACATTTGTGCTGTTTATTTTGAATAAATACTTTCAAAAGCATTCAGCTTTTGCAACAGTAGTTGTCAGAATAGTCGCGGCCCACTTCGACGAGTTTCTGACCGCCTTTACAGTCTGGGCTTATTAGTCACCGCTGGCACTTTCAGAGGCAAGACGAATGATGGTTTTGAAACCCTTCTTCGTGCTGCCGCTGCTCTCTCCGCCCGCTCGCTACGAAACGAGCAGGGTGGTGGCACAGCACGTTTACTTCTAACCATTAGAGTGTAACCGAGTGCTCCAGACAATACGTTCCCTCCGAAGGAGGAAAATCGACAAACCCATTCCAGGTTTTGTGGTTTGTAAAAGCTTCTATTTATACATTCCGCTATATGTGTAGAGAAATAGTGAATAAAATCAATTGTTTCACTAGTCACAGTCAAAAGAAATAATGTGACGAAAGGACTGAGGATTGAGGTAAGTATTAAGTAAATATTCTTAAGTAACAATGTGTCTAGTGCACTTAACCATCTGTACTTTCCCTGTAGTAGATGGGAGGCACTGGCCTTAACGAGATGCTGGAAGGCTATAATAATAATAATAATAATAATAATAATAATAATAATAATAATAATAATAATAATAATAATAATAATACATTCAAAAATGTTTTATATAATCTCGGAACACACCTTTCAGATGAAGGGAGAATTTCTAAATTGAATGAACCTAAGAAAAAGTTCTCTAATTAATCATTACCATTTCGTAAGCACTGAGTCATGGACGGATGATAATGGTGTTAATTAATTTGTCAGTTACGAATTCCTCCTTTCGTAACAGGGAAATTTTCAGGATAGCATATCCATTCGAATATAACTGCAACAGCATTCATATAAAACTGTTAAGATTCGATAGAATTTGAAGACTCCAGTAATTATATAACTTCTTTCGTAAGAACTCGCCGTTAATGTAAAATTCCATGCATAATTAAATATACAGGAAGATGATGAATTCATAATGTCCGGACCAACAACGGCTTATTACCTCAGAAAGAAGTGGAACGAATTAAGCTCCAGCTCTCGGAAACGAAAATTACTTCTTTCCAGGAAGGGAAATGGTGCATCAACTCCCCGGGCGGACAGGTATTTTTGAGGTTTCTCTCAGGAAATCAGAAAGAACGAATAGCTTTAAGACGAAAAGAATCAAGAGTGTGAACTCGATTATTTGGGACTGTGATAGGAAGCAGTCAACTGATTTAATCAAAGTCTGATAATCTTGATTGCAGAATGCGAGCTTTGTAAGGAATAAAAATTAATCACAAATCACCCAGAAAATATAATTTTTCAAAATTACACACAAAAGTTCACGTTTATTTTATTTTTAATGTAACAGAATCTTCCGAAAAACTGGACGACCAGTTAACTGAGTGGCCTAAAGCAGTGGTCGCAAAACTTCGCCGATTTCAAATCTTCCTGTGATCTTCCAGAGGAAACCAGCCAAAAATAAGAACTTTCATCGAACTATTCACAGTAGCAAATGTCTGATTATCACACGCAAAATATAACAGATATATTCTCAGGAGGAATCACACGATGAGACTGACAGTTGTGCGGGCGTATGCAGGCAGAAGTTTTTGTAAGTCACCTGAGCTCAGTGGAGAAACTCTAGGTTAGACAACCTGAACGTGACAATGCGATCTGCGGACAATTTCCCCACGTACTGCTAATAATACCTCGCGATCAACAGTTTGGCGACCTTTGGCCTGGGGCAATTGTTTTCTAAGTCAGTGGTCGATGGGCAGCCGACGGTCCATGATACGATATGGACCAGAAAATAACTGAACATAACTTACATTTCTCTTGTCTATTAACAATAAACCCCCCAAAAAATCAATTTCTTACAAAGAAATTTCATGTTAGAATTTGTAATACTTAAATACTCTTCAATATCTGATAATAAATAATAATTTTATTATAACTAAATAACATTTAAAAATTGTTTATGATTAAAAAGTTTTCACAATTTTTACCATTAAATAATTACAATTTTGTTACAGGTGCAAATCCATAAGAACAAAATTTAAGTTCTGTATTCATTATCAATATCAAAATGTCCAACGTCCACGCATTTGTTTGAGCAACTGCAACATGGTAAAAACCTGTTTAATTGCGTATGGTTATTGACGGCATAGAGATATGCCACCAAATAAGATTTTCCAGATAGGATGTCTTCGTAAACAAAAATTAAAAAGCAACCAATCTGAACCCGCAACTCACAGAATTTGGTGCTGGAATGACAGCTCACAAGTTTTCGCGGCGCGCACTTTAATTGGAGTGAATTTGAGGTTAGAGGGCGGGTGACTGAAGTGGGCTTGGAAATCGGGAATTTGCAAAATTCATCAACACCACGTAAGATTCCCTAAATTAATTTCGATTGCTAGCTCTTTTGATTTTTATAGGGCGGGGTCAATCTTTCGACAAGTGGATGTGTTTTTCAACGAATCCTACTTTGTTCATGGTCAATATCACGTAGCCATCTCCTGATTTAAAAAAAGCGTTTGTTAATAAGATTGTTTCTTAGAGAAATTTTCTGTGAAAAAATGCATTAAAGGAAATTTTAAGAGAAAGTAAAACGCTCACCCTGCATTTTATAAATATTGTTTTCACAATAACTCTCGCATCATTTTGGCTTCATTTTCATGGATTCCACCCGCTTTTACTAATATTATTGTATATCAGTGTTCGCGTGATTATAATTCATGAATTTAATTGTTAGTGAGTTCCGAAAGGTTGAGGACCATTGCGTTAAGTCGTCGTCAATGATGAATATTTACATTATGTGTTTCACGACCATTTGACACGGTGTGTTATTCACGAGTTGTTGGTCCGGTAAATAAAACTATGCCAGTCCGCCCACGTTTCGAAATGGTGATTCGGATAATGATGATGAGCGGCAATGTAATTGTGATTGCTTCGACTGTCTGCGCCGCAATCAGTGAGCGCCCCATGTCTTACACGTGTTTCCAATTCGCTGCCCTCAGCTCAGTGCAGATGGGAATTACCCTCACCGAGATTGGATCGACTGGCTGCAGGGCAAGATCTTATTACGACGGAATTCGAATTTCTACGATAATACTGACAGTATCCGGAAAGCACAAGAGAGGTGAGCAAAGGGAGGAAGAGAAATAGAAGAAATACTGGGATACTGTCAAGTGGAATAACTGATACCTTTTTCGCTTTTCAGGTTCGCATGCCTTCTCTCTAAGTGTCAAACATTCTCAACCTCGTAAAAAAACACTTTCCGTCCTCATCCAATGAAACTACAAATCAAACTAGACTTCAAAATGCGATTCAGAAAGACTCGATGTAACTGAAGCGAAGAAGTGATTTTAGAGAGGTATTTATTAAATTTTTTTTACCTTAAACAGAAATTAAACCCTTGCCAGAAGAGTGATTCTGTATGTCGCTATTCTAAGTAATTTGACAACGCATCCTGTTACATGAAGATATTGAATCTACAGTATAGCTACTGCTCTTCCGCTTCTTGATCTATTAAAGTTCAAAATCGGTAGAGATGGCCGCTTAAAAGAAGTCAAATCTACGAAACGTGCCAGGCCGCTGGCGGTGAGGCCAGGTGGCCGCAGAGACGAGGGATTTTTTACACGTATCAGGTACACAATCAATGTCTTTCAAGAAAAAATGACTGTTAACGGAGGTCACTGCTTAAATGAGGCGGCCATTTGTGCAGGTTTCACTGTAACGTTTTACGGTGTTTTAGATCCGGCCTTCCCAAAACAATGGCCCTAGTGCTAATGCCCAAGGCAGCCGGGTCACACAGATTCCCACCAGGGCAATACGCGAAACTCAGTTCTGGGAGACGCTTCATAGCAGAGTGCCCCCACTACCCATCCAAGACGACGCACTAGTCTCTTAGCCGTCCAGGCAAAGACTACTCAACTTCTGTCGTGTTTTCATAATACGGCTTACCGGTTTATGTACGCGAGAGAATGTTTGTAGTCAACAGAGACTTCCTCCTCTTCCCGCAAGTTTCGTCTCAAGATTTTTCAGTACGCTCTTTCAAGCTGTTCTCGGAAACGCTTAGCGAACATCCATCGAATCGAAGAGAAGTGACGCCGTTGCGATTTCCGTGCTCGCGGTGTGACTCCCACGGAGGGGAAAAGAGGGTGCGGGGAAGGGAGAAAGTGTCCCTGGAGTCATTTCGGGATTTTTTCGGGCGACGATGCCCTGAATCCAGCTCGCTTTGCAGAACCAGTTCAGGTATTTGTGGCTTGAGAATGACCAGATCTATCGGTCTTAAAGGAAAATTTACAACCTCACAATTTCAAAGTTTGAATGTGCTTATGAATAATTTTCAAAACGCTATGTCATTTTCTTCATAGGTACGTCTCATTTGAAAGAATTTTTATTGTGATACAGATCTGAATGTACACAGTTCTAACAAGTCGAAACATCATTTCTGCCAAAAACGTCAGATATAATCTTGTTATCCTGATTGCGGCGATTTCTTATAAGAACATCCCGCGACCGGACACCAGTATTACAGTGTAGGTGGCAAACCGGGGCGAACAAGATTCCTCCGCCATCGGAATAGAGCCCGACCAGTCCGCAGGCGCCCTGAATGCGCCCGAGAGGCGAGCGCGCTCCGCCTCAGCGGCGGCCGAAGAGGGGTTGGCAAACGAGCTGGGCGGAGCACTTGGGCCACTCAACCTCCTCGGGCGGTGGGGGCGGGGGTGGGGGCGGGGGCGGGGGCGGGGGCGGGGCATGGAGAGCAGCGCTGCGTCGGGTTTCAAACTCCGGCCGGCGGCGGACGGGGTATTGACGCTGCGCTTGGGCAAACACGAGCCCATTAAGGGAGAATCAAATTTTTCTAAATATTGTTTTAATTCAATCCAGTTTTGGAAGTACTGTTGAATCGAAGAACTTAGTTTTGCAATTTTAGAATCGAATCAATTTTTGGCAGTTCCGATGAATTACCGAAGCAATTTTTGCTATTTTAGAATCGAATAAAGAAAATCTCTCCGAAATATACCAAATAAGTTTTTTTAAAAACTAAAAATACATTTTAACTCCATTTTTTGGCTTTTAAAAAATTGAATATATATTTGAATATTTATCAAAATTATGTACTAACAAAGATCTAAAAACTACAGTTTATTAATACTATTTACATCGATCAAAAATTTAAACGCAAACACTTGTATAATAAAACTAAAATCTATACAATAACAAACATGTTGAATGTATCTCCAGAAATACATTGGGCAAAGGGATTATTTCCACAGTTATTTGCAATTCTAAAATTTAAATAGTTTTGAATTGTTTGATTAATGAAAAATTGCACCAATATGCATTTGATTCATCGATGAATGGAATTTTTAATTTGTAAATATGATTCGAATCCCGTTTTATGTGTTTCTCTCCTTTTCCAGAAAACCCTCTCGCTAAGTGACGCGCCCAATCGTCGCCATCGACGAGGCCATCGGGGCTGTCGGCACGTCGGCGTCGTCGGCGCTCCAGTTGCAGCGAGTGGCCCCGTGGGGAATTGCGCAGCGCTCTCGCACGACGCTCGCGGGCACAATTTAGGAGATGTCCCCCAGAGCGCGGGTTCGACGCCGGACTGACGCCGGGAATGGCACGACTGAAAATGCTCACAGACAATGTCGCACTTACGGTATATCCTTTGCTTAAATGTTCGCAAAAAAATTAAATTCCCTAGTGATAGCTCACATTCGTTCAATCATGGAAAGATGAAAGTGAGAGACAAATATAACCGGTTAATATTTTTTTTCTGTTCTTGATGAAGAATGTGGAAATCAAAATTAGTTAATTACATTAGGTACTCGTAAATTCACAAAATTTTTGGCACCGAAGCGCATTTCGGAGGTGGTCCAACAGTCCTGTTTCTGCGTTCCAGCATGTTGCAAACCACCATAACAACATACAGATATGGAAGTTAAAGAAGTTTCAAATTCACGTACACTTTTGTGGGTAGTTAATTCTCTTTCTGTTTTATTGTTATAGATGGATATTTAAAACGCGTTATATACATTTTTTCCATAAATTGGATATTAAAAAAAATTGGAAATAATTAATTTTATATTAAACATTACGAAATTTTTCACGAATAATTATGTGTAAATAATCAGTATTACTATCAAATTTCCCAAGGAAAGATCTTAATAAATCCAGCTGATTTCGACATATGCCACATTAATTGCCTTTGTACTTCAAAACTGATGCAGTAAATACACATCTAGAATTACACATAAAATAAAATACAAGAACGAGGAAAGTAAGTCACAAATATGAACTTTTTATCGGATTCTTCTACACATAAAAATTCGGTTGATCCACAAGCATGAATATACGAGATATTCGTCAATTTGTTAAATTAAAATTCGATCCTATGACAATCAAAATAGCCTGCATCCGTACCCTTTCCGAACAACTTCACCAGTGATATCGTTGCCACATATACGTCGCTAAGGCAGAAGTCTATACCTTTACATGTCCAGCACTCGAATGTACGTTTATTGCAGAAGACTGCAATATGCACGGACGAAAACCAACACGTCTAAATTGGCAAGGGGTCTGCGTGCACCCTGGTCTGGTCTCGCGCAGGAACACGAAATACCGCTTTCAGCCTAATTGGAAAAGTCTGCGATGGGCGAAAGTGCATCCGCAGCCTCGCCCCGCCCACGCATCTCGAGCGCGCTGCGCCCGGGCGCCGGCGCCACGACGGCGGCCGCTGCGCCGCGCAGCGCTCGCAAATGGGCCGAAACACGAGCACGTCGCCCAATAAAGAAGGGTCAGATTTTTTGGCCTGTTTGGGTACACACACTTTCGTTGATTTCTATCCGTCTCCGCTCTTTCCTTTCTGTCTCCGCTCTTTCCTTTCTGTCTCCGCTCTTTCCTTTCTGTCTCCGCTCTTTCCTTTCTGTCTCCGCTCTTTCCTTTCTGTCTCCGCTCTTTCCTTTCTGTCTCCGCTCTTTCCTTTCTGTCTCCGCTCTTTCCTTTCTGTCTCCGCTCTTTCCTTTCTGTCTCCGCTCTTTCCTTTCTGTCTCCGCTCTTTCCTTTCTGTCTCCGCTCTTTCCTTTCTGTCTCCGCTCTTTCCTTTCTGTCTCCGCTCTTTCCTTTCTGTCTCCGCTCTTTCCTTTCTGTCTCCGCTCTTTCCTTTCTGTCTCCGCTCTTTCCTTTCTGTCTCCGCTCTTTCCTTTCTGTCTCCGCTCTTTCCTTTCTGTCTCCGCTCTTTCCTTTCTGTCTCCGCTCTTTCCTTTCCCTCTCCTTCCGCATTTTCCTCATTTCTTACCATTATCTCTTTTCTTTCCATACTCTCTGCTCTTCCTAACTTGCCTTTTAAACTCTTATTCCATACACCTTCCTTCCCGGAATGTCATCTTTCGATCTTTCTCAGGTAAAAAAGCAAGTGAATGGGTAAAACAAAAATGCAAAAGAAAACCTGCTTAAAATGATCGTAGAAGTGAAATAAAATAAGATGTAGTGAAAGAAGGAATATTGAAAATAGGTGTAGTAACAGCAAGCTAACGATAGATCTATTACAGAAAAATAGGCCTTCAAAAAACGCCATGAAAGTGAACGATTGAAATGCTACGAAACCTTTTTCAGTGGACTTCATAACGCGAGTATAAGAATAATATTGATTATAGGTGACATGAGATTATTCCCTAAGCAATAGTACAAACAAAACAGAAGCTTGTAAAAAGATGTTAAGAGCAAAGTTTTCTTTAAAAAAATTAAACATGTGAAGTATTTCATTGTTTACTCGCAGTATCATATCGTTTCTAGTACTTGCAAATATCCTGACGTTTCATTATTGTATATTTACTAAGTAGCAAACACTTTAACACTTTGGAGATTTGCAGTCTGCATTTAGAAGTCGTTTAGGCCCACTGCATGGCAGGGCGTCTGCGCCTGATGAATATGCATCCACCCGCCCGCGCCCAGAGGACCCAGCGCAGGGCTTTGTGAGGCGCCGCGCCGCACCGGCCGGCGCTCCGCAGGGACTTCGCGGACGGCCACTCCGCCCCCAGCGCCACCCCCGCCTGCGCCGCCCCCGCCCCCACCACCGAAGCCCTTGCTTCCTCCACCTCCACCATCCCCACCCCAATTCCCACCGCCCTCCCTTTTGCCTTCGCCTCCGCCATCACCTTGTCCTCCCCCGCATCCTCCGCCCCCCTCCAACACCATCAGCTCCGCCGTCTCCTCCGTTGC
The DNA here is from genome assembly GCA_038098605.1 of Gryllus longicercus. Lineage (NCBI taxonomy): Eukaryota > Metazoa > Arthropoda > Insecta > Orthoptera > Gryllidae > Gryllus > Gryllus longicercus. The sequence continues at coordinate 990,891 of JAZDUA010000374.1, forward strand.
CTCCATCGCCTCCGCTTCCTAATCGGATTTGGGCCTCTCGCGGGCGCGATCGAGGTCGAGAGGAGGGAGATCTGGCCACACCACGCCGCCTGGATTCGATCCTGGGCCTCCGTAAGCAGGGCTTCGGTCGCCCTTTAGGAGCCGAGTGCTGGTCGGAGGGAAGGAGGGGGGGGGCTAACAATGCAGGTAGGCAGGAGAGAGGACCACCTCAGGTGGTCTGTGAGAGGCTCTGCTTCAAACAGGAAACGCTGATCCTCTGTCTTCAATATAATGATCAATCACTTCATGGTTTATTCATAAAAAAGAACTTCCGGGTATATAAATCAAACTCCTGATACGAAAATTAAAATAAATGAAAATTCGGTTTTCCTCTACTTCTCTTCCTTCAAAATGTTTTATTAAGTTATGTAATTTAAAATGTGACAAATTTTCTTGCGAGTAATAAGGCGTAAAAACTCGTGTGTACTGATTTACGGCAAAATCATTACAATTAAGTAATTATAAATGTTTAATACAATATTTAACTAAGGAAGGAAAATATTAAGCGAAGGAAGAAACATTACTTCCTATTCAATGAAATAATTTTCTTTTAAATCTGCGTTTATTTACTTTTAATATGCATGCAGAATAAATAGAATAAAACACTATTGTTCATCTAACTACGGTCGTAGACTAATCTTCTTGAATAGATGTACTCACAAATACTGGCAACTGCAAAACTGGCTCTCTCAGTCAGATCGTATTACTCACCTGAAAGGAAATACAGACAATCAGTTCTGATGAATAAATACATATTTTATATGATTTTTTTCAATAGAATATAAACACATTTTGCATTTTCGATACAGGAATTTGAATACAAAGCTACAATGTTGATTTGATGACTTTTTCTGCACAATTCATTATTCACATTTAATTTATTAAAACATAACATTATTCAGACGACCATCCAGAAGGAATTCGATAGAAATATATACATTTTGTAGGTAGAAATGAAGCATAAAAATGGTTAGGCGGAAGAGCGAACCTGATAGCCCGAGCCTCGCCATATTAATAAAGGCATATTATTATTATTATTATTATTATTATTATTATTATTATTATTATTATTATTATTATTTTGTTTATTCTCAATGTTTTTGGTTTCACATGGATACCACACAGATACAATATCAAAGCATGGTAACACAGGCGTATTAAAAATCTACAAAACAAATTAGGGCATTCTAACACATAAACATAAAATAACTGTTTTCAGATTATAAACATAAAATAACAGTTTTCAAATGCTAATAACAAATACAATTTTAAGAGTGAGCTTTCAAAACCCAACATGTCCTCCAATGAATCTCCTGACTAGTAAGCAGGTACTGATTATAACCGACTTCTGGAGGCCGATGATAATGCTCTTCTCCAAGCAGAGTTCTTCCAGGTTGTTGTTGTTGTTGTTGTTGTTATTATTATTATTATTACTATTATTATAAAATACGAACTAATTCTTATTGAAATACATTCAAAGTAAATTTTACAAGTCCCTGGATGCAGTTGGTACATCTGAAAAAACGAAATAATATATGTGTAAATATATATAAAGTGAAACGTCACCTCCTTTGCTTCACTTTAAATAAGAAGAGTTTTAGAAAGTTACTAACATTTTTGCACAGCTGGATATCCCGTTAGACGATCCGCATTATCTTTTACATTTTAATCTCGTTTCGCCAAGGAATTTGACGATTTAAAAAAGGGCTCGGAAGGTATTTCATTAAGAACGTCGTTAGTTATCCTGGATTTTCGGTCATAATTAGAACTTAATTAATTGAATTCCAAAGAGATATCTGTTCCTTTCCAACGTTTTCGAAAGTAAATTCCTGTGAGACATAATTTTAGCACAATAGACAATTTTTAACCCCGAAATACAATTTGTTTCAAGAACGTGCAAAATGCAAAATATCCAACGTGGTAAACTATTTATATACCACATTTTATTGTTAACTTTCTAATTATCTATAATATTGAGGCAAAGCTACACGAAAGATGACATTTGAATCAGGGCTAAGTAAATAATGGTTTGGAACAATAAAAAGTAAAATCATCTCTTGAAGTAGTATGTTCTCAACATATTAAATTAAGTTGCAACAAAAAAGTGAAAATTCCAAATGAAAGAATATTAATTCTTGCGGTTGCATGCAAATTGAGTTGACAGAAATGCCAAGAGATAAAGAAAAATTACATTTCAACAATAATCAATGCCTTATACGAGCTAATCCGTAATTCCACTTCTTAATTTTTGGAAATAATAATAATAATAATAATAATAATAATAATAATAATAATAATAATAATAATAATAATAATAATAATAATAATAATAATAATAATAATAATTGATAATTGACGTTTCCAGAGAGTACAATCGGGTGCTTTATTTACATCTTAACACTGAGAGAGGTGTGTACTAGTAGTAGTAACAACAAGAAAATCTAGTTGGAATTCTCACGGTCGAACTCGCCCGAACCGACTTCTCCGCTTCCGAAAGACATCCGGGAGCGAAGCTGCGTCCGGTTGCGCCACCGCAGCCGGCCCCGCTCGCGGTCCACGCGCAGATATTGACAGACTAATATGTGCTTCTTCTGCGTTCGGGAGGCTCGCAAAACGAAACGAGAACCCTATTTCGCGTCGTGGCAGCTCGCCCACTCCCCACTGCACTTGCCGTTCGTCATCGCCACCCACACCGCGCCCCCTTTCTCCGCCCTCACCGCCCGTCCCGGCCTTCACTCCCGCCTCCGTCGCCGATTCTAACTTCGTCCGCCTCCCCCGCATCAGCCTTCGCGCCCGCGCTACCTCCGCCAACGCCGCCGCGACCTCGCCAGCGAGTGGGAAAGTTCCAAACTCGCGATCGGTTTCCATCTACGAGACTGCAAGACGCCTCCGCGGGATAAAAAAGTGTTTGCCGATTCCAGTCGTAACGATGTAAAAAACCGTCGAAGGAATCGTTAAGAAGACCAATTACCCTACTTAGCATTTCCCAACGGATACTCCTTCGCTCTACCCCTTAACGTCGAACTCCGGTTCCTTTCTCCAAGTCGTTGTCTCTCTTGCCAGAACTTGCCAAAACAATGTTTCTTGCCATGCGATGGTGACAAGTCTCGTAAGCTTCAAAAGTCAAGGACAATCTTCTGACCTCATTAATATCTCAGTATTCTGAATCGTTGTACGAGTTCCTTTAGTAATGTTTCAGACTCTTCAATGTTTGCAGAGACAACTCAACTACATCTTACGACACAATAGCAGACCGGATCATTAAAAGAAATAAAAATGGATCGTGGAAATAACAGACGTCTTCTACGAGCCAGATGTTTGTATACAGAAACCGAGACGTACATTTATGAGCACTTACGTACTCGGGAAGTTATTACGAAGTTGTTCAACTTATAACATCGCGCTCACGTGACCTCGGAATAATCAATAAAGGTAGCAACGTGTACAATGAGTCTCATTCTTCGTCAAGCCAAGCGACGAATACGCGACGCCAACATCAACAATGCAAAAGTACGCTTCGATAATTTTCAGTGCAGAGGAAGCAGGATGTTTGTGTTGGCGTGCGCCGCAAGGTTGGCAGAACGCTCGGCGCATCACCTGGTTGGCTGCTCTGAAATTACGCGAACGAAGCAACTTCCGCTCGCTGGGCGTGGGAGGCGGCGGATCCGCGAGCGAGAGCTGCACCCGAGCGACGGCAGCGAAGCGGACGGGGAAAGAAAAACAAAGGCGAACGAAGGATAAGAAAGAACCAAAGAAACAAAATATAATATAATATAATAATATTTATCAGTGCGCCGATCAGATGTCCGAGATCGCTAAGGCAGTAGTGCCGGAGTGGTTTCCGACCAGAAGATCGCGGGTTCGAGTCCCGCCTCGGGCATGGATGTATTTGTGTATGTCTGTATGTCTGTATGTGTTGTCCTTTCACCCCCATTATCATCGTATCATCATTTCATCTTCCATACCCCCAGGGCTAACAACCGTGGGGGATAAAAATCGGATCCAGCTAAAATGCTGGTCCCCCAAAGAATTGTTGCAAGCACCTGCCACCGCGATAATAAATAAAAACTGAGCCACGGTAAATCCAGGATGCTTGCTTGCGTGGTCCTAGTCGGCCGATTAACGAAATAAATATATATATATATATATATATATATATATATATATATATATATATATATATAATATTTATCAGTGCGTAACAACCTTGTTGTAATCCAAGGATAAAGCTGAAAAGCTGATCCTGGAAGAATTACACACGTTAATCGTGTAGCGTGGTCAGTAATGGCCTATACGCCAATAATAATAATAATAATAATAATAATAATAATAATAATAATATTTTTTTCCTGCTAATGAGCTTTCGCTCGGTGGCAGAGTTTTACAGCACATATACAGAGATATTAATGTTACATATATAGGAATGCATATAATATGAAAAGTAAATCTAAGTAAAAACTAACAAAGTAAAACTAAGGAGAATGTCTAAGAAGACCTAACATACACAGTTATTTGGCATCACACGCAATTCTCTAGGCGTTTCCGGAAGCAACGCACACTGGAGGGAAAAGTCGCCAGTACTGCAGCAGGTAAATTGTTCCAGTCAGTTATTGTCCGGTTGGCAAAAGAGTATTTACCTACGTCGGTTTTTTGATTCCTATATTTGATTTTGTATGGATGATCTCCTCTTCCGAAATATTGAGGGTGCCCTATCCTAGTTCGAATGTCATTTAACGCTTTACATCCAGTGTAAGCTTTGAAAAGGTTTACTAGTCTAGCGATCTTTCGACGTTTGCCTAAGAGTTCCCACATCTGAGTTTGATCAATGTTTTTTCCAACAAGTTTTATTGCTCTGTTTTGAATACGGTCTAACAAACTTATAGACCGTATGGTTATAACTAGAGATATAACCATAGTCAACCAAGGGACACTGATGAAGAGAGGAAGCGAAACTAATAAAGGGACGCTGAAGGAGAGAGAAGAATCAGTCAGAGATATGCATACGGTTTGCATAAAATCAATATTAATAATGTAAACACATGTGTTGGTTAAATACAAAGAAAATGACTACGACGAAAAACGAGAGAACAAGAAGGAAAATATTGACACAGAAAAAGAATCCATGCGCCGCTATGAAAACGCAATACACACTATCGAAGCAGTCCGGAACCAACGGATGAACAAGGAACCAACAGAAAACGCTAAATAAGAACATATGAAAAGCGAGAGAAACCCGAAGCAAAGAGCTACTACTGCAGGATAGAGTGCGTAGAGAAGGAGCAAGGCGACGGACGAGAGAGCGACAAGGGCGTTCGGATCGAAAAGGGGAGCGCTTGCCACCGCCCGCGCAGAGTCTAGTGAAGCGGTGGCGCGTGATGCTTCTGTGCGGGCGGCCTTCCTCGTACAGAGACCGTGGGGGCGGGAGAAGGCCCGATGGCTCCTGGTAGAGGGCGTGAGCGAGCGTGGAAGCAAGTGCAAAGCACTAGTTAATGCTAATCGCAGCGGCGGCGGCATTTGCGGTGGAACACCGATGATCAGAGCAAGTGTAAACAAAGAGGATGAGTTGAGAAGGAAACGGGAATGATAACCCCGAGGAGGTTACATGAGATTCAACGGCCATAACTTTGAGTCCTTGTCCAACTGGAGTCACTCTTCACTAAATACAAAAAGCGAAACGGCTATAAAGGAAACATTTTTAAAAAATTCAACTGCATTTTTATTTAAATGTTTTTTACGATCGTTATAACAATTTGCGGGAGCCAACAGAGCTGTATAAACATTGCACTAGTATTGTTTTCACGGTGCGAGTCACTCACACGTCGTATATGCAAATCAATATAACTGGAAACAAATATAAAATTACCGAAAAAACGTTACAAAACTAGTTAATAAATTCAGGAAAATTCAATAGACAGGTTCAAAACAACAAAAGAAAAAATAATTTTAAAAAAATTCAAGTTAATTTATGGGTGTTAACAGACATAAAAATATATTTACATTGTTTTCCTTCACATTGTCGCTGAATATATCAATATTACTTCAATAACGTTTTGTTTCAATTGTTGTTTTCCCTTTTTATCATTATCTTTATCCTTTAATTTTTCCGGTAGTTTGATGCGCAACTGAAGCCCAGGAACTTACGATGTTTTAATCACGCCACGGACGTTACCCCGGTGCTGAGTGTCGATGATGCTCGTAACGGGGTCATTGCCACGCGATGGACATTCTCGTAATGGTTGCAGCAATTGCGGCAGCAATAGGCGACCGGGCTGGAGGCACACCAGCGCTAGGGCGACTGCGAAGCGGGGGGTGCGATGCAGAGTACAGCGGTCGCGACATGGCTGACGAAGGATAAGGAGCGGGGATGAAGGAGGGCGGAGTACGGGGAAGAGGAGGTGGGGGTGGAGCCGAAAGAAGAATCGGAAGAGATGGATTGGTGGAATCGGGGAGAGCAGGAGGGGGGGGGGAGGTCGAGTTCAGTCGCTGTTTGGAGAAAAATTCTAACAGCCGGCATCTAGGTTCGGTATTTTTCCGCCGTTTCCCCGATCAATTCCAGGCGAATGCCGGAGCAGTACCTAACAAACGGGCCACGGACCGTGCGCGATCTTTCTTTTCTCTTCCTTGTCCTATATTCACCCTTTACACACACACTAACATGCACTACACTACCACACATGCCGGGAGACCTGTCGGGAGCTTACACTTAGAGCTTGTCCCGGGTGGGGCAATGGTTCGCTTGTGGGAGATACCTGGTTGGGAAAAACCCGTCAGCGCCGGATCTCGCCATACAGCGGGGAAAGATCACAGTCGCACGTCACGATAAAACATGCACCACACTTACGGGACTAACCGCCTTAGCCGTTGACGCGCCCGGAATCACTAATGAACCAATCGAAAGCAAAAGCGGAGATGAAGGAGGGGGGAGAACGGGGAAGAGAGGGAGGTGAGGAGTGGAGCCGAAGGGAATGGCGGAAAGGATGGGATGGTGAAATCGGAGAAAGCGGGGAGAGGGGAAAGGTCGCATTCAGTCTTGGGTATAGGGAGGTGAGAGTGAGTATAGGGAGGTGACGGAGTAGCGGAGGCATACAAGGCGTCGGAGGCGGGGGGGCGACACAAGTGGCGAAGTGGCGGCGGGGATTTTGATGGGCGTGGCGGCAACGGCCTGGGCAACATAGGCGGGGACGGCAATGAGGAAGGCGGGGATGGGCACAAGACGGAGTAGGCGGCGATGGCACGAGCCGAGACACGGGCGGCGGTGCGGTGGCAGCGGAGCGGACGGCGGGCGGGCGGTCCAGGCAGCGGAAGGGTCAGCATGAAACGCGTCCTCGGGGCGGGGCGGCAGGGCGCTGCGCCTGTGTAAGCACGCGCGAGAATCCGCCGCCTGCACCCGCCGCGTCGCGTTGCCTCGCCTCGCCTCGTCTCGGTTCGCGTCTGGGCGTGGCGGCGGCGCAGGGGAGCCACGCTCCAATTCGCGCGCACTGAGAGCGCCTGGCGCCGGCGGCGCGCGCCTCTGTGCACGGGGCGGCGCCACGCGCTGCCGCCGCCCCCGCCGCCGCCGCCGCCGCCGCCTGCAGAGCAGAATCTCTCGGAGCACTTCACTCAGACGATGTACCTCCGCACAGGGCATTCTGTACGCGATGGAAAGCGGCGTGTTTGAACGAGCTTCATGTGAGCGGTTTAAAAAAACGAACGAACCGACAATAACGGAATAAAAGGAATTTCAATGCCAATATTTAAATTATTTATATTAGTCTACTAATGTGCTGATACAGATATAATGATAATGATGTCTGTGTTATGGAGCGTTACAACGCTCTCACGTTCTGATCAGTTGGAAATCAAATATACACCCTTTTTGAACTTGTGAAGTTCTGATAAAGTACTTTGATATATTATAGACAATTTTAAAAAAAAATATGCGTGTTCGAAAAAAATTAAAGGAAAATTGTTATTTATTACACTTGAGTTCAAGAAGGTAAACGGTGCCCTTACGCCTTGATTGAAAGTTTACAATTGTGAGAGGAATGTACTAATTTTAATGGTACGCTGATAACAATTATCTTTGTTTAAAGTAAGGAGTTTAATAACACATTAAAATATTAATGTAGGTGTTAGCTTACTCACTGACATGCCTTATTACCCACCCTAGCAAAGAACAGTTCTCCCATTCCAAATTCTTCATTGAACCTACCAGGGCAAACAACCTACGATCCACGTGCAGCCCATAAAACTCTCTCGTAACAGATTTACGTCCTGTGAGAGCTCTTGCTGTGAACGCCTGGATGCAAGTGCATGGTTGACTCCACGGTAGGAAACTAAAACAAACGAAGGATTCTGGTCAGCTATCTTGAGCACGTGTTGTCTCCTGCCAGTCGTCGCAAGTATTTCCCTTTGACGCAAAATAAGCACGTTTGACCTTAATAGGTCCCGGAAGTACTGCGTTTGTCGTACGATGGCGAGATCACACGACTTGTGAGGTAAGACCGTCGATGTGCTGTGCTTTTGGTTTCATCACCCAGCAGGTGGAAATACAAACATAAGAAAATTAATGTCGCTTGAGACGTTTTTTGAACATTCCTCTCAACCGCCTCTAGGAGAACGAAACCGCTTGTAATTGCGGGCTTCACGCAAGTTGTTCCGGGAGACTGAACGCTGCATCATCAGCTTACAGCACTTACGTTTTCAGCCCCATTCCGTGCTCACCACGCTCCGCTACTCCTGCAGCAGCGTTTACTCCTAACATTTGCGGTGAGGTTGTCACGTAGTATGATTCACCTCACGACTACTCAAGGACACGACAATGCTACTCTGTGGAAATGCTGAAAGATTTACTTCCACTTTCGTATACAACCGAACGAAAGTGTGACGTGCTCCTCGCAAGTTGGCATATAAACTGGTGCCGTAGTTCCATACGGGCAAAATATATAGTGCCATGTGCACAACTCAGGTAAATGCTGCTTAAAATTATCTTTTCAAAAAAGTTATCATTGCCAGGTTTTGCATTCTCTTCATCCTATTTCAGGAGATAACTAGGTTTACACGCTTTGCAAAATTTCTAACTGGCATTGTCGTAGAATATTAAAAGTTTTATCCAATATTACGCCGCTACGTCAATTTTTTATGGCTTCCACGGAAACATTTCGCTCGATGGCAGCAATACCCGTCACTTCCCGTGGGCACCAAAACTTGTCCCAAATTCCGCTGCGCAAGCGTCAGTCTGTGGAGGGCCGGCGAGGGCGCCTTCTGCAGAGCCGAAAAAGATCAAAATGTAGAAATGTGTGCATTTTCCCCTTTTGTCATACGTAAATGTGTACAAAGTGTACAAATGTATTATTTCCTTTTTGAGGAAATTACGTTTTGTTTAATCTGCGTTCAGGTGAAGAAAGCTCGAAAGTTATTATAAAGTTCATAGTGTAACGCAAATGAACTGCTCTACTAGTTGTACGACACAGACACGTTATGAATTTGTCGAAATGGCGGAATGGGCACGGTTAACCAAAATTCGACTTCGACGAAAGATAAGTTTCTTTACTTTTCTAATACTTGTAAACTAACTAAAAACTGTAGTCTGTTTTTCCCATCAGGGCCCAGCTTCAAGCTGTACCACCGCCTGGCATTACATCCACTTTCTGCTACACATATCTGGGGTCTTGCGAGGGGGCGCCACCTACTCCCTCGCCACTGCCCCTCTCTCTACTTCTCCAGGGCGGGACCCTCTCTCTCGGTACTCTGAGGTATCCGCCGCCCGGATCCTAAGCAGAATGGTGGTTAATGAGAGGATATGAAATCATTTATGGAGCGATCCCATTGGCAGGGGAAACGGGAGTACCCCGAGAAAACTTGCCGCCCTGTCCACCACAAATTCCAGTTGGAATAGACTGGGATCGAACCCAGGCACGAGCGCTAGAAGGCGTGCAGTCACCACGCCCCTTCTAATAGTTGTTTTTTAGTTCAAATGAACTTGTTTTCTTGCCCTGCAATACTATTAACAGTGATATAAACGTGAATTTTGAAGCGGAGACATCATACCAAAAAAACGACCGTGTGTGACTCGCGATCAACCCGCTCTTTCCTATTTTCTTTTTTGTGCATCGGGCGGTACACCCCTCTAGCCTGCCTCCGCCGCCACCACCCGGGTCCGACCGCTCCCCCCGCACCTAGCTCCGGCGCTGCCGCCGGGTGCGCTTGGCCGGATCGATGGCGGAACCGCTCTCCGCCTTTCGGCGTGTCAGCGGAGATCCGGAGCCCGATCCCGCGCCGCTTAGCGGCACACACCCCTCCCCGCCCGGCCCCCGCCCGGCCCTGCCGTGCCCCTCTCACGCCCTCGCCTCGCTACGCCCCCACTCCGCCTCCGCACAAGTCCTCACCCTCCCTAGCCTCTGCCCCCTTCTCTCTGCCCCTCGCCCCCAGCTTTTCCATTTCTTGTTCTTAACGAAACTCTCATCCGTGACACTGGATTACAAGATCTTTTTAAATAATCTTCATATAAATCAATTAATAGAATTACAATGCTCGTTTTCATGATTAATCCTTCAAGAAACCATAACGGTAAACAGGCCTATTATTCAAGATCTGCCAAACAAAAGACTACATTTCAGCAAAATAACATAATGTTACAATTTTGATTTTTGGGGGGCAGCACAATCTCCTTTTTGTCAAAGTTGAAAACACAGCACGACATTACTTGCATTTTTAAGTTATAAATGTTTTAAAAATGTAAATTTCATCTGGTAAAGTGCACAATTTAAAGCGGTGTTTTTCGGGCCAAGGTGAGGTAAGTTTTTCGGGCCTTTTCAGACCAATATTTGGTCAATATAAATGTTACGACGTCTGTCGTAATTATAAATATCTGTATATCATGAAAGTATTTCACCTGCATTACGTATCGAGATAGTTATGATGAGTACCACTGATGATTACGAGTACCTACCAGGTGAAGGTGAGGTAAGGGACGGGTCGTTTACTACTTTCCTTTTCCATCCACGTGACTATAGTGGTGGTTTTCAGTTTCCTTTCTCTAGTAATGGCGAGGGCAAATGCTAATGAGAGATAAATGATTACTGATGGGATGATAGTTCAATCGGGATACATTAGATGCCCGTCACCTCATTATCACATGCCAGAACATCCACGCCTTTAGTGGGAGTTACAACGCCAAAACCTGGCTCGCGTGATTTAATGCTGCTCCGTTCCTCGACGTTATCACTGAGGACACAAATCGATATAATATCGTCGAAACAGTTTATATTCTCTGCAAATAAATCCGATAAACTAAACTGAAGCATTATAAATTCAATTTCCTTCAAGAAACCTTGCGTCAAAAAGAAATTAAAAACAATATTTGCCCTGCACTCTGAGTGTTAAACGTCCACTTTTGGCGGGTTGACGTAGATCCAAATCGTTATCTCGATCCGGAGACCTTGGCGTGCCGGGGCCTGACAGAAGTTCTCGGCCGCGCGACCAAGGGCCGCCTTTGAATTCGCTCTCATCGCCTTAAATAAGTGAAGGCTTTATTGCGGAAACGGGCGTGGTTTGAAAATAAACTAGCGACATTCTATTTCAAACGAGATAGATGCTGACTTGTTGGGTTATCTTGTATTCATGTATTGTGTGCTGCACGGCACGGCACGGCACACGGATTAAACCGAGAGGACGGAGAGTTTCTTATTCCGCCGAGGGAATTTCTCAACGTTTCTCGTTCTAATACAGGTTCTGCAACCAAGAATCCTAGGATTCGTTTCCGCAGGTCATGGATAATATCAGTTGCGCTTCTGGAAAGCAGGTGACTCTGTAGAATCAAATTTATTACGGTAGTTGGGCTTATAATAGTTTACGAAATATCTACTTTATGATAATTATGCTACTGTTATTTAAAAACAAATTTTAATTATGGTTAATTATAAAAAATTTGCAAGCATTTTGTTTATAATGAAAGAATTATTTTTCATTAAAATCAATATAGCGAATTAGAGTTGGTAATTGGTGTCAAAGTGAACGGAATTATGTTCTTGCCGTGTGCGGCAGAGTGAATACAGTAAGGAAACAAGAGAAGAAGTGAAAGAGAGGAAGAGGGAGAAAGGAAGAGAGAGAAGAAGAGAGGATGAGGAAAAAGGAAGAGAGAAGAAGAGAGGATGAGGGAGAGATGAAGGGAGAGATAAGAAGGGAGAAGAAATTAATAAAGTGAAAGGGAGTGAGACGAGAAGAGAAGCTACGTCGAAGAGAAGAGTGGGGAAAATCGAAACACGAGAAGGAGAGAAAAAACAAAAAGCGCAGAAAAATATTTTAAAGTGGAGTAAACCTGCCATGAACTTTCAACATACTGTATAACATGTCCCCGGACGAAACAACCGAAATCATCCAAGAGGCTCAAACCCGTCCCTTGAATAGGCCCCTCTGATTCTTCGGATCGACCGGCGTGGGCGGAGAGGCCCTAGGCGGCCCACGGCCCGCATAATCTGCCAGCGAGACGCGCGCATCGTCTTGCTCCCCCCCCCCTCCTCCCCCTCCCCCTCCTCCCCCTCCCCCTCGCCCAGCCCGGGAGCCGCCCCTTTCTGCAAGAATCGCATTTTTGAACTCGCGAGCGCATCGGCTTTCGCCGCGGGCGCTGACCCAAATACAAAGATGGAGCGCATCCTTATTGAACGCTGCCGAGTTGACGTCGCGTTCGGGGCATGCTGATTAAGCTCGTCCGCAGATCCATTACGTATTCATAAATCTTGACTACGTTATGCGAAAGTCTTCCTGATGGGCTCGTTTTTGATACGGTAACGTAATGAAAATTTACACTGCAGCGGCGGAACTGGAGCTGGGGGAATGGGAAATTAAATACTTTCGCGCTGTTTCGGGAAACGCGATGTCGGCTGTGGAGGAGCAGAGGTCGGATTTTTCCCTGCGGGGCGCAGTGCGACTCCGGAAGGAAGCGGTCGCTAGCGGAAAAAGCGGTGACGTTTGTTGGTGGAAAACAAGGTTACATTACTGAACTCGGCTCGCATTATCTTATATAAACTTTTTTCACAGTTTTCCGTGAAAGAAAATGTTATTGAATCGCCATGCCATATTACTCTGTGACACTATACTGCAGGTTACGTTTAGTGGTTCATGGTAGTAAAGTGATTCATAAAAAATTCATTAAAATATTTATGCAATACTAAGACTATTCAAAAACTCATTACCGACTACTGAAGAAGAACTATGAATTCGTGTGAATTACTTGCACTTATAGTAAAATTCCGATTTTTTAGTTAATGAATCTCTGTGAATAAAAGTACGACATAATTTACTAATTGAAGGCAACTTTATGAAAAAATAACGTAATAATTCTTGTCTCAATTCGCGACAACAAAATTTGTTATTCAATTCACAATTATTTAGGCAAATGACACGCTAAATCAACATTGATTATAACCTGTTTGTAACACTCCCCGTCGACTGTGTGAGTCAAAATAACGCGCACTTTTGGCGTGTCCCTTCACCTGTAACAAAAACACCTCCCCCGCGAGCAAGCGCGCTCCAACCCAGAGCGCTGCGAGCAAGCGCGCTGTCTAACCGACCCTGCGCACTCGCGGAAGCGTGAAACGGCGCCGCTGCAGCAACAACACGCGCTCCGCCGGTCGCCCGGCGCACGCCACACTCACGCCAGCGGAGCGGAGCGGAGCGCCACAGCCCGCGGCGGCGACGGATTGCCAGGAGGGCGGGGGTGTAGCGGGGACGGAAGGGAACGGAAGGGAACGAAAGGGAACGGAACGAAAGGGAAGAGAACGGAACGGAAGGGAACGGAACGGAAGGGAACGGGAGAGAACGGAAGGGAACGGGAGGGAACGGAACGGGAGGGAACGGAACGGAACGGAACGGAAGGGAACGGAACGGGAGAGAACGGAAGGGAACGGGAGGGAACGGAAGGGAACGGGAGAGAACGGAAGGGAACGGGAGGGAACGGAAGGGAACGGGAGGGAACGGAAGGGAACGGGAGAGAACGGAAGGGAACGGGAGGGAACGGAACGGAATGGGAGGGAACGGAACGGAACGGAAGGGGACGGAAAGGGACGGAAGGGAACGGAAGGGAACGGAAGGGAACGGAAGGGAACGGAACGGAACGGAACGGGACGGGACGGGACGGGACGGAAGGGGCCGGGCCGGGACAGGACGGGACGAGGTGGGGTGGGATGGGATGAGACGGGGCGCGACGAAGCGAGCGTGGATGGATGGTCGTACAGCAAGGGGTAGGTGCATGTGGAGGGGCGGTAGTGTGGGACAGGGAGTGCTGGAAATGAGATTTTCCGTGAGAGCGCGGATGGAACAGGAGTGGAAAGGAACGGGGAGGGGGTGGGACGGGTCAATGATGGCGTGGATTTAAGCGACAGCGAGGCGAAGCAAGTGTGGGGTAGAAGTGTGCAAGTGGGGGGAGTGTAGGGGGAGTGTGGGGGGCGAGTGGGGGGCGAGTGGGGGCGAGTGGGGGGCGAGTAGGGGGCGAGTAGGGGGCGAGTAGGGGGCGAGTAGGGGACGAGTAGGGGACGAAACGGAGACGAGTAGGTGTCGTGGCGAGGTAGAGGCGTGGGCAACGCGGAGATGAGGCCGGGGTTCGAGATGACGGAGGGAATAGTGTCGGGACGAGATGAAGCGGGGACCTGTTGGAGGAGGTGCTGTGTTGGGGCAAAGCGAGTGCCGGTCCGGGCGGCGCTTGCGGCGAGGGATTGTGAGGAAGTGGGGGCAGGGGAGGGGCGAGGCCGCACACTGGGCCGAATTAACCGGAAAGGGTTACGTGCTCACCTAACCGGCGCTAACAGCCTTGTGTGGGACCACGCTTCAGTGACGATAGCCTTCTCGTTTCCTTGCCTATGTTTCAAAGGATCAAACCTACATTCCGTGCGGGAAAAATGGATAATTATAGCCTTATAGTGCTGTCAAAAAAAATGGAACAACGATCAGGAACGCATGCACGAAGTTCTCGATCCTAAACAGAAGTTGATACAAAATTTACATTAAATAGTGTACAAATAATGCAATATAAAATTTATTTATAAAACAAGCCATTTTTCATGGCAAAATATGCTAATTCGTTGCACATTAAAAGAGATACTATTTCACTTCTCCCAAATGAAGATTTTCTGTTAAAGATAACACAAACTTTCCATTTATGCTACCAACTTACATAGTTACTGATTCGAAGGCTGATACCACCTCCTTTTCCCACCCTCAATGTCAGTTGTATTGTTTTTGTTGAATGTAAAATTGATAGTATATTTCATGGTTACGTTACTAGGCACTTGCGAATGGTGGCAGGAAGTAATTTAACATTTGCACTATAAATTAATCTCAAACTCAAATTAGATCTTCCACCATGTCTTTGAGAGTGGGAAATACTGAAATTTCGTATAAGGTTACCATGAAATATCACTTAAAATGATCAGCATCAGTTTAGTTAATTATTAACTTGAGTTCATGGAAGAAACATTATGCTCCCGTCACAACTGCCAAACTTGCGAACGTGAGATATTAGGGATGTGACATCAATGTCGATGTTTAAATAAAATGATAGTTTTAGAAAAACATCTATGAATTTAACATAGAATTTTTTGAAGCGGATGTTTTTTCAATATTGATGTTTTAATTTTGATGTTTTTACGCGGCTAATATTTCATTTTTCAACTAAAAACGTACAACCATAATAAAAACCTGAAATAATTTTCATATATTCATATTTGGATATCGAGTTTTCGTCGATAAATTAAATAATGTTTTTTTTATTATTATTCAATCATATAACAAAAGTTTTGTTAAATGTCCAGACCAATTTTGATTATTTTTTGTCAGTTAAATCTCAGTAAGAAATAAATACACGTGAACGCCGTCAAGTTTAACACACTCCCCCTTCTTCGCATTCACAGTAATGGTTACTAATGGAGTTTTAAAAAATCGATGTTTTAAAATATCGTTGTTCATGGGGCGATATTTTATCAATATCGATGGTTCAATTTTGAACATTGATGTTCAGAAACACTTATGTTTAGTTGGCGATGCCCCATCCCTTTGTTGCACAAGAACTGCAGCGTAGGCCACTTGTGCGAGCGAGGCGCTGTGCCCGCATTGCTAGGTCCACTTGCCGCCGGCAGAGTGCGGGGCCGCGCTCCGGGCAGCGGACGAGGGCGCGAGCCGCGGTCTGGAGCTGCTCGCCTGCCCTCTGACCTCGGCGGACGGCGCGCCCAGCCCCGCCGCGCCCCCTGTTGACTCCTGCCCCGGCCACCCGGCGCGCCGCGAGCGAACTGGTGTAGCGCGGGAAGACTGGTGGGAATTAGCAAAGAGAAGAGAAGGGGCGTCAGCTAAGAGGGTCGAAATGAAGACTGGCGATGAAGGAAAAACGAGAACGAGAAGAGTGGAAAGGAAAGGAGAGAGGGACGAAAGGGAATGGAATTCAGCACAATGCAAATAAAAAACAAATTTATTTTAAGCTGAAGTACAGAAAGATAGAAGTAGAAGAGAAAGAAGAGAAACAAAAGGAATGAATACGTTCTGGTGGAATAAAGACATTAGAATAACATGAAACCGCTTATTCTATCAATAGCAGTTACGTTGTTGACAGTAAAACATCTTGAAGTTAAGTAGGAAACTGTTTTAGCTAAAATAGCCACAGTGTCCTTGAAAGTACAGCTATTTGGGTGGCGTCAATAGTCTTCGTTGAGTGGTTGCAGAATTCGGAGAGGATGCAGTCTCTTGTGAATTTGGCAAAATCAGTAGGTGTAGAGTGGCTGACGTCGACAGCGGGGGCGAAAGAGCCAACAGAAACCAGAGAAGTGAACAGTTGAGACGACACAGAATTGGTGAATAGTAACCGAACAATGCGGAAACAACGAGGATCAACGAGTGGCTGTTGGAAGGACAGACAGATTTTGAAAACTAGAACAAAAGAATGAATTATAATTATTTTTTATTATCACGTTCGTGTTATTAATGAGCCGGTTCCGTACGTTGAGAAACGCTCTATTTACATTGATAAACGAATGTCAAATTATTACCGATTAACGTTAAAAACAAAACTTTCTGGATCATGAATAACGATAAATTTGTTTTGGTGTTTTCGCCTTCTGAAAAAAATTAGTAGTAAAATGAACTGAGATAATCTCCAGGGCAGCTCTGAGCCAATGACGGAGAGCCCGCGATGACAGAGACGAACTGCCAGACCCGGTCTGCGGATGGGACGGCGGCATGTCCTGTGTGAGACGACGACTTGTCGACAGGCAAATGGCTATAAACCTTCAGAGGGTCGCTGCGTCGGCGAGCTGGTTTCTAGATAGCTGCGAGACACTCCGGAGCAGAGAGTAAAGGTGTCTCTGCTTGTTGGTTGCAAATGGCTGGGAACCAGGATCGGACTGGAAGACTGTCGACCAACGGCTGATCGTCTGGACGGCGGCGGCGCCATTACAGCATCAAAGGCAAAGCGATTCCTGGACACACCACCGACCAGACGTACGGAGAAAATGACAGAAAGGCGACTACATGAGAATGAATAGTCAGTGTGGAGGCAGCGACCTTAGCGGAAACCGAGACGATTATGGAAACAATGACGGGAAACGGTGAAATGAGTGACAGATTCCGGGCACGCCATCTACTGAGATCATTTATCCCGTAAGTGTAATCTATACCCGAGGCTGTGGTGATATTCCTTCTGCACTGGAACACGAGATCTGGCGCCGATCTCCACGTCGCTGCGGGTTTTCCCCTTCAGATCTCTTCCCCAGAGAAGAAGATAAGCCCACGGGGACAGTGGAGCTGTAGAGATACCGTGGAAATGACGGGCTAGAATGGACTGCGAGGGGCAATTGAGACGGAGGAAGCCGGGACATTGTGAAGATATTGGAGGACGATGTCGGGGTAGACGATGAGGACCAGTTAAATTGTAAAGATGATAGCGATGAAGAGGTGGGGCGGGGACGGTCTCATCGGGCGAGGAGGACAGCAACAACAGAATCAGTGGGGATGAAGGTAACAGTAGTACAAACCCGTACTACTGTTACCGTACAAGAGCAAGTGACACGGGACAGGCAAAAGGGAAAAATAATCGGCGCAATGGATGAACTAATGTTTGGAATATTAAGGAAACTGGTAGCGGGGACTAGTGGGCACGCCTAGGAAGATGACAGAAGGATGAACAATAGAAGGAACATCAGAATGACAGCGATAGAGGCACACATATTGAGACACATCTAGAGGAAGACAGAACAGAAAAACAAATAGTGAAATGCAGAAAAGCTTAGACGGAGGGAGAAGGAGAAAAAGACAATAAGAAACACAAAAAAAGAAACAGAGAGGCACCAGAGACAGAGAGATAGGACGGCAGGAGGCAGAGACAGACAGATGGAGACAGAGTGAGTGACACGCAACATCACGGAGATGCGGACGACAGGGCCTGCGGCGCGGGGGCGGGGCCGGCGGCGCGGCGTCTGTCCCACGCGCGCGAGGCTGCGGTGGCCGGCCGCCAGCTCAGCGCGCGTTCCGCGAATTTCCCTGGCTTTCGCGCAGCCTCTCCCGGGCTGTCCGCCGCCGCGCCGGCCTCTCGTCCCGTCACCGGAAAGACCATCTGGCCCGGAGGAAGCCCGGAGGCAGACAGATACCCTCGCCTCGCGGCGATAGCCACGGTTCACCACGAAATAACAGATTTCTCGTTATTTGTTCTGCCGTCATCGTGCTTAATTGGGCGGTGTGTAACAGCCTTCACGGACGATGAACTTGAGTTCACGACAAATGGGACGCTGATTTTAAAAAAATAACAATAATAAAATAAAAAAGAAGAAAGAAAAGTAGTTTTTTTATGCTCCCACCCGTAGGGAAATACGAAAGTTTCATCGATGCTGATTTTGGTCTCGTCCGTGATGAATCGATTTGTACACGTACAGTTTCACGACACGATAAAACATTTCGTTTACCAAGTCGCGCGATTATTAAAATCGACGGCGACAAATCACGCCATCTGTTCGCATTGTTTTTCTGCGCGCATTGTGTGTGCACGAATCGTATTGCGGTATTAATAACCACGCCGTCCAAATACAATGCAAAAAGTAACGAGCTAGTCGGCGACCTTGGGGGGGCCAGCTGTGACTCCTGTTTCCTGCAAGTCGCCTAATCTGCCGCGAAGATTACTCATCGCCCGTGCCCACTCGACGCGCTGTCCCGGGCTCCTAAGATGGCACCGGCGCGTCGAGCCCGCGCAGCCGCCCGTCACGACCTCTGGCGGACGAAGACGGATGGCCTCCGGAAATGCAGCGGCGGCGCGTGCTTCGGGTCACGGACTGATCCAAGACGGATCGTCATTGACATAAGTAAATGCGGCAATACACAGGTCACGAACTAGCAATTTCCTTCAAGGGCGTGTGTGTGACGGGGGGGGGGGGCTTCGAAACTGCAGGAGAGGGGAATTGACGAATTAAAAACCCTAACCCTTTTCACTTATTTACGCAGCCCAGTCTAAATACTTGAGAGAATGCTGTATGGAAAGTTCTCTTTTCCAATTTCCTTGATTGGGATTCTATGATTTGCACATTTCAAAGATTGAAAGTCAAAACTGAGGCACCCAGAAAGGAAGTTCTAATTAACATTTTTCCAACAGAAGATACCAAAGTCACTCGGGTCGATCTGGTGCATCACTCCCCCTGCTCATCACATAAAACTCTGGTAGAAGCTTTCGAATAGGACCATCAATTGACCTCCAATCTAAAAAGCTTCTTATATTTCGTGAAAATAGACAAATCCCCAAACGCTTTCTTGTCCTGCTCAAATAACTCCTACTTGTTTATGTATCGCATGAGTGTTGTTGCAATATGGACCAGCATCTACGAATCTGGCACTTTCACGGAACCTTAACTACAGAAGATCGCGTGAAAGTAGATGTATTGTTATTTTAGCGCTACAGTAGTACCTGGATAGTAAGTCTAAAACTAAAAAAGCATATTTGGAAACGTTAAAAAATAATATTCAAAGAACATGGAAAGTAGGTTTTAAAACAAGGTTTTCCCCTTCTATTCTGAAATCTTATTTATATCGTTCCATTATGAGAACAACCCGTAAAATGTAATTTGCGAAAAATTCTTGAACACAATTAAATTTTATTTAAATACTACCTTGCTGGCGAGTATTTGATGTTTGGCGTATATCCTGAAGAGGAAATATCATTAAAATATACAATAAATAAGTTAATGAATCTACGTTTTACTTCAATTGAAAAACAATTAAAATATTAAGATCTGAAAGACAAACAAGGTAGTAATTTGAGTCTTGATTAATTATATGAATATCATTGCAAGTGTCAAAACACAAGAAATGGCTGTGGATTGTTCTAACACTAAGGAAGTGAAATGAATAATCTTCAACCCTTTTGATGTCCTCGCGTATAGAAAGGCGAAATAACAGATTTATTATGTAATACTCCGAGATAATCTTCCTCTCTCTTCATGGGTACGTACTACCACATTAGTCGTTTAGGAGTTGTGTTATTGCTTGTATTATGTGGGTCAAAAGAAGCAGCGTTTATAGAACAATTGTATCTAGCTTTTGTGTACAAATAACTCCCATCACAGGGATCGCCGAGTGACCAACAGGTCATCTTTTGCCATCAATAAATTGTATTTCTAGTCACCGTATCATTAAATAAAGAAACTAAACGACTTTAATTACTTAAAGCTCTAATTGCTTTCGTAATAACTATTAGTAATGCACCATAAAAACCATCAAGATTCTCTTCTTCGGCGCCGTATACGACACTTATGCAAAGTCGTAAAACCTGCATGGTCAATCAAAATTACACAGAGCTTTCTTACAAAAGCCAACGACAATAAAATTATCTTCTGAAGTCAGTGGAGCGCACACTATAAAGCCGTAATGTAATGAAACAATTTTCTACTCGTAACCCGCGTCACGAAGCCTCTATATTCATTGCTGAGACTAAGTTATCTTCACGTTCTCCTAATCGCAAATGTAGACTCAGCAGTCAGTGGAGGATCGTGTGCCCAGATCGGTTCTTGAAGTTCCGTCAGCGTTCGCAAATCCATCTGCAGCTCACGCAACGACCCTTTTAGATGTGTCATGCGTGCATCCGGAAAGCTATTCCAGATCAGCAGGCGAGCGCAGGCACGTCGGCTCAGGAAATGTGTGAGCAAACGGGCTGACTCACTGCTTTGTCTTATTGATCTGAATTCTGAGAAACGTCTGCCGCAGTTACGTGACTGTACGTTGTCGTAGGGTTTACCAACACATAAATCGCACAAATAGTATAGTTCATTTGGGCAAAATGAATCGGTCTCGTACAAAGACGGTCCGCTCCACGAACTGATTATGTTTTTGAACGACTCTCACTCCCACTTGGGTGTGTTTCATGCATCGCCGATTACACAATCCACGAAATTGTTGTATTAAAAGAAGTACTTCTGCTTGAGAGGAAGGCCTTCATTAATTTTATTATAAGAAAAAATGCTTCTCCGCTGCAATAATGACTTAAGTACAGTGAGGGCACGCCGCAATCGGAACTTCAATTATGCGTGTTACCTCACCAATGTTGCGTGACTAAAAATATACTCGTAAAACATGATGGAGGACTAGCTTCGAGCAAATGAGAATCGTACTGTTCTTGTAATGATAAATTCAGACTGTAGAAATGTAAAAGAGACCGTAACTATTTCATCCTATTCAAGAGACTTCGTTCTTCAAATCTCGACATTTTAATGGTACATGGCAACAGTAAAACTAAATTAAATTGATCAAATACATCAATTACAGATATAGTAACAAGAGAAGAAGGAATATAATGCAAAAGCTGAAAACGTATTAATCACCATACAAAGGCTTAAGATACGAATTACTAGTTCAATTTCAGATAGTTGCAGCACATTTCCCAAGTAATTATTTCCTAAAATTGGATTAAAATTCATTAGATATAACAACAAAAGCTGAATTCGTTACTTTTCTATCCACGAAAGGAGACCATTAAAAATATTATTTCATGGAAAAAGAATTCAGCAAATTTGCCTCTCACAAAAGTACCAATATCCACTTTCTAACTCTCCGCCTCCGTTACATTCATGCATAAATAATTATGTATACAAAAGAGTTCAATAATATGACTCCCCAGGTGCTACCTGAGTTTTCTTACAATCTCGCTTTACCAGCGCGTGATGTATAGGACCGCAATGACTAGGGACTTTCTTAGAAAAAAATGTGAACCCTTCGAAACTTTGAATGTCATGAAGGCGAGGTGGAAAAGACCTTGCCACCAAAGAAACGTTAAAAGAGTTTGCTCTCCTGTTCATTTACGGGTGATGAATGAATTGATAAAGGAACGAAGGCGACACGAATTTACTTTTTTAATAAAGCAAATGATGTTGTCCATGCCACTGCATTGAGTTTTCAGGAAAACTGGCAACATTTGAAGTTCATTCTCGATTTACTTTGCTGGTAAAATAAGTTTACCGTTTGAAAATACTAACATTCGATAAATACGGAAGTGTATTTGCACTTCTGATACGATGAGAATATCACCTCCCATAAGCATTTGAAGATTATTTGATATTTTTTCCTCGTTGACAGGCAGTTCTTTTCACATTTTCGAGAAGTTATCCAAAAACGTTTATTGTTAGAAGGCAAGGTAATTCGTTTAGATGATGTTCTGCTTCTTTCAGAACATGAATTATGAATTGTTTAAACATAAAAATTCTGAAGACTTGGGATCAAATGTAGACAATGTTTTCGTCAAAATAATGCGGTTATGACTTAACACTATAAGAGACCTTTTCTAGCTTAATCCCCCCTCCCCCAAAAAAAGTATTCGCAATGACATGATTATTCGTGCGACTTAAGTACGCCTTACGATTATCCAGGATTCTTCCAGACTTTTCGGTTAGAATTGTGCGTTTTCATACTCAGCAACGCGAGACAAAAATGTTCGAGAAATATCGATCGATTATCGTCCTTTCCGAGCAGCGCTCACGAGAGCCTCTCACGCAGCAGGAAACTTACGACACCGTCTGCGTAAACAAACTGCGGGGCCACGCGGCCATCAACATCCCGATCAGCCGGCCCGCAGCGGCGGCCAACGCGCCGGCAGGCGCACTCCGTCCGTCCGGGCAGGCACGCACGTCGTCAGGGACATTTGCGGGACGCCACCACCGCCCCCAACAGTGGCACCACACCCACCAGTCGTCGCCTCACCGCCACTACCACCGTTACTGCAACGAATGCCGACACCGACACCGGCACCGCTACCTTCGCCACGCCGCCGCCACCCACCCACCCTTGCACCGCCCTCACCTGACACCGGTGTCAGTGTCACCATCGCCCAGCCGCCGCCTCCGATATTGCGGTTGGCACCATCACCGTCTCTTCCACCAATCCCTCCCCCCCCCCAACTCAACCGGCGTCACTGTCCCCGATATCTCCACCATAGGAGGGACCCCCCCCCCACCACAAGCATACCGCCTAAGCTACCGCCACTACCTTCTCCCCCAATTGAATCGCCGGCGCCACCGTCCCCGATATCTCCGCCATTGCCATCAACACAACGCTCTTCCTTCTCCACTCACATTCTATACCGCCGCAGTTTCCGCCTCCACCTTTAGCACCTCCCCAGACACGGCGGCCGCCTCAGTTGCCGCCCCGCCACCCACACCGCTGCCATCGCCTCCGCCGCTGTCGCCCCGTAACGTTTATCGAGCATGCCAGCGCGTTGGGCCGCCGCGCCGCGCCGCAGTCTGACCTTGCCTGAAGCGATATCTCCGCGAAGCGTCGGTGGGGCGGGAACGCGTCCGCCGTACCCGCCCGCCGCTTCCTGCAAGCGTTCGAGGCAGCGCGCGGTGACGAAGGTGCGGGAAGGGAAGGGAAGGGAACGGTAGAGGGAAAAAGGTCTTGCTGGCGAGCGATCAAGTCCACACAGCGAAATTCCCCGACATTACCGTGACCTTTCCGGGACGCAACTAGGACATTCTAAGACGGATTTTCAGGATATTTGATAATTATTACACACAGTTCATATGAAAGGTTTGATTCACACTTAGAATTCGTTCACTGAGGATGAAGTTTACACCAAGATGTTCTGATGTAATTGAAATAACTCGTTGGCCGGTAAATCGTTTAGAGGAAGGTGGGAGCATTACGTTAATGCAAGGGTCCAGTACTGGGCCTTCACTTCTCACGTTTTTACGTCCTTTTTCGCTTTTCTCATCATGACGTTTGCAATTTATCTCCGGATGCAATATACATACCGTGACCTGTCCTGGACACAACTAGGACATTCTTAGACAAATTTTCAGGACCTTCGATAATTATTACTCATAGTTCATGTGAATGGTTTGATCCACACTTTGAATTAGTTGAATATACACCTATAAAATGTAATACAAACATTTCTTCAACATGAAACAAAACTCAAGAATTAGTACGTAAAGAAAGAATAACAAATTTCCTGTCTTTCCCACGATTCCCTGACTTTCCACTTTTAAGGAAGTGGATGTGGTGTAGATTTTCTGTACGGAGGAGGAAGTCAACGCCTTTTTCGCAGCAAGACACAAGTAGGTTATTTGACAGCCTCAGAAGTAAACATTTCTATCATTGTGTTAGTTTCGAAATATTCTTTAGAGCAGTTACATCAAAAAACAACTACTTGATATATATTTTACAAAAGTAGTGTTAATTCAGTAGAGTGTTTAAAGAGCATAGTTTAATTTTTTTTAAATATTTTATTTTATTACTTTTCTTCGATCAGTTTTTTAAAAAGGTCACTCAAAAAATTCGCTCCCTTCAAAGTTGCTTTCTTTGCTGTCATTGGCTCTGGTTTACAATGAATGGAAGTAAATAAATTTGTAAGGATGTGACCAGAGTGTTTGTAAGGATGACCAGAGTGTTACTGACAATATCAATCAATAACGCAGTAATCAGGCCGGGGGAATGCATGGATCAGTGAAGGCGGAGTGGCTGAAAGATGAAGGTTGTGTCGTGTAGGCAGAGGCTGTGCTGAATTCAACGGCACCGGCGGATGCGGTAGAAGTAACCGAGGACGAGGACGAGAATGCAGTAAAAATGTACTGCCGGGAAATGAAGTTGCTGAAGGCGTGGATGTTGTCAAACTTGTAACGGATGTTGCACAAGAAAGAAGGGGGGTGTGGTATTTGCAGAGGTAATGCAGACAATCGCGGAGAGCGAAGGCGCGAGAAGTTTCAGAGCCGTGGCACCACTAATGGTGGAAATAGACATGGAAGCCATTGATCTTTCAATTATGAAAAAAAAAGAAAAAAAAAAAGTAAACAATGCCCTAATTCTCACCAAACAAGAAAGAGGTCTCATGAGAATATTAATTTAGTAGTTACGGTTACAAAATGCAATGCGGTAAGAGGAGGAGAGGAGGTAATTAGTTGGAGGAGAGGAGTCGTACCATAGGAGAGACTTAAAAAGTGCTGTTAAAAATCTAATAAAATCTTAATTTACTACCCGAAACAAGGCAACGCCTCCCCCCCCCCCCCCCGCCGAGAGTGGAGCGAGTACGTATTTCTTAAGCACTGGTAGGTAAAGTGAAAGGGTTTAGAATTTTTTTTTAATCAGAGGCAAACACTATTTTTTTCCAGATTCACTAAAATACGTTGGGTTTTTAACTAAATAGCGAGAAAGAGTGCGTACTGTACCACAAGATTTGTGTAAGAGGTTAATGAGATTTACGTGGTAGGTTGATGGTATGTTAGCGTATTATTAAATTGCTTTTTTGTTTTTTGTTTTTTTTAAATACAGTTTCGTCGCAATTGTATTGTGCTTTCCCTATTGTCGCAAACGTAAACACTGCAGATCGTTGGTTAAGTAGTGACAGCCTTCCGGCAACGACGGTCAGCCTCGTATCACCTCACACAACGCCACTCGGGAATTGACAAGTGTCCAAAAAATCTCATCCGATCCTTCCGCCTCCTCCTCGTCCTTCCCTCAGCACACGTATAATGACCCTGCCCCGGAAGCACCACGGGCGGTTCGGCGACCTGCAGCGCCCTGATACGGCCTTCGGTCGTCAGCCCTCCGGCGGCGGTTGGGTCGCGCACGCTGCAGATACGCATTTATCGCGACAGGGGCGCGCGCCCCGCGGCGAGCGAAGTGGAAGAAGGCCTGAGTGAAGGGCGGGCTGAGGTGGGCAGGAAGGGGCGGGGCGGGGGTGACTAAGAAAGGCGGCGGAGGAAGGGGCACATTGATACACACATGTGGTACGGCAGGGAGGGCGGGGGAGGAGGGGGAAGGAGGGGTGGGGCATGATGAGCAGGGCGGAGGGGGTCGGGAAGAGGTGAAATGGTGCTGGGCGAGGGGGGGGGGGGCGCAGAGCGGAAAGTGCGTGAAGGAAGGGCGAAGGAGCGGGACGGAGGGCGTGGATGAGGGAACAATTCTGAGAGTAGCGAAGAGTGCGGGTGGTCGGGGTAGTCAGGGTGCATGAGATGGGCGGGGCGGACGGGATGGGTGGGCGTGGCGGACGGGGCAGGCGTGGCAGGAGTGGCGGGCGGAGCGGGGCGGGGCGGGGCGGGCGGGGCAGGAGGAGCGGGCGGGGCAGGAGGGGCGGGCGGGGCAGGAGGGGCGGGCGGGACGGGCGGCGCGAGCGAGGCGGGGCGGGCGGGGCAAGCGGAGCGGGCGGGGCGGGGCGGGGCGGGGCGGGGCGGGCGAAGCCGGCAGGGAGGACGGGGCGGGCGGGGTGGGAGGGTGCATGCGGGGCGGGGCGAGTGTCAGGAGAACGGGGCGGACGGACCACGGCCGGAAGGTGCGTGGGGCGAGGGCGTGAAGGACGTGTGGCGGTGGCGAGTGGGGCGGAGCGGGGCGTGTCGTGGGGGCGCGCGGGCAGGTGCGGCCGCAGGTGGCGCGGGCGGCGAAACGCCCCTGCAGCAGCGGGCGCCGTGTGCTGAATGCCGCGCAGGTATCAGCGCGGCGAGCCCAGCGGTGCGCCATCGGCGCCCGTGACCTCCTCCCACAGGGCTCGCCAACCGCCTCGGGCGCTCCGACAATGGTGCAGTGGGGCCGCCAACGCTCCTCGGAAAAAATAGTGGAGAGGGTCTTCTGAAGGGTCGCATAGTTTAGCCCACAAACTCCACCGATAGCAATTGTTCAGAAAGTTAATAATAATAATAATAATAATATACATTATTATTATTATTATTATTTTATTATTGGTATAATCTTCTTTGGAATTACTGTTTGTGAAATAACAATCACCTCAGAGACCCATTTCTACTCATTCTCTCTAAACCTGTTGTCTTACAGTAAACTGCAACCTACCTACTAAATTGTAGTAGCAGAACATGTAGGAAATAATAATGTTTTTAAAAAATACGAAATTTAATCTCAATTGCAAGTTTTAATCGAGTAAATATATTGTATTTTAGAAATCACGTACCACTGATTAATACAAATTTCTAGCGTAAGTAATTATTGGTCACCCTGATGAATTTCGCCTAGATTTGTTCAACACGGAACACTGTGCTCCGCCAGCTATTGACGACAGCGGGCCTTTGCTTGCTCGCCCCCACAGTATTCCTCCGCCGCGAGTCAACGGTCGCAGGTGCGAAGGAGGGACAGGATTTCAACGTCGAGGCGCCCAACGGAACGAGCTACGAGCTTCGACAGCAGCGATGACGTTTTCTTGTAATACCCACACAAGCAGCTAGTAAGTAGGAAGATGAAGACCACATACCAAAATAAGGTGATGGATGTCGAATAAATTTCCTTCTGCGCTGAACACGTAAAGAGCGTTGAAATATCCATATTATATTACAATCTAGCAATGCTATTTCGTCATTTTCTGCCTTGACATCGATGTAATTTACCGTTACCCATAAATAAGTGCACACCAAAAATCTTATTACTTCAAATTTTTGACCGTGAAATTCAAATTCTTCCGAGTACACTTACAGGTTTTCAAAGAAAGTAATAAAATGTATATTACTTATTTTTCCTACATCTGATCAAGAACGTATTTGTAGAACAATATAACAAAACAAATTGTTATTCAAAATTCATTCCCTGCGGTTAAAATATTCCCTACGCTATCAAATTCACTTTTTATATTTTCGTTTCTTCATTCTTTGGCGATTGAAATACTTGAAACGTCAGCGAGGAAAGATTATTGTGTCACTTCAAAGTTCACGCTGCTATTCTGTATGTCTTGGAAACCCCTGCAAGTGGGACGTGTTTTTCTAGAACCACAGAGGTCGAGGCGATAGTGTTTTATGGGGCCCGTTAAGCTACCAATCGCGTTTCACTTTTCTTTGGTCAGGATGGAGAAATTCCTAGGCTGCTTGACCTGAAGGTGTGGTTCTAAGAGCACTCAACTTCTCCAAAACATCATCCTACACTTTCTGCCTTATATGAGCACAAAAATAAAAATACGAATGCCAAGAAAGCCATTTTACTGGAACAACATAATAGTGTACGTTTTGAACATCAATGTTGACTCTAATTCGGAAGAACACAATTTACATCTCCATTTCAAATAGCATCAAGCAGCTAGGCAACAATGCCACGAGCACTGATTTACTTTTTAGCTCTTTTGAACTATTCATTCCCTATGCGTTCACAGTTATTCCTGGAAGAACGGCACGTAAACCATGTATCTAGGTCAAGAGTTTCCATCGATTAAATAAATTCCAGTACCTGGTAGACGTAAATTATGTGTACTAGCATAAATAAATCTATATGCTGCCAGCTAACAAACATTAATTCTCAGGCGAGAACAACAGTACCTACGTTAATCGCATAGGAATGTAAAATTTTGTAGTACTTCCAGTATGACACGAAATCAACGAAATTAACTTGGTTCGCCAAATGCACCTAAAAAAATGAAGACTTCAGCGAATTGACTGTCGCAAAAGTTTGAGAAATTTGCAAAATGCAAGGGCTGCTTCCAATATTCTGTAACGAAATTGTATGTCTATGCTCGTAAACATTATTTACAAGCATGGATAAGCGGATTGTTTAAATAAGTGACTGATCCGTCATCAATATCATTCCATAAGTGTCAGAACTTGTGAGGCAACGAATATGAGTCTTCAATAATAGTATAATTCCGTGTTCGTCTTTGAACTCTTCATTCTCTGATCCTACATAAGTAACTTTCTAAGAGAAACTGCATATCCCAAAATAATATGTTTGTCTTCCATTGCTTACAAGCACTACAGAAAAAATGTGCTTCGTGAACTAAAAGAACATTCCTGGAAGATAAATTACTCCATAGCAAACCCAGAAATGAAAGAACGTCAATATTTCTTGTTGAAGTAGATTTCCAATTGAGCTTTGTTAAAGAGTCGCAGACAAACATGTATCTAGACTGATGTCACCGGGAGAGGTAGCTCAGGGCATTATATGATGTCACTGCAGTGTCCTGCAGGATTTGCGATCCTAGCTTGCCAGCTACGTCGCCGTCTGGAGGAGAATCCTAGCAGTTGCCTGCTGCGATCGGTAGTTTTTCGTGGTGTCTCCGATCTATACCAGGCGAATGCCAGAGCAGTACCCTAACAAACAGGCCACGGACCGCGCGCGATCTTTCCTTCCCTCTTCCCTCTACCTTGTCCTATCCTCACTCCTTACTTACACACACTTACATGCACTACACTACCACACATGCCGGGAGTCCGGTCGGGAACTCAGAGCATGTCGCCACCGCAACCTCCCGAGTGAAAACATGCATTACACTTACGGAGCCAAAGGCCTTAGTAGTGGATGCGCCCGAAATCACTAAGAATCAACCATTAGACTGACTTCAGAAGAAAAAAGAAACTCATGCTGAGTATTTCGAGAGTGCACGGGATCGAATCCAGCCACACGCTAGTGTTTCTATAATCGTAAAGGGGTGAAGGCGGCCACCTCCAACCGGGCGCCACTCGAGAGAGGAAGCCGTCAGCCGGTGCGGCGCCGCGCCGCGCTGCAGTCGGGGCCTGGCCGTCTCCCATCGAGACGTTGCGCCGGGAAGAAGCTACAAACACGGCCTCCAAAATAAACCTGGATGACAGGTAGCGGGCTGCAGCCAGCGCCCCCCCCCCTCCTCCTCCGACATAACACGCGCTCCCTGGGGCGACGGAGGAAAACTCCGGGGCGGCCACAACGGACTTCCTTTCCACGAATTCCACTACATCAATGATTTCAACTTCTTTAGCTCCACGACCCCTCCGCCCCAAAGAAACAAAATGAAATATCCTTCATGTAGTAATCGGGTAACACGTCACTCAGGTTGGATTCCTTTCGCTTTTCCGGAAGTTTGGGGCAAGCGAAGTGTTTACGTTTTGGTTTGCTGGTGACAAACTGGCCATTTTGTTTCGTAACCTTCTAATTTAAAAACGCGCGTAATTGTGTAAAATTGTTTTACGTAGATACGTTATTACTGTAATATTTGATATTTTTGTGGATTATTAGTTATTTTATTTGGAAAACGTTTCCACCGGAAATACTAATACGTACTCCAAAGTAGCGTAATAAATATATTGCATAGTATTCTATAATTAAATATGCATGCACTTTTAAACTGTGGAAATGCCACACTAAGTACTAATGGAAATTTTGCGACCCCTCAGACTAACCTAAAGAAAACTAGAGAAAATGATTGACCTGCGATACCCCATAGCATCTGCTATGATGAACAAGCATGTACGAAGTGTCTAAACATGAACAATTGATAGGTTACTACTTGGCCTGTACATGCTTCTTATATTCGTGATTTGGTCTCCTTGAATGAAATTTGCTGCGATTTCGATGATTGAGGATATATCGTCTTTGCTTGCTCTAAAAACTACTCATAGAAATCGTATTTCATTGTGCTTCAAAACATTTTGCTATTGAGTATCTCTAATGCTGTATAGTATATGGTAAATCTACGAACGGAAACATTTAAAGGAAAAATAAACGCAATCAGGTCATGGATTTATTTGCATTCCATGACGTGTATTTATAAGTAAAAGCATAAAGTTCATATCAAATTTTTTTTTTTCAAAAAGACTTCATTACATCCGAATTTGTAGTCTAATTTCATGACCTCCTTTCTTTCGTAAGTCCACAACCACGGCTGCACTATATGATTCCACTGCCCTGCTATCGGATGTCTTTATCACGTTGCCATATTGGCAATCAGGAACTCCGGGCTGTGTGTGGGGATCCATGCATGACACACATTGTGGTTGCACATTTTATCGGAGAGTAAACAGAATGACAATATCATGAGACCGAGATAGACGGCGTATCATACAAGGGGCACCGCGTGCGTTTACGGTCAATATTTATAAACAGAAACGAGATGGTATTTCTGCACACATATTTGAGAGGTCAGAGGACGGAGAGTTCTATGGAGCAGATGGAAGACAAGATAAAGCAAACACATTCTTTCGTTTCGATTTAGGAATTCCAGTTCTAGTTTTTGTGTTTACCATTCAATACTGACCATTTTGTCTTTTTTTTTTTTTGAAAAAATGTAACAAGTTTGTTTCCTCGTTTGTAAAGTGTTGTCGAGGAAAAGATATCATTTTTACTTTGCCGTGGAGCCTTGCTAGGATTCAGTGCGAATGGAGTATCATCATTCACGATAAAATTAAATTGTCATTTATTTACTGCTGGTATAGTTTTGAGATCAACGGACATGCTAGGAAGGAGGCGACCGTAACAGCTGAATGACGCAAGCCGTTCTGATGGGTATAATTTCATTTTTTATGTGATTTATTTTTAATTTAACATTATGTAAGTCTTAAAAATGCAATAAAATATTTCTGGGCATTTTGATTGCAATATGATTTGATTGCAATTGCTCGATTGTTATTTTGTGGCGTTATGTGAATTAATAATACCTCACGCATCGTCTAAAGGCGAGTTATTGGATCGAATTCGGAAAATCATAAAAGTGATTTTGGTCCGTAAAAGGTCCATGAATTGTGCTGGTTGGTGAAGTTTTAAGTTTAATATGTAATGGAGAACCTAACGCTTAGCCGTTGAGAATTGAAATTTAAATTCGATTGATTTGAAGTTTTACAGGAATTTACCTGTTCAGGTGAAGAAAACACATATCTGAGACGCAAAAGCTATCCTACAAAATACCTCGCTAGAGTAGTTTCATCAGAAAAGTAATATGTGAATTTAAAATATACGCCAGATGTAATTAAAACACACGAATATAGGGTTAAGATGAAACATCACAACAGAAAAAAGCCCTGATTGTAATCTGAAAAATTTTAATTTTATTATAAATTAGTAATTGATATCTTAGGCCTTCCACCGCACTTTTTTTTTCTATGAATACGCGGCATTTGTAACTGAATGCACTTTTGAACTTAGCTTGATTCCGATTCAGGAAAGTTATGGCATATTCTATATAATATATATTATAATACAAAATGATCTGTAAAATGAATGTTGTGTTTTTATTATGAATTAGTCTATGATCAATCGCATGACATAACACTTGCTGCTTCATCAAATAATAGTAATAGTAATATTGATCAATGTCATAAATTTGAACGTAAGCTGCGTCTTTGAATTCAAAAGTTTCGTGACATCAATTTTTCGCATAATCTCATCCAGTGAGAATCAGATGAATCGATCAATAAACATTTTTAATAATTTTCTCATAATGAAAATACAGGGTACATGGTTTCATAATTATTCATTAACCGTGAGTTTAAATTACCCCTACTATTCGTAGGATTAAGTATAAACACATGACATCATATTCTGGGCCAAAGGGCTATTCTACATCTGTTATTTCAACTACAGTAATAACAATTAATCATATAATTGGGGAATTAAAACTCTTTTTCATTAACAATTAAATTTTCCGAACTCCAAACATCTTGTTAGACGTATCTCTAAGCTCGTAAAAAGTTCGCTTGAATGCATGTTATCGACGAATGAATATGAATGTTATCCACGAAATTATTATTTACGGTTCTGTGCTGACTTCACTTCCAACTGAAGATGCGAACTGCTGCTCAGCTCACCGCGCATGTCTGCTAACGCCCATCTCAACGGGTATAAACAGACTTCCCGGAATACTATTAAGTATTATTACAAAATTGCTGAACCACTTCATCTCTTTCCATGTTACTGGAAACAAACACGAACACACCGTCCAAGTGTCAAAAAAACTGTCTTCCACAAACGAACACAAGTGAACCAAAAGTTACAGCCTTTCGAGACTATTCCTCTAAAATATAAGCAGTATTAAAGCCAAAAAAACAACTACACATTCAAAAATCAAAGGGCAGGCAAATCGTCAAAAATTGACTGATTATTCAAGCACTTTGAAGCAGTTTCGTAAATGTTATAATTTAAGATTGCATTAACGATAAATAAAAAAAATGAGTGGCATCTGATTTCAAATGAAAATCAATTTGTTTATAAAAGAGTAATAGCGGAAGGGTGGTTAGTGACAGTTCATTTTTTTTGCATATTTAAAGTACGATGTTAAGAAATGTCAAAATAAAAAGTGCTTTCAAGTATTATTCAGAATTATAAAAGACAAAAATCGAGCTGTCACAGATCACGCGTGACAACACTGACACACAAACCACGAACAACGAACGACAGAAAGTTTTCAACCAAATAAATACACCTGTCACTAAACCCTTCCGCACGAAGGGTCACACTAGCTTCCTACCTGACGTGCACCTATCAGCCTCCGTCGTCACCGGCGCACGCGCCTCATCGCACTGCACACTCGTTCACGAGCACACGCGATCTCTCGCTCACCGCACACTCGCACAAGACGCACGCTCGCGCGCGCGCGCTCCCCGCTAGGCAACCGCACGGACCGGCTGTGCGATCGGACTGGGCTAGCGGCGCTGGCCGAGCGCGCTCCCGCCGCCGCCACCGCCGCCGCCGCCACCACGTGGCCCCGCCGTGACGTCACGTGACGTCGGGGCCGCGTCACCGGCGCGGCGCGGCGCGGCGCTGAGCTGGGCGGCGGAGTGGAGAGCGGTTCCGGATGCTGCATCAGCTGGGTGCTCTCGCGGCCGCTCACCCGCCGACCCCGCCCCCGCCGCCGCCGCCGCCGCCGTCTCCGCTCGTGGACAGGTGCGCGGTGACGGAGACCGCGGTGATCCTCTCTCGACCACGTAGCGGTGATTCACATTCGGAGGGATTCTGGACTCTTGACATGAGGATCTCGCAGTCAGTCACCCTCAACCCCGCTTCCCAGCTAATCCCCATTCATTTTTCGTTTCCTGAGAAGGCATTGCCTGGCTGAACTCTTGTTTCATTCATCCCGTAAAAATTTGTTGCTTCCGTTCATCAGTAGCGCAAATACACTTCAATTTAAATAGAACTGCCCCGTGACGTAAATCAGATGTTGCGGTGTCATCTAATCGGGAGGTTGAACATCACCATAGTGACGTCACTGTAGTGATGTGTGAGCTCCAGATTGGATGATACCGTAACAATGGACGATCTGCCAAGCGCAGCTCTAAATTAATCGAAGTATAGATATTGCCGGACCAGCGCAGAGAAAACCACGAACACAGATGAACATGGCAGAAACTTACGATTTATGTATGTTAAGTCAGCGGGGATAACATTATCGTGAAAGGTTTGAAAATATGTTTTTTTACAATCTTTTAAGCGTGGTTTTCAACGTTGGCAGACCTTTAAAAGAACGTGCAAATGTTTCTTGAAAAAGAGAGAAGTAGATCAATTATAATCGATCAATGTAATACTAAGAAGACAACCGTTAAGGTCAAACAAATCGTTTAGCTGACGAAAACGGAACTGGATGCAGTCGGGCCATGACTTTTGGGGAGATAGGTAAACGGCTTACGAAAAATTGATCGCGGGATGCTGTCGGAGTATGCTCCTTGACATCCGTGGACTCAGCCCTGGGAGGGAACGTGGGTTTTTGGAAAGCGTGAATAGTAAATAAAGCGGTAGAGGGGCGTCTTATTTTTTCTAGTTGGTACTACATAGTATAGAAAATGTGTTGTAAAGCTGCAGGAAAAAGTGCTGATGTTTTCGTATTAAAATCAAGTCAATGGTCAGGAAATTTGTAGGATAACCACTGCGTGCTCACGTGGCGGTTACACACCGCCAACCGACGTACAGGTGTGCGGGGGCGGAGCATCGGAGATGACGACAGGTAACGGTGATACAGGTTCGGGGGGATTCTGGACAGCATTTTGCACTCTTGACACACACGTGTGCAGTCCTGCAAGGGGACGTGTTTTTTTTTTCTTCTTTAGTGTCAACAGCAGATATAGCAGAAGGTGAGGAGGGGCGCGGTTCTTGGTACTTGTGAACCATCCGTGTTTTCATCTCGTGAGAATCTCATTCGCAGTTCAGAACTTGTTGTACTAATTGTGCCATACATATATCGTGTTTGGGTGAGAACAGTTCACTAGGGATCCACTAGGGGGTGCTTCCGCGGTCGCTCACCCTCCTTCACCGCTGCCACCGTCCGGTGAGTGGATGCTCCGGTGAAAGACCGAAAGATCCACATGATAATAAGAGTCAATGGTGGTCAATAGATCAACTGAAGATGGATATCCGAATATACACTAGCAAATAATCGATATAATGAAGATCAAAATTGCATTAATTACAAAAAAAATATTAATGAATTGTATAATTAACTTTTACTTATACAATACCTCATGAATATCACGTGAGCCAGATAATTGTACCCACGCGACAATTCGGAGGGATTCATTAGAAACCTACGGGTTGTCGTTCAAGTAGTGGGTGCTGTATGTAAAAGCTGTGATCCAAGTAGATAATGTCAACTTCATGTATTCATTTCGAGGAAACTACATCTTCTATTGAAGACGGGAAAGGTCCTAACTACCTCGCAGGAATATCACGCCAAAGGGTGAGAACATTTCGGGACATCGTCTGGACGCCGTTGCGGTCGCTTATCAACTGCCCGGCGGATAAGCAAAGAGGCGGGGCTGCGGGGATTCTGTAGCGGTGATCTCTCTCCGGAGGGAGTTGGAACTTAGTGGACCACCGATGTGGTGGTGTTAGAAGATGGACATTTACATCATCCACATTTATGAAAATAAAACGTTAGTTCAAAAAGAATGTGATTTTGTTTTTGAAAACTTTTTTATATTTATAAGATTGAAAGTATCAATAGGGAAAAAATTAATAAAATATAGATCTTTTAAACTATTTTTGTTCAATTAAACAATAATATTCTTTGTTTAATTGCTATTTTAAGCAAGTATATGCGCAGGAATGTATTATGATTTTGTTGTCTGTAATAGAAAATTATGCTATAATTTTGATGACTTTGTATAAAAAAAATGAGGAGTCGACAAAGGAAACCACTTTTTAAAAGGGGTCGATGAAAGTAGAAGTTTGAAAATCGCTCAACTAGACGTATTTGAATTGGCGAGAATCCTCCATTATTTCACAGGAAAAAAACATGACATTTTGTAACAAAAATAAATAATAAAATAATAAAATAATAAAAATAAAAAGAGTATTTTCAAAAAAACAAATTATTTCTTTTCTAGTACAAAAAATTCACGTTCAGATGACGTTGTGCAGTCACCAAACGTGACATGTGATAAAATGGACATAACGTACGGTTAATTAAATTAATAAGAATATCAGTACTCAATATATGCGTAAACTATCTATTTATTACTTCCTTGAAGCCAGCCAATTAAGATATCTCTATAAACAGAATAATTTTTACAACAGTGATACATAGAACGTAAGAATGAGGTTGTCTTCCCATTCGATTACTGAGCAAGAGATAGGGCCTGCCTCACATCCCTCGCTTCGTATAGAAACTGACATCCTTACATGGACTCTCGCAATACGGTCCTAATGAGTGTGCTGTCTCGTACGAGAAAAGAGACGATGAAATATAATTCACAAAACTGACTCATGAGGAGTTTAAATCTTCAATTTCCCAAAGTAATTAGTTATATTTATTTCCCGGGAAGCTTTCCTATAAATGAAACCTTTTTCCAATATTTCGAAATGTCATTTTAGTACGTACTGCAGATGAACATTCAATCAATTGTTCTGAATGGTTATTTCGTAGTGAAGCAATTTCAATTCCAGAGATCTTAATTGCTTCGGAATCTCCCAATAAAATCCCTCTGTGGTAGGGGGGACATATACGACGTTTGTATGCTCTTATTGCGGAAAGAATGTGATTAACTTAATTGCCTGGAGATAGAGGAGGTTCTGTCGCGAAAGACGTCACTAGGTATGCAATGAACATAATACCAATAGGATCGATTTATAGGACAGGATGAGAGTTACATGCTCTTAAAGAACAAGTATGATAATGTAACACGAGACGAGATGTAGAGCACACGAGCAAAGAAGAATATAATTATGAAATATAGTCATAGATTCATTATAACAGAAGCAGTGATAGAGGAAACGTTGATAAAATAAAAGAGACAAAAGATGAATGAAAAGCGGGAAGAAAAATGACGTTTCTGAGAGTTCACGGATGTAGAAAAAAGGAAGAGAAAAATCAAAGAGAAAAAAGGACCTCGGAACCTCATTAAGAGATAGTCAAAGAATATTAGAATGAGGAATTACGTTGAAGGAACAATAGCAAATGAAGATGAAGAAAAAGAAAAAGAAGAGGCAAGAATGCGAAAAGTATTGTATTGTATTGCGTGTGTGTTGTTATTCAAATCTCATCCTTGGAATGTTAGTTTCATTTAAAATACATTTATAATTTATATAAGAACAGTACTGATGCTAAAGCTTAAATTTATGTAATTGTATATTTGTTGTGAATATTTCGAAATGGGAGCTGCCCCGGAAAAAAAGTACTTTCGAAGCAGGTGAACACTTTATCTTCTTTTTCCCCTTCTTCTTGCTCTTTCTCTTATTATTATTATTATTATTATTATTATTATTATTATTATTATTATTATTATTATTATTATTATTATTATTATTTATTTCTCATACCTCTTCATCCTCACGCTGTGTATTTTTCTTGTATTCTTCTGAAATATTCCAGAATTTGCTAGCGAATAGGTGTTGGCGAATTGTTAGCTTATTGTGACGTAGTGAAATGAGAATAAATTCAAATAACAAAAATAAAAATAGTATATTGAAAAGTTACAGACTTGTTACAATAAATTGCTAAATTTAAACACTCCAGCAACCTTTTCCTTCCAGTACCCTGCTTTGCCGCAGAAAAAAAAAAGCCACGCGTGATGCGAGCTGTCGGACTTCCGCCCCGTGACAATTACCGTCACATGGCCTGATGCCAAAATGTAAACCGGTCGCCGTCTGGCGGACCGCGTGCATAAAGCACCCGAGATCGTCTGACCCTTACACTCCGGACACCTCGCCCACACTCCTACGCTCCCTGTACCTACTCGTACTAGGCTCTCTGATGTAAACTGAAGGAGGACGCGGGCGCAGATGGCGCCGCGTTAAATAGTTGAGGGCTACACCCCCACCTCACAAGTTCCCTAGATAGGCTCGCCTGCTGTCGGCAAGCGAGGGCTCGCTAGCCAGCATCTTAGGAGGGGGCTACACCCCCACCACACAAGATTCCCAGGTAGGCTCGCCTGCTGTCGGCAAGCGAGGCTCGCTAGCCAGCTTCCTAGGAGTTTACAACCTAAGGTTAATTTTGGCTCTGCCACGCTGTCTGCGTCAACTGCCAGAGCGCAAAATCCCGGAAGTTCAGGATCAACCCCTTCCTCCCCCGCAGCGCACTTTCACCGACGTAACGGTTCTGGCCCTCGTATTAACGACGCCACACTATTCTGCATTTAAATGCTGATTATCTGGAGATCGTTTTCAATGCCAATTAGTCAATTATACTAGATTTTAAATGGTATAATTTATTATTATATTATTACATACATTCTCACTATTGCCTTCACATATAATTTGCACTGTTCCTTTATTATTATTATATCATTATATTATTATTATATTATTATTATTATTATTATTATTATTATTATTATTATTATTATTATTATTATTATTATTATTATTTCACAGGCTTCTTCATTCTCATACTGTGGATTTTTCTTGTATTCGTCTGAACTGTTCCTGAATTTTTTAGCGAATAGGTGTTGGCGAATTGTTAGCCTATTCTGCATTTAAATGCTGATTATCTGGAGATTGTTTTCAATGCCACTTAGTCAATTGTACTAGATTTTAAATGGTATAATTTATTATTATATTATATTATATTATATTATTATATTATATTATTATATTATTATATTATTACATTATTATATTATTGTATTGTTATATTATTGCATTGTTCTTTTATTATTATTATTGTTATTATTACTAATATTCCTGTAATAATAGTGCTAGAACAAGGGGCAGAGGCGTGCGGCGACGACGCGCGGGACAGGTGCGGAGGCGCAGCGGCGCGGGCCGGGTGGGCGGGGTCGGGGTCGGGGTCGTGGGCGGGGCGGGGCTAATGAGCGGCGCTCGGCAGCGCGAGTGGGCGCCGGCCGCGGGCGCCCGGCCGCGCGGGCGCGGGGCGGCGCGGGGCGGGCGCGGGGCGGGCGGGCGAGTGGGCGCCCGGGACAATCGCAGGAAGCACACAGGTGCGTGGGCTGCGCCAACGAACTTGGCTCCTCCTCACAAACGGCCGCCCGAGATGCGTTGAGACGCCCCGCCGGA
Organism: Gryllus longicercus; assembly: GCA_038098605.1. Classification (NCBI taxonomy): domain Eukaryota; kingdom Metazoa; phylum Arthropoda; class Insecta; order Orthoptera; family Gryllidae; genus Gryllus; species Gryllus longicercus. The sequence continues at coordinate 1,030,521 of JAZDUA010000374.1, forward strand.
TGTGGTCGCGGTATTCACCGGCCTTGCGTACGGCACGTTTGACAATCACTCTCGATGGAACATAAAATATTAGCGTGGCTTCACGAAAGCGAAATGTCGCGATGAGCATAAATAGCTTCAGAGCATATCACTTCAGTTTACGAAGAAATGATTAACAGTAAAAGCCCTGCTATATACGAACATAAATTCGAAAGGAGTATCAATAGCAAACTGTTTGAATTGGTCAATTAATGACCTCATACTTTGAAACACCAGGCTGCTGTCATGGATAGTTTAGTTAGTACTTTTTCCAAGTCGCACATGACGTCACACATGAAAATGAGAGAATGATAAAGCAAAGGAAAAAAATATGCTTGTTTATGTATCACATCACGATATTCCAAGACATTCTTCGCAAAAATTCTCGGTATGTTCCCAGTGATTTCAATAAGCAAGTAGTAGACATTTTTATAGTTAAACGTATTTGAGTAAAACTGCCCTTGTGCGATTTAATTATATTTTTCATTCAAAATTCGTAAATAATTAAATTCAAAAGCATTTCAAAACATAGTTACTGACAGCACTGACGTCGTCATTGTAGAATTTCAACAACTCCTATATTGGGAAAAATAGGAAGAATGTAAGTGATCTACAAAATACCAATTCAAAAAGTTAAATCGAGGCGCGATGCGATGCGAAGCAGAAACTCGCCTGCTTTCAGCACAAGTATCAAGTTAGCAAACGCTCTCCCAATTCCGCCCAATTGCATCTGGCTCAATAAATACTTTGCCTTACACGATCTGCACGCGCAGGTGCGTCGAACGCCGGTCGGGACATCTGCTGTGGGCGGTTTCGCACGACGCGATCGTCATAAAGCGAAGCGGAGCAGCCAATAGACGCTTCAGCACCTGTTGCCATTTCTACTCCTTCGGTTGGAAATCGATGAAAACATCACTGCTCTTGCGGGAAATATGTCCCTCATTTTTCCATTTCGCATACTTTGATGAGGACTAATTAACATGAACACACAAATGCACTTCTTAAGACGGGACGTTCATTATTCGAACCGTCTCTCATAGCTGCCTATTGTCTGAACAGTCCTGAAAAGTCTAGTCGCCCTTCTTTTACAGACTTAGTATCGAAATGAATTTTAGCCTCCGTGCGTTCCCACTTCGTCATTATCTCTTTCTCTCAATGAATTACTGCTCTTTGGGCATCAGATTTCAGTTTCGCTTTTTCTCGATTTTGTTTTTTCGTGTTCTGAGGTTCAATACGAATTTCGTTCCTCGCGTCGATGTTTATATTTTAATTTGTTCTCATTGCTCAAATTATATTCTCGAGACTTGAACTGCATCGCCACGAATGCTATCCTTTACTTTTGTCTTCAACCGAAATTGCATATTCATTTCAAGCGTTGAAACGTTTTATTCCGTACTCGTAACTGATCCTGTCTATCACTTCCTATATCCTTTGTTAGGCTCTACCTTCCTTGCTGGCTTCTTATGCAATATCTTTTCTTTCGGTTTAGTTTTGTAACGTTACACTATGATGGCACCATTCGTTCACCCTTCACACTTACTGGTGCTGATTATGTTTATAAGCATATCTTATATTTAATAATATTTCTCTAATAATCTGTGCTCCCAACTTCCTCTTGGGCTGTGCTCATCTTAAAGGTGCTTCGTTTTTGTATGACTAAGCCGTCACATTACTATTTCCAGTCGTTCCAAATTGGGCTGGTTCTTTATGGTCGCTTCACCATAAAGTGCACGTTCTCATCTTTGCATTTGTTACTCTCGCCCGACACCTGCTGCTCTTCTTATATATGCTTCACCATCATGTGCCACAATTTTCATCTCAGCTTCTGTTACATGCATTATTCTAAATACAAAGTGGATACAAAATAAAGGAAATAAATTTCAGTAAGCGGTTCGTGACAGGAAAAGAAATAAACAAGTTCATATCAACGAATATCTGGATGTGAAAATTTGCCAACGGTGGATGTACTGTTAAACAACAAAATTTTGTCGATGGGTTTTCTCTCGATGGTTGTGCATTTTGTCATTTCAGCGAAGTTGCGGCACAATACTCCTTCCTAAATCTTCCCGAGGTGATTTTTGTGAACAGACAATCACACTGAAACGGTCATAGAACGCAGTGATTTACTGAGCTATGTACCCTGATAGACATCACCACCCAATTCAGAAAACCTTGATTTAATTTCTCGGCTTAACCATGGTTGGACCAGCACTAACTTAATGCTGACGTGTGTGTGTGAAGTTACAGCTAAAAAAAATTAAAGATAGAGTTTACTAACGAAAATTCGAGAAAACGACAAACAAAAATTTTACTAGGGAATCCGATGACTCAAATTCGGGGAAGTGTCAATGTCCCTGAAGATGAGTCAGTATCGATGAACGGACACATATCCCGCCTCTATAGCAGCAACTAATGTATACACTTCTGAATTAAGCTTTTCAATGCAATTTTAAATTATTGTCTCAGTTAACCAGGTCTATATTACATATATGTCATGTAATGCAATGCGTAAACCGTAAGGCCATATCTAGAATGTACGAGGGAAGTGATGAATATGTAACAATAACGTTCTAATGATATGAATGCCGATGGCGCAATGGCGGAATAAGCGGTGGGCAGAACAGGAGAAGTGTGAGAACACCTGGCGCGCACCCGCTTCATCTACCATAGATTTCACAAGGATGAACCGGGATTTGAATCCTGTTCCCTGCGATGGTAGGCAAACGCAGGAGGCTTCCTCGCCTTACTCGTAAGTTTAACCCGGAGTCTAATAATCGCGTGACTCCTGTTCTCCTTCTTCCGGGGCGGTTCCAGCGGCTGCGGCCCTTCTCCGCCTTCAGCCCATGGCCTCCCCCTCGCCGCGTGCACCGCGCCGCCCACGTCTCCCTGGCGCGGCTGCTGCTGCTGGCATCCGCCCCGCGCCTCTCCGTCGCATCTGGCCGCGGCGCGCGCGGCCCATCTGGCAGCGGTGGCGGCGGCGGCCGCACGGCACAGGGGGCGCGGGCGGGCGGGGCGGGCGGGGCGGGCGGGGCGGGCGGGGCGGGCGGGGCGGGCGGGGCGGGCGGGTGGGCGGCGCAGGCGGGGGGGCGGGCGGGGGGGGCGGCGCGGGCGGCGCGGGCGGCGCGGGCGGGACAGGCGGGGCGGGCGGGGCGGGCGGGGCGGGCGGCGTGGGCGGCGCGGGCGGGGGGGCGGGGCGTGCGGGGCGTGCGGGGCGGGCGGGGTGGGCGGGGCGGGCCGGGGTGGACGGGGCGGGCCGGGGTGGGCGGGGCGGGCCGGGGCGGGCGGCGCGGGCGGCGCGGGCGGGTGGGCGGCGCGGGCGGCGCGGGCGGCGCGGGCGGGTGGGCGGCGCGGGCGGCGCGGGCGGCGCGGGCGGCGCGGGCGGGGCGGGCGGGGCGGGCGGAGCGGGCGGCCGGGCAGACGGGAGCGCACGCGCCACTCATTGCCACGGCACCTGCGCGCCACGCCCCCTCCCCAGCCGCGGTCCGGCACACGCCCGCTCTCGAGACGCCGCACGCGCCGCTCCTCAGCGGCAAACACGCGTTTTTTTTGTTTAACCACGTTCAGAAACGGTGAAGAAATACGGCGCACCTAGTGCGTATATAGTACATCAATGGCTTAGAGTACACGTTTCGAGAATTCCTGGTTTTGAGAACACCGAGCTTGAATGTTTGTAAATATATAGTTATTTATGGAGCGACAATGTTTGCTTTCTGGGAAAAAATATAATAACTCTTGTACGGATGTAATGTCTTTTTTCATTTGGTAGATATGAACGAGGGTCTTAACAATGATATTAACTTAAAAAGAGCCGTGAGTAAATATTCACCGTGTGTGAATTAAGCCAACGCACCGCAAAGGGTTTTCGTTTGGAATGAAATTCGAGATACCTACTCCACCAAATTTCGTGATTTTTGCTTTAAAGGTAGTAATATTGATTGTAATTCTTAACTTGTTTTGTAGTTTAAATGCTTAATTTCAATATAATAAAATTAATAGAACGAACTCTTATCTGCATTCATTTCTTCATTACGTTATTTCTAAGACCAGCTAATTGTAGTTGATCTTGGTCGTTTCGTTGTGCGAATTGAATTAATAAACCAAAAGCAGTCGACGTTTCGTGGAGCGAGCAAATGTGTGCTATTGTTAGCAAGGCAAAGATAGGGAATTCCCTTAAGTTTGAAGATTGTTTTTAAATGCGGAAATTACCCTGCAAATTGTAAATGCACTGTCTAGCAATAATCCGATACTTGTTTCCGTTTCGTGTACAGGTCTTAGAAATTATCATTACATTTTAGTTACAGCTGCAGAGAAATGTTTAACTCTACTTTCACAGTCAATACCGATTGGATTGATTCAGAATTTCTAAACTTCCCCTTTCATTCGTCTTGGAGAATAAGTTCCGAACGTCATGGAGTTATATCTTTGAGTTTTTGATATTCTGTATGTCGCATAAGTAGTACTTTTTCGTTGTGAATTCACTACTCTTTTCTGCTATGTAATCCCTCGAGTTCAGCTTGTTTGTATGTGATAGTTATGTAGTTCAACCTCAATTGAATCGTTTATTTCAGAAACCCGCCAAACGCCAAATTTCTCTTTTCGAGAAAACTGAGAATAAGTCTCCCAATTTTTTTAATTTCAAAATATTTTTTTAAGGAGTTAATAAATGAATATTTTTTTATATAAATATGCACTAAATGATTTGTCTATCCTCATGGAACAATACACCGTCGCTATAGTGTGTTTTAGATTTTGGCGTTTGACGGGTTTCTGAAATGAACGATTCAATTCCTTTAATTTCATCCTTCAAATTATTTGCTTCTTATAATCTTCCTAACAATTTTCTTATAATCTTATAATCTTCTCAACAACAGATATGATAATTCGAAAAATTTTTTGTGCCCATTGCAACTCATTCCAGGATTCATTGCGGCGGCTTCTGTGCACCCACACCCGCTCCCCCAGCCGCAACCAAGCACACGCCCGCTCTTACGAGCCTCGACCGACTTGGAGCACTCGACGTTCCAAGATGACAAAGAAGCATTTAGTCAATGCAAAAACACTGAACAAATTATTAGAAGAACGACTTTACCGTACATTGAGATAGCTTACAGTGGAAAAGAGCCTAAATTTGAACTTCCATAATTCGAATTATTCCGTTTCTCGAATCTTCTATGTTATCCTTTCACCTACACGCACATGAAAATTGGGAATTGTAATATACATACAACTAAAAAGTGTTGTCCTCTTATTTTAGAAAGCGTCTTTCTGTTCAAATTCGAGATACCGGGATTCAACTGTATTTTCGATGTGCCTCACTGTACTTTCAGAACTGTAATTTCAGATATTGAGAAAAAGCATGTATTTTTTTGAATTTTTTTACATTGCGTTTTTATTTCGGTTCTGTTATTATATAACTAAGAATTTCGGTGGTATACTAATGTATATCCTACTTATTAAATATGCTCAATGTAAGAATGGAAACTCGAATAAATTCACCCAATATAGAGAGGTACAGTGTATATGATTATTAACAAAACAATCCTAAACAAATTGTGAAAAGAAATTCTCACATCTGATTGTAAACAAATCCTTCCCCATTTCGCATACTTCTATATTAAAGATCCACAAGATGCAGACGTGCAGAGAAATATAATACAAAAACCTTGGATACATGTGCACAACTGCTCCCCTAGATAAAATACAAACTCAGCTGCAGTATTTAGGAATATGAGTTTGATATATTTTTACGAGAGAACGGATGAAACCAGAGCAGAGGTATGAGACGTGAATATACGAGATAAAAATATTTATATATGCACTTCTGAGTTACGATGTTTTTAAAAGCCTTTAAAGAAGCATCAAGGAATAAAAAGAAAAGGGTCCATTTTTATACGAAAGATTCAAACACAAATTGAGCAATAACTATTTAGGTAAGAAAGGGAAACTACAAATAATAGTCTATGTGGTGTAATGAAGAAAAAACCCACATGATTCTCCATGCTATTTGGAATATAGAGGTATTAGAAGTCGTCAATGGAATTAATTAGAAAGTGTAATAATCATCACTCTAAACATCGCAGTTTGCAAAATTTAGTGCAAAGATTACATTTATAATTAAATTCATTCGATTCGCCATCATTTTTACTTCCGACTGTAAATGGCTCTATTTGTATCGTCTTCTGAAAAATTACATTTATTTATTTTCTCCTTGCTCCCGTCTTCTTTCCACCTCATTCGTCGCCCTTCTCTCACAATAACAACCTCATTCAAGATTTATTGCAGATATCTCCCATGTGTTCCCGCTCTTACATCTTCAACTGTGATTTTTCTTCGAAGTCCGAATTACCAAACAAACATGGATCGTAAAGGAAGTTATGGGCATTAGCAATCACCCAAATATTTGAACAGCTGCCCGATTATTAAAGTCACTGTTTCCGATACGCATCTGTAACCTCGAAACCCAATGCGTTCCATTTCCGTTCAAACTTTGGCGCAATTAACCTACCAAAACGCCAACGACCGTTCCGAGAAGACAGATCGCCACATGGGATTCATTCTCCGAAGCTCCAACCCGTTTGTGAAAGGAAATAAATAACGTATGACAGCTTCGCCAAACACTACGTCCGCGATGCGGTTGGGGTGTTATATGCCCAATTATGGCGCAGGTCTGGCCCGCTCGTTAAGGCCTCTCCAATCTTGAGAAACGCCGCGCCACGCCGCGCTGCGCTGGTGTCGGTGTCGGTGTCGACATCGCGCCGGGCGTTCCCTTGACACAGTGCACTTTGCGAAGGAGCAGCGGCTGCAGCGTCGCGTGATGGCCCACACTGAGAAACAAGTGGGCAAAAATAATTTTCTCTCAAAAACGCTCCTATTTACACTCCTAATAATTCAATCGGACATGTTGGCGTAATGAGAATGGCGTAAGTTTCGAGTTCATCGCTTAGAGAAAAAAACGTTCCAATGCGACAGTTTATATTGAGAATAAAAAATCGGGCAAAATTAAATTTCTTTAAAAAAACTCTCCTATTTATTATAATTCCCTCATACGTGTTGGCGTAATCATGGAGACGTAAATTTGGAGTTTACCGAGTGGAGAAAAAAATGTTTCGATGTTGTACACATTGTCAGATGAATAATCCATGTAGATTCCATTTGGTATTCTCTTAACTCGATTTTGTTTAGTTTTGACATTAGATTTCTCTACAGGCGATAAATACAATCGAATGGAGGAGCCGACCAAGGAGTTTTTGAGGTTCCATAGTGTGATGTATAGTATAATGTGTAGTTTAATGTGCAAAACGCCTATAAACATAGGAAGTTTTAAAAATAAGACGGTCACAAGTTCGGCCGATTTGGAGATTGTCGGAGCAGAGCCCTAACTAACGAATCACGGACTGCACGCGCTCTTTCCTTCCCTCTTCCTTCTTCATTGTCCTACGCTCATACTTTACGTACACACACATATGCTACATTACCACACACGTGCGAACTCTGTAGCGGTTGGGAACTTCCAGCTTGGCCCGCCCCGGGCGGTGCCCCGCTGGAAGGAGAAACGTGGATGGGGTAAAGCCTGCAAGCAAACCTGTAGGTCGGTGCCGGATCTTGCCATCCAGCTGGGAGGATGACCGCCACCTCCGGTAATAAAAACAAGCGCTACACTTACGGGACAAACGACCATACAAGTTGACGCGTCCAAGGACACGAAATAATCAATGGTACTGAAGGGAATTTTTTGTCCATTTTTTTTACCGAGTCCGTCCCACAGTGTGACGGTGAAGCTGTTGTCGGCCGCGGCAGCGAAGGTGGGGATGGGGTTCGGATTGGGAGCGGGGGCGGGGGCGGGGGCGAAGCTCAACACCGGCTCTGTGTGGGAGGAATAAGCGGCGATAGAGCTGGAAGTTCTCGTTGCTCCCGTTGCAATCACAGGACCGCCCTGTGCGGGAGTCTGCGGGGCGTGGGGCGGGGCGGGGCGGGGCGGGGCGGGGAGTGGGGGCGTGATTGAAGCCTTTGGCCGGCTGCCCACTGGGAGCTTCGCTCTGTTGGAGTGTTTTGGGGCCGCGGCAACGGTGGATCTAGAGAGGCGATGCTCCGCCTCTTAAAGAGGAATTCTCAGCCAGGCGGGGGCCTTTTCAATACCAGCTAAGAAGCCGGGATGAACAATTCGCTACCATCTGGGGTCAAATCTTCGAGTTTCCGGTCATGGAAGGTGCAGATGCTGCCTCATAACTACACGAACACGGTCTTGCACCAGTTACCTCTTCACCTCCTGAAAATGTTGCATTTGTGTGCAATATTACTGACCTCAATGCAAACTAATTTACTCGCAACAAATGAAACAAAACATATCACATCAGTACGAAATTCTATAATTATTTTTATACATATTTCCTTGTCTGAAAAAACTGATCTTTTTCTTTTTTGCATTTGAAGTTCAATACGAGAAATGAGTTGTACCAAATGTAAGTTTTGGTAAAAGGGATTAGAGTTAGGAGAAGTGGGTTTGGCGAAAACCTACGCATGCATGATAGACTCATGTTGATAGTAAATATACAGTGCAGTTGTGTATTTGCAAGATTCAAGACGTTCCTGTTGCAGCAATAAAATGCTAGTAAAACACAAATTGCGAAAAAAGAAGTATATTAAGGTTAAAAGGATATACAACTTGGAATCGTGTCTAATAAACTCGCCAATGTACTTGATTGTTATATAATAAGCTTTTAATTTTGAAAAATTTCAATACTGCTGTAAGTTTAAAAAAATCAATATCTACGAGTATCTGCCTAACCCAAAAGAAAAGAAAAAAATATTATTATAAAAATATTTTGCGCAGTTTAAGTTTGAGATTGAAACAAAAAATGTGGGAGAGAATTTTCTTTTTCCCTTTAAGTTCCTCGTATTTTATTAATGCGACTCTCACGTTTGCGTTTTCCAATGCAATAAAAATTATACGAGCAAATGTCGAGGACATTTATCTTTCCCTTACAATCTTCATATTTTATAACACTTAGAAGGAACAACCTCTTCAGAATAAGTTAAAAGTATTCCTGTTGGAAATTCGCATGTTCTTTGCAAATTCCATATATAACTTTTTTTTTCTGGATGGAGTTTTCCCCAAATTTCAGTACCTGAGAAAATTATAACATTCATAAACTCTGAAGAGACAAGAATATACCACCAAACTTAATTAATTCGTCAATCACAGGCAATAACACAATATTTTTCAATTTAAACTATGTACATTTAATAAAACTTCTGAATAATTTCATTTTAAATGACCTACTTGTGAAAATAGTGAGATCAATAACATACACATTTATTATTTTTATTATTTAAGATCCCTTAAAGCATGTAGCATGTTTCTCGAATGTAAGTGAAACACGAATTAATATAATTTTAACAGCTTAGTCTGCAATCATAACTCTAAATAATTAGTTTCGTTCTGATCAACACACTGAAGAATAATCAGTGCAAGAAGTCCTGTGTAAACGTGAAACCAATCCTCTGGGGGCAAAGTACAAAGATTGTACGAACTGAAGTGATCGCTAGTAAAACGTAATGTATTTTAAATGCTTAGAGTACCTTGCATTTTTGAAAGAAATTACCTATTTTCTTTTTGCAGGTGCTTCTATCCCTTTTCTTTCTACACAGTTTCCTCAGAGAAATTATCTGCACCCACAACAGAAAAAAAAATCCACTCAGCGCCTATAACTTCACCCTTGTCTCACACATGCCCTCCTGAGCCTCACTTTCATCTTCCTTTCCCCTCCGGTGCCCGCCCAGCCCGAAGGCACAGGCCTGCTGCGTTTCAGCCCCCCCCCCCCCCCCCCCTCGCGTGCGTGCGTGGGCCTCGCGCGGGGCGTGCGTGCCTTCGGCGCACGGCACGTCCTCGGCAGCCGCGCCGTCCGCCCCGCCCCGCCACGCCACGCCCTTCTGAGCCTCTCGTGCCTTCACCCACTTCCCCGCCCACACCGCCCCGCCCACACCGAACCGCCCACACCGCCCCGCTCACACCGCCCCGCCCACACCGAACCGCTCACACCGCCCCGCTCACAACCGCCCCGCTCACACCGCCCCGCCCACGCCGCCCCGCTTACGCCGCCCCGCTCACGCTGCCTCGCCCCACACCGCCCCGCTCACGCCGCCCCGCTCACACCGAACCGCTCACTTACCGCCCCGCTCACGCCGCCCCGCTCACGCCGCCCCGCTCACGCCGCCCCGCTCACGCCGCCCCCGCTCACGCTCGCCCCGCCCACACCGCCCCGCCCACACCGCCCCGCTCACGCCGCCCCGCCCACACCGCCCCGCCCACACCGCCCCGCCCACACCGTCCCGCCTGCCGCGCCATGCTCCGCCCGGCCCTGCTCCGTCCGCCCCACCCTCCAAGGCCCTTTCCAGCCCCTCGAGCACACTTCCCCGCCCGCCCTTGCCTTCTGCGCGGCATGCGCTGGGCTCTAATCCGCCGGCGCCCCTTGCTGCCAATACCCGCCGCCAACGCCCGTGGCTGTCGCACCTCTTTCACAGGAAATGAGTTACATGCTGGTACTTGGGTTGTCACTTCAGCTTCTTTTCATCAATCTCTGGAAAATCATTAATTTAATGTCGCTATCCTTCCGCAATGTACTAGAATGTCTCAGTGGTTGTGGCTGGAGCTACACCGATTCTCCTGGGGGTATGAGGCGGTGCTGAGTAATGTCATTCGCGTTGGGAAGGGCGGGCTGGTGCTTCGGTACTCTGGCTGGATGAGGAAAGCCCGCAGCGGCCAACCACCTCACTTTCCCTGGTTGAGTAGAACTCTTCATTACCCTTTCTAAGCGCGCCCTGACGATTCAAACCAACCTGAAAATGTTCCTTCACTAACAGTTCTGGACTAACAGCGTAAGACGACAGGGCCTGTTGTTGGAGCTAAGCGATCCCCCATCGCGTCCATGTTTTCCAAGATTCTCAATAACACTATGGACTTCCGAATGCCAGCCCTTTTCGATTTACTCCTAGCATTCTTGGAGTATCCTTGGCATATCTCGTGGTACCTTAAGTTTTTACGAGGACGGGACACGATGGACTATGAAGGGTAGGTCAAAATATGTTTTAGTGAAGTGAATAATTAATTATTTTACATTGACATCATGGAAACATTCACGCTTTCCGCGGGGTACGAACGTCTTCACCAGTCCGGCGCACTGTTAATATTACCAGCAACACCAATATCGACTCGGCATTGACTGCTATATATTTTCGTAATTCTCATTTTTCTTACACGCAGGACAAAATATTATAAGCAATTGAAAGATCCTACAAAATTTATGACAGTGCGTAAATGAGAAGTATTTCTTTCTCAATAAGCTTTACATTATTTTAAAAAAATCTAAATTAAATAAAATAATTTAAGGTATAATCAATAAGGGAAATTCTAGACATGTATAAAGGACACATAACAATAATAATTTAATTCGGTATTAAATAATTTAACAGGCATTTATCATGTCCAAGGATTAAAAAACGTGTCTGCCGAGGTGGCTTTTGAGGAATAAGACGACCGAACAGAGATTCATCAGGATCATATAATCAAGAATCAAAAATCAAGAAATAAATTCCATTAAAGGAGTTCAGAAAGTAGCAGCAAAATGTGTTTAAACTGGGAAATTTCTTTAGGTAATATTTCCAACGAAGTATCGACGTGGGAATCTTTGGCGAGCCGTAGGAAAAAGCAAGGTTGTGTATATTTTACAAAGCAGTAGAGAAAAATCCGGCGTGGAGGGAAATTCAGGAAAGAGTGTATGAACCCGTTTACTTAGCAAGTCTCGACCATATTAGAAAAATACGTCTACGGAAACAGAGAACTGATGTAAGAAAATGCTATTTTTAAATAGGACTGTCGGGTCATGAAATAGCATGCCTGCAGCACTAATGGAGAAATTTTCCACAAACATCGTGTCTTTTATGTTAAGATTAAATTCTAGTAATAGTGTTGTAAGCAATAAGATCAGTAGTCTGAAGGGCCTCTGCATTTAGTAGGCATGAAAAAATATTGCACTCTATATTGTAGGTATATTAGTGTTCTTCGTTGTATTATATTATTTTATTAGACGTATAATAAGTGTGAAGAATTTGACATCGGGCTTAATACCAAAAGAAATTTAAATAAATCACCTATGTATCTATATTGTCGGGTCACTATCTTTTGGCCAATTTACCACTATTAGACTCAATCCCCACTCTAATAGCTTCTGTGGTCGCTATATACACTTGCCGTCCCTGGCAGATCTTGTGCTTTGTATATGCTCTAACTTTCCACTCAGTCTTTATGCCCACATTCATTGTTATCGATACTTCCCCACTGATGTCGCCATATTGTTAACCTTCGCATGCCACCACCAGCACTGTCGTCACCGCAACCGCCGTTACCCACCGCCACCGAAACTCCAATACATCCATGACGTCCTCCTCATTCCCACCATCATGACAACACACCTTTACTTACCCTTCTCCCCCCCCCCACACACACACAACTTTCTTCCATCGCGATCATGAAAGCCATGTCACAGATTTGATCCCCTTAAAATATCTACTATATCTACCCCCACCACAACTAATCACCCTTAACTATTACCACTTCCACCAATATAATCAATTCAATGACCAACAACACAATTAATCTCCACCACCAGTACCACTTCAGCAGCAAATATCTACAAACTTCACAGCCACCTCCTCCTAATAATCTCTTCCACTACCGCAATACCAAGAATCTCCACCCCCTTCATTAATCCCCACCAACAATAATCTCCTCCTTTTCTCACCACCATCACCACCACTACCACTAACCTCCTTCACCACGTACCTCCACCACCTATTCTGTACCCTCTCCACCCCCGTCCGCCCCCGCCACGCCCTTGTGCGTGCTCCTCCGCCCCCGCCGCGTACGTGCCTGGGCGGCCGCCCGGCGGCGCCTAAAGTCATTGGGCGCGCGCCTTTTGCTTCCGCCCTGCCTCCCTCCCTCCACCGCCCCTTCAGCCACTTCGCCACCTAGTGCGCTGCAGGGCGCCGACGCCTGCCCGCCCTCCACAGAGGGGCGCCGCCCGCCGCCACCGCCGCCGCCGCCGCCCTTCTTCTAGGAAACACGTGTCAAGCCACTTTCGGACTTCGCGGGAAAGCCCAGAAAAGTTCGCGCTGCCAACGCGACCGAGGGGTTCTCCCGAACCACCTGATGAGATATTAACGACGATATAAATAAGATACATTGTATTTACGCCTTCTTTCTCCTGTCTTTGGCGTGGGCGTACGCTGTTTTACAACTTCACACAATAATATTATTTTTTCACGAGGCTGAATTGAGGAGAGCTTTTGTCTTTTCTAAGGCGAAGGTGACTTCAGACAAATTATACGCAGACGTTTCGATGGGAGTTTGCAAGGATGAAGTGTGCATGTTTCATCGTTCAAGTTAATATTTATTAACAGATAAAGATCCCCAAATTAGAGCGTATACATTATTTGTATTTCACTCGTGACAGTTCACTCGTCCACTGTATTAGTCACGATGTTTTTCACCAAAGCTCTTGGAAATTTCGCAAGAGATTTTCTTGTGAAATTTGTATCATCTTTAGTCAGTTTTCACTACTGTAATTTTATATTCGAAACATTGAGTTACTGTTTCAAATAACTTCTTATTCATTACATATTGAAAATAAGTTGTCGCAAAAAATAGAATTGTTAGTGAAATACCCAACAAAATATTGAAAACAATATAAAAGCACAGTTTAGCTATAAAAATTAACAATTCAAGTATAAGTTCAAGAATCATCTCAGTGCAGTAATCCCGACAACTAAAGACTCTTCATTGTGTATTGGTAGAAATGCAACATGACTCGTCAACAGACAGTGGTGAAAGTGAGTAATTGTATTTCAACACAGTGAATTAAAATTTTAAAGAATTGATGGAGAGAAATGGCAATTGAGTTTCTGAGATTTACTTTATGAACGGAAATGCCACGGGTTTTTTACCAGAAACTGCCGTAAGAAACTGTCTACTTCACAAAAATTATCCTCTCCATTTATCAATTAAAAACAACTTTGTATCCATTAATTAGAAGTGTCTTCTCTGGTATAAATTCTTGCGTGCTCAGCATAATGAAAGTGTATAATGGAAGTTGCTTGTAAATAATACGAAAAGCATGCTCGTATTTTTAAGAGGAACTTCCTAAAGTGTTAATACACTATACGGAAATACATAAATTTTGCTTATCTCGGATGCTTCTCTTGCTGGAAGCCGAAATTATTTTTCACTTGCAGTCGTAAACACTTGTTACACCGTAGTCTAAGCACCACCAGTACGTCTGTGCACCACTGTCACTCGAGGGAGAATCTTATGCAGCACAAGTTCATGCAGGGACCGTACGCATAAGTTTAACTCATTACGAGCAACACACACGCACTCAGCGTTGTGCTTAAAAGGACTTGTGGGGTTTAACTCGTCGGAGGAAAACATACTTGCGAGTTAATTATTTAAATGCTGAGGACTGCTTATGAGAAATAATAAAAGACAAAGAAACATTAAAAACAAGCAATAAACACAAAGTAGTCATAAAATTGCCGACGTGGGTAGACGAGAACATTAAACCAGAAGAGTCTTAGCTACCTCGTGCCTGAAGGCTGCCGCGTTCGAATCCCACGCTGGTCATGCATGTCTGTGTGTCCGAGTAGCGCTACCGTTACCCCAGTGTTACAGTTGTACCTACATGACCATAGTAGTTTAAAAGAGACTTTAAATTTATTTTTTTTAATTTAAAAAAAAATCCAGCAAAATGTCACAATCTTCTATTATATATGACATTTAAAAACGCGCAATGCTGAATTTGAAGAAAGACGTTTAGTGGAACTCTCTCACTGACCTGTTACCACATTCAGCACATATCTAACACATCCGAAAGAATGATACCATTACATAAACCGTGTACTCGTACTTTGAAATAACAAAGTAATTCTCTTATATATCATACCTAAAATTAATATCAAAGACGTACCTTGCTAATAACCTTATAAGCAGCTGCCAAACCCACATCACAATATCACTATCAAAACCGAGATGATTCCCATCCTTACTTTCGCTAAATGAGAGTGTCTTTATCTGAGTTGCTAATGAAGTCATATATACCTGAATTTTCTGACTTATGAATATATTTTAAAAATTCTTTACATTCAAATTGTTAAGGGGTACGCGCACCCGACATTTCCTCAAGAAACTTAGCATTGAAGAAACGTAAGATCCATTGTCTCTTTTTTTATATTATACGAATGTTTGATTATACTTGTTTATCTGTGCATTAATATGTCATATTAATATATCAAGCACAAAATATACATACGTATAACAAATCTAAGTAAAAAATATCTGAGGAAAATGATTGCACAGTTTCTGTCTGTCTACACTCTCTGCTCTTCTGTACGTCTATTTAGGAAACGCATAAGAATGCAAGAATATTAAAAGTGAAATGAAAAAAAAGAGTGACTAATTTGTATTAAATAACTCATAATAATTATTGTGTCATCTGCGTATACATATCGTATTAGAACTGGGGATTTTGTTCCGACTTCTTGAGAAAAGTTTTGTTATTATTCATTTTTCTTCATTTCCATAAAATTTGCACATAACTCCCTCTTAAGGAAAATTACAATACTCTCGAAAGAGTAACACTAAATGTCAACAACAAATTTTACTACACGTTTATTAAGTCACGATAAATTGCAGACATGCATCCGAAAACCGCCACAACACAAGCCGTTGAAGAAAATCACGCAGTCCGTTGAGAAGTTTTTGACCGCGACTGTACTGCGCGCGTGGTGGGGCCGCGCACTTTTCCCCAGCGGCGGCGGCGCCGTCCGCCTCTCCCATTAAACGCTTTCCGCCCCGCCACGCGCCGTCCGGCGCCGCCTGTCGCGCCGCCTGCCGCGCCGCCTGCCCCGCCCCTGCCGCAGACGTCAAGGCGCCGCCGACGCTCTGCCGCAGCCGCCAGCCCAGGCACAGCGCCCTCCCCGCCAATCCTCGCCCTGCTGCCGCCGCGCCCCAGACCGCCCCGCGCCGCCCCGCCCCGCGCCGCCCCGCTCCGCGCCGCCCCGCCCCGCGCCCGCCCCGCCCCGCGCCGCCCCGCCCCGCGCCGCCCCGCCCCGTTCCGCCCCCGCCCCGCGCCGCGCCGCCCCGCCCCGCGCCGCCCCGCGCCGGCCCCGCCCCTCACAGCCCCGTCCCGCCCCGCGCCTCATCGCCCAGATCCTCCCTTCCCCGCACCGCCCCTCCTCACCCCGTTCCCGCCCCTCCTCACCCCGTTCCTCCCTTCCCCGCCCCGTTCCTCCCTTCCCCGCCCCGCCGTTCCTTTCCCACTGCACCCCCCCCCGCCCTTCGGCGACCGCAAACACGCCGCCGTCGGCACCATGCGGCCTCGTGCGAGATTCTCGCTGAATTATCCGCCCACCTCTCGGTCTGTTGGTCGCTCCACTGGGGGGTCTGTCCGTTCCCACCCCAATCAAGTCCAGTGCTTTATTATCATCCTGGCACTGTTTTGTTCGCTTACTTGCAGCCTCTGTTATACATTTGTTTTCAATTTCGAAACACGAATCGGTTTAAAGTTTGGGCACCGATCATTTTGTTTGTCCATGCTTACTAACGTGACGTCACAGTTTGAACAGTATTATTCACTTGTCTGCTTGATTCACGACCTAACGTCACTTTCCTTGCCGCTGGCAGCCACAGATACGTCGCCGTTGACACTACGGTGTCGTCAGAGGTTCTCGCTGGAATTAGCAGCCCGCCACTGATTGGTCGTTCTACTGATTCCACCCCCACTGAGAATCAATGCATGATTATCTTGGTTCTGTTTCGCACGCTCACAAGCCTCTGCCAGTTTCTACATCAAAGATTTAAAGTTTGAGCACTGATCATTTTGCTCCTTCTCGCTTCCAAGGTGTCTCTACAGCTTTTTTTTTTTATTTTATCAATCACTCGTCTATTTGATTCTCGACTTAACTTCACTTTTCCTGCCGCAGGCAAGAAGAGCCACGCGGCCGCCGGCACCACGGGCTCTTCCGAGGTTCTCATGAATTATCGGCCCGCCTCTTTGTCTGTTGTTCGTTTGAAAGTCGTCTCTGTCAGTTCTCATTCCTCTCAGGTTCATTACTCGATTATCATCTCGTCTCTGTTTTGTCCGCTTACTTGTCGTCTCTGCTAGTTTCCAAATTGAAGGTTTAATGTTTGGCCACTGATCATTTTGTTCCTACATGCTTCCAAGGTATCTTCCCAGTGTAAAGAGAATTCAGTGGTCTCTTTGTTCCTCGCGTCTTCTACGTCAAGTTCTGCTAATGTCACTTTTCTTACCGCAACCATAGGCATATCGTCGTTGATACAACGGTCTCCTGCATACTTTTCTGTACAGTGCGTATCTGCCCATCTCTTTGTCTATCGTTTGCTCTAATGTCGTCACTGACAGTTCCACTTCACTTAGGGCCAGTGCTTGATTAGCAAGTCGATTCTGGCTTGCATGCTCACATTGTGGTCTCTATTATTTTACATATCGAAGGTTCAAATTTTGAGCATTGTTCAATTTGCTCCCCATGCTTCCAAGGTGTCTTTACAGTTTTAAGTGTATTTATCACTTGTCTCTTAATTTCTCGCCCTAACTTCGTTTTTCCTAACGCAACCACAGACACAGCCATTGCACCTTGGTCACGTCCGTAGTTATCAGTAGATTACGTACCTACCTGTCTCTTTGTCTATTGTTCACTCCCTTGTAGTTTCTGCCAGTTTCTTCCTCGCTTTGCTCCAGTGCTTGATTATCATCTCGTCTGTTTTCCCTCTTATCTGCCTTCTATAGTATTTTCCAAGTTGAAGTTTCAATGTTTGAGCGCTGAACAGTTTACAAACTGTTTGTTCCTTCACGCATTAGCAATGTCTTCACAGTACTGAACAGTACAGTATTGTACACTCGTCTCTCTATTATTCGCTCTATATTCTCTCTCTATTATTCTCTAACACCCATGTGTCTGCGCCAGCAAGACACGCCACCATTGGTCGTCCCTTGTTTCTCAGAAGATTATCTGCTTATTTCTTTGTTGCTCATTCTAATATCCTTTCTTCCAGTTTCCACCCCTTTAGGGTCCAATTTTTGAATATAATCTCATCTCTGTTTGGCCTGCTCACTTGTGTCGTCTCCGCTAGTTTCCACACCCAAGGTTCATTACTTCAACTTATCATTTTGCAAAATGCTTGCTTCTCATTCCTCCCCAATGCTACACTTGTCAGTCAATTATTCGTTTGTCCTCTTTGTTACGTGCTCTAACACCACTGTGACTGGCGCCGGCATTCACAGACACACAGATTATTTTCTCCATCTCTTTGTTGGTCTTTCGAAAGCCACTTTGGACTGTTTCCATATCTGTAAGGTTCATTACTAGCTTGATTGTGAACTCTTCCCACTTGCCGAAAAGTCTCCGTTAGTTTCCACTTACCATGAAAGTCCAATGTTTGAGCGCCGAACATTTTGCAATCTGCTTGCCCTTCGATGTTTCCATAGTGTCTTTACGATTATAAGTGTTCTGTTCATCTGTCTGATGAAACAAACATTTCACAAAAATGTTTGTTTTATATGCCCTTTCCTTAATACTTCATTAATATTTCTACGACAATGACACACTTGTGTCTACGATACTCACGCTAACGTAATGACAGCCATGATAAAAGAATCAGTAGTTGGAACTTCAATTCGTTGCGAACAAATTGGTAAACAATGCCTCTTCTCGGCGTTTCCACAGCCCCGCTACATCTCACAGTCAAAAGCCTTTTTTTTTTGTTGCTCGAACTGCTTTCTCGTCCAATTTCCACCACTATGGTCCAGTTCGTAATCACTAAATATATTGTTAAATGCGCGTTGACATGTCCTATAATTGGTATTTCGTTCACAGTACTAAGTAAATTATTGTCTATTTCATACTATAGCTCTAACGTTGTTGCCTCCTATTTGCACTTAATGAAGGTTCACTTCCACTTGAGTGATTAATATGCTGCAAAGAATATATTCTACACCTCCTGTTCTCTATATTTTTAGTTTCGTTACAGTTCTCGGTGAATTACCATCCATATCTTTCCATGTTCCTCGCAGTCATCTCTGCCTGTTTCAACCTATCTAAGATTCAGTGCTCGAGTCCTGAATGTTAAGCGAACAGTCTGTTCAACAAACCTCGCCGATGACTTAAGTTTCGCCCACGTTCTAAGTGGATTATTCATCCATCTATTTGTTACTCCCTTAAACATCATCACTGCGTGTTTCCAAAACACTAGAGTCCGGTACTTGAGACGTAGGGTTAACGAAGTTTGTTCAAGACCTCTTCTCGATGTCTCTCTCATATTGATCAGTACATCCTTCAGAAATTATGCAGAGTAGCATACGCACGAACATTTTCAGGTTTAAATTATTTTAGAGTTGCAGTTCAATCTCTAATATTCAGTTTCTATCTCGAAACCCATTTCTTA
Organism: Gryllus longicercus; assembly: GCA_038098605.1. Classification (NCBI taxonomy): domain Eukaryota; kingdom Metazoa; phylum Arthropoda; class Insecta; order Orthoptera; family Gryllidae; genus Gryllus; species Gryllus longicercus. Next base: position 1,050,049 of record JAZDUA010000374.1, read on the forward strand.
TTCGAGTGTAAAGAAGTTATTAACGTATTTTTACCTCGAAATTCCGTGCAAATGCCAGCCAACAAAATCGGCATTAAGAGTCATTTTTTACTCTCTCGCCCAATAACGTACTTACGTAAAAAACGAAAAAGATTAAAACTACAACGTACTTCGAAAAAGTGGATAACCTTGTTTCTATAGGTATTTAGAGATTTTTTTAAACAGATCTTTCAGTAAGATTCTCTACAATTTTTCTAAATTAGAGTAGTTTTCGCGTAATTTCCTGTGAACTTCAGGCATTTTACAAACCATTAATTTCTCGAAAACGACTCATTTTTCTCTCTCATAGAGCAATAAACGCTTGTAAAAATTGAGCATACTTCATTTGCGTTGAACTCTGGGTTTTCAAAATTGCAAAAGTTAGAAATACCGCACGAAATTATGTGCTTTTGTAGAATCACCAGTTTGTAAAGACACTAAAATATAGGGCTAAATTAAAACAATGCAAAAGTACCACCACTATCAAAGCCCCCCCAATCACCACCACCACCTTCATCCACACCTCCACAATCATCACCCTTAAATTATCACCATCGCTGCCATCACCACTCCCACCTCCACTTCTGGAACTGTTTCGACGACGACAACAACAACAACAACAAAGTCCCTCCCTGCCAACACGACCGCAATCCGTGCACCCCGACAGTCGTCACAATAAACACCTGCCCCTCGGGCTTGGTCCGCCTCTGTCACCACCGCCCCCCGCCGCCTCCGTCGCCGCGGCCTCCGCAGGCGTCGAGGGGTCAACGGCCGCTTCCCGCCCCCCGAGGAGCGGAGGGGCGGAGGCGGGCGACGGCGGGGCGCCGGCCGCGACCCCGCTCGAGCCCCTCGACCTTGCCCCCGCCCCGCCCCTCCTCTCCTCTCCTCCCCACGCCAGGCATCGATCTGCGGCCCCGCCCACCGCCCAGGGCGCCCCGGGGCCGACACGGAATTATTCAACAAAGGAGGAGATGTACTTAACTCAGCGCAGGATGCATTAGGTTGTGTAACAGGAAAATGGGATGCAACGGGCTCTGGTTAATTCGTAATTGGATGATTCCAATCATTGGTTAATTAGAGAAAATGCTTAATTTCTTTGAAATAATTACGTCGACAAAATTCATGTTTAATTCAAATTTTGGTAGTATAATCAAAAAATTCTAAGATACCATACAATGTTCTAGTCTTCCAATGTCCAAACTGAAAATTTGATACATTTACTCTCTCGTGAAATAAGCTGAATCGAGCATTTTGAATCTGGCACCTCATGCCACGTCTTATTAATCACATCATTATATACTTGAGTATGTCTTCTGTTTCCACAGTTCAAGCTTTCACTGTATTTTTTACGTGTCGATGTCAGTGGCGACTTGTGCTCAGGTTCCACGGTTACACGACCTAGATAATCGAAAAAAATCCCCTAATATCTTAGGAATTTACATTTTATTTTTAATGGCATTCAATATCAACATTTTGCAGCAATATCGATGTATATCAATCATTTTGAAACCAAAGAGTGCTCAATTGGCGCTATCTTCTGTGTCTGGTGCCTTGTCAGGTATTGCACCACGCTCTTGGATCTTGGCTGTTTTACTGGGTTTACTGCATTTACTCTTTGGCCCTTCGAGTGGGGAACATGCGGCCTTTCGGTGGCGCAACCAGACGGGAGGCGCTGTGTAGCTTAGCGCGGCGGCAGAGGGAGTCTCGGTCTTCTGTCTTCGTCTGAGTCGCTCTAAAATAAATTTTATAGACATACCTAGACTCTGTTGCCTAATACAGTATTTATTATATTGAGATCAACATTGATCGGTGATGGCTCGAACAAATCATCTGAAAAATAAATTTTAGTCAGCGATGTTGCATTACGTATCAAATGAAAAATACCGCAGATACAAAGATCACAACACTTCTTCAGATCTTGTTCTTGAAGTAATGGTACACGCTGATTCAATCAATATTATATAGGGTGGCAATTCTATCATCAATCTACAGCGTATTCCTCATCGGGCAGTAGTGCTTAGGCAACGTAAAAAAGAATAAAATATAAATTTAGATGTCAAATAATTTGTGTTGTTATCGAGGATCTATTATGAAACGAAAGGGTAACTATCACTACTTCAGGCATTATCAATCCACAGTATCAGAGCTATTTCACAAAATCCGCCAAAAAAACACCGAAAATATCCCCCCCCAGTAATAGCAGAAGGGGCGTCATTACCGTTATCCCCACCCGCCGTCACCACTCCCGGCGCTGTGTAGGTCCGCCAGAGCGCGTCCCTGGGCGACGCCCGTCGCTGCCGCCGCCACCGCCACCGCCACCGCCGGCGCTAATAAATCATCGGGGGCGTTTCGCCCGGCGCGCCTAGGCGGCGTGGGCCCGGCCGCCGCCTCCTCCGGCGTGGCGTGGCGTGGCGGGGCCAGGCGAGGCGAGCGAGCGCCGTGTTGACAGGGCCCCGCGCGGGAAATGAGCCCGGCCGCTTTGAGCGCGCTGAACCCAAGCCCCTTCATTACGGCGCCGCGGAAACAGGAGACGGCGCGGCGCCCAAGCCATCCGCGCACACCCAGGCCCAGGCCCAGGCCCAGACCCGGCCACGCGAGAGCCACGGGGCCCCCACAAAAAGCAACGCGTGGAATGGGGTGGGGGATGGCTGCCTAAGGTGAGATAAAAGGCAAGAGTAGCTCCGAAGAATTCCCGCGCTACAATGGAAATTGAGTTAAGGGGTAAATTAATATGAAACAGTGAAAGGCTTTGACCAGATTCTGTCGACCAAAAATATACTCTAACATGAAAATGACAACAGAAAGCAAACTCATAGCACCATTTTTAAAACTAATTTCCATGAAATTAGTAATACATTAAATTTAAAGAAAACATAACATTTACAGAAATATGACAACTTAAAATGTCCTAAAAATTAAAAATAATTGCACAACATGTCAAAAGATTTTAATAAAAAATCATTGAAAAAAATTAACTACAAATAAAACCCACATGGAATTAGAGAGACCTAATTAAAATGCGTTTCAAGAATATAAAGGCCAAATCAGGATTTGGCTAGATATTTAGATGAACGAATGAACATATTAAATTGGAACTAAATCGATAACAATTTTACTAATATTATTAATAATTATTATTATCATAGGCAAAAATGTACGGAAAGAAATGAAATCAAAATTGTTAGTTGCATTTAAAAAGGATAGATCATTCTGATATAATTGGAAAGGGCAAGACTGAAATTGAGATTGAGATTGAGCATGAGATCTAAAGTATTTAAATGAAAAGGAAATGTATTGATACTTACAAAATGCGACGTTCACGAGAATTGTGAGAAAATAAGGTTATCGAAGTTCACACAGACAAAAAAGTATTACGTTAACTGGTTGTCTCGTCCCTCTAGACATTAAATTTGAGTTATTGATTTTTATAATGACAATATAAATTACAAACCAATTATTGTTTAAAAGCTAATATTTTTTTTCAAAAAAGCAGACAAATTTACTCAATTTAAATTGAGTGTTATTGTCTCAAATATTAGAAGAAAACAGTACACAGTTTCTTTCCACAAAAAGACACCCGTTCGACAAATTGGAGTGAGAATGATACACACGTATTTATGAACCCAAAATAACAACAATTGAAATATACAATAGCAACATAATTGAAACAACAATAGCAACAATTGAAAAAAATATCATCAAGCGAAACACAGAACAATACGTCACACAGAATAATATGCCCTCAGTCCCAAACTGACGCAATCCCAGCAACGTATATCATCCATCACCTACGCTGCAACGACGCGCGATATTGCAAGCGTGGCAGCCAGGGAACCACGGTGACGCAGGTACGACAGGTACAACCCCGCCGGCGGCACCGCCATCTCGGAGGGCGTGGCGTTGATGGAAGAGACGGTGATGGAAGACGGGACGCGCGCCACGACACGCCGGAGGCCGCGGTTTTGGGGAAGCGCGTCTGAGATGAGCCAGCGCTTGCTTTGAGCCTCAGCCCCCGACCAACAGCGCTCACAGGCTTAATTTGCGAACGTGTGCTCTAGGACGCGTTTATTCATGCTGCGCTGCCGGTGAAAGGTAGCGAGTAGCTGGCGGCGACAGGCCTTGGAGAGCGCTGGGGGTCCGCGGAGAACTGCCAGGCCTTTCATTCATTTGGCACGGCGTTTCAGGCTGTGCGCAAACACATTTGCGCGAGTACGGACACCAGAGGAAGGAATTCTGAGAGGGGGATTTTAGCACTTCATCGTCGTGTTTTTAGTACAATGATTACATCAGCGACAGAACAGTTTAGTGACTATGGAAAAGTAAATAAGTTATCTTCATCTGAAATGACATTAAAAAAAGAAGTTTTGTTACTTTTTATGTCAGACAGCAGTCAGCATTATCTAAAGGATGGTGTAATTTTACTATTAGCATAATTTTTTGCATTACAGAGCATTTTCTGGGCTTCCAGCTAGGTGTGCCGCGGTGAAGCTGCAGAATTTTGCAGATATTTCTAGGAAAGAAATGACTTTTTGATCATGCCTTCGTATGACACTAAGAACTATAATGAGCTCTTTTTATCGTTAACACATGTAATTTTAGATAAACGTAGCACTTGGGAGCCAACACGTGAACCAACATAAGCAAACGATTTTGGAACGAGTGAAAAGGAAATGAGTTTCATGCACCAGGAGTCAACCCGAAATTGTCATGCTATAACATTACTTCTGAACTTCAAGAGACAGGAAGTAACACGATTACCTACCCGCGCTGGCTTCCAAGCAAGACTAAATGACACACAAGACGAATCACTCGAAACAGGAAGCGTCTTTGAACAGGACTAATGAACATCCGGAAACGATGTTGTTTCAACGTTTGTTTTCCCAAAACGCAGCCAACGACGTGACTGCTCCAGAGCATTAATGTTCGTGTGGGAAGCAGCCCCGCTGCTATGTTAATCCTTCTCTTTAGCATTATCTTTTGTTCTTCTACTTTTTATGTATTTCTGCGTGTTGTTTTTATATTTGTTTCAACTTCGTGTCGTGTAACGAGCTCCCAATGACAAATGATAACTTGATACATGATATCTCTGAAACAAAGTTGCTTGACTCTGGAGTTCAGTTTAAAAACTCTCCGTACATGTATATTGTCAGCGACAAACACTTGAGCTCACGTGACTGATCCAAAGGGGTGTTATTTTGCAGTATTATCATATTTGTTTACATTCTTAAAAGGGACTTTGAAAAGACTTCCCTTGGAACTTTGTTCTGAATTATATAAGCTAGAAATTACGGCCAAAAACATTGTTTTTTCAACTGCAATCTCATGGAGATTTCAAAATGGCATTTGCAGTATTTTCGCATTAACAGGGTAATTAAGCATTAATTGACTCTCCTCAGTATAGTCAGAGCTTCAAATGAACGAATCCCAGAAGCTACAGGGGAAAATATGAAACTGGTTGATATTCCCCAACCAAGCGAGTTGCCATTACCTCATCCCTTTCTAGAGACAGGTGCCCGTCCCCGAGCGCCATTACCGCGCATCCGCTGATGGGTATATTCCAGGAGGCCGTGGCAGGAGCGCGAGGCGCAGGCGGCGGGGGCGGTGAGCGCGCGCTTTTGAGGACGGTAACGACCCCGGCGCAGGAGCGCGCTCTTGACGGATGGGCGCCGGCTGCCGGAACGCGCCAACAGCCTCGCCCTCCCGCCCCGCCCGCCCCGCCCTCCGCCCCGCCCTCCGCCCCGCCCTCCTCCCCGCCCTCCGCCTCGCCCTCCGCCCCGCCCTCCGCCCCGCCCTCCGCCCCGCCCTCCGCCCCGCCCTCCGCCCCGCCCTCCGCCCCGCCCTCCGCCCCGCCCTCCGCCCCGCCCTCCGCCCCGCCCGCTTTCAACGAGACCTGCGCCGTCAGCGCGCCCGAGCCGTCCCCGCCGCCAACACCGTCACTGTCACACACTCGCTGCCGCCACCCACCGACCTCGCCGCTTGGCTGCCTCTGCCATCTCACCTCCGCCACCCACCCCATGAACTTCCCCACCCCCACCGCTAGAGCCGTCACCACGTTGGCCACCTTTTCACTTCCCCCCACTGTCATGCCTAGCGGCCGGCTGCTTTGATCTATAGTTTTCCGTAGTTTCTCCGATCAACACCAGGCAAATGCCGAAGTATTACCCTAACAAACGGTTATGGATCGCTACCGATCTTTCCTTCCTTTTCCTTGACACATTCTAACTCTTTACTTGCACACACTAACACCAACACCTACATGCTTTACACATATCGGAAGACTAGCGGGAGCTTAGAGCTTGTCCCGAATGGGACGGTGGCCACTCGTGAGTGATACTTGGCTGGGGAAATTCCCCAAGCAGACTTGTAGGTCGGCGCCGAATCTTACCATCCCACGATGAAAGAACACCGCCGCTTACCCCCACAATAAAAATATGCCCTACACTTACGGGAATATTAGCAATAGCCTATGACGACCCCAGAAACACGAAATAATGGCGCAATTCACTGTTGTGCAGAGCAAACGCCTACAGTCCCTGCCGTCCCACCTACTCTCAGCCGTTCCTTCATCCTCCTGACGCCCTTTGTCGCCCTTACTTCTGCTAGCAGGCATCTCTGCCGTTCACAACGCCCGCTGCCCTACCCACCGCAGCTCAGAACGTTGTGCCATTTCTTTCAAAGCTCTATTGCTGCTCCATGCTATCTCGCCCTTCCTTCTCAATCATTCTACTACAAGTTCTTTCTGCAGGCTTCATTCCTGGTTCCCCGCCTTTGCTACGGGAAGTTCCGCTGCCAGCTGAATTATTACCGCCCCCCATTACAGGACGCAAAACAAAAAATTGACGACTGTTCTGCCTGCCGTTGTTTCTACACGCCTCGTATAGTCAGAAATTTCCTCTCCAACTGACTAAACATCTCTGTCCCAAACGACCAGATTCATGATTTGAAAATGCAACGATAAATCTCATGTTCGTTATCAGCTAGTCCATTGCTGATACTTCAAACTCTATCCCTCTTCTTCTACCCTTACTGCTTCCATCTTCTGGAACAGCCTACCTGCCTCAGCCTCAGCTATTGTCAAAATCACTGGCGCACCTTCATCAACATGACTGAAGAGACCGTTTTCCACAGCCACTATTTCCCTTTCTTTCGACACTGTCGTGGTTCTGTTGTTATCATGTCCCTCCACCTCCAGAAAATTTCATATCACATACCGACACCAACTCCACCTTCCATGGGTAGATTAATGCTTAAACAGACTATTTAAGATTACCTTGGGACGGGTATCTCTAATGTTTTAAAAAAATACTATTTGCTAAAAAAATTATAATAATATATAAATATCAAAATAATTAATTTTTAAAATATCATGGTAGTTTATTCTCGTATACAAATAGATAACTTCTGATAAGTTTTAAAAAATATCAGCAGGGCCATAGTCAGATCATTCTCAGGACCCCCGAAGATATTAATTTGCCTGTCACTACCAATACCTCAGTACTATCACCTCCATTCTCCTTTTCTTTTGTTACTCCCACCGCACCCACCATCACCAGCAGCATCCCCTTAACCACTGCCTTGCCCCGCGCCGGTGTGGTCCCGATCCCCATCAGTGTCCTTCCTGTCCGTTTCCCACCACTTCTCCCACCTACTCATTTCCTAAACCGCTTCCCTCACCACGGTCACCATCTCCCGGGGTATACCACCCCCACCCGTGCCTGCGTCGTCGTCACCGCCCCCGCAGGCGCCATCACAGCCGGCTGCGCGCGCCCATCTTCCGGCGATGGCCCCTTTTAAGCGCGCGATGAATGGCGATGCGCTCCAGATTACCGCGCGCGCGAGCGAGCGCTCTCACCCGCCCCTCCGCCCCGCCTCGCCCCGCGCCTCCCCGCCCCGCCCCGCCCGCCCCGCCCTGCCGAGCCCCGCCCCGGCCCGCCGCGGCCCGCCCCGGCCCGCCCCGCTCCGTCTCGCCTCGCCTCGCCTCTGCCTGTCGCCCGAATGGCTCCCCTGGGCTTTGCGCGCGGGTGGCCTGGCGCGCCGCCGCCGCCGCTGCGCCCGTGTTTCTGCGCGCACGCGGTCGCCCTGTCGCCCGCTCGGCCACGCCCCCCCCCCCCCGAGCTCCACGCGGCAGTAAATTACGTGGCGCGCACCTACGGAAGCACGGTGGGGCCCAGGTACGTATTACTCCGCAACAGAAATAATTGACCTGGCTGGAGCGGTAGCGTCACCGAAAACGTGTGGGAATCGGGGGAAGAGAATTTCGTATGATCAATGTGCTTCAGAAAACTCTTTGTTTGCTGAATTTCAAGTTATATTTTCTTCTCTCTGTGAATTTAATCTCTTTAAATCTGTATTTACTAATTTACAGTTTTTGTTGCAGAGGATTTCGGGGTCGCAAAAGACATATGAAGCTTGTCCTGGACATCCAGAGGCCAATACCAACAGATTTTCCACATTTCGCCAGATTTTCTTCAAAACAGCCTTTTTTGCCTTTATCAAAATCTTTACGAATGGAAACTGATCGTAAGTGACAATAAGCAGAATGTTCTACAGCGTATGAAATAGTACGAGACGTAAACATCACTGGTACCAGAATCGATCGAATTAGTAATTTTCCTTGTAAATTAAAACACTGGATCCTGAAAGGCTAGATCTTTACAGGATATCTGGCATTTACGTTACTCAGCTTCAACCTTCCCTTTGATTCACAGATGCTAGGTGAATGGACCTCCTGAAGTCACTTTTCGATTATATTCCACTTTTGATTCGAGGAGGAAAATCTCCCGTTTATTTAGGTAGAAGGGGAATGTTTTGGGAAATCTGTACCGAAAAACGATTTTTCGCGTAGTTAAATATTAATAGTAATTTAAACGATTTCCCCAAAAATCTGATGGAACCTGTATTCTTGTATTCTGATAAAATTAATTTTAGTAATATTCATAATTTTTCAATACATTGGAAAATCGAAGTGATTTAGCCTCAAATGTGAAGCTATATAATTTTTTGGGGAGGAGAGAGGTGCTCCGGATGATTTTAATTTCATAGCAATCACGCTTGTATTTGGCTGTAGTAATATTCTAATAGCTTCTGAAAATAAGTTAGGGAGTAATAAATATAAAGTTTATTTGCACTCACAGAACTGGTTCTCTTCAGTGTTCGACATTTACTCACCTGAAACAAAACACAACATTAAATAATGAAACGAAACCACAATCAAAAAATATACTACAACTTATTAATCGACTTGAAATTACTCGGAAGAATCATTATTTTGTTAAAAGAAAACGATGTGTTTGATCGCGAACGTGTGTTTCATTATCAATATTTTTAAAACATTACACATATTCCGTATATCCACTTTCAAACTTTCACAGCCTCCACGCAAATACCTTAGCCGTTGCCCTAGGCAACACTTGAAACCTTGTTTTGCCACACCGCCACCATCATATGCACTCGACGCTCGTTCGGCAAATATTTTTTGCTTTTTAATTCCTCCGTTGGTGTTTACGACCAACAGGGGGCGCTCTTGACGCCTGCGGTGACAGGAACGCTCCCCGTCGGCGCACTCGAAGTTATATATGGTGAAAGTAATAAGGAAGAGGCTTTTATGGTCCCTCGGCGTACCCATCCGCCTCGACGTTCGTACTGCTACTTGAACATGTATGAAGTTGAGGTCTAAATATAGCACGCGCTTGGCACTGCTGCCAGAATGGCTGTCCTCTCCGCCCGTTGCGACGTTGAGAAGGCTTCCAAATTATTTGGGCTGGAATTCTTGAGGATGGGTGGGCGCGCTCATGAAGGTCTCCGTGGATGGGGTGATGAATGAGGGTCATTGGCTTGCTAATGTTCAGCACGCGGTATCAGTGAATACGACAGCAAGTGGTCATTTGTACTGAAATTCTACGCCAGTGATTAAGCACTAATGGTTCTTTAAAAGAGTTTCTAAAAACTAATGGATGTTTTCATGGCGCCTCATTAACACTCGTAATCACTTTCATAAACTTGTCAAGAAATAGTGTTGCAGATGCGTTGTCCAATATCCGATAGCATTAATATTCACGTAAAAATGTGCAATCTTCATACATCTACGGAGCAAGGTGTGGCTGAATACTGCTACTAGCGAATACACAGTTTTGGAAATTCGTACAAATATTTGTCGTTGTAATAAAAATTCGTCGTAAATAAGGAAGATTTAAGAATTGACGTTTTAAGAATTGTTTTATTAATTTGGTTAAATAGATTTAATCTGACAATTCGAATAACTCTAAATGTTAGACTTTTCGATTCATTTTATCGCGAGAGAAAATTCAGACTCATTCAAACCAGGAAAATCAGTTCTCAGTAGACGGACAGTAGACGTATGGTGACAGGTAACTCTCACTTTACCACATTAGTGTGGCAATAAAATCATTACTAAAGTAATGTGGTAATATCGTACTGTGTAGGATATTACGTCGGTCAGTTTGACCTCGCCTAACGAAAGTGGATGATGTATGTTTAACTGTGATTTCCTAAGGAAGATAAAAATTATCTCACTTTTTAAATGTCCATCATTACAACCATGAAAGTATTAGTGTAGTAAGATATGTTTTTTCTTAAATTGTAGTTATTTTTAAGACACAACAGAAAACAGTCCAGTCAAAACATTTCAAGGAAAGCACTACACATAACATTAAAACCAAACAATATTGAAGAGTTTACTACAAGACTTATAGGGACTGGGTGATGAGTGATGTTAGGATTATTCTGGAAAGTAACTTTTCGTGCAGAGAGATACTCAGTTTTGCAAATTCTTTACTGGCCTTCGCCATTTTTGGCGTTGGCTGTCGGGTGGATCGAGGATGAAGTCACAAAAGGATCATTGTTTCGCTTGAAAGGCAACTTAATAAATAATAAGTCTTCGATATTTCATCGTTGCTATATGCTTTGTAGTTGTCTGAAAAAGAGTCATATTTCTACGTAAAATACTTCGATCGAAAATTACTAACCTTTGTTGGGTGTTCGTAGTGTGGTATTACAATGCGAATAATTCCGTCACGACATAAATAATAAGCGTGTAGAGGACAACCCTTTCTTACAACCATATTGAGTCACGCTCGAGAGAAGGTAATTTGACTCACAATCAGCGTGACGAACTGAGTTGCGGTGAAGGGCGGAGTCCCGAATGGCGTCACGTGACGGTTGAGTTACGATTTACGCACTCTTCAACGTATCACATGCGAAATCCGCTCTTTCGAGTAGGTAGATACATGTTTTTATTCTTTTCATCTTCCATGGTAATTTACAAAGAGATAGTTAATGTGTCTGGGGTAGAACACGCTATTTTTTATTGTGAATTTCACCACTTTCCCCTTACATCATAATATATCAAAATTTCCTATTTACTTAACTATATAGCACGATCGAGAAATATTCGAAAACATTAATTTCCATTATTAAACGCTACAATTAATGGGTACGATGCGTACAGGCTCAAACCTTAAACCACTTGAAATAGTACTACGAAGAGAAAATTCCTTCTTAAATGGAGTCAATTTGGGGAAAAGATAAGTTAATAAAAACCCAGATGGAGCAAAGAGATACTATTTAAAAAGAAGACACGCATTCATTGTAAGTCACGTTAATGAATAGGGCAGCATGTAGTGTCATGTTGGAACTGAGTCAAATTACATTCAGTTGATGGGACCATATGATGGAATGTCATTAGGATGGAATGAAATTTTCGCCCGTTTCAAATATTAACTCTTAAAATACATTAAAATGTCAGGTCTAACAGTCCCATCAGGTATCATCAGGTATAGTTGGAGCTCTGCGTCTACAAGTTCGAATATTCTCGACATGTAGTGTGCTTATTGCGGCCATACTCGATTGAGAAACAACTGTCACATGATTATCATAAGAGAACATTATTGGTCTTGCTGCAGGCAACAAGTGTCTACAAATGCTAATACTTTATCTTGGGTTAATAATTATAATTATATGTAATTTACTATTGGCGTATTATTATTTTCCAAAAATAATGAATGAAATATATAACAATTCTTTTTCAAATATCTTTTTATGTAGAGTTCAAATTGTTCAAAGAATTGTCACCCCGACCAGAGAAAGAACCCGGATCTCTTAGTTTACGCCCAGTTGCAGTGTTTTATATATTGAAATATTTGTAGGAATTGTGGTACTTTCAAATTCATTAAAAATAACTTCATAAAATATACGTTTACATATATGAATCAATAGTTTTCACTAATTCAAACATTTCAGTAGAATGACATATTGAGGCTTGCTTCCATTGCAGTATTTTCCACCCGCCAATTTTCTCCACTAAAACAAATTGAAGGCCGAACGCTGAAGAAAGGGAATCGTTCCTTTGGAAATTCTTCCTTTCTGCGCCACCTGACCACATGAATAGTTCCGCCGGGGCTCCGCCGGGGCGCGCCCGGATCTCCGCCTGCTTGGAGCCCACCCACCGCGCCACCGCAGCAGCGCCCGGGCGCGCAATGCAAAGAGATTGCAGCGGCCCCGCGCCTGCGGTGACTGCTGTCATGAGGAAGGAAATGAGGGAAATTTCCCCTCTCAAAATTTTTCGGTAACTATTCCTTTTAACTTTTCACGAAACATTCACGCTAAATCATTTTCATACAAACATTAAAACGAAAAAGTTGTATCGTAACGTGAGTTTAGCCTGCATCATTCTACAAAATCTGTAATGCGACCAAAACATTGGACAGAAACATTTTGAATACAAAAATTTTTCCTCACAAAATTCGTCGCTGGATCCGCCCCTGTGTCACGGCGCACGAAGGTTTCCAATAATGTTCTTAATAACGGACGGTTTGGCTATTCCACTGTTTTCGTCGTCATTGTAGTCGATGCCATAAAGGTCATATTTCTATGTAGAACTATGTATTTCTACGATCGGGAAACGAGAAAATCCAAATAGAGAGACAAGTGATCGAAAATGTAGAATCCAAACAACTCCAACGGTATGGCAATCTAATGAGAATGCATGCTGACAATACCAAAAATTGTCTCTGAATGGACTGCTTTCGAAAGAAGAAAATGAGGAAGGTCGAGGAATTCCTGGAAGTTCGTCATCGATTCGACAATGAAGAACAGAAGAATAGAGGAAGATACCAGGCGGAACAGAAAACATTGGCGTGTAGAGTGCGAGAAACGGTCATTAGAATTGTAAAACTAATCGCTTAAAAATAATAATAATAATAAATAATGATAATGATAATGATAATGATAATGATAATGATAATGATAATGATAATGATAATGATAATGATAATGATAATAATAATAATAATAATAATAATAATAATAATAATAATAATAATAATAATAATAATAATAATAATAATAATAATAATAATAGCCGATCAGATGGCCGAGATCGCTAAGGCAGTAGTGCCGGAGTGGTTTCGGACCAGAAGATCGCGGGTTCGAGTCCCGCCTCGGGCATGGATGTATTTGTGTATGTCTGTATGTGTTGTCCTTTCACCCCCATTATCATCATATCATCATTTCATCTTCCATACCCCCAGGGCCAACAACCGTGGGGGATAAAAATCGGATCCAGCTAAAAATGCTGGTCCCCCGCAAAAATTGTCGCAAGCACCTGCCACCGTGATAATAAATAAAAACTGAGCCACGGTAAATGCAGGATGCTTGCGTGCGTGGTCCTAGTTGGCCGATTAACGAAAAAAAAATTAATAATAATAATAATAAAAGATAAAGAGAAATTTCCCTTTTAACGATACTGAGACTGATTGCTGATATCAATGGCGTTCCCTTATTTCTGCTTTCTTCATTTCTCTCTCCAAGGAATCCCGTTTTCTCAAATAGTTTCAAACAACGTTTTTAATTTTCTCTCGTTTTTGTCTTTGAAAATGTCTCTTACAACTATGTTTATTTCTTATTCTCCTTCTTCTTACCATTGCACGAATGTACTGTTATGTTTTTACTCTCACTCTCCCATCATATATAGTTAATTTTCTTCTTAATCTTTCTTTCTCTTGCTACTACTATTCTCCCTGTGATTTTACGGCGACTCCTCTTCTTTCCATGCTTCTTTCGCCTACTCTATTTCCAATTCCCCTTCTTTTTTACTGTCACAAGGAATCCGAGTCCCTTCACAACTGTCACGTTCGCCAGCCTCATTGTACTCGACACCGCTCCCTCAACGCTCGACGCAGACGGTTAACCCTGACGTCGGACGACGTCCCGCCGACAACATCCACCCACCTACCACTTGGCCTCTCTAACCGTGCCCGCCCACGGCCCGCCTCCGCCAACGGCTCGCCTCCGCCAACGGCTCGCCTCCGCCAACGGCTCGCCTCCGCCAACGGCTCGCCTCCGCCAACGGCTCGCCTCCGCCAACGGCTCGACTCCGCCAATGGCTCGACTCCGCCAACGGCTCGACTCCGCCAACGGCTCGACTCCGCCAACGGCTCCCCTCCGCCAACGTCTCATCTCCGTCAACGTCTCCCCTCCGCCAACGTCTCCCCTCCGCCAACGGCTCGACTGCGCCAACGGCTCGACTGCGCCAAGGGCTCGACTCCGCCAACGTCTCCCCTCCGCCAACGTCTCCCCTCCGCCAACGTCTCCCCTCCGCCAACGTCTCCCCTCCGCCAACGTCTCCCCTCCGCCAACGTCTCCCCTCCGCCAACGTCTCACCGCCGCCAACGTCTCACCCCGGCAATGTCCATCCAGCGCCGCAGCCACCGTGAACCCCTCTCCGCCTCTGTCAGACAGGCAGCTCGTATGCGCGGCGTGGGCGCGGCTGATTGCTCGGAATGCGCGCCTCGCGGAGGCGTTGCCCGCAGTGACATCAGCGCGCGCGTTCCGCCTTCCGCCGTCATTACTCTGCTCCCCCCCACCCGCTTTCGTCTCATATTTCCACGCGCACTCGCCACGCACTCGACACACTGTTTCTTGTCTCGAGGAACGTACAGCCAGCCCTTAAAAAAATTAAAAGGTTTCCCAAAGTGAGTGGAAAATGCTGTATTGTATTCGCGATTTTATGGAATTTAGAAGAGGATGACTTGTTTTGGAACTAAAATTGGAAAATCAGAGACTGTTCTGTTGTCAACATTATTCCCGCACTAAATATTGAGTGAAATTACTTATATGTAAGCAAATGTACACCTCATACTTTTGTGAACAAACTTTTATATTTGCAAAATTAAATCTCACTTATTACTCTAAACATTAATAACTAGTAACACACGCTAGTAACAACCATGAAGCAGTTCACTAAATTGTATGCAATAAGTTTAGTTGTAATGTCATCACATCAAATGGGAGCGAAAGTTTAATTGAACCAATCTGAGCTCTCCCTGATGCCAGTTTTACACAAAACGCTGAACATGAAGTATTATTAATTTCAGAGATTCTTTTACATTTGTTTTTGATGCTGTTACAACCTTTTTGGAGGCGCGAAAAATTTTCTGAGGTAAATACTTGAATTTCAATTACCACGTTGGCTGAGTGACACATTACAATTAACAAAAAAAACTTGGGTGAAACTGTAACTTGTCACTATTCTTGAAACTTGTCCTTAACTATCTTTAACGAATGAGAAATTAATGGCATTTGTAAATAACTATACTACAATCAGCAGCAGTGAAAGCTTTAATATTAACACATGCACATTGTGCTTACCCAGTCGAAATGCTGCAAATCCATTGGAAAAGACTGAGCATTGAATCGAACTGGATCCTCATCATATAATGTACACGAAATTAATTGCACATATCCGTCAACAGTGTATCTTGATTGCACATACAATAACGAAAAGTGGTTCGTTTCACCCTCACATTTGACAGAGAGCTGTTTTAATATTTGGAACGCGAATGCCTATCATTTAAGGTTCGTACAACAATGTTAACACTGTGTGCCGTCTTCTTCAAATATTAATTAGAATCAACAATACGTCCATTGTAAGTTGAAGGCAAACATTGGCCTTTGTTTGAAAATGTAATGCAATAAATAAGACAATGGGAATTTCAAAGCATGAGGATAATTAATTACAAATTGTACCTGTAATGTATGAAAGTGTATTTAAGTTGCAGAAAATGTATTTAACACTTAAAGTAGGTGTCATCAGAAGTTTTACCCCAAAGTTAAAGAGATGTTCAGAAAGCTGATCGTTTAATATATTATCATAGCCTACTTTTTCTTTAAAATTATGATGTAAATTTCTAGAAAGTTTCGAGTGATTGATATGGTTTTAAAAATCATTATGGAAATTCAGTTTATCCACGAAGGAACCAATTTATTTCAGTGTAAAGCATTTCTTATCATCATAAGTTTATGACATAAAAACACTGCATCAGCAAAAGCTCAATACCAGCAGTAATTGGCACTTTAGCATTTTTCTACACCTTACTGACCGAAAACCTTTTTTCAATCTTCGTAAGCCTTGTTCTCAACTGCCTAGTTAAGGACGCTTTCAAGACTCACACAACGAATCTAAATATGCATTTTGTGATGGTACTATTTTCTCACTGAACTTGGAGCATTACGAATCCTTACTGCTGTTTTATTTTCCTAGTTCCATCAATTTTATGAAAGTCATTGCAATCCCATATGTAAGACCTATGAATCTGTTTATTTACAGCCTATTTCATTGTCAAACCTATCTGCACAGAAAGTAATTCAAGTGTACACGTCGTTCTAAGAAAAGGCTTTGCCAGCTTGTTTAAACTGGAAAACTCTCCTTAAAAAGTCTTAGATGAAATTGAATTAAATTCCATTCTCGAAACAATATTTGGATCTGTGTACTTTGATTTTCCTACATTAGTAACTTCAGTCCATGTATTAAAATTGTTTCTTTGCTGTAGACACATTTCCAAGTTGTTTGAAACCCAATTCCAAAATTTAATAGGCAAATAATCAATATTTTCGTGTTCTTTTAAATATTCCAAATACACAGTCAAAAAAGCAACTAATATTTACTGCACTTATTATATTTGCTATAGACCGACTAACCATTTGCTATAACGATTTGCCATAGACCGAATACAGTATATTCTACTGTTTATATTCTAAATTGTCTCACTTATCAGGGAGCCATAGCAATGTTTTCATTATGAACAATCAGGCCCCGTAGTTCTTCCCGAACACAGTAGCTTTCAGCGCTGCAGAGACCACAGGAAATACTGAAGTTGGAGAAAGCGGAGGCAGTCTCGTTTTCTGTCTGACCTACCGCCTCCGCTGTCTCGCCGACTGCTGAAAATTGCGGCTGAGAGCCATCTGGGCTTCCTCTTTTAAGGGTCTCAGAATGGTTTTACTGCCGGTAATTGTAGTGTTTTCAGTCCAAAGCGACGAGATCTTCGCAGCAGCCGCGCCGTAGGCGATAATTATCGTTGCGTAAATAGCTCGAGATTTCAGATATGTTATTTAAGTTTACAGTTCGGTGACTTTACTGGCAGCTCGTAGATGAGCTCGCTTGGTACCAATTAACTTGTTAAGTAATACTTGATATGCAGACACGAACAGTTGAGCACGATTAAAAGAAAACGCGAGTTCAACTAGAAAGGAATCACGAACTTATATATTTTCGTGTAATCATGTAAACTATCTGGTAGTTCGGAATAAAGCGACTTCTTTTAAATGTTCTACTTTTAAATGTACTTTTTAACGAGTTTAAAAGCATGACTAGTATTAAATAGACAATTTAGCTTTGTAGGAGAGCTGCAACACACGTTTCGAGGGCAAATCTCTTCTTAAGTAGATTAACAATTAACACTATGAACCCACAAATACAAGCGTTATAAAGGTTTCTAGAGGTAATGTCTTTAATTCAATGGGAAAAAATAATAAATAAAAAAGGGAACTGTTGAGTCCAGAGGGAAAAAATAACAGCATGTAAGAAGCGAATCTAGTGAATATTTAAGTTTTTGATCAGTAGATCAAGGGAAATACATTTTTAAACCCTAAAGAAATCACAAAGAGACGAATCTGACTATGAGGTTTAATCAATTTCTAGTACCGTTTTTTTGAATTTTCCTGATATCCGTGACCATTAATTTTTTCTGGAAAATCATATCCTTTCCTTCGAGCCGGGAAAGAAGGGGAGTGGGAAGAGCCGGGACGGAGAGGCGGGACGGGGAGGCGGGACGGGGAGGCGGGACGGGGAGGCGGGACGGGGAGGCGGGACGGGGAGGCGGGACGGGGAGGCGGGACGGGGAGGCGGGACGGGGAGGCGGGTCGGGGAGGCGGGTCGGGGAGGCGGGACGGGGAGGCGGGACGGGGAGGCGGGACGGGGAGGCGGGACGGGGAGGCGGGACGGGGAGGCGGGACGGGGAGGCGGGACGGGGAGGCGGGACGGGGTGGCGGGACGGGGTGGCGGGACGGGGTGGCGGGACGGGGAGGCGGGATAGGAAGGTGGGACGGGAAGGCAGGTGAGGGAGGCGGGGCGGGGAAGCGGGACGGGGAGGCGGGTCGGGGAGACGGGTGAGGGATGTTGGTCGGGGGAGGGGAGGCGGGACGGCGAGGCGAGGCGATACGGTGAGCGGGGAACAGAAGCGGGGAGGGAAGGCGGGATGGGACCGGGAGTGTCGGAGCGAAGCGGGACGGAGCGAGGCAGAAGGGGGCTGGAGGCTGTGCGCGCCATATGCGTTGTCGCACGCGCGCCCCGTCGCCCCGGGCCGGAACCGCGTCGCAGCGCTACGCCAGACGGCGGCGACGGCCGCGCATCCGACGCGCAATTGGGATCAGCTGTTCGCGCCCTTCTCCATCTCGCCGCCTTAAGCGCAGACGCAAAAAATGCTGACGGATGCAAGGGGAGGGGTGCAAGTAGACAATTCATTTCAATTCGTAATTTGTTCTTCAAGCGCCATTTCTTCATAATTTAATAATAGAGAGTTCCATAAATGTGAAAGAACAACTACAAAATGAATATCACATTTACGTTTACATAGTTCTTATTAATGCCTATTTACAATCAACCAGAGGAATAATACCAACAAATAACTGGGTTTTTGTTATATAATTACAGAAGCTGAGGACAAACATTTGGACCTTTGCAGTTAATGACTGTCTTGATTAATACATATTTTTAAAGTTTTAGATCATTAAATGTTACTCAGATTAAGACTGAATAATTCTTGCATTCCATTTGACCCTCGGTGTGCACTTATCACACTAACAATTATGATTATTATTCACCAACTTTAACACTTGAGATGTTAGTCTTCGTTTAAATATAAAACTCACTCAGAATTGTAACTAGGTTCCTAACGAGCAGATGGGTCTGCTCGTTCTAAAATACTTTACGCAAAATATGGGTGCTCCCAAAAAACGGTTTGTCGTGCACTTTCTAGAGATCCGACAAGTTCTTTCATAAATGTAACGGAACAAGTTGTAGATCTCCTATAACTATCGGTTCATAGGTTGTATAATTCTCCACTCAGTTTACATTTAATTCATTTATAAGGGAAGTATTAACATGAACATTTGTGAGAGATGAGCTAGTTCAAAATAAAAGTATTCAAAAAATAGGGAAACATCTGCGAAACTATGTTGCAATATATTTTTAGAACCGTGTTTTAATTCGCAATATGGATTTACGATCAAATTTGCAAAAATGCCAACTAAATTAATTTTTCCTTTCAAAATAACACACTCATATGAACAAAATAATTACGGACATTACTCCCACGTGTTTGCTCATCCCCTGCTAGTGTAGTCACAATTACACATGCGTGTTTCATGAATTGCGTGCGCGTTACCACAGTATTTCCGTTCGTGCTCGCCCTTTCGTGCCCATAAGTAGTTGTTTGTATTTGCTGAATCACGCTTTTTAGAGTTGTCAGGGAACAAATCTGCCGGACGCGCAGAAAAACACCCAAAAATTAAGCCACGAAGATGCATCAAATTGATTAGAATGACACTAAAATGTAACACAGATGTTTGTCGACTCTACGAGAGGTAGATAATGACGCAAATGGTCGCAAATATAATAATCCATCAGGATATAGCACAAGTCAACCCCATGACTGTATTACTCATGTTAGAAATACCCTGATATCATTCCAGTGTGAAATTCCACGAAATGAAAATCAAGCAATGTCGGAAGAGCACGGCTGATGCCCTACGAGGCCAATGAAAATTAACCTATTTACAAACGAAATAAGAAAAGTGTGCTACGAGTGTGATATTCTGTAAAAATCTCGAGAAATCTGTGAATGTTTACTTGTCTTCATCAGATCGCAGAATAGAAGCGAACAAGTATAGAAAAGTGAAATTTTAAGACAATTCCAGCAACGGAGACAATTCATCTCATGTCGATGCCTCAAACGCTGTTTACGATATATATCAATGATTTTTTTTTTTTGATAAAGCAGAATCAGAAGTACTGAACGTCTCAGAGTGATTTGTGATTGTAGGCCGTTGCATGAGTAATTGTTATAAATTACCATAAAAAAAAGACTAACGACGATATTAAGTCGAGACATGCACCCGCCAACGTCAGCAAAACCTGACCTACGAGAAACTGGGGCACAGCCAAGAACACTCCAAAACGATTGAGCCACGTCGTGCAGTTTCTTACGTTGACCAGTGTGCCTCACGAAAGAGCGCTGACCCATCTCTTTCTAAAACTCTGGTCAATACAACATTTTTCTCGCGTTCTTTATTCGATTTCCGCTTCTTGTTGGATCTGCCAATAACACGGAGGAAGGAACCTGCTCAGCATAACGCGCAGAGGTTTCTTTCTTCACCAGCCATATCCTCAGTATGCCAGCCGAGCGACCAACTAGATTCATTGATTGAGTTTTAAGGACACGTTAACTTATATGATCGTTTGTGGTCACACGAAATTATTTTAAAAATATTTTTAGAGTCAAATAAAATGGGAAAACAGTCATCAATTAATATATGAAAAACAAATTTACTCACATAATAATACACAGTCCAATATTGTTAATGCGATCATCAGCAGTGTTTAACGTAAACGTGCAACAACCAGTAACAGATGTTAAAAAGCGACAACACTACAAGTGGAGGGTATATAAACCGTGATAATTGGAAGCGGAAAACAGTGCAATAGTTGTCGCAATGCAAGAAAGAACGGAAAATTTATCGGACGTGCAAAAGGGCATGATTATTGTCTCTCGGGCCAAGGACGGAAGTATTTCTGAAATAGCTAAGCGCATGGCAAGAAGGCGATCTTCAGAACCGGCGCCGAAGCAACTGTGACACACCATGAGCCATAGACAACAGGGGAGAATGACAGCTGCGCAGATGGACATGGACCGATAGTCATGCAACTGAAGAGCAACTGACCGCCCAGATGAACAAAGGGGCTACCAATAGGATCTCAGAAATCTTTGAGCGAACGGTGCTGCGTATGGGCCTCCGCAGCATGCGCCTGGTTTATGCACCCATGCTGACTGCTGTTCATCGGCGACGAAGGCTGGAATTTGCATGTGTGACGTAGTGAAATGAGAATAAATTCAAATAACAAAAATAAAAATAGTATATTGAAAAGTTACAGACTAGTTACAATAAATTGCTAAATTTAAACACTCCGGCAACCTTTTCCTTCCCTGCTTTACCGCAGAAAAAAAACACGCGTGATGCGAGCTGTCGGACTTCCGTCCCGTGACAATTACCGTCACATGGCCTGATGCCAAAATTTAAACCGGTCGCCGTCTGGCGGACCGCGTGCAAAAAGCACCCGAGATCGTCTGGCCCTTACACTCCGGACATCTCGCCCACACTCCTACGCTTCCTGTACCTGCACGTACTCGGCTCTCTGATGTAAACTGAATGAGGGCGCGAGCGCAGATGGCGCCGCGTTAAATAGTTGAGGGCTACACCCCCACCTCACAAATTCCCTAGATGGGCTCGCCTGCTGTCGGAAAGCGAGGCTCGCTAGCCAGCTTCCTAGGAGTTTACAGCCTAAGGTTATTTTTGGCTCTGCCACGCTGTCTGCGTCAACTGCCAGAGCGCAAAATCCCGGAAGTTCAGGCTCAACCCCTTCCTCCCCCGCAGCGCACTTTCACCGACGTAACGGTTCTGGTCCTCGTGTTAACGACGCCACACATGCCAACACCGTAACTCGACGTCGACTGAGTGGCGATAGGTGACCTTTTCAGATGAATCATGTTTTCCACTCCGTAGTGCAGATAGTCGTCGGCATACGCGGCGTGAAACGTCTGAATCCAGCAAACCCCCAGCAACAATCGGCGGACGGGTCCAGGCCGGGGGAGGGGGCGTGGTTCCCTGGGGAATGTTTTCGCAGCATTCCCTGGGTGATTGCGTCATTCTGGAAGACACACTGGATCAACAGAAGTACGCAGCCTCCAAGTCTACCCTCAAATGCAGATAGTTTTTCCTCAGAAAGACGGCATCTATCACCTTGGCGATGCCTCCGATTTAAACCCAATCGACAGTCTGTGGGATCGTCTCGATCGGGCTGTTCGCGCCGTGGATCCGCCACCGAGGAAAGTATCGCTGCTGGTCATGGCACTCAAGTCGGCAAGGCTCCACATCTCTGAAAGTGCCATCCAGAACTCCATTGACTCTCTTCCTGCACGTCTCGCAGCGACCGGCGCTGCAAATGAGAGTTATTCACGATTTTGACGGGTGGTCACAATAATGTGACAGGATTATGTAATAAATTCCGCTTCTTGTTGGATCTGCCAATAACACGGAGGAAGGAACCTGCTCAGCATAACGCGCAGAGGTTTCTTTCTTCACCAGCCATATCCTCAGTATGCCAGCCGAGCGACCAACTAGATACATTGATTGAGTTTTAAGGACACGTTAATTTATATGATCGTTCGTAAA
Source organism: Gryllus longicercus (assembly GCA_038098605.1). Lineage (NCBI taxonomy): Eukaryota > Metazoa > Arthropoda > Insecta > Orthoptera > Gryllidae > Gryllus > Gryllus longicercus. The sequence goes on from JAZDUA010000374.1 coordinate 1,072,870, forward strand.
GATGGCTGACATCCATCTGTTACCACCTTGTTATTTTGACCATTTGTGAACGTTCGTGGGAGATCCGAGTTGCTTGAGCAAGATCCACTGAGGATGGGAAAATTCATTCCCGAAAGTTAACTATGGAAAATTGTTAATAAAACTTAAAAACTTTTGTGGAGATTATTTCATTCCAATACCATGGATTATGTAATGTTTTCGCGTATAGGCCAACTATGGCCGCGCGTGCATTCTGCTTCAGCAGGTGCAAGTATCTTTCTCGGGGGATCAGTATTTTAGCTGAAACCCCATATTTATCCTCCCAATGTTGTTAGCCCTATGGAATGGACGATGAGATGATGATGATGATGATGATGATGATGACGTTGAGGGATGAAAGGGACGACGCACACATCTAGACATACACCCATGCCCGAGGCGGGACTCGAACCCGCGGTCTTCTAGTCCGAGATCCGAGATCGCTACGGCACTACTTCCCTAACGAACGCAGACATCTGACCTGCTGACTCTGCATATGTAAAATAATAAAATTTAATAATCTCAAATGTATCATTTCAGGCGCCACGTTCAAGATAAAAATTCAACACAATTCTCTAAATGTTTATGATCCAATACAGTTGCTATAAAAAATAAGATTTTTTGGATAAATTGTGTCATGAGTCATTGACAATTATAGATCGAGAGGTACGAGCTCCGACAGTGACAGATTTTGTGCCATCATCTCAGTAACTGCGTCGGACAAAGCCTCTGTCTGGACGAGGATTCAAGAGACCCGTTTCTTATCATTTAATTGGTATCATTCGATCAGTTCTGCTCTGGCTCCAGAATAGTACCAAAAGGAAAAGGCCATGTGACCCTCATCCTGCCTCCAGAAGTCACCATAGTGATAACAGGGCTTTTAGGATTGATTCCTCTTCCCCGTATCCATTCCTCGTATCCCGAAGCTCATCCATTCTACAAAACTTCCTACAGTTCTACGATTGTGCAGAAGTCAGAATAAATATCGCATTTATAATGCGGATTTACCTACAAGCAAAACGAGCAGATGCTTGGAAGACTCCATCTATGAGGGGCTCCACGTTTTAAAAAATATGCATAACATATTTTGTAACATAAAATATATATAATGTAATAAATATAAATTCCGTGGTCTCCGTGGCGTTGGCGGTGAGGGAAGACGTAGATGAAGCGGTATGAGGAACGGTAGAGGAAGCGGTGGGGAACGCAATGGTGGTGGTGGTGGTGGTGGTGGTAGCAGTGGAAGTGAAGGTGGCAGTGGTGGAGGCGGCGGTGAAGGGGGCGCCGAAGGCCGTGAGGGAGACGAAGTCGGAGGCGGTGGAGGAGGCGTCGAGGGCGGGAAGGGGGGTGAAGCGGGGGGGGGGGGGGCGTTGTGACCGTGGCCCCCCGAGGTGCTCTCCAAGGCGCCGCCGTGCCGCCCGCGCAGGGGCCGTTCGGGCCTGCCACGGCGCTCGCCGCCCGGCCACGCGCCTTCCTCCCACGCGCGCACGCCCACTCTCTCCACTTCCCTGCGAGGGCGCTCGGGGCAGCGGTACGTGAGCCGCCGCCAGAGGACAAGGCCCAGGTTGTGCGCGCACCTGGTTCACGAGCTCCTTTGCTCCGCCCCCCCCCCCCCCACACACACACATTCACGCTCGGCGCCACATGTAAAGGGTGCCAAACTACTCTTGTTAGTTTAGTGGTAAGAACGAACACAGTGATTTATTTATTTGGGGTAATAAATCACCATACGCGCGTATATAATCTTGCCATTGAATAATGATGATAATAAAGGCGATAATTATGATTAAGGGAGGATTTTATGACCTAAACCATTGCCAGAAATGATCAATAAAATGCTCTTAAAATGCTTTAAAAATGCCCTAAAAACAAAGAAAAATTATGTAAACAATTTGATCAAAACCACTTCAGATGAACATCTCAATCGATGATATCAGCAAAAAGTGCACTAATAATGGCGTAAAAAGGTGAAATATGACTTATTACTCTACTAATAGATTGAAAATGCAATAACATAAAATGTTTTTTCATAAAATAAATAGAATTTCTATTCTAAACTGTTCTAAAGAGAAAAGGAAAAAAATGACATTTTATTAAAATCTGTCCCCTAATTATGATGGAGTAATTACTTTTGAAACAGAGAAATTTTACGAAACCAACCGCAAAAGCGCCCCCCTCCAAAAGAAAATTCACATGAATTGCCTATATACCTAATCCAAGTGCTTGATGTTCCTAAGCGAGTCCTAGAAAAGTACTCGTAACAAGTAGTTTTAGAAAGAAGGAGCGTGATAGGGAAGAGAAGTGATGGGAATGAGGATGAAGGAGGGAAGAAGCAGTAACCGTGATGGTGCTAGAAGCGGGGTGGCGCTAGACCACAGAAGTGCCATGAAGATGAAGGAGCGCTCGGATGACGGGTCGAATAAAATGCGGTGGCGCTGTGAAGTGTCGAAGCTGAGTGTTGATGGGGACGGAGAGGTGGGAACAATAAATTAGCGGGAAACGTGAAAGAGCGGAGTCAAGAAAGGGGGCAAAGATGATGAAGCTACTGTAGAGACGTAAGAGTAAAGGACGGAGGTTGTGAATAGTCAGAGTCAGGGATGGACTGGAGACGATGAAGACGTGAAAAGGCGGAGAGAGAGGAATGATGCTTTTTTTGACAAATCTACTCCTAGTTTTTATACTAATTTTAACATCATTTACATTTCAAAACAGGAGGGGAGTCATGTTGAAACGGGGGGTGACAGGCTTGGAGAGCGGTGATTAGATGATTGGGGGGCGAGGGAGGCGGCGAGTACGCAGAGGCCTCGGGCGCGAGGTGAGCGTGGGCGGTCCTCGTCGCCGTCCGCTGCACCGCCTGCCGGCGCACAAGAAGCGCCGCTATATTTGCCGCCACTCGGGCGCCGCTGATGGATCGCGGCCCTTTTGCCCGCGCCGCGGGGCGGAGGCGGGGGGGGGGGGCAAGGCTGGAGTAGGAGCTCATCGGGGTGGGAGCGGGGGGCGTGGCTGGAGCAGGAGCGCAGCGGGGCGGGGGCGGGGGCGGGGCGGGGGCGGGGCGGGGGCGGGGCGGAGCGGGGCGGGGGCGGGGCGGGGGCGATTGCTAGGCGAGGGACAGGCGGAGGCGGGGGCCGTGAGAGAGCTGTGCGGGGCGGGGCAGGGGAGGGGAGGGTTGCAGTGAGTGATGAGGGGTGAGGGAGGCGGGGCGGGGGCGCGTGGCCCGTTCCGCCTTTGAAGGCGCCGGCTGCTGCTCGAGTGCCGCTGTTTATAAACACGACCGGCGACCTTGCGGGCCGCAGTGGCGGCAGCGGTCAACGGTGCGGCGGCCCGGCCGAAAGGCCTGAGGTTGCATTGGGGCTCGATGCGAGCCAGCGAGGGGACAGAGCCAACCGGAATAATAAATTACCCGGCTGAATATCAATGGGCCTGCGGCGGAATTCCAGGGAACAGGAAGTATGCCATAAAATTGGCTGAGGGCATTTAGTACACCTTGCGTATACATAATTTTGTGTGTGAAATGACAATTTAAGAAGTGTGAGTTGCGATAGGGAAAAACGCCGATAAATCCTGTCTAGAATTCGCTTTGTCCACCAGAAATTCCACGTGGATTGGCCGGGAATCAAACCCATAACCGAACACTTGGAAGACTTATACCATAGGTTTCACGCCACGAGTCCCATCGTATCACAAATGTACGAGAAACATTGTACTTTATCTATTTTTGTATTCTTTCAATGTTGTTTTATTAATACAGAACGCCAGGAAAGTCTCTCCACAGTGGCAACTTGGTGCTTATAACAAAAATTATGTTGGTACCAGTGTGTAACAATCGTGTGACTATCTTCAATACTTTCAAATCAAAGTGAAAATTGCACTGCATTTTAGAAACTAAGAAAACAGTACTACCTAACTGAGTTTGCCCCTTTTTCATTTTTGAATAATGAGACTCTGAAACAATATAAATTGTCTACATCCCATTTCCCGATTGGCAGACGAACTAATGCTGGTAAACACGAAGTAGTTACTGGTTGTCAACTTTCTTTGTTGCAGACAGATAGAAAAGCAAGGAATTGCAAGCCTTTACAGAAGAGTGCCACAACAGTCACAATGGCCCAATAAAGGTTTTGCAAAGCATTGTTTTTGTAGTTTCACTGACAAATTATCGTCCTTTATGGTTTAAATGAAATCATTATACAATTATTCTATATTATACGATTCTACTATATTATTCTACTATATTATTTACACAATTATTCTATATTATATTTCACATCAATTTCAAGATGCGTTTTTCTTCACCGCCACAAAAATCCTCCCTGCATGCTCAGCTCGCTCAGAACAGACCCCTTACGATGGAGCATGTCGCCTGCAAAAAAACTTTTGAAACCGCCTTTTGGTGCTGGCAGTGGAGAAACCCAGCGCCGCTGTAGCTCCCCGCCCTTGAGAAATCGCTAACAAGCCTGTCTGCCAGATAACGAAACACGACGGACCGAGCGCCCCGACGCCGCTCTGCCTCTGTTGCTACCGCCGCCGCCGACTGCCACGACCACCACTCAACCACCGCCGTGACCATCGCTGCAGCTTTTAGAGCTGCCGCCACTACAGCTGCGACGCTACCAGTACCTCACCGCTCTTGCTATCCATGCGACTGGCCTCTGCTACCTCCAATGCTGCTTCACCATCAACCTCACCAGATCCACTGCCACTAACTCAGGCGCCAACACAAACCCCGCCGGCCATACACCGCCACTGCCGACCGCCGCCTTCCCAATCGACAGCGCCTCCACCGTCGGTAAGTTTTCCGTGGCTTCTCCGATCAACACCAGGCAAATGCCGGTGCAGTACCCTAAGAAACGGGCCTCGGACCGCGCGCAATCTTTCCTTCCTCTTCCTTGCCCTATTTCACTCCTTACTTACACACATTAATTCTTAAATACACTACTATACCACATATGCCAAGAGACCGCTGGTGGGAGACACCTGGTTGGAGAGTACAGCCGCAAACCGACGTAGGTTGGCGACGGATCTCGTCATCCATCGACGAAAGGTTACTGTCACCTACTGCGACAAAAATGCACTACACTTTCGGGACTAATAACCTTCGCAGTTGACACGCTCGGAACCACTAATCAATCGACCTAGAGGTATCACCGCCAGTGCCACTTCTACCACTCCCACCGTCTCCGCCACTAACAGGACCATGACCCCCCCACCCACCCACCCCCCCGCCCTCCGCGCCTCCGGCGCACGCATCCCCTCCCGCCTCCGCCACCGCGGCCATCTGGTTGTCAGACGAAGCGCCGCCGTGTTCGCCAGCTCTTTGTTTTTCTCCGAGCCGAATACTTACGACCTTTCCTCGCAAAAACACGGCCTGTCGGGGGGGGGGGGGGACGCCGCCGGTGGGGTCGCAGAGCCAAAGCTGCCGCCGCGCCGCGAGATGCAGTCAGGGTCGAGGGGAGGTCGCGCACGGGTCTCTGCTAAAAGGTTACTTTTTGTTGCGGCGGTACGTTAGGCCTGTCAGACGGCGTATCGCGGGTTTTCAGGTCATTTCACAAAGTAGGAGGAGTCATAGGAGCCTCGTTAGACCTTCTTGACAGTCTTAAAAACAAACTTTCAGTTTGCTTTCCTGTTTCTTCTTTCCCGTCATCGGGAATTAACTTTTTTTTTTAGAAAAAACAACAACAAAAAACATTGTGATTTTCTTTTTGTCTTCACACGCCACTACCCTCATTTTTTCATATTTACATCAATGCCCTTTTCCGGTACTCAGGCATTTGAGGAGATAAAATAAAATGGTTCTGTCTATTGTCAGTCGTTCAGGGTAAATAGTGCATCGTGAATTGTGGGTCAAAATACAAATTATTAGTAAATTAATATTGTATTTACTTGCCCACTCCCTATTTTAATTGTATGACGTACGTATTATATTGTATGAAATTGTTGCACAATTTGATACAGCAGATAACAGGATCTCTTATAAATACAATTATATCAAGATTACGATTACTATTATTATTATTATTATTATTATTATTATTATTGAAATATTGATAAGATTTTGATGTTAAATAATCAGATAATTATGTAATTGATATAATGTGGCGTGTTGAGTGAATTTTTGTTACATAGAATTTCACTGCATTGTCATTATTTTATCTGTACGTAGTTCAACACGCGGTTCAGATATTTGGAGTGAACTGATTCAATATTGCTGCATGATTTACTTGTTCAAATTTTGACCACGGGCAGTAATACATGAATGTATGCAGAGTTTCAAAGGGCCCCTGGGTTAAAGCGGTGGCTCAATCTTCTCGTGTTCGTTCTAAAAAAATTATAAAATAATAATAATAATAATAATAATAATAATAATAATAATAATAATAATAATAATAATAAACCAACGAAACAATTCTAACGAATTTCGAAAGTACATAACAGATTCCTAACAATACTGAACACCTAGAAGTTTTGTTGTAAAAACATTCAGAAACACGCATACATGAGTGAGTATTATTTTTTCACAAGAGCACTTTTCTTCGCTTCCCAGAAGCCTTTTTTTGTTTTGTTTCGGCCGGGCTTACCGACACCCGCGCGGAAATGCAGACGTCGAAACGAGGCCGACCAACAGCGCTAAGAATGAGAAAACGCAGCCGCTCTGAGCAAGTTTTCTTGTTTCCGAGGCACTTTATCTCCGAATCCATCAATAAATCCCGAAACAAGCTTCCGAAAGATGAAGTTGCCAATTTGTCTTTTGATGTGTCAGGCGCCTCCTCACACCGTGTTTTCTTTGCTATGCTGCCGCGTGTCGGGAACCTCCCTTCTCCTGCCGCCCACGGGAGACGAGAAGATGAAAACTTTCCTCCTCCACTCCGAGGAAAGGCACACATGTCGTCGGTCTATTTCTTTCGAGAGTTACAACCGGAACATATGTTGCGAACTTAGTTAAAAAAAGGGCGCAAAGCCCATCTAAAAACGGAGTCGACCGCGCCAGTTCTTTACTCGGGACTCCGCATTGTTTTGGACGCACGCGATCTTTTTTAACCGCGAGCAGCCCCGCTGGCACGAGCGAGAAGGAAGTGCATCTGCTTTTCGTTTCGGTGCTGGTTTGTAGGGCAGATGGAGTTGTACAAGGTTTCGCCAGCTCGTTTCACTCGTAATTGCAGCAGGCGGCAAAATTAATAGAATAGGTTGCGTAATGCAAGAATGTACAGAAAGATGTTTATCTCTCAGAAATTGTGAAAATGTGCACGATGATGATAACGACACGATAATGACGTTAGTGTTAAAGCTTAAACTGCGATCTATGGACGAACATAATCTTATCCGCAAGAACATATAAACCCAAACGTATTGAACCACATAAATTTTGTACCCACAAACTATGAATCATAAAATACATAAGAAAATTTTTACTTTTACCTTACATAACGCAAGATTATTGTTATTGTTACCACTTAACGATTTCTAAATATTCCATACATACACATATTTAATTAACTGTATGATTTCCGCTTTTATCTAGCAATCTCAGATTTTTGGAAACTAAAAATATGATTGTTTATCAAAACCACTTAATAAATTATTTAATAAGCGTTTAAAATATTGTCACTTATTACATTTTTTGATAGTTATTACACTGCGTTGTATATATTATTACATTGAGTCTTAGAACTAATAAATGCATATCATTAATGTAGAGATTTTTGAATTTACATTCGTCTTAACAAATTTCTTAAATTGAAATATTCTGATGTACGACTATAAGATTAATTCTACAGAATGGCGATATGAAAGGGATTTAATACGTCATCCTTCATTTTAACGTGGTTCCTCTCAAAATAATATATTCCAAGTGACATGTAACCCGCTAGCGAGAAGCAGATACTGTATCTCGCCTGCAGTATCCCAGTAATCTCTCGTTAGATTATCTGTGTATAAAAATATTAGTCATCATCGGAACAAGCTCAAATAATTAAATTATTTAATTAAAATTATTAAATGAGTTTCCGATGTATGATTTGGTGAGTGCCTCAAATATAGCAAAGGATATGGATTTCGAGCTTAATCCCCTCGCATTATTTGGTTCGAGTAATTAAGCAATTTTACGCCGGGGTAGCGTTGCCTGGAAATTGAAATACCGTTCGACATGCGTAGTTGGCGATTCATTAATTCTATTGAGGATCATTTGAATAAACATCGAGCCGTCGTTTGCCTATTAAAACGTATGCTAGCCATCCACATGATTTTATACATTTCCCTTCATAATTTATCTTTATGTTTATGAAAGAATAATTATTCGCTTTAGTTTCGTAACAATCACAGATTGCAATTAACATAATATCTAAAATTTAACAAGTTATACGATCCTGTCAAAAAATTATTTTTGTACATTCATTTCAAATCCACCTTCGTATTTGATCATTTTTTATCGATATGAATAGGTCTAAGGTGATCCTCTACCAATATTTATGGCTCACGTGATGCAACTTGATTGGCCATTTACCGTTTTGTCTTCATCGATTCTGATAGTTTATATTAATATCTGAGAGAAACGTCTAATAAGAAATACGAAGTCGTAGGCTTCCGCGGCCAGAGTCATGTGCGTGATCTGGGCTGTCCGGGTGACGCCGCGTCGATGGCTGTGTGCCGACGTTTCGACCATATTTTCGTCGTCTTCCTCAGGGCTGGTATGCGATTGCATACCCCGGACAGCCCAGATCACGCACTAATTAGAAATACTCGTACGTCCACCTGAGTAATCGTGTAACCAAATCATGATCATGCCTTTCAGCATAAATTTTGAGAATGAAAATTAGGCATCGGAAACTTATTTTTAATTCAACTTCGCTGTATTTGTGTCATAATTTTAACGTTCAATAATGTTAAAACCGAAATGAAGCAGTTTCACATGACCCTTACAACCACATTTTTTCATTTTCGTAAATGAAACTAATTTGTCAAGCATTTTCATGCACCGCGCGCGATCTTTCCATCCCCTTCCTTGACCTATTCTCACCCCTTACATTCACTTACACACACTGCTGAAGCACTTCCTGAATGGAGGAAGTACCTGGCGGCGGGAATCCCCACACCTACACTTATAGATCGGCGATGGACTCTCATTCCAGTGGGGGGAGGGAGGGACAGCGCTACCTTCCGGGATAAATTAGTTCGATGTGAAGGGTTCCGGGAATCTCGACAGATCTGTAGTACTACTACTAGTAGTAGTGTCATTTATTCACAATACATGTTATCTCCTAAGAAAACGGCCCGTTTCGCCCACGACTTCTAGTTCCTATGCGATCAGGTGGGCGGATGACAAGTGGGCGGGGCGAGTGGGCGGGGCGAGTGGGCGGGGCGAGTGGGCGGGGCGAGTGGGCGGGGCGAGCGGACGGGGCGAGCGGACGGGGCGAGCGGACGGGGCGAGTGGGCGGGGCGGTGGCTCGGGGAATGGACGGGTCCGGGGATGGGGAACTGGGCGCGAAAGTACACGGACGAGTAGGCGAGCGCGTGCAAGAGCAAGCGAGAGACGGCGCGAGTGTGAAACGGGCGGTGGGCGAGCCGAGAGCGAGCGAGCGGGCGGCGAGTTCGCCCCTGAGTCACAGCGCCGCGTCGGGGCAGTCGCGTCGACCTCGCCCACGCGCTCGCGCTTGGCGCAGCTTCCCGGGATCGCAGTGGGGCCGGCGGCGCTGGCTCATCCGGAATTCCGACGCAGGCCCCGCCCGGCCGCGCGCCGACGCTTCCAGAACTGCGCCTGCCCGCTCACCGTCGCGGACGCGTCATGGGGAGAGATGTGAAAAGGCGGTGCAATGGAAGCGCGGCGGTGTCGGATTAAAGAGCAGGTGCTGGTGATGATTATGATAGTGTTGTGAAGGTGAGGGTGAGGATAGTGGTGGTAAGTCTAGTACTGGTTGTGATAATTGGATGATGATGATGATGATGATAATAATAATAATAATAATAATAATAATAATAATAATAATAATAATAATAATAATAATAATAACAATAACAAACTTCTTGGAACATTGTGGGAGAGTTCAGCAAGCAGTGAGCGCAGTTGATAATAACTATAGTCCTCTGAACTTGAAAGAGCTTGATCCGCCTGTTCAACCAATCATTGAAACGGAAGAGAAGATATCCTTATGGAAAGCGAAGGCACTGCATGGAAGGTACCCCCACGAGCTGAGTAATCCAGAAGTCGACATCTCTGCGTCGCACGCATGGCTCCAGCACGGGGATCTCTTTCCGGAGACAGAAGTCTTCATGATAGCTATCCAGGACCAAGTGGTACCAACATTGAACTACAGAAAACACATTCTGAGAGATTCTACAATTCATTCCGACTCGTGTAGAAGATGTGAGGCTGCAAGCGAAACTATCCAACACGTGACAAGTGGATGTAGCAGCCACGCACAGTTGGAATACAAAAAGAGGCATGATGAAGTGGCGAAGCAGGTCCACCAATTATTGGCATTGAGAACGGGCTTACTCGCCACTTCCGTGCCGTATTATAAATATGTGCCTCAGAATGTGCTTGAAAGTAGTGAGCACACACTCTACTGGGATCGCTCCATTATCACTGACAGACATGTCGGCGGCAATAGACCCGATATAACGTACATTGATAGAAACCATCAGCAGGTTTTCCTTATCGATATATCAATACCCAATACCCACAACATGTCGGGAAAATATCAAGAGAAGATCCAGAAGTATACTGATCTCGCCCATGAAGTCGCATCTCAGTGGAACTTCAGTAAAGTGACAACTGTGCCTATAATAATATCAGCTACACGAGTTATCCCGAAAATGACACTTCGGGCACTGGAGTGTCTTCACTTGGATGCCAGGAATGTATATAATATGCAAAAGTGTGTAATTTTGAATACATGCCGTATTGTCAGAAGCCATCTGAACCTTCAGTAAAGCAACCACACACCTGGTCATCATTCCTGTGTGTGGTTGACATACCGACCAGCAGATACTGTGAATAATGTATAATAATAATAATAATAATAATAATAATAATAATAATAATAATAATATGCCTTTATTAATATGGGGATGCTCGGGCCATCAGGCCCACTCTTCCGCCTAACCACATGTCACAAACATCCAGAGTAATGTATTAAAAGTAATATAGTAACAGTAAAAGAACTAAAAAGTGATGTTATCTAAAAATTTAAATGAAATGTAATCTACAAGTTGTAAGTAGTTAGTGGAAAGCAAACGTTAATGCCAATTGGAAAACGAATATAAGAAAATGTAGTAGAAGAAAATGTATTATTTAGCAAGAAAATGTATTATTTACAACTTTACTTAGCTTAGAAAAACAATGGATTATGTGTCTTATATTTATAGGGCCATGAAATTGGTTTAATTTTTATCCGATTTATTGCACTTGAACATCGAGGATATTTTGTTCAAATTTTATGAAAGTATTAAGCGTATATATATATATATATATATATATATATATATATATATATATATATATATATATTGTAACACCCCCGGTCGTCTCGTGAGAGAACGCCCGGTTAGCGGCCCGGTTATAGCTCAGTCGGTGATGGAAGGAATCGTTAAACAGATACCATGGCAGTGCGAAACAAACACTTTGATCACTGGTAAAAATTACTTTTATTCCTGGGCAATCAAATCTAATGCCCCAGGGAAGTTACATTAGCAAATTGAGTAAAAAAATGAGAAAATTGGGTGAAAAGAAAAGAAGATGAAAGGTTAGAATAAAGCTTAAAACTAGCAAGAATTAATAACTAACATTACAATGGTAAAAACAAAAGTTACAAGTTAATGTGCCATAGCGCGGCACCGCATTACAAAATTTCACAAGAACGAATGCCCTTGAATGATACTGCCTGGAAGAAGGTTTTTGCGCGCCCGGGGAGGGCGGGCGCGGTCGAAAGGGGCGCCTGGCCGACCTTCAAAAGAATGCCTCGGAGGGCGATGGCCTCTCGTGCCAACAGCTGTGCGGTCGGGTCGTTGACGTCACCAAGGGGTGGTGGCGCGTGGCTGCGGTGGTTGAACTCGGAGCGGCCGGGATTCTCTCGATCTCAGGAGCGTAGCAGTCAACTATGCGTACCTCTGCTAGGGGGCGATGGCGTCTGGTAGTATCTGGCAGAACTGGTAGTAACTGGTTGAACTCGGAGCAGCCGGGATTCTCTCGATCTCAGGAACGTAGTGGTCAACCATGCATCTCTCTGATTCTCATAATAATTGTCGAACACAACTTCAGAAGGTCTAGAACTCCTTCGGAGAAACATTCGCCTCTCTTCACAACTAATTCCCACCCCAGAGAAGTTTCTCTGTCTACTGCAGTCGGCCCAATGCTCAAACTCGCAGTAAAATTATATAAATCCCCCATAGGCGTACTTGCCCGAATAATTCCCACCCCAGAGAAGTTTCTCTCCCAACTGCCCTCAGCGTAATACTCAGGCTCCTTCCGACAAATTATACAAGTCTTTCAGAGACACACTGGTCTCTCCCCGACGAATAGTTACCCCCCCCCCAGAGAAGTTTCTCTCCCGACTGACCTCAGCGTAGTCTCCACACCTTCTGACATTCTATCAGTCGAAATCGTATCAAGTCAACTTTTGCCCCCACCCGCTTTCTCGTGTGCTCCAGCTCCTTATAATAGTCGCGTCGCTATTGGCCAAAGGTGATGGCGCATTGCACTATTTTCAACCAATCGCGACGGGGAAGCCACGGAAATTTCCGCTCTCTGTGCCAGCTGCGAGTGGAAAGTGTTATTCTTATTCCTTCTAGAACATCGGCCGTGCCTGCGCAAGGGGGCGCGTTGTCCGTGAAAGAATTTATCACTCTGGGTTTCCCCGGATGTAAGCGGGCGTTCTAGAAATTTCGCAGCTGGTCTTGCGACCACGTGCCTCTCTCAGTGAATGTGTCGACGCCAGCTCTCATAACGACTTCGTTAATGGGCCGGGGGTGCAAATGGCTGTCACGATAAGCGAGGTTGCGCGCGTGTGGCCATCTGTTTACTGTCCCAGTAGAACTCAGGGTGGCCGAGTTTGTTTTATTTAATTTTCCTGGCATGAGGAAATCGGTATCGCTACAATATACGTCAAAACTGAACACTTGAGATGTGAGTTCGCAATATACCATGTTAGACGAATTATCTGTCTTACAAAGCAACGCAATGCGCCTCTATGACCAACGGTTCTTCTTGATAAATTGTCAAACTTATTCCTCCTCTTCATCTTGAAATTCGGGTACTCGGGTGCAAAAGTGAGAAGATGAGCATGTGAGGCAGAAGTAACGTTAACCTCATTCTCTCATTCTTGCTCGTCTTTCATAGACTCCATGATAACGGGAAACAAAATCTTATTTTATTGTCTTGTTGCGTTGATGGAGTTGATCAAGGGGGGAGGATGTCCCTTCCCAGACCTGCGAGATCCATCTTGGACAGCACGGTACTACACTATTCACTTGAGCACCATCTCATAAACAGCGTACATAGGACGAACGTATTTTATATGTCGAAAGAAGCTATTGTACCATTACTTCTGTAAAGGAAGAACTTTCTTTCATTTTCTCCAAATCCATGATAAGACCGATCGCAGATATTATGTGCTCGTAAATTGGTTATAAAGAGGAATTTTAAACTCTGAACAATTTTTTTAAATTTGGAATATTTACTTACATATTTTGGAAAAATAGATACCCATATATAAACATGTTTTACCTTTTTTATTACAATAAATTCCATTCCCTACATTTATATGTATATATTGCATGTATTGTTCACTTATTCTAAAAGTAGCAAAATAACTCTATCATAAATCTCTTCTCTTTTGAAAATGTTACAGCGTAAATTCTTGATTGTATAATATTTCGTTATAAATTATTCTTAAAATGTTATGTTTAGTATAATATCACAACTCGGTTTTTGCAATATTATATTATACCTAAGAGACCCGCATTTCACTAGTTTAACTAATTTAACTTTCGATATAACACATCTTTTTCGAGTAATACAGATAACGATGATGTTGTCAATCTGAATTATCCAACCTTTAGTCAAACCAGTATCGTTAAAATTCGCTCTTCGCGTTGAGGAATTTATTCTTTGAGGGAGACAACTGTAATGAAAAAAACATCACTTGTTTTTAGGATTCGAGGTTCATTTCGAAATTTTAGGCTCTTATAGGCTTCTCAAAAATTAGTGTTCAACCAGCTTTAGATTATAGTCAGCTGACATTGAATAAAAAATAAAAGCTTTACCTAATTACTTCCGCAATAATTATAAGTTAATTATAGGCTTAGCAAAATATCATTATTATTAATATTTAATATTTTGAAACATACATAATAATAATTGCAACTCTAAGATAAAGAGTAAAATAAGCCAAATCAATAATTTTAAACGAAGAGAAGAACACGAGATATATTAAATAATGTGTATATAATATTGCACTATATCTTGATTTAAACCTTGAATAAAGTGCGCGTCAACTTCAGCTGAAAAAGTTTCCAAATTACAAAGTTACCCGCTTCCCTACGGACTACAACACGGCGTTAAACGCCTAATAATTTTCAAATTAAAACACAGTTTATTTCTATTATACGAGTATTGTGCATATCACTATACACTATTTGTTTATGTAGACTTAGCCAGTTATAGCAAGCAAAACGCAGTTTACTTCTATTACGTGAATATTATACATATCAGTATGCACTATTCGTTGATGTATCTCTTTGAATTAAGTGCCTGTCGACTTCGGCTAAAAAATGTCGCCCCTAAACCAACCCACCCGCTGGAGTACATACACAGTGCGGCTCGTTTGTGCTCCGCTGCCAGTGTCGGCTTCTTTTGGATCCGCTGTAGTGCGCCAGCCAGCTTTATGGCCACGCGACATCTACTGCATTGTCTATATTACCCGGCGCCGGCGTGCGTTGGGGACGCGCGCAACCAGGGCGAGGTCAGAGGCTGCCGTGACGGCGGCGGAGGCGTTTTATTTCCAATTACGTGGCGACTGTCACCGCGGGTAATTGGCGCCCCGCTCGCCCACGCGGCCAGCCATTCCATTACGAGCGGATGCCGCGCCGCGCCGCGCCGTTCCGCCGCGTGTGAGGGTCGAACTGGAGATGCGCGCGCCGCGTGATGGCCGCGTTAATTGGAACTGTCGAGGAACGCGAGACGGGAAAAGAGAACAAGAGGGCGAAAGGAGGCGCGGGGATGGGTTCGGGCGAAATTAAACGAGGTGATGAGCCGGGTATCTGCGATAATTAGATTTATAGGTAATGGGTTTGAATTAAATTTTATCTGAAGATGAGAATTATGAAACATTTTGTCATTGTGGTGTTTAAATGCAAACGCATATTCTGCATTTTTGATTACGCACTATAGCAACCGTCTTAGAGATTTTTGAGCCTAGAAATAATCAGATAACATGCACATTGCTTTATAATCCATTTAATGATATATTGGACTCTGACTATCGTAAGGTCCAGAAAACACCTCTTGGTTCATTTTTCACAAATTCCCTAAAAGAAGAAACTCCTCCACCTCCATAAAAAGGTTATGAGAACTGTTGTAAATGATAAGCTTATTGTACTGTCAATTGAGAAAATTAAAACATGCAACACTGATACCTTATTAAAGATCGCCTACGCAAAGTTTGAGAGCTGAAGCTAATCTGTTAGTTTACAGGAAGAAGAACTTGTCTCCATTGATAGAAGCAAAAACATTCTCACTACACTTATCTTGACGCAGGTGACAGAGTAGCAGTAAGTTCTTTCTCCATTTGGGTTTCGTTTCTATTGAAACGTTTTATTTGTTGTTACAAAACTATTTATTTGTTATTACGAAACTGTTCATTAGTTATTATGAAACTATTTATTAGTTATTACGAAAATAATTTCAATTATCTGAGATAATAATTGTTTCATTTCTGCAAATCGTGTAATCACCATAGAAAACTGCACTTTCTTTTATAATATACGAGGGCATACCGATTACCTACAAGAGGAAGAGGTTAGAAATCGACCCCTGTGGACCCCAAACTGCCGCCGCAAGGAATTAGAAACATAAAGAAATAATGTTCTTTTACGTTAGTATGGTATCACAGACACCACCTTCTATGGTCGGACCTTTAAGTTGTTTTTTTTTTTCGATCAATTCCAGAAGGATGTCGGAGCAGTATCTTGAACAACGGGCCACGAAATGGGCGCGAACCTTTCTTTCTCAACCGGTCTCCATTTCCATTACTACATTCTTCATCAAATCGGGAAAGACCGCGGTACGCGAATATCAAGTTAGGTTTCGACTTTCGTTCCACCGCAATCGGAGAAGGAAGGAAGGAAGGAAGAAGAATGAAAGAACAAGAGGAAAGAGAGAAGAAAAAGGACAAACGAATAATAAAAATGAGAGAAGAAGAAAAGAGAAAAAAAGAAGAACAAAAAGGGAAAAAGGAAGACAAAAAGAAGAAAAATGAGAAAAGAAGAAAAGAGAAAAAAAGAAGAAGAAGAACAAAAAGGGAAAAAGGAAGACAAAAAGAAGAAAAATGAGAAAAGAAGAAAAAATAATATGCATTACTGTTTCTTAAATTCAGGTTGCGTGTGCTTAATTTCATTATGCTCAACAACCACAACATCTGCTCAAGTCCCACCACTGACCCGAACTCAATTTGGTCGCTCCACATTCGTGAACAACCCGGTGTTGCACATCGGGCACGCAACCGGTGCGCCCAGCCGTTGGATCGCACCGCGCCGCCTACAACACTCGCGGCTGGAGCGAGGCCGGGGAGGGGGGGGGGGCGTGAATCACAACCGGTCGCGGAGCGGGAGCGCGGGGTCGCAAGGTCACATCCCCCCGCCCCACCACCCACAGCGCTGCCGCCATGACAGGTCAGCGATCATTCGCCAAACCCAAACGAATCACCCGACACCTACGGGCAATCCTATGGCCTAAATGTATCCGTGCCCATACTGCTAGATCCCAGGCTGCAACGAAGGAACTTAGCACCGCGCCAAAAGCATCTTAGGGTCTTTTTACTTTCCCGTATACGTACGTTGTATAAGGAAACTTATGTAAAGACACGTAAAATCGATTTCGAGATTTCAACGAAAATATACGTTCTGGGGTCCCCTGGTACCGAAAAAGTAGTTTTTTTTCCAAATGTCCGGCTGGACGGCCGTGAACACTGGCGCCAAAAACCTACGTAGTACTTTTTCCAAAATGGATATTCCCCGGTCAATATGGCACGACTCGAGGCGCTGCGATTCTGAAAAACTTACTTAAAAAATTGTGGATACTTTGCATGAAGCCTCCCGACAATTTTCAAAATTTTCTCAAAAAAGCTCCAAATTTTTTCTTTAAATTTTTGTAAAAATCGAGGAAAATACCCTTATAAAGGTGGCAGAGATCCGATTGTAAAGGTTAACTCTAAATTCTCGAAAATTACTAAATTTTGAACTTTTTGGGCGTCTTCCTACAACTACAAAATTGAAAATGGAGATGTTTCCTTCAAATAAAATTTATTCTCGTAGGGAGTTCTTTCATTAAAGTCATGTATATTGTTTTGAAAATGTCAGTATTTTTCCCGCAATATTGCGAGCAATATGTGCAATTGAAAAAAATAACAAGAACTAGATTTTTTTTAAATGGCTCCAATTTTTCGCGGCGCAGACGGACAGACAGACAAACGGGAAAGACTGACATTTTCCCTTCAATCGATAATTCGGTATCAAGAACCAACAAAACATGGATTCTGGCTACACCACGTGTTAGAGGATGTTTTTTCTAAATTTAGCAACAGGATTTCGTTACCAGAGACTGGCAATAAGAGTTTTTTTGGGGCACGATTACATAACTTTCTCTTCTTACGAAAAATTCGTAAGGCGAGAAAGTAATAATTATAAAATATGCGTAAACATTCATTTTCAACCTCTTCTTTTCCCTTGTTCGTTTCTAGCGCAGTTGTGAGAACATCTTGCTGACCTAAAAGCGAAATATTTTAATGATCCCTTACGAAATTCTCACCACCAAGCTGCACGTAGTAGAGATGTTTAGGGACATCACATTCGCTATTTTCAACAATGAGAAATTTAATTTCTTCAGGTTCATAAAATCTTACTGTTCATTGACTGTTCGACCCGATTTATACACTTCCTTTTCGCGATCAATTTCGGAGTTTAAGCGAACGCGCGCATGCGCAGTGTGGCTTCTGGTCTGTGGTTCCGGAATTTGCGAGTGCGCACGTTGGCTAAACTCCGAAATCGTTCACCAAAAGGAAGTGTGTAAACGGGAACATCAGAATGTTCCTAGTTGCGAGAGACTGCGCCACGTAAGCTCGCAGCTGAGGAGCGAATCCTGTTCTGAAGAAGGATATTCGTGCCAGTCTTTCGTGAAAGGTGTAGCGCAAAGGAGCTCACGTTCTAGAGGCCCATTCACAATGCACACATAAACATAAGCATGGCGTTAACATAAAGTTAGGACTACGTTCATAAGCGGACTCATTCAGAATGCATTCGCATAAGTATAGCACGTAAGACGTTAACTTAGAAGCTTGCAAGCTTCAAGCTTCTGTGCTTATGCCTACGTAAGACAAGAAATGAATCAATCACAGAACGGTAACTCATAATCGAGAATCGAAATTGGAGGAAAGTCGATAGAAGAACTTACGCCATATGGGATCGATATGTTGAAATCGAGTCTCACATCCAACTAGAAAGTCTCACAGCCAATAGAAACTCTTATTTTGCTTACGTTCATGTTAGGCATTGTGAATACATCAGTCTATCATTTATGTTAATGTTTATGTCTATGCGTTATGCTTATGTTTACGTTTGCATTGTGAATGGGCCTTAATAGTCTCCTATCTGAGGAATCCATAAATGCATTATAACCCGCAAAATTGGACAGTATTTCAGTGGGGTGAAGAAGGCAAATAGCTTCAGCAGAGAAAAATTGAGAGAAATTCCGAAAGTTATTTCTGTAAACTGCCCAAAATACTTAAACGCTCCAAATTTTTCAAAAATTATCAAACTACCTAACTTGATAAAACTGATGTGAACTGAATACTTACGTATGTGTATTTACCTTTAAAGCTTACGCCTTGTAACGCAATGATGCAAATTCGAAGAGTAATAAGTTGCATCAGTATTTTTATCGCACGGTTATATGAGAAGGAATAACAATTCTAATGTTAATTAAATTTTAAATTTAGTACAGTTAATAAGGAGGGTAATAATTAAGACATTTATATGTTCACTTTTCTCAGTTTTGTATTATTTCAGCGTTTCTGCATGCGTCGTTTCTGAGATACGCCCACTGTTCACATTGCATACGACTGACGCTTTTGAGTTTAGCGCTTCAATGGATTTTAGAGTGTGTGTGCTATTGTATCCTCACTGGAGCCCTCTCGGCGCTTTGCGCTTCCTCTCCTCCTCCGGTCTCAACTCTTCTGGAAGTTCATTTCGGTCTCACATGGATTTGAAAAAGTTGACTTCTCTTGTTAGTCCCGCGCAGAATCGACCATAATACTTTGATATTTCATTCAGTGTCCTCGTTTTCATGTCCCGATACGAATATTATATGTTGTTTATTCATTGTAACAATTCGGTTAAAGTCCATATATATTTAATGTTTTTTTTCAAAAATAAATAATTTTCGTACTTTAATTGTGGAATTTCGGAATTTCTCTCAATTTTTCTCTGCTGAAGCTATTTGCCTTCTTCACCCCACTGAAATACTGTCCAATTTTGCGGGTTATAATGCATTTATGGATTCCTCAGATAGGAGACTATTAAGGCCCATTCACAATTTAATACTATGAAATTTTTATTTGAAATGGAATCGACACACCTAGCTCTTGCTATGTCATTGACAGGTGATAGATAAAACAAGTTCTGCACCGGTGTGAACCTTTTCATTTCCTTGGCGCCGCAAAAATAAAAACAAAAGAGTAATTTGTTTGCAAAATGAGAAAGTAAGAGCTATTCGATATTATATATTTCTGTACATAAATCTACTGTTTCGAAGAAAAGATTTGAATATAATATCCAGAAGTAGAGTTATCGAGATAAGTACAAGAAACACATCCTTAATCGTTCTTGACTACAAACAGACCCTTTTTATTCCTCTGCCATTTTACTCCCACACCTACTTCCCGTCCCTCGTCCACTTGTGAGTGCGCCTCTTAGTGCCGTCGCAGTTTCCGGAACTCTCGAGTGGAAAGTTTTTACCTCAAATGGAGGAAAGGGAAATAAGACGAAACAAGGATAAAAGAAGATAGAAAAATAACAAAACAGAAGAATAAGTAGCAGAGGAGGGATAGTTGGCCATACTTGATTTGCTGTAACCTTTTTTTTTTTTTACTTTTGACCTCAAGTTTCTAGTTCAAGATAGCAAGCACCGTAGAAAAAAGATTTTCGTGGATCTGAGAGTAGGTTTAGAGGTTCTTACAAGAATTTTGACGTTTGTGCGGGGATATAATTGCAACCGAGCATCTAGTTAGGTTCGAAGGACATGCCATCCTTCGCAACAATAATCCCCTTCAGTCAACGCTTCCCCTAAATTTAGCCCTGACGTCCACCATGCTCCATCCTCTCACTCTCCCCTCTGACTGAGCCCACAGCGAAAGCGCCTCTCGTGTCCCTTCTGTTTGAAATATAACATAGTTTAATTTTCGAAAAAGGAATTATTTTCTTGCAGTAAGTTGATGACTTGTGAAAATTAATGTAACTTTATTTATTGTAAGTAAATTTATTTATTGGCTGTTATTTTTATTGGCTGTTATTTTTATTGGCTTGTATTTATTTAGTTATACGCCACGACACAATTATGGAAATAATGAACAATGCGTAAAACAAATAATTTAATTACAATTAATTTAATTAATGTAAACAGATACAAATGAATGTAACTTGTTTAATACAACAGGATACAAATTAATGTAACTTATAGTTTACTGTGATTGATCCTGTTTTTAATACACTCTTCTGGTGAATAGATGCAAAAGGTATGCATTGAAAAAATCTCAAATTCGAAAACAAAAGTCGATCCTTTCCTCTCCCCTTTTCGTCTTCTCGTTCCCACTTCGCACCCTCACTCCGTCCCCTTTACACCCCGCTTTCGCCAGCTGCGTCTGCATCTCCCGCATTCCGGCTCCGCAGCCGTTTCCTCGCAGCTCACTCGTCAGAACAGCGGCCGCGACTGCCCCGTTGTCGTTTACATTGTCGTGTTTAATATTCAAAATTAATTAGATTCTGGAAAGAAAGTAAAATTATTTTCAAAATTAATGTGACTGATTGGTCATAGCTGTATGCTTCGCAAAGTGTAATTTATTTACAAATTAAGGGTAGAAAAAAAATAATGATCTAAATTCGAGAGTAAGTAACATACATATTCCTGAATATTAGCATATATGCTTCAAGCCATTTTTCGTGTTATCAACAACTTGGGTTTAGATTTTTTTATTATTTCACCTACTCATGGTAGGCCCTCGGTAATACGTTGGTTAGCTTGCTCGATTTCTGCCCGGGCCAAAATAATAACTGCTTACAAATGTCCCAGTATCAATTGCTGTGTGACGATGGGAAAGCCATAAAGGGATGTCTCTGTGTTAACCATACGAACCCCTTATCCCATGGCCGAGAAGCTGGGTCACAACTAGTCGGCCAAGGCCCACAGCGGGCTGTCGAACCATATGACAGGATAGGAGATCTACTCATGATTCAATCATATCAGCATGAATTCCTTCATTCATTTTATCCCCTTTTTAAAAGCTCACCAATCATTCTAATTCTAGTTCCAACTTTAATACAGATCTCTTGATTTTTTTAGGGAGAAGTCAATTATCTACCCCTTCTGATATTATGATTCTAAGATATACTACTTTTTTTCCCAGGGGGCTTTTTCCAGCTTCAGGGGATGCCGATTTTTGACTATCCGCGCCCGGTACCCACGGGGTCTGTGATGAGGACACCTATTAACCTTCGCACTAGACACTGACACACATGCGGACTGCTCGGTCTGTGGTCAGCAGACTCACAAGGCCTTCAGCGAAAACACACATACTACAGAAAGTCGAGGGACCAACAACCATGCCCATCGCGGGACTCGAATCCGCGACCCTTCCGACTGCGGCGCTGAGGCGACACACGCTCGAGCCCCCTCGGACATTCAGGTCCAGATATGCATGATTTAAAAAAATGTAAATTACCAGGGCTTGCTACTGTAAAAGTCTCATGTTAATAATGAATCGTTTGCCCTTTCTCTAAAAAATAACAAAAAAGGCAATGCTAGACCTCTCTGCCATCTGCCCTATCAATTCATACTCGCATCTCGCACTCTCATCCTTCTCCGCCACTCCCATCCCATCCCACCCGCCATGCACGCGCCCCTCAGCCTCCGCGACCTCGCCAGCTCACCCGCCAGCCTCCTGCCCGCGCCCGCGCCGGCGACCGCAAGTTTATTAACGAGCTCGTTCATTAACGCCGCCGCCGGAGCGTGCATTTACCTACAGCCATGAGGTCATTAGCAAATGCACGCTGCACTTGCGGGGGGGGGGGGAAGGAGGTTCGATTATGAAGCATTCGATCGATTTTTTCCCCGGCGGCCGTCTTCGGGCTGCGCTTATGGAGCTATTCATCGGCGTGATGCACGAGGCTGCTCGGGAGGCTATTCATTGCTGCGAGGGTGGCTGCACTGGATTTCAATGACGGGAGTGCGAGAGACACTCCATACATTTGCGTGGAGCGGCGAAACCAGTGGGACAAGGGCGAGGTTTTGATGCGTTTAGGGTTCAGAAGCTAATGCTCATCGATCAAATTCCGTCCCTTAGAATGCGCCTGCCTTCTTAATTGCCACGAATAATCTGTGAATGCAATGAAAACCATTGTAATCCAGGTTGCATTATGGTCGCAGGGAACATTCATCTACAGGTATATCGAATGTTGAATAATGATTTTTATGGACAATTAAAGTGTTCGAAGCAACATAGAGATAACCATGATTTCAGTACTTTACTAGGTATTAACCAAAAAAGAAGAAAATTTATACAAATTAGGGCATTTCTCAGTGTGTGTATAAATTTCTTGTTGCTTTCTATAAATATATTCAAATTCTAGAGTCACTTTTGTATATAGTTTGAATTATAACGTTAGTTTTTATTGAAAAATCTAAAAATACTAATTTTTAATGTGTTAAGTTTTAATATGTTGCCCAGAGCATTTCAATTGAAGAATGACACTGCATTAATCCAAAAGATACACGATCAAAGTTTGTAGATCCATCCATAAGCTGCATGTCATCGTAATTCCTTTATATAATTAGAGCAACTTTATTAAAAGATTAATCATACCCTAAACCATATGAAAAATATGAAATCTTGAATATGAGAGCCCGCACTTGGATTAAAATTACAATATGTGATAATGAAATTAATTCTCTTTCAGCCTTCAAACATCCTGGCGATGCTTATGAGGACGATCATTAGCAAGATTTAAGGCGCTTCTGTATCTACCGTCAACTGTTCCGTGTAAAATTGTTTCAAAACTTTATCTGGAATCACAATTAAAGGTGGTTTACTGGAATCTCTTCAAATGCGAGTTTGACACTTTAAAGAAAAAAATATAATATGTCTAAATAGGGTAAAACAGTTCTGGCTGGCAATGTATCGAGTAGAACCGTTTAAGAAATTCTTAAAAGGAAAGCCGCTTGAGAATCGTTCCCTACTCTCAGACGAGGTTATTTCATTTACTTTCTCATATGAACGGGAGGAGTCTGGAGAGAGAGAGAGAGAGAGAGAGAGAGAGAGAGAGAGAGAGAGAGAGAGAGAGAGAGAGAAGAGAAAGAGAGAAAAAAGAGAGAGCGAGAGAGTGAGAGACCGAAAGAGCGAGAGAGCGAAAGAGCCAAAGAGCGAGAGAGCGAGAGAGCGAGAGAGAGAGAGGAAAAGAAAGAAAGGCCTCAACATTACCAAGAATTCCTTTCAGAGATGCAACGCGGCGAAGTTTCCGACGGCTGCCTTTTAGCCTTTCCCCGTGCGCACTGGGATGAGTTCCTCGTTGGTTCCGTTTCGCACCCGTCGCAGAGAATCTTCTCCGTGGCTGTGGGAGGCGGCGCACGTGTTCCGTGGATGCGGAGGTCGCCGGGGCATGTCCGGCCCGATTACGGCGCGTAAAGCTTTCAGGTACCACCGATAAACCTACGCCCCGCCAGCATTGACGACCGCCCGCGGCCCCGCGGCGGCCGACAACGGCCGGAGCATGCCTCAGGTCCCTCCACGCGACCTCCGGAGGCGGAAGATGAGGGTGGAAGAAGATACGAAAAGGAAAAGAGGGCGATAATAAAAATCCAAGGCGAAAAGAGAAAAACATTAAATAAAAGAATTGATACAGAAAAAAGTTAAAGGAAGTAAAGAAGCAAAAAGGATGAAAAGAATATGAAGAGAGAAATTACGAAAGAGAAAATTAAGAAGAAAAGAAGAAAGGCAAATCAATTCAGGAAAGAGGAAGAATATGAGTAAATTTTGACCTGTAATGAAGAACAATTGCCGTGGAATGACAGAAAAAGTAACGAAATCACAAACAGGGAAAACCCCAACAATCAAAATGGAAATGAAAATATAATCAACATAAAATCGGAATGAAATAATAAGTCAGAGATTGGAGATTAAAAGAGGGAGTGAGAGAGAGAGAAAAGAGAGGGGAAGAGAGAGCAAAGAGAGGGGAAGGGAGAAAGAAACAAAAGGAATGAGAAGAGGAAAGAAAGAGAGAAAAGGGAAAGGGGAAGAGAGAAGAATAGAGGAAGAGAAAGGAGGAGAGAGAAAGGGAGAGATAAAGGGAGATAACCCAAAGTATAACTATTGAAAAGACGAGAATGAACGAGAACAATTGCATAGATACAGGTTCTATATATGCAAAGGAGCGAAATTAATATGACAACAAACAAAAGGAATAAATGATTTGGAAACGTAACAGAAGAAAATGCATACAAGCGCACAACAAAACACAAAATAATCAGGAAAAACAATGATTCTAAAAATAAAATTTCATAGAAAATTGTCGGTAGAGGCCGACGTAAGAAGAAGTGGATAAGAGGGGAAGAGAAATGAAAGGGCAGAGAGTGAAAAAAGAACAAAATTAAGAACTGCTGAGTCTGAGTTACTTCAACGAATAAAGAAACACAATCCCCAGAATAAGTTCATTACATTACCGTCATTTCTTTTGTAATTAGAAAGTAAAAAAATGAGACGAAGCACGGCCCATAATTCTGCAATTGTAATTATAAAAAAGGAACGAGTAATACGACGAAGAAGAAAACAAGTCTACTCCACGGCCGGCCTGAAGCCTAGCGCAGGCAAGCTTCTATTCGCAAGGGCCGCCACGAGCCGGCAGCGAAGGGTTTTGAATTGAATTGAATTTGCCTTATTTTACGTGGCGAGACTCGGGCCATCAGGCCCGCTCTTCCGTCTGACCACGCAAATTTCGCTACGCTCCTTTCACCAACTAACAGAGAAAGGAGGTATTTCTTGGGCGAGAAACAGGCGATTTGAATTTAGCTCAGAGGCGTCATTTAGGCTTGAGGATCTTTTACATGCAAGTAAATCTACTAACATGGGACGGCCGGCTTTACTTCCCCTCCGAAGGAAGGCGTACGAAGGATTTTGTCGCCCTAAAAATCCACGGCTTCGATCGGGTTTGAACCCGCGAGCTTGGGTATAACAGTCCGGTACGCTAACCGTTACACCATCGCCGCCGCCGGGTTACGGTTCAAGGGCCGCGTTCGGGGGCGGGGCAAAGAACAACAGCCAGCGCCGAGGGCCCGCGGGGAGAGAGAATCGGAACGGGCGGATGTGCGGGTAGAGATGCAGTGCAATCTGCCCTGAGTCACCACCAGCCGCCATCGATCTGCGGCGCTGCGGGGGCGGGGATGGGAGGTCGGAGTGTGGGCGGGGCAGCGGGGTCCGTCCTGACCCAGATGCGGTGACGATGGCGCTCAACGAATCAAAATGGACACAAAAAAAAGTGAGAGTAAAAAATGGATATCGTCGACTCGTGTGGATTTCAACTGACATCGAACACGACGCGTGCCGTCACCAAGCTGCCAGCGCGTTAACTTTGCACCTGTGGTTACCAGGGTTCTCATCCCGGTCGATCCTATGGAATTAGTGGTGTACAAAGTGGATTCGTAATATATTTCTCCCCTTCGCCATTCCAGTCCTTTAAGCACAGTTTCATCATCACTCACATCATCGTTATTGTTACCTACGCTTCCACTTGTTTGCCATTCTAGACTAAGCAACATATGAGATTTGACTAAACCACACCATAATTATCAACGTAATAATGTTTTTGATAATTTAACGTATATATATATATATATATATATATATATATATATATATATATATATATATATTGAAACCCATAATATGTGTTTCATTACACTAATTAGATCATTAGTGTAAGAAACCAATTGCTATTTTGAACTGCGTGGTGCGCGCGCTGAGCGCGGCGCGCCGGGGCCGGCGAGCAACCGCTGCCACCGCCGACGGTGCCTCCGCCGCCGGGAGGCTAGCGTGTGAATTTCGGTTGGAACTGGGCACCGCGCACGTGCAAAAGTTCGTTACGAGAATCGCGGACGAGAGCCGTTGGCAGAGCGCTGACGAGAGAGACGTGAGCGGAGCGGCGACAAGTGCGGACGTGCGGCGAGAGTTCTCCGCCGGTGTATGGACGCATAGAACATTGCGACGTATTTTACGTATTATTAGGAACCGCAAAGTGATTGATGTGTAAATAGAACATTAGAAGTATCAGTATAGTGAAAGATTAGTGTTGGTAGAATAATTGATGTTGTTCTTATTAGTTGGCGCGGTGGAAACATTCTTGAAATTGCGCGGTACAGGACTGTGACCAGTATACAGAGTAGGCGCGGGTTGTGTAATTAAACCCACTGACGGACAGTGATTCGAGGAAGGTGCGAAGCCGAGGTGTCAAGATCCTGATCGGGGAAGAATTGTTGGAGCATCAGCCGTGGGCGATTACCACGCCATCCGACGCTGACGGCCCGCAGCAGTAGCAGAGGTCGACAATCCTGTCGGCACGAGCGGTTCTACGAACATCATAGGTATTCGTTCGGGGCCCCGCAGGTATGAGAAATGCATTTCACTCTTAATCTTGGTACCAAGGCAGAGTGTAAAAACGTTGTCTAATGATGTAAATAACGAATTTGATTTAAAATAAATCTTGTTTATAATTGTATTTCAATTTATGATTAACCACCCCAACGTTGCACCAACTTATCCAGGGATCCATTCACGTAAAAGATACCCTCTCTTAGTGTTGTATTGCAGTGAAAATACCCGGAACAACCAGGTATGTCACAATATATATATATATATATATATATATATATATATATATATATATATAATATTAATATAGCTACGCCTTGCAAAGTAAAACCAAAAAGCAAAATGTAGACTTTTTAAATACTACTTCATACTTGAAGTCACATTTCTTTTGTTTTTTCTCTAGTGAAATGAATGGTTGAAAATAACAGGAAAACGCTGGCGATATTTTGTCTTCAATGGGATGGAACCACATCCAAGTAGTACACGGATACGAAGGCTGCATTTTCAGTCTCGCGGAAGCCATTAGTGTTTCTCCGTGTTGACTAGTCATATCACGACCAATCACATCTTAACCATAATCCCAATCATAACCATCCATCTCTTATGACTATTCATCCTTCATAACCACACCTACAACCATCCACCTAGTGGAACGCTATGGCTAACAACACCACTGTATACACCTGCCTGGAAAGCAGTACTAGAAGATGCCATAAGCTCTCCGTATTTGTTACGACCGGTGATCCAAGTTTGGAAACCATCATATTCATCATCTACAGCTTCGAATACATTACGGCCCACTGTTTAGCGCCGGCGACCCGCCCGGCGCTACCCCTGAGTCACCGGCCTCGGTCCTTCCGCCCCCGCCGCCGCCTCCACCCCCACTCCCACCCACGCACCCGACCCACCACTGCTGCTGCTCTCTAGCGGCCGCCGCGAGTTCTAGCGCCTCCCGCAATAGAACCGCGTGTTTATAAACGCGGGCAAACCATTAAACGTGTCTGCTGACGCGATTAGGAGCAGAACTCGGGGCGCTGAACTAACAGCCTTGACGACGAAGCAACGCGACGAAGCGATACGATGGCACGGGCTAAAGCAGATACATTTGAATAATGGAATTATTCGAAATGAAGTGGAACATTTCTAGCATGGTGTAAACACAAACTTTGACGCGCTTATTTGATTGTGAAGTAACCGCCAATAAAATGGCTGGCCGTATTTGCAAAACATGTAATTCATGGATGTGTTAGGCGATCAGTTTCTTTCTGAAATGTAAACATTGTGTACTAAATATATTTTAATTTAAGGGATCCTGGAAGGCCCTATCCCTTCCATGTTAATTTGACAGATTTAACTTTTATTTTCTCAGAAACTATTCATAGGAACTGTATTAAAAGAATGGAGGTGAAACGTTAGGTCTACATTCACATTTTAACGTGGGGGTTTTCCAAAGTCATTTGTAGTTTAAAATATTAAAATTGCTTGAATTATTGGCCCTTTCCTATTTATAAATCTTCACCTACAAAACTTATTGCAAAATACCCGAATTAAAATGTGAAGACGAGTACATTTGAAGATAAGTAAAAATGTATTCAATTCTGTTCAGTATGTTTGGAGAAAAAGAGGAAAAAATATCACTGAAAAAGTAAACTAACGGTAAACAGCAAATTTTCTAGAACATTCCAGCACCATAATTCGGTCCATCAAGGTCTTTTTGATAATTTTCAATTATTTTCCTCCTTATGTTTCTTCTTTCCCTTGCCGTTTCTTCTATTTCTTTCAGGATATTAAGCTCTTAATCTCTCCTTATCAAGTTTGTACAAAGCTTGAACAGTGTGCCACTCTACATTCACTTTTTACTTTTTTCGGACATCATTGCTCAACAAGTTGCCATCACTGAATACTAACACAGCTTTATAAACCCCAAAATGAGGTGTGTTATTGAATACAAAAATATTTTTTCGTATCCTTGACTAAATTTGGTGTCTGGAATTCTACCGCGTAATTCAATCTAAAGGAAGCAAATTGTACATTGCTATAGGCATCAATTGCTGGAGATCTCGAAAGCTGGACACGCCCCCTGATTTCAAAAGTAATTCTAAACAATTTAGAAGGCACAAATGTCTATCAATTATATATCAAATTAATGAGCAGATTTCAGCTATTAATATGCAATCCAAATCGAAAATCTCATGCCTTTTTCCCTGCCGGAACCCAGCAAAATGTAGATATTGAATTGCACAATTCTACTTAATTTTTTTTTTTTGAAATACCACCGAACTTTGAGTAACAATGCTACTGGATCAACATCCTCTAGGTAGATGCGTAACACATTATCTAGGCACTTATATCAAATGTTGGATAATGCCCTTATTGACTTAGGTTTGCACTTCTTTTTGGCTGATGTACGTATTAAAGTTGAAAAAATACAAAATATTAAAAAAAAGTATTGATTTGTATCGAAATATCCACCAGTCATAATAGAATCACTAATATTTCATTGTTTATAAAATGCTGTTCACATATCTCAAAGAGTAAAGCAAGAATTGTACAACAGCATCCAGCAAGACACATATTGCACTCCGGATCAACCTGCACTCTTATTTGCAAAATGAAACTGGGTTGAGGGGCTATTTTCCTTGCTCATGGAGTCCTCTAGACACCAGAACTTGCCTAAAAGCAAAAACTTCATTAGTTTATAGCCATGTACGGCTCTGCGATCCGGATACACTAAAATGTTCAACCATAATGAAATTAATATATACTTCAATTATAAAGAACAGAATCGGAGCATATTCAGAAGGCAGCTAGGCCTATTAATTTACATCAATATTTTTGAAAAAGTAAGAGTATGTAGGTTTGCCATAAAGCTGAAGAATATGCCCACAATAATTTAAAGAAGGTTGACGGGTTGGTCATTTCCAATCCATTTTTATCGAAACAAAACACAATTATTAAAATGCTAACAAATATATTTACAGTTATGTTACATATTCAACATACAATTCAATAAGCGCCACTTACGATCATATGATTACATATCATTGTATACTTCTGACTTCTCAAATCAAGACTTATAAATACAGACAGATTCACCTTATTTTGTAAACAGTGTTCTCTCCGAGCACACACATACACACGATGTTCAAGAACTTGCATTCAGCCCCCTAAGTTCCACGATGAAGGACTTCTCCAGTATATACTTGCCCTCTTTGTATTGTTGATCTGCGTTAGGGGTGAATTCGTAGAACCATCCCAACTTGGTTGCACAGTCTATGCAGTACACATCGCGCACAAAATGCTTCCCTGTCATCATGATCCGCTGTTCCACTTCGCCCAGTGTGACGTTTACCACTTGCTTGAACATGTAAGCGCGGCCGGTGGCTCCAGTGAATCGCGTGCTTATCAGACTGTCCTTGTTCGTAAGAGTAGCTTCACAGGAGGCGCAGCTATAGACTGTGTTACCACCAAGATAGCGAAGAAACACACGACCCATTTTCTCTTCTCTGTAGGAAATGTATTGTGAAAATTCTTAGCAAAAGTACTGTTTCTTTAAATGCAAATGACTTGTCAACAATAAGCAATGTTATAGAAATAATTTTAATTAGGAGGCCATGATCGAACATTTCCTCATACCTCTCGGCCCTCTTTAACCCTAGGCTACAAACCATTTTCTGCAAATGTGGACTCGACTTGAATCATGAATAAAATTTACTCACACTTTTTTCAATCGCGCTTAAAATCTAAAGAAAATATTCGGCAATTACTTGTTTTGATTATGTTTTTTTTGTTTATAAAAAATATAAACATGATTTTTCTATTTAACCAGATCAGTGGAATTACCACCTTACAAGTGAATATTAGCTTTTATATATGAAATAAAATCAATAGTGGCTCGAAGAACTTAAGAGTAACTGTAAATTAGCGCACTATCTCACCCCTACTCTTACAAACATGTTTATTTCTGTGTTCACAATAAATAGTAATTGTATTATTCCAGATTTTGTAAACTCCCTTCATTTCATCAGTTTAGGGAAATAAGGTCTGTATGGCAAACATTTTGGGGGTTTTCGATTTTCCGTTTAGTGAATATGTTTTCTGTCGTAACTTTTCTACGGCTTTTCCTTTTGTGAGAATTTTATATAATTTGTGGAAGTAATTCCTTGGCTATGAAAATAATCAATTAATTGTACTGACACATGATTTCCAATAAGACTGTTGCACCTTTGGTTAGTTTATACATTAAGAATATATTAGATTAGTTATTCTATTGTATTTCGTTAGGATGTCAATTTTCATGTGAAAGAAATATATTAATTTCTTGCTACTGTTGCTCTTTGCTCATATATCTATTTCAGATAATAAGAATTTTATTTTTTAACAAATATTATTATATTGCCGGCTAACATTAATGATCTTTATTGTTCAACATATTCCGATTTACATGTATCGACATTCGATCAACAAACACTTACTTTCTCGTATGCAGACGGGCCGGGATATAATGGGCTTAATATGTTCATTGACGCTCTAATGCCTCTTTTTCTAATTCGATTTTTAAAGTATTTTATTTTTAAAACAATTTTCTTTAATTCATTGTTTTAATCTTTTGGCAATAATTATATTTAAATCATGAAACAAGAATGTAAGGTGTCGGTGATAAACAATAATTTTATTTTATTTTTATCTTTTTCTGATAATATGTTGCCAGGTGCCTAAAAACCAAGAGAAAAAGCCACATGTATAAAGAGCAACGTCTCTCTAACGATATTTACGTATGAAACGAACAGCATATTATGCATGGCAAACCAGATGGCGCGTGTCTTCCTCCAGTTTGGGAAACCTTTTTCGGTAGCTGCGAAGAGAAGTTATAAAAAAGAAAGGACTTGGCCGTCCTCCTGTCCTCCCGTCCTCTCGAGACGTGTGGCGTACGTCAAGAAGCAATCTGGAGCCTCCCAAAGACGGCAGCCGACGTCGCTTCTTCAGAGGCAAGAGCACTCTTGCGGGTGCGGCGGGAACCCTTGGAAAGGCCCGTGGAGCTGCTCCCTGGCGCCCGCGCCCCCGTCGACTCCGGCGCCGGCGGCGCTTTGAAGCCTTTCATATCAGTGTAAACCCCACTTCGCGTCGGGGCAGATTATTGAACCCGAGATCATTAATCTCGCTTCTGCCGCCGATATTTTTCTTTAGACACTTTTCTCTTTTAGACTTACAGATAATTTGTCTTGGGTAGGGACGGGGAATGCGAAAGCGTGAAATTGCTGGCGCAATTCTTGTTTTCGTTGTATTAATGGGTATGTTTTTTATGACATGTAATTGCCCTCATTATTAATTGTGATATAAAACACACAACAGGTGTGTTGAAGTTGGACCGGACACATTTATAATACTCATTACAATAGAAGCCGTTCAGGAAACATTTGCATCAAAAGTAATATATTGCTGCAATGTTTTCCTAAACAGTGTTTATTGAAGTTTTCTAATGATGTAGAAATGCATAGAGATAAACATGAAATATTTCTTAAGTATCAAGAAATATCAGTGGTGGCAGCTGATACCATGTATTTGATTCCAGGGTTGAACGAATGATCGTTCGTTTATCTTAAACACGTTGATCTTAAACACATTCTTGTTTATTTTAATAATTTTATCAAAACTGAATAACTCAGACATGTTTCAGGAACTACTTTTTTTTATCATCAGTGACTCCACGTAGCGTGGGTTCAAACATACGTTTCATAACACTAAGACTTTTTTCGAGGCGTCAGCATCTTAAGTCTTGAAGTGTATGCGTTCATTTCTTTCTAACGCTTAAACCTCTGGAGTTACAACAGTAGCAGAAACAGGAGCAGAAGTAATTGGTAACATCAAAACTAAATAGGAAGCTATTTTTGTGTTTTAGCATTAAATCTGTGAACATACAGTAAATGTCTAGATTTACGACACAATTAGTTTTAACTATTAAATTTTTCCTTGAAGTATGAACTTATTGGGAGAAATAAGAAATTCCACTGAAGTGCTGCGGGAGCACTTACACGTGCCAGTCGCTTTCTTACACTTGTATGAAATATTCACATTCATACATTCCATGAATGTGAATATTTAGCTGTATGTGTGCCCGTTTCCTACCAAACAACGTCTTTCTGACTCGGCCTTCCAAACTCAATATTTCCTCGATTTGTTCCTAAAAGAGTACGGCACCCAATGGCTATCTGTCTCACTCGCAGTTTATTACGCGTCCGTGCCTTTCGGCTACAAACTCGCAGGAATTTAATTTCAGAGAAATAAATGAGAATTTTCTCGCCCATTCTTCATACGCTTCATTCTGTAAGAGGAGAGGTCAGAATTCCATCGTGCTAAAAATTTTAACTGCATGTTTCTACTTCACTAGAAATGGAGTGGATTTTCTAAGGCAGAATATACCGATCTCTGACAATTCTCCGCCAAAGCATTCTAAAAAATGTATACATTTCAATTTTACTCTATAAATGAAGACAGAGAAGATTGTATCCCTATTTTCTCTCGCACTTACGACAGAAAATAAATATTTGACTAGATAAAATACACTTTCCTCTCAAGAGGAAGCATTCCATTCATCTAAAAGTTCTTTGCGGTATTTATAATACGAAGTAGACCAAATTTATCCTCATTTTGTCTGATCAAATGTTTTTTGTGTCACTAGAGAAAATTATATTTTTCTTTTAATAAATTAGTTAAAACACAATCAAGTTATCGGTAAGGTCAATCGAATTGTCAAAACGCAATTCAATTAGATCTTACCAACAACCGTATAATACCTTGTACAAAAGGATCATTCCAAACTCTTTTATATCTTCTGAAATAACTGAAATGAAGTTAGTTCAGTATATATGAAAAATTAATGTTTAACACTGCATGCACTCCACGATAGACGGCATCACTCTGCAAAATGTATTCTTCCGTTAGCCAGATGAGCCGAGCGCCAGGTATGTAGCGATGTGACAGTTCATTGTGTACAGTTAGAGGGCAAGGAGACTTTTCGCGTACTATTTACATTGTTCAGATACACAAGTTTCTAAAAAGAATACTGTAAGAATTGAAAAACATTATGTCGAAAGGCAGATGAGAATATGTATGCGTATGAATAAGTCATCATACGGATGTAAATGGACAGACCACAAACACCAATTTGTGCCGTGTTTATTTTCACATTCTTTTAATTAAACCTGAAATACATTACATTTTAATCAAGCAATTATGGATGTAAATAATACTTATTAAAAAGGAAGTTTTGAAATGTTCCTTTCTTGAATTTTAACTTCATAAAATCTGAGTTTATGCGAACATTCTCGAGATGGAATGACAAAAATATTAAATAAAAGAACTTTATCCCCAACACAAGTTAGTCAATGTTTGTGAAATGAATGCGAATAATTTCTACGTGTCACCAACCATACCCAGAAATTACTGTGGCTTGAATGAGTGTCAAAATAAGCAGCCATGTAACTGAACAGAGTATACACCAGAGTACTACACTCTGGTAAGTGTACAGAGTATACAACAGAGTATATATTACAATAAAACTGTCTTAAAATATGAGGCTATTGTGTGATGTTTTCATTGAGCTTGTAATTAATCAGTTTTGTTCGTTACAAATTAAGAAATTAACTATATTTACTATGTAACAGTTCACGCTTTTTATACTTCCGGAAGCATTTTCGAACAACGAGACCCCGTTTTTGTTGCGATGTGCATTGCATGTTGTGCATTTATTCGAGGTATGTAAATAAGTGCCAAGAAATATTTCTGATATACCGCATACCAGGTCAGCGCAAACCCACATACACTTTTTTTATAGTTTGCAGGAACCAAACAAGGGTTCAATATCTAAACTACACGTCGATGATCTCAATGCACACGTCAGCATTTGCACTGAGTCTTCGAATCCGTTCCATTCATCAATGCCTTTCACCCGCGTGGAGTGGCACTGTTGAGGAGCGATGACGTCATTACTCTGCACCGGGTTGGGTTTCAGTGCAACTAATGAAAAACGCCATTAGTGTCTAGTGCACGCTCGAGATCCACTCGAGCGGGGTGAAAAGGGGTAAATGGATTCTGTTGGAAATGACCTACGAAGAAAAAAAAAAACAACAACACTACTTCCCCCTCCCATCATATACGTCAACCATACATATAAATAATGAGCTAGCGAGCATTTCCGAAAGTGAACATCCCTTCCTCGTTTCCGTTAATTCCCACTCACCTGACCGAATTCACGCTATCCCCTGCTCTTATCAAACTCCACAGACATTCTCCCACGCCGTTCCGAAACCCATCGCCGTTCGCCAGGCGTCTACCGTAAACATCGCTTCTTTTTCCCCCCTCCCGCAGCGGAAGGACGCGCGCTCCACCCGGAAGCGGCCGAACGCGGCAGCAGCGGCACGCACGGGCGTGCGCACGCACGCACGCACACGCGCGCGCGCGCGCCGCGTGCGCAGCGGCCGGGTGTCGCGCGTGACGAGGAAGCCGCACCGCAAGGCGCTCTGACGAACTGGCGGCGCGTGCGCGGACATCGGATATGCACGTGGATCCAATTCCCTTTGCATCGTTGCTCAGAGAGTGGGTGATTTACGTGCTGTGTATTTGTTGCAGGATGCGGTCGGTCCGGCTACCGGAGCAGGGTTCAGGAACAAGATTCAATGTATGTGTAAATGATTGGGAAAGTGTGTTTTACGCACGAGATGAAGAAATTACAAATTTTAAAAACAACCATGTGCAACAATGCGGAATGCATGAAACTATTTTCGAATGTGTCTGGTACCTGATAGAGTATAACTTCTGAAACTCTGTACTGCTGTTAAGATCGGTATATTTTTTATTTTATGCTAGCCTATATGCAGGACTGACGTTCGAAATCAGTGACCGGTATGTGCCGCATAACCCCCTACAAAATAACACATTTCGACACTTGCTCTACGTCATCAGTTTCCATTCGTTACAAATTATCAAATCATTTATATTACAAACCATAGTTTTAGTTTTCAAAGAAAATTCCGAAACGTGAAAAAAATTTGTTCACTGCGTTCGGAAGCACAATCACCAAGCGACCATCTAAATGTTCGTTTCCCCTCTTCCAGTGGAAGGATAGGCGATCCACACAGAAATGGCCAAACCTGCTACTTCACAATCATTCTTTTATAATAGATACCTGCAGGAAAATAGTGACATGCAGATTGTAATTTTTAGAGATCATAGAACTAACAACCTTATTGTGAATTATGATAGGACACTCAATATTTATACAAGTTAATGAGATATATTGTAATGCAGTCACTAAGTTGGTTCAACAAATTCTCTATTTTTTCTAGATATATGTGATTATTGATTGTCAAGAAATCAAGACGAAAACCGCCACAAGATTATTGTTTTATATCAATTGTTTATGACGCTGTAATGCTCGTAAATTTAAGCGTTCCCTTTAAAATTGAGTGCAGCGTACTCTATCTTCGGTATTGCTGACATAAAGAAACTCAGCGACTTCGGCAGGTTGCCTGGCAGCGGCCTGATAAAATTTACGCCACGTCGCCGCGAAAGGCCACTGCAATCCATTGTGCAAGCAGCCCCTGGCGACGTCGGCGGGGGCAGGAACAGAGGTGAAGGTGGAGGTGGAGGTGGAGGTGGAGGTGGAGGCAGTGGCAGAGGCGGAAGCGGGGGCGGCAGCTTGGACGGAGGTGATGGCGGCGGTCGCAGGCGCTGGGGCGGATATGGGAGTGAGTGCGGCGGCTGAAGTGGTGAGAGATAAGGAGATGGAGGAAGTGAAGTGGCATTTCGGAGTGCACACCGTCGCGGAGGCGGCGGGGACGGGGGTGAGGAGAGCTGGTTTAATGGGGATGGCGGCATGACGTCGACAGCGGCGGCGGGGGTGGTGGCGTGGCGAAACAGCTTGTGAGACGGAGATGAGGCGGCGACGGATGGGGTGAAGGTGGTGGTGTGTGTGGGGGAGCATGGCGACGACGGGGGCACCGGGGAGGAGTGGGTGGGGGCGTGGCGGAGACGGCGGGCTGTGGCCGTGGCGGGTATGTGGCGGTGGCGAGGCCGGGGCGGCGCGCCGCGGCGAGAGCGATGGATGAGGTGAAGGTTGTGGCGCGGCGGAGGCGGTGGTGTGGCAGTTGTGAGGCGATGGGGGGGGGGCGCTGGGGAGGTGGAGGTGGTATAGCAGGGGCGTGGCGGTATGGGGGCGCTGGGGAGGCTGGGGTGGTGTGGCGGGGGCGTGGCGATGGGGGGGGGCGCAAGGGGGGCGCTGGGTGGCGCGCTGGGGGTGGCGCTGGGGGGCCGCTGGGGGGGGGCGATGGGGCGGCGTTGGGGGGGCGATGGGGGTGGTGTGGCGGGGGCGTGGCGATGGGGGTGCGCTGGGTTAGTGGGGGTGGTGGCGACGGCGGCGGCGCAGCGGAGGAGATGGGGGCGTGGCGGGGGTGATGGCTGTCGGAGGGGAGCTGCCCAGTCGACAGCGCGATGACCGAACGGGGCGCCGGTGTAGGGTTGGCGTGAGGAGGGAGCGCGAACAGTTCGAGTGCGAAGCGGGGGAGGGGGCGAGACGTAGGGTCGCCGAGAAGACGGCGCACAGCTGTGAGCAGGGGAGGAGGGCGTGCGGGGCAAGGCGTGCAGTCACGTTCAAACCAAGGGGGCAACGTAAGGGTGGCAATAAAATTATTTATTCGGTTCTAAGCAGAGTAGTACTGCATGGTCTGAAAATATTTGATACTCTAAAGTATTAAAGAAAAACACCAGTTATTTCTCAAAGACAGGAAATTGGAACAACAGTAACAAAAAGTCATTAAATGAAATATAAAACTATAAAATTCTATACTTATGTACAGAATCAAAATTGCTGATGGAGAACTACAGTCATAATCGAATACCTAGCTGGGTTATTTAATCTAGATTCAATGGAGTGGCATGAGTGAATCCATGAGGATATAGTCGGTGAGCTCTTTGGTTTACACTCCGTGACAAAGTGATGATAATATTGATTAGAAGCTTCTCATTCACATTGTAGAGATAGTTTCCGCGAATGAAAAAGAAACTATACCCACAAATATAATTGGAAAGTTCTTCTAAAGAATTCATGGATGAGTACAGCAGTGCAGCAACTGAAGCAAAGCGGGAATGGCGT
Organism: Gryllus longicercus; assembly: GCA_038098605.1. Classification (NCBI taxonomy): domain Eukaryota; kingdom Metazoa; phylum Arthropoda; class Insecta; order Orthoptera; family Gryllidae; genus Gryllus; species Gryllus longicercus. The sequence continues at coordinate 1,111,147 of JAZDUA010000374.1, forward strand.
GCATATGCAAGGACTCAACCGGATATCCTGAGAATAGGATGGGGACGATGTTGGAATGATGAGGATAATGGCAGAGATAGGTGGTGCGAGACAGAAGCTTGAACGGAACTGTAAGGAAGTGGAATCTGCGTTATGCCTGAGGCCATAAAACAATGACAGAGAAGTATACTCTAATTTAAATAGCGTTACTTCTGACAGATCATCCTCTGGACGCCGTTATCCAATCGGGAGCTCCAATACTAAAAATGTAAGTCGTAACAAAACTCCCGATCGGATAAATGCGTCAAGCTGATATTCTGTGAGATGTTACTCTATTTCAATGCACGAGGATCCTCCTGGGCTTTGTGTTGGATACAGCGGAGTCAGCCTCTAACTGCGGCAGAATAGATATGGACATCACGAGGACTTTTGAGTTTGAATATCTAAAAAGAGATTGTGAGGGCGGCTGCAGAGGCAACAGCGATCGGGCAGGGGTGGGGAGGGGGAGGGGGGGAGGCGGGAGGGGGGCGGCGGAAGCAGAAGGGCGATAAGGGCGAACGGCGGCAGGGCGGCGACCGGGGCGGTGACGTCAGCAGGTCGCTGGGCCGCCGTGGGGCCCGGGGCCAGGTGTCCGGCACCAATCACTAGATTGTTGCCGGGGGGCGGGGGGGGGGGGCGACGTGAGCGGCATAGCGCGGCCGCGGAGCTGCTGGCCGTGACGAGAGGCAAGGAAATGCGCAGAGGACGGGAGGCCATGGCGAGGAGAGCGAGGAATAATTGCGTAGAGAGACAAGAGGAACTGTTGGTACACACAGTAAGAAATAACGTGTCTTTCGCGTCCATTACTATGGTGACCTGCCTTCCGTACCCATTACCCGGTGATGACTATTGTACTCACCTCTTTGAGAAAATCTCAATCTCTCATTCATTGTTGTCCCGTGGAAGCGATGTAAGCTGGGTCGGTGGAATACGGATGTTTCATTGAGTGACGAAAACGTCCTTGAGACACATAATTTGAAAACATACGATACCGAGTCTTTATTTATTTTCTTTCACTTCGTACGAACGAACAATATTTTGTTCATGATATCCAATATCACAACACAGAGTTCTCTAACATGAGACAGTCAGCGAGCGGTTTATTGACGCCAAATCACAAATGCACATCGCAAAACTGGTGAGTCCGAATATGAAGTCTCCAGGAGACAGAAACATAGTTACAGCGTTAACGAATATGATGAATTTGATGAATTTGTAAATACATCTTTTCTTAAAATTTAGATCAGAACATTTTGAAATATGGAGTATCACACTAAAACAATCAATAGAATGAAATGTTTCGTGTACACCATAGCCCTCCCCCCACCCCTGGTTTTGCCGAAAACGCAGTTAAATTCTGTTTCCTTCATACTTTGATTCTCTGTACCAGACAGTCTTTCTGAGATATAAAATGTTTCAGTGAGGAGAAATGTTTTACTGTTAAACTTCATATTGTTTCAGTGTCCTTGTGTAAATATTTTCATGAGCTAGTAGTACGAGTATTTTTTTATTTTATTTCAAGCAGGATTGCAAAAACAGTCTTTTGATCTCTCTTGTGCTGGCGGCAATTACACTGAGAGCACACAACGTGTGTTGATGCAAGGGGCAGCAACTTATGAGAAATGAAAACAAAAACCCAACATTGTGTAACCACTCCGTATGTTGCGCATAAACATCGTATCTTCTATGTTATTTGCCAACTTCCATACCAGACCCTTTTAGTAATGAAAACTACACAATAGTGGCGTCTCGTAGCTTTATATTCCTGGGAGGTCAACAAAATAATTTTCTCATCGCATTACTTCCACATAACCATTACCCACACAACACATTACCTGCATTGTTCACCATACGTATGGATAGAGAGTGGAAAGAATCGCAATTCGTAGTTTGAGAAAATTCGTGCAATTGATATTCTCTAAATAGAATCAATGAAATGAATGGTAAAGTAGGGAAGACAGGTATGGAATTGGTTTATTCTCCATTCGAACTTCAGGTTGCTAAACTCTACACATCTGGGATCATTAATCAAGTTTGTAAGGAAATGTATAAGTAGAAATACACATTCAACCCTTTTAGTTCGTTCTACGAATTCAGAAAAGATGTTTATAACCAGATTAGCTACAAGTAATGAAACAAGAAATTAGAGAAATGAAGCTTACAAAATATAAATTAAGAAGATAAAATCATCGGAAATTAAATGAACAAGAGTCGTCGAGAATGCAGAGAGGAAACATAAAAGATATCTCTGTGTTTTACGAAATGTAATGTGCTTGGTAATTGTTCCCAAAGTACGGTAATACGATTGTAATCTTGTCATAATTTCGTAATAAATTCGCATGAAAAAGTACACGATTAACATGTATTCTGTTAAATTCCAATGAGATTATACATATTCCTATGAATTTCGTCATTATGTTTTAACGTCACAAAATTTATCTTTAAATTCACAAGCGTGTTATTTTACCTTTGAGTCTGAAGATTTGTGTTTTAAGCAGAGATGTTAAGAAGGTCTTAAAGAGATTCTTAAGAACGCCGTTCCTGACTTTGCATACAGATTTCCGCATGATTATAATTGTGTCATTGAAGGATTACTCCAACAAAAATGCGTTCCGACATTCCAATTTTTTTCATCAGTTTAAGTAGCGTTGAAAATTCTTATATCTTTATTTAAAGAACATCATCTTCATAATGCAAATATTGAAACATTCAATGTTATCCGATTCCTAGGTGTTCAAAGGACCAAACGTTTTTCAATTACTGCACAATTAATTTATTTTCTAAGCAAAATATTAATATTCATAAAAACCTTTTTTAATTCTCGGATTTCCACATCATTACTATCATTACCATCATGGTTGACTCAGTAATTCACGACTCATTTATTTGAGCATTAATCTTGTACAAAGCTTCAGCAGGAATGGGTCAAGCTATTTCTCATTTCACTTTAACTCACCAGAGAACAGTCGGATTACTTTAGGAACATGAACATGAAATCGCATTAAGGGAGTGATTAATATTTACTGCACAGGCTCAGCGAAACATACATTTTTGAATAATGGAGTGAAAATAGACAATAAAAAGTGTACACGTAGTGTGTAGGTGTGTAATGTGAACGATCTTAATTCCATATATGAGAAAATGATAAATATAGGAATGCACTCATTTTCCTTTCGCTGCATTGTTAGCGTTATATGCGATATATTTTTAACTTGGTGATGTACAGACGAAAAAAAAAACAACATAAGACTCAATAGTATTACATCATCAGTTCAAAACTTCGGAGGGCGTGAAAAGCATAAATGTAGCAATATGACAAATAAATAAGAGACGATAAGCCGATTATAAATTGCTTTTATTGGGAGTTATACGAAAAAAATAATACACACAATCGTAAAAAGTAGATAAATACATATGTAATTAATACATTTAAAAACATAAATTTAAGATTTAAAAGCAATTCTCAAGTATGGTCATTCTAAGTCAAATAATTGCATGTATTTGGCCTTCCATATTAGGCACCGGCCTTGATGCAGCACATTTCGTCACCAACATTTTGGAGGGATACATTTGCCCCTCGGGAGTGACAATGCGGCCCACTGCGCGCCTCAGCCCGGACTGCCGCGTCACGGAGGCCAACAAGCGGCGCGGATCCGCCACCGCCGCCGCGGCCGCCACCGCCACCGCCGCCCCCATCGCCGCCGCCACCGCCCCCATCGCCACCGCCGCCGCCGCCCCCATCGCCACCGCCACCACCGCCGCACTTGTCAATATTCATTAAATATCGATCCCGCATTGTGCGCGCGCCGCCCCGCGCCGCCAGGACGCTTCGTTACGAGGAACGGGACCTCCAGGCCTAATGCCAACGCCGGCCCCGCCCCCAACCCTCCACCAGCGCTGCCGTCCATGCGGCCGCAACGTCTCTGTTTTATACCTTGTGGAGGCTGGCTTCAAATTCCGGACGATTCGTGTGGAAGTTGTGAGGCACAAAGCGGGTTCGCGACAGATTTTCTTCGAGTTTCACCTTTCACCACTGTTCCACGTTCTTCATTTTATATCAATACCGCTCGGCGGTATTTTATTCGTAAATTACCGCCTATCACATCAATCGCTCACTTTCCACCTCGGAAATACCGGAGTGCGAATCCTGGCTCGGGTTGTATCTATAATCATTCACCCATTCCGAAGATGCTACCACTGGCAACATTGAAGTGTTTTTTACAGTTTCTGTGCAGATACGAGACCGGATATGAGGTATTCATGTTGATATGATTCGAATGATGATGGGACAATGGAAGAATTATACGACGGAGACACGAGAGTACGCCGAGGAAACCTTACGCAACACAGGCTTTTTCCTCCTCAAACATTACATCAACCAACCGAGATTGGAACTTCTTTTTGAAACCCTTGTAACCAGAGGAAAAAAAGCTGTCGCGTTTCTCGCTACACGTCGGGGGCCCGCCCCCTAGAACTCTTCAGTTCTGTTTTATCATACCAATGCATATATGCCCTGTTCTTTCCCCTTCCTTACACACGCACTTACATGCACTCCACTATCACACATGTCAGGAGGCCGATCGGGAGCTTAGAGCTTGTCCCAGTAGGGGCGGTGCCCCGCTGGTATCTGGAGGTGGAAATCTCTCGCTAGGTGGCTTGTAGATCGGCGCCGAATCTCCCAATCTCACGTGGAGAAACACCGACACATCCAGCCATAAAAACATTCACTACACCAATGGGACTAATGTCAAAATGAGTTGTCATGGACAAAAACATCAATCAAACAATCAATGCCGCGTACCTTTGTTCACAACAAATTCCACTTGGTTCGACCGACATTTGAAGCCCGAAGACACCTGTGGAAGACGAGCAGTTTGCTACAGCACATGTTGCCCAAACACTTCCACTGGCGAAATTGGCTGAAACATTTTCAGACGTAAGTTCTTTGATTCTTCGATTGCCATCCTATCCATTAAGTTCTATTCTAATATATTATAGATTCCGTCAGCAACTCACTTTCACTTAGATCGACAGCATCCGCATCGTGAAAAGTTACAAAGAAAGTTACCCTGAGCATTTTTCGACACCCCACAGACTGAGACCTTAAGACCTTCTTATTTATGAACTCTATAATCCCAATATTGTTTTGTTTCTTAAACGAGAATTTTTTGTGCTACATATCGTATGATATCTTGTAAATATTCTACATCTACTACATTTGTCTTGCGCGGCTGCAGAGGGCCAAACGTCAAGCTTGAATAAATAAATACATTTTTTAAATATTATATTGAAGCGATCAATACATTCTGAAGTACGAAGCACGAACAAATATCTGTATAAATGTTGAAGAAACCTGTATCATGTAACACGTGAATTAATTCCAGGCAGCAAAGGAAACACATTATAAGTTAAATTAATTTCGTTTTTGAACGAATGTTGTTCTTGTTTACTCACGGCAAATGAATAAAAAGATAAAAGAAGATACAAGAATAATAAAAAAAGAATATTAAAGTATGATATAATGAACAGGAACAGCTACAAATACTTTATTTTATAGTATATTTTTGAGCGTTTTAATTGTAATAAATAATTTCTGCACGAAATATTTGGTCTACAAATCCCATAATTCCATTAAATAACAAAACAAATATTTGTGAATCCAAACAGTATAGGCCACTCGCCCGTGGGAACCGTGCTTTCCACCAAAGTAAACACTACACATTTTTTCGTAGTTACACGGTGTATTAAGAGTTGAATGTTAATATATGAATTTAATTATAACAAAGTAATGATGTATATGTAACCGGTAAATTTTGTTGCTAGCCATGATTATTCGCGATACAATGAATGTTTAGAAAATTAAAGATAATATCAGGAAAGTTTATATTAAAAATATAATTGTGATTCGAATAGCTATCCGGCAGCGAGGAGTGTGTTAGTATTCTCACCTCTCACTCACAAGTCTTAAAATGTTCACACAACTCAATTGCCTATTCCAAGTTTGGCAAAATCTGTGTCGTGCAGAGGCACAATTGTTTTACATAAATGGAAGCCAATCTCAATTAAATATCACTAAAACGCAGTTTAGCCAACTGTTCATTTCCCTAGCAAAGTTAAGAGACTCAGACTCGGGCGATTTTATCTGAACTACTTCATATTTTATGAGTGTGCATTAGAAAGAAGTAGCTTACTTTGAAATCACAAATACGGTGGTGAATAATTTTAACAATATATGAAGTGATTAAGATGAAAGTTATTATAAAAATTGTCTTCAAAAAGTATTTGTTTCATCTCTAGCGCAACGTTTTTCAGTGTTTATTCACTTTTTAATCACTGTAATAGCAAACTGATGAATACTTATGATTCGATACTATTCCACTTATGATTCGCAAGAATAAAAAAAACGTGCTTCATCGACGAGTGCAGATCACGCGTTTTCGTGATTCACCCGCTTCGTGTGCCGTGTGTAATTAATTAATTCGCGGTTATCCATCTACATTTTTCTGACAAACCCAGTTAAAAAATTTTACTGGAAATGCAATTTAGTGATGATCAATGATTTTATACATCGATCTAACAAGCTTTTGCACGAATACTATGACCGGCCTGAAGCGAAAGCTACCAATTTAAAAACCTAATTTGGTGGCCAATATTCTCTTTCCCTAAAATGCTGGCGGCAAATTGCTCTTTCACATTTCATATCCAGACCAACTGAAATAACGTGCTATATACCAATTGCAATTTGAAGAAGTCCCAGAAGTTGTAGAACACTTCTGAACTTTCAATGGGTGAATAATTAAGTACTCGAAAAGTATTTCTTGAAATCTTTTACATATTCCATCTTGATGATGTAAAAGTGTGTGGTTAGAAAAGAGAGAAAGAGACCAAGAGAGAGAATAAGGGAGAAAGAGAGAGAATGAGGGAGAAAGAGAGGAAGAGAGTATATGAATCTAAAACTATACTAAAAATAATTTACAGTTTTAACTGTAGTTGCTACATTGTAAGTTTCATACAAATATATTGGCAAATCAAGGATTGTAAATAATGATTGAGCATTCATTTGATATTTTCATAATATCACTCAACGTACTGAATATTTTATGCTAAAAAAATTTCACTTTAAAATAATTTACAGCAGACGTCAAATTCTGCTTTCGAAGTGTCTTCTTATCCTCCTCAATACCTCTCTAGTTGACAGCAAAATCACTTTTTGACCTCCATGTTTTCTTCACGGATGGTGCTTCGGTAAATACACTCTCAAAGGGAATTCAACTCAAAGCAGCAGGGCAGGGTATTTCCAGAAGAAGGTTAACTTCGGCACGCCCGAAGGGACAAGCAGCGAAAGGAAAAAAAGTGTTTAGTAAATGGCGGCGACAGATGGCTCATTTTTTGTAATGTTTCTGCCAAGTATCACAAGAATCATGGAAGAAGGACGAAAACATCTAAAAGACGACCACGACAAACAGAATGAATAAAAGGAATCTTAAAATAACAAGCGAAAAGGACAACAAGAAAAAGCAACGCAATGAATAAAGCATAAAAACAACTGAAAATGAAGGGCATTACTTTTTCTGCTTTTCGTTTCGTTATTCACCAGCTCATCATACGCTTGAATCTTCCCTTACCTAGATGTTTCTTTTTATGTCTTTTCTTTCTTTCTTCCTCTCCTTATTCTTACAGTTAGTTTCAAAAGTGGATTTTTTTCGCGCTTTCCAAACGATCCCTCCCGGGGGATTTCATATCTGAGACCATGTCCTAAAGTTAATGTTGCTCGTAACTTTTGCTGAGGATATCAGGGATCTATGTTATTCTTCCACCGCTGAGGTTTGGAGACGTCTCCCCAAGGAAAGCTTCTCAGGGACAGGAGTCCGACAGTTATGCGGACAATGGGACACGGCTGTCAAAAAAAAAAAGAAAGATGAAGTAGGTAAAAGAAGAACGCAATAAGAGCATTGAGGAACTAGTTTTCTAAAATGTTACAACAACACACTTATCACTGCATCGTATTCTATATTTTTTTGAAAACAAAATACAATATAAAAATATTTTGTTGACAAAAAGTTAAATGATATATCATCTAAACAATAAAAAAGTAAATATATTTTTTAAGACAGTGTTTAAAAATCTGGTATTTTGAAAAGTAAAATGTTCTTCCAATTTTTATGTCATTAATCACACATGGGCTGAAGTTTCTTAAGATCATTTAAATGGACAAAAAATAGTTACGTAAAGAAATGTTACAAATTCACGCTTTATTTATCACTATAATCATCACTATAATATTAGAATAAAAAGGTTACGCAACAGAACACTAATAATTTACCGGACAAAACTTACGTGTCACTTATTTGATAGCGTTTCACACCCATGCTTTCCCTAAATTCCGTCAGTGATTTGTTAAGATTTCTGCAAGAAGATTAAAAAAATATTGCTGTAGATGAAACATCGACTTTCGAATCTTTCCAGCAAAGCTGGAAAAGCAATAACAAGGTACAAGTGAAACACCGTTGAAGGAGAATATTTCTAATATTGATACATTTCCGTGAGGATATTTCTGATGACAGTCTTTTCCTTCAAAGGTTTCTTCCTCGGGTAAGTAAACTCTCAAAGGAAACTCGGAAGTTTGTGTTATTTCTTCGACCGGTTGACATCCTCCAGAGGCCAGCAGAGCCCGAGAGGTATGCTCACTGAATGTATGCGTCAGAGTTAGATTTTTTTATTTTCAGGGCGGGAAATTAGAGTTTTATTAATAAACCAAGCAGATAATGTTTAATAATAATAATAATAATAATAATAATGCCTTTATTAATGGTGAGACTCAGGCCATAGGATCTGCTCTTCCGCGTAACCACTGAATTTACATACATATAGAGTAGTAACATTTTAAGAGGGGATGACAAGCTGTACATTTACGTCTTGGAGAACAAATCTAGGGACCATCCCGGCATACACCTTAAGCGGTTGAATAAACCCAGAAAACCTCAATCAGGATGGCGCCTTAGGGCCGAACATCATCTATTGAAGTGGAAGAGAAGGAAAAATAAAGGAAAGGAAACATAAATGAAAATGAAGAGGAAAAACAGGAAGAGAAAGAAGAGCGACAGAGAGGGGGAGAATCTGTACATTTACGTCTGGGAGTGCAAGAGAAGGAACCATCCCGGCGTACGCCTTAAGCGATTGAGTAAACCCAGAAAAATCTCAATGTTTATTAAGTGTTCTTAATAAACATCAGATGAAATTCACTAAATATGATGTTTAAGTTAGAAGATAAATAAAAGTGGTGTACGTACACAATGTGTATGGAGTAGATAGATGATATCAATATTTGGATTGGTATTCAATATTACCAATTTGAACTATTTTCTGATGCTCCAAAAGAACTGAAAAATGAAGTCTGAAGGGAATAGTCACAAACGCCCAGATGAGTTGGTAAAAAATACGACTACCGAATTCATACACGATAAAGTCAAGATTGCTGTTATAGTTATTAACTTTGATTGGTCGATAGAGAGCAAATTATGAACGAGGTTGAAATTTGTGAATCAACCCGACAGCCCCGGTTTACAACCAACCAATTACCACGTCCATTACCATTTGTAATATAAGGTGTATGTCGTTCAATACTCTTCGTAATACTATTTCCTTTTGAGAAAAAAAATAAGAAATATCTTTTTTTACATAAGAGTAATAAAGTTGTACAATCACGTACCAAGAATGTTACGAATAGACTTCCATTCACAGCTATGTATTTTAGAACAGAAGGAAGACCGTTGTAGACCGAAAAATCAAAGAGGGGTCGGAGCATGTCACATGTCCTAAACCCTTTAGTGAAGAAGAAGACGGAGTACATTCCCGTCAACTTTAGCTTATTTGTTTTTATTGTTCTTAACGGACGAATGGTGAACTGCAATATCCCAACTGGTGCCGACCGATAACAGTGGCATTTTGTTCCTGTATTTTGGATGTGTTAAGTCAATATCAAGGTACAGTAGGTACCAAAAAATACAAAAAAATCTCCCGTAGACTGAAGGGTAGAATTCTCAAGCCTCGCTGACGCTTGTGATGAACTAATAATACTTTGCGTCGCGTAGTGAAATCTTGAAACCGTTCACGTACCCGACCATCACGATCCTAATACAAACAGGAAACGAAGTCAAGTCCTCCTCTTTCCGGATTAGGTGACTGATTACAGTGGGGGTTGGCCTATGCATTCCGCTGGATGAGGGATGGTAGGAATGATCTTGAGGAGTGACTGATAATGAGAGATGCATGATTATGGATGGGTCACACAGTTCCGAAACGTGTAATTATGACAAGCAATTCAAGCCACAACCACTTGTTGGAAATATTCACTCCATACAGGTCGAAACCCATGTCCTGCGAGAGTTGAACACGCAGTCTTCTGCTGCGCGTGGTTCGACGCCGCTCCAAGTTCCTGAAGCATCGAGACAGCCAATTGGGAAGCGAAGCGAACTTTATTTTCAGAAAAGAACACGCAAAATCCAAATCATCGAGGTCCGAGACACCGCGATTATCGCACGCGACTGTACATCTGAATCCCTGCCCACGTCACGTGACGCAAGGCACGTTCACATGCCGAAGCCGACCAGCAGCGCGAAGCGAACTCACGTGCCGCCGCCCGAAATGGCGGCGGAGGCGGCGGCGGCTGCGACGACGACGACGACGACGACGACGACGACGACGATGACGACGATGACGACGATGACGATGTCTCGTCGTCGGCGCTTCCGGCGCGTCAGCTGGGCCGTCGAGCATCGATCGCAGGCCGCGCGCGCGTCATTTCCTGACGTATTGTCCCCCCTGATGAGGCCCTGGAGGGTCCTCAGCCGCCTCGCCAAGGCCTCTTCCCCCTCCCCCTCGCCCGCCCCGTCATCCTCTTCGGCGAACGACCACCTCCGAAGGGGCTGCGCGGAAGAACTCGGCAGTCGGCACGTCTCCGCTTTCTATTAGGGCCGGAAGGCGCAGGGCGGGCGCCCTTTGGAGAGGCGAGCTCGAGGGCCCACGGGGCGCCCCCGGGGCGAGGCAAATGAGCCACTCCCACGGAGCCGTCATTAAAGTTCCTAATACGGTGTCATAATTCAAATTTCAATTGTTTGTATATTATTCATTTGTAGCAGAAGTAATCGGGGTATTAATTCATCACATTCATTTACTGGGTGGACAGTTTCTGGAAAATATGGGAATTTGAGAAATAATCAGGGATATTTATTGTTGTAGAAAACTCAGGAAAAAATATCAAGGAATTTGTGGAAGAATCAGGGAAAAGTTTGAAAGACTATTATAAAGCTAGTTATTATTCTTAAAAAATAATACAGCATTATTTTTTTCACAACTTCTCTTTGTTGAGTTTTTAAAAAAAATTGTTCTTTATCACGGCGATGTCAAAGAGCTGACTAGTTAGTTTCAGGCTTCCTTTAATATTTTCTCTAAATAGTGTGAAATGCTCCAGAAATCTTATCAGTGAAACATTTTAAAAAAATGCCATGTTATGACGAAAGACACCGTTGTTCCTGGTTGCAGGAGCATCATTTATATCATTTTATACATAAAATGTGTAATTATGAAAAAATAATAAACAGCTAATTACAGCCCTGAAGCAGGCCAAATGCATGGTCGAAACTAGGCACTGTAAAAAAACAAAAAACAGTCGTCTTTTTAAGACTGACCCTCACTATTCTCCACATATATTTTAAAAAATACTCTAGAAAATCTGGAGAAGACTGATATATTTCAGGAAATGAGTGGCCATCCCGATTTACATCGAAAAAAGGTATGCATTCTATCAATATTGAAAGAATTTTTATTTACAATCACGACCCACTCTGCCCCGCTGCGCCCCACCCCCTCCCGCCCCGCCTGCCCGCTCGCTCCACCCGCCACGCTCCGTTCAACCTGCTCCGCCCCGCTCGCCCCCCCCCCCCCGTGTCCCTCTTCGTCGGAACTTATGTTCTAGTTTTGCCTTGGAACCTCGCTGCTCAATCGGAATGAATTAAAATGTATTTACGAGAAAGGTTTTGAACATTCTGATCTGTTGTAGAATTCCTCTTGTTTTCGTTGAATTTGCGAAAATTGGACGAATTGCATTTAAACTCTGCCGCAAAAAGTAGGAAAAAGCAGTTGGGGTAGATTTCGATAAATCTCATTTAAACGGTAACTTTTCGTTTGTTTTGATGGTTAAGTGTAAAAAATTCATTATTATAAAAAATCCTCCATTTGTTTAAAAAAATTATTTAATAGACGATAATGCTATGAAAAATGTACGCTAAAATATGAGCGTCAAAATACTCTCTCTTTCAGTGCTTGGATCGCGGCTCTCTCTTTCACAGCTTGGACCGTGAATGCCTTGGTCGACAGAACTAACACTGATTAAGAAACTGTGTGGATCGCTCTATTGCTGACATGGCTATTGTTAGATACACATATTTTCTAATTAATGATGCAACTCTATTAATGTGAGGCATAAATATTAAAACAATGACATACGAAAAGTATGAATGATTTTTTCTGTAAGAAACAACTTCAAGATCGTTTGAAAATTTATCTTTCTTTCACGAATGCTGTGACAAAAAAACCCTTAATTTCTTACAGATTACACTATCCTGTCTTTTCTTCCTTTCTAAAAGGAATAAGATGAGCTAACAAAGAGAAAATGTGAGTGTTGTGTATGTTTGGTATGAGTAGGAAGGAGGCAACGCTAAAATCTTTACTGAAAAATAATACATTCTGTATTAAGAGTTCATACACGAAAATGTAAATGTTCCTACCTAATAACCTCCTTAAGGTTATAGCATAATTTCTAAAGAGTTTACACTAATTTGAAGAGATGACAATTACATTCTTGTGTAATGTAGGAATTAGTACTCTAAGCATACTCTATGGCTTTAAGTTAAGGAGGAAAAACGGGTGAACTTTTTATTACCCAGAGCAATTTAATTTTCATGCACTATACTGCAGGCAACTAGGAGGTACTGGAGCTAATATTTTCACATCGGTGAAATTGCTTTATTCAAAACATGCATGGATCAAAATTAACATTTATTATATATTTAATGTCAGAAAAAGCAAAACCATTTCCTCTAATTAATAAATCAATTAAAAAATAAAGGGAGGAGAAATAGTTACGTTCACAGACCCATTATTTTTGCAAAAATTAAGTGATTTAGAGGCATATTATAATGTTTAATGAAATGTAAACGGCATTTTTCCGTATTATTTGTATCAAGAATTTTCATAGTACATGATAAAATGTATAAATAAATCACAAGGAAACGTCAAACACAGCAAAGAGACAATCACAGGAAAGTCAAATACAAAGAAGAATTAAATAATCGAATAAATGCTATATCGAATCGAATCGAAATTAGCGAATGAAATTTATGAAAAACACACTGAGTTTTCTACGAATTGCGTTCTATTGTATCGTTTGGTAAAAATGTTTCAATTATTTGTGTGTTGCTAATGACCTTGTCGGTGCGGTAAAAAATAAATTAGTTATAAAAAATCTTCATATACTTTCTGAAGTTTGTGAGTCCTTTCCCAACTCAATTCCTCCACAAAATATTTTCGGTCAAGAACATTACACACGATCATCTAGAAAGCGACGTTACCGGCAAGCAACATTCGGCGTTTGGGCTATTGTAAAACAAAACTCATCATATTGCGCTCACGCCCAACGATGTTTTTGTTCACGTGCAAATGAAATATCCGCACATCCGCTGTCACGTTAGATAATTACCATTTACCAAAGTACTGTTTCACGTCAAAATTCTGTGTGACATTTACTAAACCCGATTGAAAGTACTGGAATGGTGCTGTTAAAAAACAATGCTTACGAGGTCCAATTGTTAATAAAAAATATTGTATCGCATTGCCGCGCGAGGTCATTAATATGACATACGTTCACGAGAGAGCAGAAATAATTAATTGAAAACAGGGACGATCTAGTAAATGAACTTTCCCTGTATATGCCAAAAGAGGCCCTTTGGGTGCACAAAATGTTCATGTCGCGATTTGAAGAAGGAACGACCAGTTCTATCGAATGCCACTGAACTTGTTTATTAATTATACAAAAAGAAACATAAGAATAAACAATCAAGTAGTACAATTAAAGTCATTTTCTAGTGCAGAAATGAAAAAAAAATCATTTTTGAATATTTGCAAAATCCCATGTAGAAGAGAAAGAGGGAAAGAAATATTCGTATATCATTTCCCTTGAAGGACGAGATTGTGACGTGGAAATAATTAAGAACTTTGCAAACGAGGAACAATTGGCGTTTTATGAAGTTACTTTGTTCAAAACATTTTGAAAAAGTACACACATTTAAATAACTTACCATTTGGGAAGAATTTTTTGGTTTTCGAATGATGTCAGGCACCTTCTGGCTCGCTGAAACAAAGAACGAAGGAAAATGTAAAACACAATACAAATTGCTCAGTTATGAAATCAATGAGAATTTAGTAAATTGAATGATTTAAATTGGTTGATAACGTATAATAATGAGGTGTGCCAAGTACATAAAATTTATTCATTGATATGAAAACGTATAAATTCTTCTCTGACAGAATTTTTAAATATGATAAAACAATAAAAAAACAGATAATGTATTTTATATTTTATACTTCCAAGAAATATTCTGGCGAGTGCATATTTTGAAGGAATGAAATTACAATTAAATACTCAAAATTAAATGTTATACTTTATAAAACTTATCAGTAAAGCACTTTAAATTAATTTTATTATCTGCTATTAAGTGAATCACCTGTAATAAAATATGATAATAATCTCATTAAAAAGATATAAAATACAGAAATTCAATAATCCAACATTTCCTCAATGCAATTATTCAGTTTTGCTTAAACACATAACCTTGCATTATTAATACTCAGGAGGCAAAATTCAATTTTCCGACCAAGGTCGGAACCACATCGTCGCACAAACTATCGTCCTCGACCATAATCGGATAACGTTCACACCCAGTTCCCAATTCCCACTAACCGAAAACATGCTGCATCAGGGTAGTAATGGTATACATTGGAAGCATACATACAATGGGAGCAGCTAAAGAGCGACTATGAATTTCGTAGATATCCAAGTCGTACAGCCAGCATCAGTATATATGATAGAAATATCAGAACTTTAGCATAAGGTCAACCCTTACTCCTATAGTACTTACATGAAGTTTCTAGCTACTGAAGAAACAGAATCAAATAAACAAACATTTAATAAAATTAAGATAAACGTAACGTTTCATTGTTGAATTCTCTGTAAAATAGAATAAACCACAAAAATTATTCAAATGATTCTGAGTGTACCTCTCACATCTCGTTATAAAAGTCAATGATACATTTGAAACTAAAATATTAAATGGTTGCAAAACTTTCGAACACTTGCACAATATCAAGACTGGCTGATTTTCGTAACCGGATTGCAGTCTGTGTTATCATAAACTACTACAAGCTACAAGTTATTAAAAAGTCCGAAAATATGTTTCATGTCCCTAATAAATGTAAAAGTGATATTTGAAGCTAACGATATCATTATACAACGGGTATAACATCTTACTTCTAGGCACGAATCCTATAACTGTCTCAGGAGAGAGCATGTGCTTATTTATGGAAAATTTTAATTTGCCGTTATTGTCTTGCATACTTTGTCTTTAAACGTTCCATTTTATTAAGCGCAAATAACATAATATGCATTACTTTATATTTATTATGTTATAACATGTAATTCAGGTAACTACAAATGAAAGGGGAACCAATACCTATTGAAATAGTTCTAGATTTAAAAGGGTGGCATGCGTATCGCAAGATTTATTGTCTAGTTTACTGTAAAACCTTGGTAATATGAAATGAGTATAATTCACACGTTCTACTCCACTTATAAATTATCACCGATCGATTGCCCCTTTTCTTTCCACTTACGCAACATCTGTTTCCCTAAAACCCACTCTGCTGCGGCGTATGCTCTCTCCCTTCCCTGCACCAGAGCCACTTGCATCTCGGCCCATCACAAACTGCCCCGCCCGCCCAGCGCGGTCGTGGGCGGCAGCGCGCGCGCGATCGTCCCATTTGCACGCGGCCGCGTGAGCCTATCACCCGCAGAGCGTGAGCCCTCGGCAAACACGCGGCCCGCGTGTGCGTAATGAGTCAGAAGGCGTCGTCATACGCACTGGTGCGCGCGGGGTGACGCTGCAGCCGGCCCTTCCCACCCGTGCCAACACCGCCGCGGCAACCACTGCCGCCGCCGCCACAGACCCAGTCCCCGAATTTCTCGCAGTCGGCGCCCCAGTCCCCATCACACACCCCGTCGAAGTCCTCTCCGCAGTCCACGCCTCAGTTCCCCTCCCAGTCCCCACATTTGTCTATCCAAGCCCGGCCCCTGTCCCCGATCCAGCCTCACTTTAGTCCCAATTTTCGCCGTTTCTCGCGGTCTTTCCCCGTCTCGTCCCCGTTCCCGTCCCCGCTCCACTCTCCGCTCCCGTCCCCGCTCCCGTCCCCGCTCCCGTCCCCGCTCCCGTCCCCGCTCCCGTCTCCGCTCCCGTCTCCGCTCCCGTCTCCGCTCCCGTCTCCGCTCCCGTCTCCGCTCCCGTCTCCGCTCCCGTCTCCGCTCCCGTCTCCGCTCCCGTCTCCGCTCCCGTCTCCGCTCCCGTCTCCGCTCCCGTCTCCGCTCCCATCTCCGCTCCCGTCTCCGCTCCCGTCTCCGCTCCCGTCTCCGCTCCCGTCTCCGCTCCCGTCTCCGCTCCCGTCTCCGCTCCCGTCTCCGCTCCCGTCACTGCTCCCGTCTCCACAGCCTCTACCGCCAACGCCATCACATTTACCCTCTTCGACTACAGCCACCTCCACCTCTTCCGCCGTTTTCTGAGCCTCTTCCATCACCTCCCTTCTTTGGATCCGCTAATTCCTCATTCTTCTCCTCCTCCCATTCATTCGCCACATTTTCTTTTTTTTTTATCACCTTTTCCGCCTCTACCACGTCTCCCGCCCCCGCCTCCGCCTCCACCTCTGCCTCCACCACCTCTCCCGTGTGTGCCCCACGTACCTCCAGTAACCCCTCCACCGCCACCTCCACTGCCTCCGTCACCGCCCCAACTCATCCATCACAACCACCACAGCGGCAACATTCACGTCCGCCACTGCCTCCACCACCAGCGCGACCGTCACGCCACAGCGACAGGCGTATTGTCAAAACGTTAAAACGTTTCGCGACGAACACAAACACGCCGTTATTTACAGAGCGACGGGGAGCCGTGACTGGATGATTGGCACGCACACGCACGACCACGCCGCCTGACGAAATGGCGCCTATTATTTTGAACGCTGTCATAAAGAGATGAGCGCACTATTGTGTTGGTTCTATTTTTTCCCCGTTGGTATTAATTTTTGAATGGAAATTGCAGATAGATTGATAGCTTTCATCCTTCTGCAATATTTGTCCCACAGAAATCCCATCACAGCGATGAAATAGAAAACAGCGTTTGCTCGAACACACGGGTCATTCACAATGCGAAATATAAAGTGTGGGTCATCGCATACGATTTTACATCAAACTAGGTTTCTCGATTTATTATTGTGAATATGGTCCCATGTTTTATAAATACAATATAATTTTGACATAGAAGTATTATTGAACTCTTAATTGTTTTTGAAATAAAACGAAGTATTGCTTTTAATAAATTTACTAACGCATAATATGACATTACAATAAGATTACTGTAATGGGTATTTATATAAATATAAAATACTATCTTTTCGAAAAAAATATTTTACTACTCATAATAATCTGATAATTCTAAGCTTTTCTGTTTAAAGTGGTCAAAGAGAATGAAGAAGGATAAGGATAATCCACCGACATCCAAAATGAACGCGGCACATTTTATTATATCATGATATGAAAGTGAAGGAGGTAGAACATGATTAAAAAAATTGCGGCATTATTTATAGCCTAAGTTTATTATGAAGTTGACGAAGGTTCTAATATTTGTATTCCCATACAACAGCCCGAACAAGAACGTTTCAAAAATCTCAGTGTATTTATCTTTCAAATCACGTTTGTCATGCGGAAAGCATTTACCAAGTGTAACTTCCCAGAAAGCAGCGAAACAATCAAAAAGATATTGGAATTCCACAACACGAGCTTCAATAAATTTCCCAAAGTTCCAGCCCAGTGGGAACCTCTGTGTTTTGTGTTTCTTCCCACAACCACACTGGGAGCGGCATCCCCAAGACTAATGCATATTATTTCGGAGAAGCCGAGGTCCAACTTTCCTTCGGAATTCCCGGCGTCCCAGCCCATCCACCCGCGCCCACGCGGAGAATGAGTAGGTGTGGGAGGGGAGGGGGAGGAGGAGGGGAGGGGAGGGGACGGGCGGCGGAGTTCCGCGTGGTCGCGCGCGCGCCCTCTCGCGGCGGGCGGGGGAGGGGGTGTGGTCCGTTGTGGCCACAGCCGCGCCGCGCCCTCTTCAAAATCGCACCGCCGCCAAACACTTTCCGATTCGCTGTCTCTCGACCCCACGCACGAAAAGAGAAACTTTTTTTCTTTTTCTTCTGAACTGGGATGAAGGATCACTATGGCATGTCTATGCCACAATCGGCATTTGTAATGAAAGTACGTATTTGAAAAAGTCCTGCACGAGATATAGCATGAAAGAACCCTTGTTCATTCCCCTTTCCTCGCATTAGCTCAGACAAGTTTCCGTACCCGAAAATGTGAAATAGCTGCGGTAAATAATAATCTGATAACATTTCAATTGTGGCACTAACTAATTTATCAATAAAAATAATAATAATAGTAATAATAATAATAATAATAATAATAATAATAATAATAATGGAGTCTCCCATTATACAGACAATAAAAATAATATTCCCGAATTAACATTTTTGAATATCTTAAAAGTAGTTATGCTTCAAAAAACAATTCGTATAGCTGTAAACAAACGAACGTGTGTTAGTCGTTTAATTCTTTTGAGCACCTCAGCTAAAAGTAGAAAAAATCTTTTAATTTCATCAAAAAATTAAAGGAAATGCATTTTACTTCATTGAACTTGTGAAGAAATACAGGCAACTGATATTCTCAGTTTTGTCGAGACTGTGATCATAATGTTTCTTTCGCTATGAGATATTTTAATTTTCAAAGTCTTATTTCATTTTTGGAAGTCATTATTCAAGCGGGTGTGGATGGTAAGAAGCAGTGTGGCAAAAGCTTGTCTCGGTGTGAAGGATCGTGGATTAAAATACTCTCGCGGCATGATAATTTGTCTCTTCGTGTGGTTGGAGACGCGCAGAGCTTCAAACTATGACACTTGTATTCATACAATAATTTCTTTACTTACGACATCGTCAACTAACAATGCACGATAGGGACACTGTCACACAGAATCTCCTGTCCAGTATATTAAGGCTCTGGTCGATAAATGAGCTTATAGTTTGTTCTGCATGCAAACGGAAAACCGAACACATCGAGGATTGCATTTTGTGTTTGGAAATGTAAAAGAAAATTCACACCGGTTGTAGTTAATGTGACAAACATTTGAGTATTGTGTAACGGCGCGAGTACACTGTGTTTCAGTTTACACAAGTGGTGTGTTTATAGCTGGCAGCAGCTGCTGTCTTGTTAATTGAATGGTATGGTTATGCCGCCTGCGTGACAACATTTTTTAATGAAAACGCAATTCGTGTAGTATAATTCAGAGTCTCTTCCACTCAAAACACCATCCAAAAGCAAGCGAGATGTTTGATGGGGTAAATTAATGGCCTGTGTTGTCATCAAATGTTCTCCATTAACAGGACTTAACTGTTGTACCACGCGATAAACTGCAATGCGATAACAAAATTAGGATGACAGCGGTTGATTTGGGAAGGATGTTATCCAACGAGCAATTTTTGTCACAGTCCTTTTTTTCAATTTTTAAAGCAGTAGCCATTACGGTGAATTATTGCTACAAATCAAACGATTGACTGAGAAACTGGAGAGAACTACTGTCCTTTTGTAGAAGTGTCAGCATTCATATTCGTGTAAGAGCATGCATATAGAGACCAATCTGTTTCTTTAAAAGAAGAAAATCCCAAAATGTAATGGATTGAATTATTAGAATATGCATAGTTGAATCAGTTAATTGAGGAAAATATCAGGATGTATATGTAAATTACTTATAATACATACTTTTGAATGTTTGGATGTTTTCTCAAAATTTAATCCTTCTCAATCATCTGACAAAACGAAATAATGCTTCGTTAACTGAAACAATATTTAAATTACTAATTAATTAATGTAGCGCCTTTCCCGAATTTTCTTGCAAGCAATCATGATCTTCTAAGACCTATTCTAAGTAAAGTAGAAGTAATATTCTCAGGTGAAATATTAAATTAGTGTTTTCTAACAACTTCATTACAATGAACGCTCCGTAAATGAGAGTTATCAATTAAATTGTAATTAGGAAAAGATCTAAATAAATATCACTGATTTATAGAGCAAAGAATTTGTGGAGACCCATCACACATTTTCAAGGTGCAAAATAAAATTATCTTCCACAACGACACTTGTTTGATTCATTTTAGACCATGATAAACATGACAGAATTTAACGAAGATGAAGTGAAATCTCCTAAATATGAAAGCTGCACAACACCAACAAACAATTGTCGATGTGAAGAGTATTTTATTTTATCCCTTGAATTTACAAGCCAATTATTATCATTGACAGAATTGACAGGCAAATATTATTATTATTATTATTATTATTATTATTATTATTATTATTATTATTATTATTATTATCTTACATTATTCACAGTATCTACTAGTGTATGTCAACTACACACAGGAATGATGACCAGGTGTGTGGTTGCTTTACTGAAGGTTCAGATGGCTTCTGACAATACGGCATGTATTCAAAATTAAAGACTTTTGCATATTATATACATTCCTGGCATCGAAGTGAAGACACTCCAGTGTCATTTTCGGGATCACTCCTGTAGCTGATATTATTATAGGCACAGTTGTCACTTTACTGAAGTTCCACTGAGTTGCGACTTCATGGGCGAGATCGGTATACTTCTCGATCTTCTCTTGATATTTTCCCGATATGTTGTGGGTATTGGGTATTGATATATCGATGAGGAAAACCTGCTGATGGTTTCTATCAATGTTCGATATATCGGGTCTATTGCCGCCGACATGTCTGTCAGTGATAATGGAGCGATCCCAGTAGAGTGTGTGCTCACTTCTTTCAAGCACATTCTGAGGCACATTTTTATAATACGGCACGGAAGTGGCGAGTAAGCCCGTTCTCAATGCCAATAATTGATGGACCTGCTTCGCCACTTCATCACGCCTCTTTTTGTATTCCAACTGTGCGTGGCTGCTACATCCACTTGTCACGTGTTGGATAGTTTCGCTTGCAGCCTCACATCTTCTACACGAGTCGGAATGAATGCTAGAATCTCTCAGAATGTGTTTTCTGTAGTTCTTATTATTACTATTATTATTATAATTATTATTACTATTATTATTATTATTACTACTACTATTATTATTACTTTTATCATTACTATTATTACTGAAAGAAATCTTTTTCACTGTTTAAGGAATGAATGTGTTTACCAACAAGAAAGGAGACTCGATTTAAGAAAACGTATATCCTCCCTCCGGGGTTCCGTGTAGTTTTCATCAATCAGGAGTATCAATTTCTGCTGGTACCGGAACCGTTGCGTTATGAATGGATGAAGCAGCACATTCCGCACCTGCATCCCCCCTCCCGCCGGGCGCACTCGCTAATGTCCCGTGGAGGGGCTCGGTCGGCCGCTCCATCGAAGAGTCAATCAAGCGGCGGGCGCCCCCTCGGCGACGCGTCGCCCCGCGGCTCGCAGCGCCCCCGGAGACGAGCGCATTCCAGGGGCCTCCCGCAGCCCTCGCTGGGGTGGGCGGGTGGCGGTGGCGGCGGGGGAGGAAATAGTGGGCGTGGAGGCGATGGTGGTGGTGATTGAGGTGGAGGTGGCGGTGGTGATAGTAGAGGTGAAGGTGGCGGTGGTGATAGTAGAGGCGGAGGCGGAGGAGGTAGAGGCGGAGGCGGGGCGGTGGCGGGGGCGGGGGCGGGGGCCGATGCGGAGGCGGGGGCGGAGGCGGAGACGGTGGCGAAGGCGGAGGAGGTGGCGGAGGAGGTGGCGGAGGCGGAGGAGGTTGCGGAGGCGGAAGCGGAGGTGAAGGCGGGGACGAAGGCGGGGGCGGAGGCGGCGGCGGCGGCGGCGGCGGCGGCGGAGGTGGTGGAGGAGGAGACAGAGGCGGAGGCGGAGGCGGAGGCGATGGCCATGGCCATGGCGGCGGTGGCGCAGGCGACAGTTGCGGCGGCAGCAGCGGTGGCGGGGTCGTGGAGGTGGCAGAGGCGATGGCGGAGGCAAAAGCGGTGATGGAGGCCGGAGCGGCGGCGACAGTGTCGTGGGCACTGACAGAGATGGTGGCAGAGGCGGAGGCAATGGTGGAAGTGGTGGTGGCAGTTGAGGCTGTGGCGATGGAGGTGGAGGCAGGAGTGGCAGCAATAGATTGCGGTGGCGCTGATGACGATGAAGGTAGCGATGATCGATGATGGTATCGATGATCGATGATGATGATCGATGGTGGTAGCGACAGGGATGACCGTGGAGAGGATGGGTGTCGAGTCTATTTCCAGAAAGAATATTGGATTTGGGGCGATCGGGATTAGATTTTTGAAATCAATGATGAACGCGTAAATTGATCCAGTAACGTCGAGTACTCGATCCAAAGCTATGGATTAAACTTCATTAGGGCTTCTGAAAGAACCATAATGTGTCTAATACTATTTACAAACAGGTAAACTTAAAAAAAATTATTTAAAAATAAATATGTTCCATATTTTGCAAATATTGTGTGTTCGGAAGAAATGGAAAAAGCTGAAACGGTGATAAACTACCCCAAGGTTTTGGATCTCATTGATTTATTTTGTGTTTTCGGGCTGCTACCTTTGCTCATCACTTTCGTCAACGACTATTGTAATTAGTTCCGAAAGCGTAGTGCATGTTATCACGGGAAGTGGCGGTGATCTCCCCCCCCCGTTGAATGGTGAGATCCAGCGCCGACCTACATGTCGGCTTGCGAGAGTTTCCCATACAGGTTGCCTTACAGAGGTCACCTCTCCAGCTGGGACAAGCTCTACGTTTCCGACTGGTCCCCCGACATCTGTGGTGGTGTAATGCACGTGTGTGTAAGTCAAGGGGAGAATAGAACAAGAAAGACTGTGCACAGTCGGCGGCGATGGTGTAACGGTTAGCGTACCGGACTGTTGTACCCAAGTTGGCGGGTTCAAACCCGATCGAAGCCGTGGATTTTTAAGGGCGAAAAAATCCTTCGTACGCCTTCCTTCGGAGGGGAAGTAAAGCCGGCTGTCCCATGTTAGTAGATTTACTTGCATGTAAAAGATCCTCAAGCCTAAATGACGCCTCTGAGCTAAATTCAAATCGCCTGTTTCTCGCCCAAGAAATACCTCCTTTCTCTGCTAGTTGATGAAAGGAGCGTAGCGAAATTTGCGTGGTCAGACGGAAGAGCGGGCCTGATGGCCCGAGTCTCGCCACGGAAAATAAGGCAAATTCAATTCAATTCACAGTCCGTGGCCCGTTTCTTAGGGTACCGTCCGGCATTCGCCTGATGTTGAATACAGAAAACACTGCAAAATACAGATCAGAGTAGCCGGCTACTAGAATATTCCTCCATATAGCAGTTGAATTCGATATAGCTGACAAGTCAAAAATCCTGTCACCGTCGGGACTCGAACTCTCGGTTAGAGGCACGGCAGTGACATCAGTTGATGCCCTGCGCCACCTAAGCCTGTTCGAGTCTCATGGATTGCCCACATCTCTTCCTCAATAAAGGTGGGCGAACCCCCATTTTATATCTCTCACATCTTCCGGGGTCTGTGGACGACCCCTGGCCGTCTAAGATGTCGCTCCAAGTGCAGCCCCTCGGTTACTCAGCCAATCTTCCCAATCTTCTTACAGATGTTCTTCGTAAAGAGCTTATAGAGCTCCTTTGCCGAATGCTATGTGGCCCATCCTTTCACACTAATTACGGGGGTTGGGATGGGCAGTAGTGGAAGGTTTCCAGTTCAAAGATTACAAGGCATATTAGGATACACTCCATGCCACATTGCGAATTACAACATCATCATCTACGTGGTATTCGAGCCTACAGCCTCGCCTCGGCATAAAGCATACTAGCTCCAAGTTCTTGTGTCACTTGTCTCGGCTGTTTTTGTTAAACATGTATACTTTTGTATTCGTATTGTGTTTATTATAATAATAAATGAATTACATTATAATTTTCGTTCATCCTTAAAACAATTGAGTAGATAGACTGATGTGCTTTTTTAAGGCATGATCTACCTTTTGACTGACCTTCCTTCTGATGGTTTATCAGTTCTCTTACCTCTCATCAGCCTATTGGTGTTCTCGCACCACAAGTGAATAGCTTTCGGACCCTTAATTCAAGTTCGTGGGTTCATTTCTGGGTGGAAGTGGATTTTCGAAGGGGGAAATTCGTAGTAGCGGCATCCGATACTGAGCTTTTAAACATCCGAGGCGGAAGTTCGGCGAAATTAAATTTTCCCGGCAAATATCACCCTAATGAGATCCCGTGTTTGCTAGCTAGGTACGCCCGTAACTCAATGGATAATAGCTTCAGGAATTGATGAATGCTCTAATATGAGGCAGAATCCATTTCGAGAGGAACCCAATATGAGCACCAACCTGGGATAGAGGCTGACCTGACAACTTGCACATGCGAAAGAAAGCATTATTTCATATTCAGTTACATTCTCTTCATAACTGATTCATTTGTCCGAAAGAAAACACCTAGTCAGACGACATTACGGACAACAAGGATAGCAATCCCTCGGCCCTTCCATGAGCTACTGTACTAACGAAAACCGTGAGACTAATAAAATTGTGAGATGTGAATAAATTATAACAATCATTACAAATGTCAAATAACAATCATTGCAAACTGTGTACTCGAAAGATTTTGAATCGAAGTTTAATTTCTACACACGACAGCTGTCGGGTTCCAGATTTTTAATTCTCACGCAGCGACGGTTCAGATAAAGGAACGAAACTGACATGACATATTGGAAGCGGCTGCGGGTAATTTTTAAATTCAAAAATTCTTTAACTGCTTTGTTCAGATGACCCAATCTGCGTTTTCACAACTGAAGATCCTTTATTCTTCATTCAGATTTGGTTTGTTTGTACTTATGTAAATATAGTATATTGTTTCAATATTTAAAAAACTCCTTTGACATTACATATTAATATATTCATAAATCGTCCCTCTTTTTCAGATTATCGTTATATTGTATCCATGCTCTTAACTTCTACATCACTAAACAGACTTGGACGAAAAAAAAAAATTATTAGACCACTCATTCAATATTTTATTTCTATTTTAAAATAACTATTATTATAAAAATAGTTTCCTTACATTTTCTTTCTTATATATTTAAATTTATCAATTTCGCCAAAGTGTGAATGATTTAATGAAGAAGATGATAACTCAAAAACTTAATTTAAGAAATGAAATAGTTATTCACTCAGCAATCAAAAATATAAGCAATTTGTTAAGAATATTATCGAATTCTACAGATCCTTAGATACATCGCAACCGATAAACGCAAGGAATGTTGCAATCTGACCCAACTACAGAGAAATTACTGTAATAAAAGAAACCTGGCAAATGATTTCCGAAGACACGCCACTAATCTCCTTCAAGGGAGGGAAGCCAAATACATCACTCCGAGCGCCCCTTGTTCTGCCCCTCCCCCTCCTTCACTTCCAGCAACCACCACGCCAGGCGCCCGGCGGCGTTCAATTGTCACGCGACGACACGTCCCTCCGAAAGAACGCAACGGGCGGCGTTTTGTGTCGCGGCCGCCCCGCCCCCTCGCGCTGAGCCCCAGCTGCCACCGCCCCGACTTGTCCCGCCCCAAACCCCTCCTCTACCCCCGCCACCCCCTGCATTCGCTCTGCTCCTGCCACTCCCATCTCCTCCCCCACCGCTACATCGTTGCGTTCGCCCTGCCTCGGCCCCCGCGCTCCTATGCTTGCCTTCTGCCCGTCTCCCAACCCCGCCAACGCCGCTGACTGAGCTCCACCTGCGCCTCGGTTTCTCTGACACGCCTTCTCGCCATCCCCCCCGCCTCACTCCCCATCCCTACTCCTCTTCCTCGCATCCTCGCCACTCCCACACCACACTCCCGCCAACGCGCCTTCCATGCATTCCATCCATCTCTACATAGCTTTTCCCCGCCTCTCCTCCCCGCCAATACCACCGCTCCTCCACCCCGCCTTTTCGGCCCCTGCCTCCTCGCCCCTCTCTCCAGTCCCGCCAACCCATGCGCCACCCCTCGGAACAGTCTCCTCTGCCATGCCTTCTCCCTGCCCTCCATCCCCGCCAATACCACCACTTCCTCTGCCCTGTCTCCACTACCGTGCCTTCTCTCCGCCTCCCACCAACTCCGGCAAGCCCCAGCTCTACCAATGTCTCCGTACCCCCCTTCCCCCCTCCTCTCAAACCTTACCTCCTCGCCGGCCCCCAACTCCCGCCAAAGTCACCCCCGCCCATACACCCCTCCTCCTTCCGCCTCCTCCCCGCCCCCGCATCCGCCTGTGTGGAGCTCGTTCTGAAAGCGCCCTACAGAGAGAGCATTTGTCACGCGGTGGCGGCGGTGGCGGTGGCGGCGGCTGCCGGGCGACGGCCGCGCGGCGCGTCATTTCCATAACAATAATTACTTTCAAAGTGAATTCCCGAAAGCGCTCCCGTCGGGCCGACGGTCCGTCGTCGCCCGGATAATCGCCGCTCTCGCCGTCGACGTCGGCGTCCGCGTTTACAGTCAAGCAGGCGATGGGATGGCGGCGTGGTGGATTCAGGACTCGTTATCAGGGCACAAGAGAACCTCCAAGCGTCGTCAACAGAGCGATTACATCTGCAGGAGGAGGGAACAGAGATTTTACATCTGTTAAAAGATTCATGGCAACCAACATCTCTTAAAGTTTATTTTTGAATTCTCCATGAATTAATATTATAATTTACGCACTTATGCCAATTGAGGAATATTGAATTTACATATTTCTGCATGTGTAATTGATTTTATACATTTGTAAAGTTTTTGAACATTTCTGGCAATAGCAGAGAAACATGCGATATAATAATAAGGAAATTAATTGAATATTTACAAACAGAACATGAAAACGAGAAAAGGAAATCCTATAAATTTCTGAAATACTTATACGTGAAATAGATTCGTATACTTATACTTGAAATATTATATCAGCCAATGTAAGTTTTAACAAATCCGATTTTTCGTAGAGCGAAAGATATTTTTTCTCATTTATGACTCATGGGTTCAATAGTCGTTTAAGTATGTGGCTTCAGGTATTTATTTTCTAACATAAGTATCTAGGAATATTTCTAGAAAAGTCCATACATAATTCAAAGATTATTGTGTGCAATACGAGCCTCGCAGGAATACGAAAATTTTATCTAACTCAATACTCAATTTTACGACCACTTCCAGTAATACATAGCAGAAGGCATAGCGGTATGGTAAGGTATAGCGAACAGACGGCGAGCTTTCCAACGTTGGGGTCGGGGTTCGATCTTCGCCTCATGTGCAATTTGTGGTGAACAAAGCCGATTTCCGATACGTTTTCTTAGGGTTCTCCTAATTTCCTAGACATCATTTCATTATTGCTGCATCATATCATTAATATCATCAGCATTATCGTCACCATCATTGACATCATCAACATCAAAGACAGGCGTATTGTGCATTCGCCCGGGCAATGCAGTGGCAGCAGTTCAAATACTACCGATTCCTTATTTCCTGGCCAAAACATTTCTAAAATACGGTGCTGTTCCCGAGAAATAAGAATTCCATACAAAGAAGGCCACTCCTAGTTATTCCCCTTATTGACCCAATCAGCTCCCATCAATGTGGCCGGGAAATCTCGCCGGTGGCGGTGGCGGCGGCAACGGTGGAGACGACGGTGGTGGTGCAGGGGCGGTGGCGCAGGAGGTAGCTATGGCTATGGCGGTGGCTATGGAGGTGGCGGAGGCGAAGCCGGAGGAGGAGGAGGAGGAGGAGGAGGAGGAAAAGGAGGCGGAGGCGGTGGCGGAAGCAGGGATGCGGGCAAGGGCGGAGGCGGAGGTAGTGGTGGTGGCGTTGCTGACGGAGGCGGGGGTAGAGGCGGTGGCGGAGGCGGAGGCAGATGCGGTGGCAGAAGCAGGGGTGCGGGCAAGGGCGGAGGCGGTGGCGGTGGCGGTGTCACAGGAGGTAGCAATGGCAGTTGCGGTGGCGAAGGCGGGGGCGGAGGCGGGGGCGGGGGCGGAGGCGGAGGCAGTAGCGGAAGCAGGGGTGCGAGCAAGGGCGGAGGCGGAGGTGATAGCGGTGTGGGTGGCGCAGGAGGTAGCAATGGCGGTGGCGGTGGCGAAGGCGGAGGCGGAGGCGGTGGCGGAGGCGGTGGCGGTGGCGCAGGAGGTAGCAATGGCAGTGGCGGGGGGAAGGCGGGGGTGGAGGCGGGGGCGGGGGCGGAGGCGGAGGTGGAGGCAGTAGCGGAAGCAGGGGTGCGGGCAAGGGCGGAGGCGGAGGCGGAGATGATAGCGGTGTGGGTGGCGCAGGAGTTAGCAATGGCGGTGGCGGTGGCGGTGGCGGTGGCGGTGGCGGTGGCGCAGGAGGTAGCAATGGCAGTGGCGGTGGCGAAGGCGGGGGTGGAGGCGGGGGCGGGGGCGGAGGCGGAGGTGGAGGCAGTAGCGGAAGCAGGGGTGAGGGCAAGGGCGGAGGCGGAGGCGGAGGTGATAGCGGTGTGGGTGGCGCAGGAGTTAGCAATGGCGGTGGCGGTGGCGAAGGCGGAGGCGGAGGCGGTGGCGGTGGCGCAGGAGGTAGCAATGGCAGTGGCGGTGGCGAAGGCGGGGGTGGAGGCGGGGGCGGAGGCGGAGGCGGAGGTGGAGGCAGTAGCGGAAGCAGGGGTGCGGGCAAGGGCGGAGGCGGAGGCGGAGATGATAGCGGTGTGGGTGGCGCAGGAGTTAGCAATGGCGGTGGCGGTGGCGAAGGCGGAGGCGGAGGCGGGGGCGGGGGCGGGGGCGGAGGCGGAGGCGGAGGTGGAGGCAGTAGCGGAAGCAGGGGTGCGAGCAAGGGCGGAGGCGGAGGCGGAGGTGATAGCGGTGTGGGTGGGGCAGGAGATAGCAATGGCGGTGGCGGTGGCGGTGGCGCAGGAGGTAGCAATGGCGGTGGCGGTGGCGAAGGCTGAGGCGGTGGCGGTGGCGGTGGCGCAGGAGGTAGCAATGGCGGTGGCGGGGGCGCTGGCGGCGGCGGCGGCGGTGGCGGTGGCGGGCGAGGCATCTCGTCGAGAGGCGGCGCCGTGACGGCCGGCGGCGCTGGAGGCGCTGGGAGCGGCGGGCGTCGAGGCGCGTAACCTACATTCCGGCGCGGAGTGCCGGGCGCCTCTCCCGTTATTAGCGCCTCCCGGCGGCGTAGCTGCGGGGCGGGAGGGCGCTGGGAACCGACCGTCAGCAAAACACGCATTTTGGAATGCTGTATTAACGTCCCAAATTATTGTTCTATTGTTATGCAATTGATAAACGATTCCTCAGTCCCCAAGTCCCTATGTGATGTTTGTCTCGTAGTACAATTGATTCACGAAGGTTTTCGTATGTCCTGTGTCGGTAATAATCGCCTCCATCATCCGCAGTCCATTACGGCATACTCCACCAGATTCTCGAGTTCTCCTCAAGCGAATCTACCTCAAGCGACCTGGGCGTCTTTAAAATTCATTCATTCATTTTCTTTCAAGCAATATTGCATTGAACTATTCAGCCTTTAATTCGTTCAATCAATCAAGACACATTCATTCGTCTAAATAATCATATATATATATATATATATATATATATATATATATATATATATATATATATATATATATATATATATATATATATAATCGTCTAAATATTAATTTGTGCAATTCATCAATTATTCATTCGTTCGATCAATCAATCACTCATTAATTCATTCGATCGATCAACCATCGCTCGTTCTTTTGATCCGTGTATATTTTATTTGATCATTCATTCATTCATTCATTCTATTGATCAATTAATCAATCATTCACTCAGTCATATCCTCGTTAAATGACTCCTACAATTATTCAATCATTCATACAATCATGTAGTAATTCATTTAATCATGAAACCATTTCTTTATAATTTTATATTTAAAGGGCTATGCCAGCGGACCCCAGAGCGCCCTCTGTACAACCTCCGGCTTCGCATCTCGGCCCTCTCGTGCATTAAGCATTCGCGCAATGCGTCCAGCGCGGCGCTTGAGTGCGTCGTAAATAACCTTCCGTTGACGATCCTGCAGTTCGGCCTGGCGCACAACGCATCGCCCGTTATGTCGTTTGGGTAGCAAAATGGCACGAGTGCCGCCTTTGTTTCTCATTGAAGAGGAGACTGTGAAATTATCAGCTGTGGATGTGGCTACCAATAACAATTCGAAGTTGGGACTAACTGGGATTCTCTGCCTAAAATGATAATGGACAAGTGTATTATTCGGAATGAATTTACACAACAAAGACTCATACAATTTCGTTGATAACAAGCATTAGTTCTGAAATAAACTGAATAGTTCTGTTATGTGTGCGAGTACTGTCAATACACTGAGTTTTAAAGAAATTTTCCCCATATTTTACATTATGATATTGTGTTTCCCAAAATTCAGTATCAATAACATTTCAATAATGATTGGCATAAGCACTGTTTATATAGTAAAAAGTCTGAATTTAATTATAGTTATCTCCACCACTGTTTACTTCGTTGGGTTCAATAAAGTGATAATCGAAAACACATTTTACTATGCAGGAATGAAATATCACATACAGCCCGAACATTAAACGTACACGATTCTACGAATATAGTTTGTAATATAGTAATTGATTATTGAAAAACTGCAGTCAAAGAAAAATCTAAAGAATCAGGAACAACATAAAAATTTGAAAAGTCCATCATAGTTAATTCTAATAAACTATCATAATGAAGAAGAGTTCGATGTGAATAGAAGTTATGAACATTAACACTCTATTGTCACTGATATCTTTAGTGTTTCATTTCACCGTAAAGCAGAATGAAGTGAAAACATTAGCAGAACTTCACAAAATTTTAAACACAATTAGAAGTCGCGTTTGAAGAACATATTTTCTTCCACATATTAGAACACAATGATTCAAAGTCACCGTTGAAGACGCAGTTTGAACATTTTTATGTCTAATGATGAATCGATCAGTGTTTTTTTAGTATTGCAGATTCGACGTGTAAGTCCTTCATTAATTTAAAATATGCACGTTAGTTTACTACGTAAACTGCACGCTACACAACAAAATCGCACATCGGCCGTCCAAAGAAGCTCTCTAATTAACTACGAGACTTTTAATAACCTACAGCACTAGGTCTCGCGCAAAAACACCTGCAGCCAGACAACAACGTGAACACCTGCACAGCAACCTGCCGCAGTTCATTTTCAGCAATAAACCACACGTGCATTACGTCCGCCTTGCTGCATCATCCTGGATGAGCAAATCGAGTTGTCGTAACGACTGTCTAATGACAAGTCTTATTACGCGAACTGGTCCGTCATGTTATGAACGATGCAGGTGGCGGAGGGTGTAATGTGTACGGTGAAATTGCAAATCGCTGGGTGCAATTAAGTTCACCTTCATATACAGGTCTCGTTTGCTGTTTGCCCTTCCACACTGCTGTTTCCCTACATTTATTTCGTATTTTAAAAAGAACAGAGTGTTTACGTTTGTAGTGTCTCTTAATACAAACAGGTGGTCAATTTCAGAGAAGAGACTTATTTACTCACACACATACAACGTTACAAACGTAATATTTACATTGATGCACTGTCGATTGTCCACTGCCCAATCATTTTTTCTTCCAGTAGCCTCTATGCGCGCTTTCAGATATCAATAAACGATTACGTTCTCTTTATCCCAAATAGATGCATGTAGGAATGTATTTATTTCATAAATTTCAGAAATATTAAAGTGTATGTTTATGAACTAATTTAAAAATTGTTTCGAATAAAATAATGACAGAAATATATATATTTTTTTTGCAAAATGTTGAAAGTGTTTAAATATATCAGTGTTGTAAATGATAATATCTGTAACAAATCGTACAACATAACTTTGAAATGGAAAACATCAATTCTTTGTTTGAAGTAAGTAAAAGTATAAATGAGACTAAGTGAAATATATCAACATTTTTCATGATTTATTCGTTGTCATTACCAGTTATCGTTATTTAAACTTCAGTGAAACACTGGTCACATTTTAGATGACGTCTTTGGAATGAAAACACGTACGAGGAACAAAGTCCTCTATTACAAAGTTAAATGAACAAAGAGATAAGTAGACATTACGTTCAATTCGAAACATCGATTTCAAACGATTTGGGAAGATTGCAGAAGTTAGCGCTCTCTCCAGACTACACCAGAGGCTTCCGGCATATTCCCAACTCAATTTTACACAAAGGGAACTAGAAGCCTTCGGGAACATCATTTCGAGTTAAAGATATACTCCAAAGGCGCTGGCCTATCTCGGGGTACCTCTGAAATACAGGTCGTAGAACTTTTGTGAACTCTTTGTTATCTCAGATGTACTTTTCTAAGCTAAATGTCGAAGTATAGTGTATAGTTGACTTCACAGTACAGACCTAGAGGTTGCAAGTATCCTACAATGCAAATAACGCGAAAAATAATAACCGGAATACACGTCGGTAATTAAATATACAATAATGTCAATAGATTTATCCAGATTACTTGTGATTTGGGAGTGTAAATAATAGTAATTGGCAGTTCAATAAAACGAGTTGATGTTAATAGAATTTTAACACTTAGAAAGCTGTAAAATTTTCTTGATATAATATTTTAACTATTGTTTTCTGCGAGTACGTTCACTGAAACTACTGTTCGAGTATAACGCAACATGTTTCACCTTCTTGGACACATTTATTCAGTATTCTTAGCCTTTCGTCTGATTTGAGGCTTTTGCCTAGGCAGTCGATTGATTATGTGAATGAAAAAAATGGATTGCGTAGTGATATGCTATAGCCTTCGACTCACAATCACAAGGGGAAAATATCTTTGCCATAGGCGATATTCGAACCCGCAACATTTCGTTCTGCTTAGAGCCGTCTGAGTTACGTAGCTCGGCTTTGAACATATATTCTAAGTTAAAATAAGTTCTTAGTTGTTGATACACTTAATATCTTTGCTTGAACATAAGGCAATATTCAAAGTTCAGATTTTGAAAAGTTTAGAAATCGGATTTTGCTTATTTTCATAAAAGATATTTCCGCAAAATAATTTATAAGCATTATGGCTGCAAACTCCGAAACAACCATAGATCTTAAAGAAGTAGATTTCAGAAGAGAGCAGATTCCAGAAAATAATGAAGAGAAAATTTAATTTCCTTCTAACGTGTGAGTGCGTACCGTACATAACTCTACTTAATATACTCCTGCTTATATTTAATAATTATATATGCATAAACTCCAGCCGGAAGAAACAACGGTATACGGAGAGAGAGAGAGTGAAAATTACTTTGTTCCTTCTTACAATTACAAAATAATTTCAGCCGTGCAGTACAGACCTTTCAGCATCGACGGCCACGCGAAATTAAAGCGTCGTAAAAGGGGCAGTAAAATTTAATACCCAGGGCACAAGCTCCAACGTCGGCCCAATGAGCTCTCCTCTCATGCCTGCATAAAAATTCAACGCGGAATTTGTCTTTCGAAACTGATACAGGACCTGCAACAAAGGAGTAATAGCCTGCCTCGCCCTGCCCTCCGAAAGGGGGAGCGAAATAGCAAAACCAAGGGGCACGTTGTTCACGCTGTTGTGCCGGAAAGGAAATAAATTACGTTGCAAAAATTAAAGGAAATGCTCAAAATTGGGAAAAGGCAATAAACAGTTATTGTGAACACGGTATTAATTATATTTTATTAATAAATATTGGCAGAAACGAATAAAACAGACGTTTGTTGTTTTATTATTATTATTATTATTATTATTATTATTATTATTATTATTATTAGTCCATTATCACACAATAATCAAGACGAGATTAAAACGTAATGCTAAAAAATTCCTTTTTCATTCATTAAGTGGACGCAGGGTACATTTCTTCACTAAATTGAGTCAGTTAAGGATTTACTCGCTTTATGTCGCTAATTTAACTTATATTCAATCATAATTTTTGTATTAATTTATTTATTTAAATTGCTCTTTCAAAGTACAGCAGAGTGTCAGTGTGCAGTGAGCAGTGTGTTTCTCACCGAAAGCTGATGCAAGAGCAAATTTGAAGTACTGATGCGAAAGGAACACGAATGTTCTTAGTAAGCTGTTTGATAGTACTAATAGAGTATATATCTCTCGATATTATAGCATCACATTAGCTATTCTGGGAAGAAAAATAAAATTACGAGTTTGGAATTTATCATAATATTTCTCACACCGCACCCTTCTGATATACAATAACAAGTACTTTTATGACACTTATCACTTTCTTTTTACAATCAGGGCCTTCTTGGATTTTCTCCTTCGTTCTGAATGCAAACCCGGAAAAATTCAGGTTCAGTCATATCCCTACATTTCTCTCATATCACTACCTTATCACCCTATATCTCACGCTCAGCCTCCCCACGTCGTATACAACCCCTTCGACCTCTCCTCCGCCTATAAGTTATCACGCCACAACCCCTCGCCCATCCTTCACCCGCCGCTGCCATCAACCACACCATCTGTCCCTTAGCCACTCCACCGCCTCACCCAGCCGGCAGCCGCCACCGCCGCCGCTTCTTCTTCTTCCTTCTCCTCCACCGACAAAGCGCCCCCGCGCGCGCCCCTCCGGCGCGGGAGCAATTACGCCGCACAATCGTGACCGAGCGCGTTTGAAGTTATCGCCGGCTTTATAAATCAGCGCCCGCGCGCGCGCGCTCGCGCCCGCCACTTGGCCCGTTCGTTTGTTCGTTGGCTCGTTCGGGCGCAAACCGCGCGCTCTGGCGGCCCCGCCAGCCCACGCGCCCTCGCACGCGCCCGCTCCCCACCCCGCTCCGCCCCTCGCGCGCCGACTTGCGCCGCCGCGCCGCAGCCGTTTCGGCGTAATTTTTCACAGATAATGTTCGGGAAAGTTCTCCTTTGATGTAGCGCCGGCCTGCCCTCCCTGGAGTGAAGCGTGCGCGCATGTTCGGCTCAGGGCGAGGTCCCGCCCGGCGCCGCCGCTCTCTCGCGCCACCGCTCTCTCGCGCCGCCGCTCTCTCGCGCCGCCGCTCTCTCGCGCCGCCGCTCTCTCGCGCCGCCGCTCTCTCGCGCCGCCGCTCTCTCGCGCCGCCGCTCTCTCGCGCCGCCGCTCTCTCGCGTCTCCGCTCTCTCGCGTCTCCGCTCTCTCGCGTCTCCGCTCTCTCGCGTCTCCGCTCTCTCGCGTCTCCGCTCTCTCGCGTCTCCGCTCTCTCGCGTCTCCGCTCTCTCGCGTCTCCGCTCTCTCGCGTCTCCGCTCTCTCGCGTCTCCGCTCTCTCGCGTCTCCGCTCTCTCGCGTCTCCGCTCTCTCGCGTCTCCGCTCTCTCGCGTCTCCGCTCTCTCGCGTCTCCGCTCTCTCGCGTCTCCGCTCTCTCGCGTCTTCGTTCTTGTATTCACCTTGTACAAGCTTTGTCTCCTTCAAATTATCCACCTGTCCGATTACTTCGCATTGGCCTTCCACGCCTTCTGGACCATTCCATCAACAGTTCTCCTTCCTTTCCCCACGCACACAAACACACACACACACACACACACACAAACGGCTCTAGTTGCTGCCCGGCTCCAGCTCCGCCTCGCCTCTCCTTTCATCCCAATGTCCCGCTTCCGTGCGGGCCGCCGCTGGCTAAGATTAATTGATTTCGGGCCCGGGCGGCTTCTCTACCACGTTCGAAACGTTCGGTGGACGAACGGACGGCACATGCGGCTTCCTTCCCCAGAGAAGGAATTGTCTTCCGCGAGAATGAATCTGGTAGATAAAATGGAATTGTCACCCATGAGTCTTGACAAGCAATTAATGGATTTTCCAAGAAGTATGTCCATTCAAAAAACTAGGGATAAAGGTAAGTTACGGGAACCTGTAGTACGCGAAGAGTAAAGCATACCTCGCAGATACAGGTATCAATCTTAAGATGAATATCTTAAGTCATTAAAGGCTCCAATTTTGGGTTAGTGTTTTACGTAGTTTTAGCTCTTACGAAGTATATACTATTTTTTTCTTTCAATACAAATATCCGTGACGTTCACATTTTACTCTCAGTTCTTTCGTATATGAGCTGTATTCGATTTTTAAATTAAGCTTTAATAATGAAACAGGCATTTTAAATGTAGAAATTAGGGAGGAAATGGGACGTTCCTAGGAACAAGCTATTTTATAGTCATTTGCAATACGAAAGTGAATCGATAAATTGGAAAGCAGACACATAAATAGAAAAGGGGAATCTGCTTAAATTCGTATTGTATCATTCTTGAATTAGTTGTATAATGTAGCATAATTCTTTACATTCAGATATCAAACAATACCTGAATGTCGACTGGACACAGCTCCGTAGATTTATTAATTAAATGATAATTTCGTATTCACTAGTATGTCAAATGCTATGGTCTTTAATCTCACAAGTAGAGTGCAAGTTGTATAACGAGAAGAGGCGGAGATCTCCCCCCCCCCTGTATGGTGAGATTCGGTGCTGACCTAGAAGTCCTCAGGATTTTTCCTCAATCCCATCTCCCATCACCGGGCCGCGATAAGCTATACGTTTCCGACTGGTCTGCCGGCGTATGGAGTAGAGTAATGCATGTATATAAAAAGAGTTAGGATACTAGGTCGAGAATGAGAAAAGAAAATTGCGCCCGTTCCATTCCCCGTTTTTATTACCTGTCAGGCCTGGTAACTGCTCCGACATTCGGCTGGTATTGATCGGAAAAACCACGGAAAACTACCGATTAGAGCAGCCACCCGGTAGAATTCGTCTCCAGAGGCTGATTTTCGACCAAGCGCTCTAGCTGATGTCGAAAATCATGACACTATTTGGACACGAAACCTCAGTCTTCCCGGTAATAGGCACAGCAATGATATTATTTGTTCCAATGAACCATATTAGACTGTCAGTACTTTCATATCAGATAATTTTATCGATGTATACTAGCACTATTACTCATTTATAGATTCTAAGCCACAGGACGATATATTTTCAGATTCTCTTTGCATTACCGTACAGAAATGCAAGAAGTAGGTCAGCTTGAAGAATACTCGACAGAAATACCTTACGCACAACCTTCCAGTCCATCGCACTAGCAGTGACCTATCCACGCACATATTCTTTCACGATTCCTACTCCAAAATACTATATCTCATTTTATCTGCTCCAGAACACACAAATGACAGCATTGTGTTACAGCAAGACAGATTTGCACGCAGGTCCGCGATCGTTACACGAGAAGGACGAAGAGGGAGGAGAAGAGATGGAGAAGAAGGAGAAGGGAGAGCGGACGACAGTGACACGCGTCGCTCCAGATTAATTGCGCCCGAGGAAGGAGCTCAGCGTGCGACTAACTCGTGTTCCAGCGAGGCGACGCCTCCGCGCCTTCCAGTTTTTGCTGCATCCGACATGCTGCCGCACGAGACGAGACCGTCAGTCAAAGGGAACTTTCATTATTCCCTTTACTTACGTATCAACCTGATTATCAAGTCGTACACTAATGACTTGGCGGTGAAGGTGAACGGAGACAAGCTGTCGACGTGTCACTGAGGTGAGACGTAATAGATAGTATTTAGTACCGCTTTGCTCTGATGACGTGAACGCATCGCTCAGGCGGCTGTTCCGTCGCGTAATGCTTTACTCATTTTACAGTCGTTATGACTGACAGTCATATCAGATCATGTCATACACAATTATAAACAAGAGTTTCCAATAATGTGATAATTACTTGTGCCATAAAGTGTTACCAACACGACTAGTCAAGTACATTTATTGTAACAGGACGATATTGATGAAGTGCGTTAGAAGTAATTAATCACAAATTAATTATCCATATGATAATGTGATATACGTGTACAACTCAGATAAGGGTCGTTTAATTTATTTGACATTAATTTTACCAGCGTTGTTTGTTTTCTCCCATGTCACTGGTTACTTATCTTATAAAATAATAAAAATGATTAATAGCGAAAATGTGAATATCAGATAAAGCAGAAAGGCAAGGATATTAATAAAACTTGAGCTTAGCCAGCAAATTTGGATATTTGCGCTTACATTTGCCATACAAAAAATTTCCGATTGATTTTTCTACATAGCGACATTAAAAATATGTTTAAATTCATAAGACCACACTCTACTGTGTATTGTGCCTGAACTATTCAAGATACTACATGCAATCATTCTTATGTTATTTAATTCTAAAAATTATGTTTAATTTACAGAGTTGCACTGAAAACAGCAAACGTAAGACCACATGTTTCACTTCCAAGGCTTGCTAATAAATAAGAAATATTTGTGGAAAATTTCAATTTCAAACTTGCCTTGTCAACAGAAAATTGAAAATTAAACTGAAAGTATAATTCAAAAATGCTCGCATTGTAAATCTTCAAGTCCCAAACACATTTAGAGTAAATCATTCTATAAAAATTATATACATAATAAAATAATTTCGTAGATACAATCATCTGTGATGGACATAATGATAATGCTGTTTATAAGTGTCATTATAGGCGTTTTAAAAACTCGATTTAATGCATTTCTTGTTTTTATTGTTTTTTCTAATCATGTTAATATCAGACTGAACAAAATCGCAGTAAAAATAATAATAATATTAACTCATTTCAATGTTTTTACATCTGAAATTGAGCAAATTTCTTTTTAAAAAGCACTAAAATTTAAGATCAATTTTCCAACTTCCTAAATATTCCTTTGAAAAGTAGCATGCAAATCAAAAATAAACTTTAAGATTAGCTCTTGCAATGAATATTCACGTGTAATCCTTAAGTTTCTAATATAAAGGTCTTTCTGTTGTCTTTCGACACATACTTGAAACAAGAAAATGTTCGCACAACACAAATCGAAATTAAATGTGCACACTTTATAGATGACATTAGTCTCGGTCTCTCTCTCTCTTCTCGGCTAATAAGGTCATTTTTTAGATTCTTCTCATAGGCGAAGTTCTTTTGTGGCTTTCATTTTCGCGTACCTAGTATTACGTTTAATTTTCATGAGATCTGACAAGAACAGTCACCCGTAATCCCTGGTCCTTCCATAAATCCGCTTAAATGGCTTCTCTCGTTTTCGTCGCTTATATCGATTCATTGAGCAGAAGACACGCACCTTCCCATTTTTATCAGGAAATTAGTATTAATATAATTAGTGGCAATAAATTGCGTTGGTAAGAACGTTAAATGCTGAGGCCAGCGTAAATTTCAGATCGACCAAAATGATTTTTATTAAACCAACATGGATATGTGTAGAAAAAATAAACGATGTAGCCTTCTTATGATAATAACTCGTTTTAGTCATTTTTAGTATATATGAGATTCACGTATTTTGGCATAGAAAGTACTGAAATGGATAGGGGTGTTAAAATAATGACAGTAAGTAGTGAGGAACACTAGTTAAAACCTAACAATTAGGACGCTAGAAATGAAGATGTATAATGAGATGCAGGAGTAAAGGGAGAACCCGGAGAAAAGAGCAGATATCTCTCTTTGCTTAACACGAATTCCACCTGAATTGGCCGGGGATTGAACTCGGGGTGGCAGGTGAGCCTGATAGCCATTACACCACGAACCCTCCCCCATGTTAACTTGATGTTCCCTTTCCTTGTACGAAGTGCAGTATTAAGGATTATTATGAATGAGAACGTATTAATTATTATGAATGTGTTGATGGTTTAGATGGAATAGTGTTTTGGCTCTGACCTGCAGATTCTAGGGTTCGAGTCCCAACGTGGCAGCGATTTTCGCCGCTGGCTGGAGGAGAAGTCTAGCGGCTGCTCTAATCGGTAGTTTTTCGTTGTCTGTCCGAACAATACCAGGCAAATGACGGAGCAGTAACCTAACAAACGATCTCTGGGACGGCCTTACTAAAATGCACTTCACTACCACACCACACATGTCGAGAGACCAGTAGGGATGTTTGCGCTTGTCCCGGCTGAGAAGGTACCCCGCTGGTGAGATACTTGAATACAAAACTCCCGCAAGCCAACGTGTAGGTTGGAGCCGGAACTTGCTATCCGGTAGTGGAAGAACACCGCCACCTCCAGGGATACAAACATGGACTACACTTAGGGGAATAACTAA
The DNA here is from genome assembly GCA_038098605.1 of Gryllus longicercus. Lineage (NCBI taxonomy): Eukaryota > Metazoa > Arthropoda > Insecta > Orthoptera > Gryllidae > Gryllus > Gryllus longicercus. Next base: position 1,151,611 of record JAZDUA010000374.1, read on the forward strand.
CACAGACGTCGAGCACGTAAACACGCAATGAACAGTCAAATATTATTTGATAAGAAAAGCCAAACACGCCACAAGTTGAAAACACCCATGAATTCCGCAGAACTCACACTAGCAGCCTTCGGCTCCGCATACATGCCCTTCTAATACTGCGCCACCAATGTTGGTGTTATCACATGCCTCTTCTCATAATTTGCCTCTAGGCGACAAATACACACATGACTTCTAGGCTGTCCGGGTGAAGTGCGTCGTTGGCAGAGAGGCCGACGTTTCGCCTGTCATATCGCAGACTTCTTCAGGGTAGCTTCAGGGTCACTACCCTGAAGAAGCCTGCGATATGACAGGCGAAACATCAGCCTCTCTGCCAACGACGCGGCGTCACCCGGACAGCCTAGAAGTCATGATCTCGAGCCGCGGAAGCCTACATGTACAACAAATACACACAGTTGACCTCTCTTTATACGTCTACAAATATTTGAGCTAACGTCTTCCAATACATGAAGCCCATCATGGAATTTGGACCCAAGAACACAGAAATTCACGTTCCTTGCCATATGCCAATAGTCATTGCGCGTTCCCACTCCGTATGAGAAGTGTGCGTGAGCATTTTAATTACGACAAAGGAAACGCGTTTGGGGGCCGCGCCGTGGGGAGACGGGTTGCGAGCGAAAAATCGTGCGGCTAACTAATTAAGATAAACGAAACACGTCACAAGAAACACTTTGCAGGCAAAAGGTGCAATAAATGAGGTACATTTCGAATATCTCTAATGTCCATTTAGTTCCCCTTTCTCGAAAAAGAAAAAATAACGAGCCGCTTGATTTACATTACGTGTGCTTTGCGCACATCGAAGCGATCTTCCGATTACATACCGTTGGAGGTCATTTTCAATTTTTCTTCGCAGAAGTGTAATTTGATACGTCCCCGAAGGGTTTCGTGCCCCGAAGCAACTTGCGGCAACCGCGCGGTCGCTCCCTTTGCGTATTTATGCGCGCGACGACGCCCTAAATCCACTGCCAACAAATCCGCCCGCGGCGGCCACGAAACCGCGTCCGGGCGACCTGCAGTCTCTGCGGTAATCGCGTCAAAGCCGGCGCCCCCGCTTCTGGGGAATTCCCCACACTGTATGCCACGCCACCGACCTCCGCGCGGGTTAATTTTAGACACACGAAAAGAGGGGCGCTGCGAACTGACAACATACGAAAAGAAAAGGTAGAAAATACTTGATTTATTTTACATTGTGGTGATATATTTTATATTCGTATAATGAAGCAAACAAATTTTATTTCCTCACCTAATGTAGTATAAACACAACATTATTATGCTTCAGGATTATTAAATACACACAACATTATGTAGTATTTTAAAACTATAATTATGCTGCCGAACACCACACGCGATGTATATATTTCACACTCGTATACAACTAAAGAAGTAAATTTAATACAGGAGCACTAAACGCTTGAGAATTGATATCTTTTTTCGTGTTTCCAGACGCGTCAACTGCTAAAGTTATTAATTCCATACGTATTAGTTCCTTCCTTGAGAGGTGTCTGATCTACCTCCGTTGGATAGTGAAATCCGGCGCCGTCCTACATGTTGGCTTGCGGGGTTTTCCCCAATCAGATATCTTCCACTAGCGTGACACCGCCACTTACCCAATCGAGACAAGCTCTAAGTTCCCGACTGGTCTAACGACAAGTGTGATATTGTATGTGTAGCTAAGGGATGATGTTAGGGAATATAAAGGAAAGATCGTGTGCGGTCCGTAAACCGTTTGTTAGGTTGCTGATCCGGCATTCCTCTAGTGTTGATCAGAAGATCACGGTAAAACTATCTAAGCAGCCGTTATCATTATCATTATTATCATTATCATTATCGTTATCATTATCGTTATCATTACCATTATCATTATTATTATTATTATTATTATTATTATTATTATTATTATTATTATTATTATTATTATTATTATTATTATCATTATTATTATCATTATTATCATCATTATTATCATCATTATTATCATCATTATTATCATCATTATTATCATCATTATTATTATCATTATTATTATCATTATCATTATTATTATTATCAATTAAAATGTGGAACTAATATTTTATGTTCCTCGAACATAAAATATTAGTTCCTCATTAAAAACCGCAGTTATGTAATACAATATTCAAAAGCAAAACAGCTACGGAATACAAGTTATTATGATATCTGTTACATTTCAAAGACTGGGTAACCTACGATTTCTTCCTTTCATGCCAAATAGATTTCTCCTTTGGTTAACTCGAACTTTTCTATTTGAAGATTGCTGCGAGGAACACTGTCATGTATTTCTTTAATGTATTCAGCGAGTGCCTTAACATTGATTTAGTTCACCAGTAATGTACTAAATATTAGTATTCTAAAAGAAATTGATTTTGGCACAAGCATCTCCAATCCTGCGGTTATTTTTCAACCGGCACCATAATCCTCACTTTCCGCCTATTCTCCCCACCATTCGTGTGGGCAGAGCTTTTTCCCTGCCCTTCCACTGCTAAGGCCCGCCTTCCCATCGGGTTTCATCGCGCGTTCGATAACGTATAAAAGCCGTCTCCGCCCAAACGCAGCCCTCCGCGTCCTTCCCCACTTACCCAACGGAAGGGCTACCGGCGCGCACGCGGTACCTTCTGAAGCCTATTGATACGGCCGCCGCCCTCCCTCACAAACGCGCGCGCACGCCGCCACCGCCGCCCCCGCCCTCATCGAATGTCGCGGCGGATCACGTGACCGCGTGACTCACGCCGTACAGTGCTGCGCTCGCGCGGATCGCGCGCCAACCGACCCTGGTCATGGATGTTATCGACGTTTCAAGGAAACTGCATCGATGTAATCAGCAGGCGCACGCTGCCGCGCTTCTCGGAAGGAGTCGCCAACGACGTCGTCGGGCTCGTCGACGAGGCGGTCGGGGAGGACGAGCGCCGACTTCGTCGCCTTCATTAAAAACGAGCCTCACCGCTGATGGGGCGGCGCCGGATAAAATGTTTGAGTTCGAGCGCCTTGTTTGCCGAGCGCAGCGCCGCCGCGCGGAGGCAGATGAAAGCGATACGCGCGAGGCGCCGACTCGGAACGATGTAAACAGAAGAGCGACGGCGCGCGCCCCCAGGTGACGCGCGGCCCACGCGCGCGCAGCGCTACCCCAAAATAAGCAACGGCTCCGGCAGAGGGAACTTCCCAATTTCTTCTGGCTGCGCGCCTCCGGCGGGGGTGGCAACGGCGGCGTGGACGGCGAGGGTGACAGGGTCGTCAGATGTGAGGCCGGGAGCGGAGTCGGGAGCGGAGTCGGGAGCGGAGTCGGGAGCGGAGTCGGGAGCGGAGTCGGGAGCGGAGTCGGGAGCGGAGTCGGGAGCGGAGTCGGGAGCGGAGTCGGGAGCGGAGTCGGGAGCGGAGTCGGGAGCGGAGTCGGGAGCGGAGTCGGGAGCGGAGTCGGGAGCGGAGTCGGGAGCGGAGTCGGGAGCGGAGTCGGGAGCGGAGTCGGGAGCAGAGTCGGGAGCAGAGTCGGGAGCAGAGTCGGGAGCGGAGTTGGAAACGACGACTGGAACGGCGTCGGGCGCGGTATTGAGAGCAGCGTTGGAAGCAACATCGGGAGCGGCGTTGGGAGTGGTCGGAGGCGGACTGTGGAATCACCGGATCGCACCCGGAATGGACTGGTCATGTGAGAGGCTGAGGCGGGAATGGTGGTGGAAAAAAAGTTACATTGAGCAATGTGACATGGTGGCGTCTACAACAAAGTTTGCCGGTAGACGCACACGCGTCCCAGAAAAGTGAGGCATCCAGCGAGTGGCGTAGACTGCTCGTGGTCTCTGTTTGTTATATCTCTTATATAACTTTTGATACGGGAGAGCAAACATGCATTTTAAAACTCAATTTTTGGCTTTTGCATAAACTTCCATCACAGTTTCCCAAAAACTCTACTCTCTCGCGCTTGAGCGCGCACGGTTTTCCCTTCTGAAATATCCTTAATTCATGCAAATGTAATTTCTGATGGGGCCATCATACCCAAAGATACGGGCAAAGGCTCGTTTTTAATTAAAAGAAACGGCCGCGATCCCGGACGCGGAGAGATTCAGCAGCTGGGGCGCCACCCCGCGGATGGAAAGTCCCTGAGCCGGGGTGGGGGGGAAGGGGGGAGGCGTGCTGCGGAGACGAAGAGAAGCGAGCGAGGCAGGAGCTCTGGGAAGCGGGCGCGCGGCACGGTGCGCCTGCTCGCCGAGGAAGACGCAATTCGCGGCTCAGGGCTGCTTTGCGGGTTGCGGGAAGCGAGCGGCAGGCGCGGGTGGAGCCGCAACGACACCGCGGCGCCACACCGCGGCCGACGTGCAACCCATGCCAGACGAGCGCCTCGACTTCATAAACCTGCCCCGCTGATTACCGACGCAGCGCGCGCGCGCAGCGAAATTGAGGCGCATACCGCGGCGCTACGCGGAGGCCGAAAGAAAGCGACGTAAATAAGGCGGCGAGCTTTTCGCCTCTCGAAATGAGTTGTGAAGGAGGCCGCGAGACGTTTGAGTGAAGGATGCGACGAAAACAAGTGGTACATCTTGGGATTTTGATTCACGCAATGTACGGTTTTGATTTATTCTAGGAGTATCTCAATAACTCGTATTCAGGTAGTGATTCTTTCACCACATACGATAAACATTTTTCTTAAATATGTGCACACGCACTGAATATACTTGGGCTATTTCGCAAATAAACTCTCGAAACTTAACATTAAATAAATTAAAAAATTTTTTCTAGATATTCAATCAGTGATGGTCTGTACAGTTTTACAAACTCTGCCAAGTTTTAGTTGTTGTTTCTGCAAGTTTTGCATTGTTCTTATACTTGCAATTGAAAAATTCAAATGAAAATGAAAAATAGTATCCGGAGTTATTTAGAATATTAGTATAATGTTATTTCCATCTACTGATCTATCCAATTCTACTTTTGAAATTTTCGTTAAGAATAAATCAATATTTAATAAAAAGCACACGTGTTTCTAAAACAATTCCTTTCAAAAAATTTTCAAGTCATAAAAAACCATAATAAGTTATGGTTTGTCTATGAAATGTCTTTGAAATAAACAGACACACGAAATGCAACATTTTTCGTTCGCCCCTTTCAAAACTTAGGCTCTTAGTTATGTGTAAACTTTGAAACTTGCTCTTAAGAATTGCTTCTGTTCGTAATATTCCTAACAGGGATTCAAAATTAGCCCCAGGCCCGTTCTACAAATATTCTTTACAGCTGAAATAAGCTGCGTTATTCAACGTCAAAGACCTCCCAGGGAGTCGTCAAGAGCAGCCGGCTTTGAGAGGGGAGAGAAATAACCGTCAAACAAAACTCAAATAAAATAACACGGCCACGGGAGACGAGCCGCTCAAGAAGTCACATTACTAATGAGCGTTGTTCGTCGACTTCTGCGCCAGGCATTGTTTGGGTCGTTCTTTCATTAATAACCAAACACAGAATAGAAAGAGTTCATTAGTTTTGAAAGCGCTCCTCACGGTACGTCCCACGCAGCGCTGAGGTAGAGAGACAGCCCTTCAGCGGGTCCGCCCGCCATTTCGCCCAACAGCCCGCCCGCCTCCTCACACACCCGTATGACACGCACTTGCCCGGGTGTCAATTAGCTTCTATTTGTTCCCACTTTGCACTCGTGTGTCGCCGTTTCTGAATTCCCCAAAATGAATGTAACCACATCACAAACCTTGCGCAAACATTCCCTTATATAGTTAATTTCTAAAATGACAGTAACAAACTAATCACCATCATTGCACACACTTGTCTCTTATGTCATATCGTAAAAATGTTTGTGTATATAAAATTTAAAAATATTGAATTTTACAAAATTTTATTCCATTTATTTCATTGTTCCATCTATTCATTTTCTTAATCCTTGTTACTTTATTGTTGTATCACGCAACACTACGCATTTTATTAAGCGTAAACCAACGCTTCTTATGTTGAAATACTCATCGTTTTAATGTTATTATCGGAGCAAAGGCCTTTTCTGAACCATTGCCAGGTTTATCTCCCGATTACAACCCTCATTCTTTTGTTTCTGCTACTTTACCTGTATTCTCCCCCAAGCGTCTTCCCCCCGCTCGTCAACCGCCTCCGCCCGCGGCTCGCGGGCCACTCACTGCCCGAGGGGATTATCCCTTCCCCTCGCGGCGGCGGTCCAGAACAAACATCTTCATAGCCCTCCGGCGGCGGCCGCCCGCGCGCCGTTTCCGACATCCATAAACAACGTATGTAAATACAACCCTACAATGAAGAGCTTGTAAGTTCATTCGTTAGAACCTGTTTCTGGGACTGCGACGTCCGTCCCGACCGTCACTGCTACCATTGTGCTCATAACGAATTCAAACACCTACGGGAATAAATAATATAGAGAGTCGGCACGCGGGGATGCATCGGGTCGGCTCTGTCGCCGGAGAACAATGGAATAAATTAGAAGTGGGAAGAGGACCGCCCGGCCATCACGCGCAGCCTCGCCCCGCGTCGCCCCGCCCCGCCCCAACGTCCTCCGACTCGCCTCGTCCTTCATCCCACCAACAGCTGGCTCCGTCTCGAAAGGTCCTCTCTCTTCCGTCTCGTCTGGTACAGTTCGTTCCTACTCAGGACGAATTGACCTGACACGAAAATTAATATTTGTTTTTAAATGTTTTTTTTTCCTATTTTCATTGCGTAATTATATTGTTAGATTATGCATCTCGTTGCGTAACGAAAATTATTATGATACGGCTTCATTATAGTACATGTGTTAGGCCAATCGCAGTGAAGTCTATAAACCAAATAATTGAGAGGTTATTAATTATAGGTTATCGCAATAGTAATGTTTTTTTGTTAGATGACAGGCGAGTAGATACCGTTAAAAAAGTATCGACAGATAAACGGAAGTGAATTAACACCGCTAAATGTAGAAGAAATGACAAAACTATTAACTAGGTCCAATTCCTCATATACGTACTGTATGAAACTCAATATAATGGATTTTAATTCACTCGCTCGTGCCTTAATATACTACTCTACTAATATACTACTCTCGTGTATAAATCCCATTAACACATCTTTGTTTTTCACTTCCCATTGAAATTTCATTATTTTCAAAACTAATCTTTATTGGGCCAGGAACCATGTACGACCTTTACGTGTGTGGATATTACAAATTATAATATAAGAAAAAATACCTCATTCCAATTGCTGATGATATAAGTACAATAACTAATAATAAGAGCTAAAGTAACGATGCAATTGAAACCATTCTCAGAGGTATGTTTCAACTCCCTAAGAGATGGTGGCATCTCAAAACTAATGAAAATCTTGCCTCTTGCGCTCCTCATAAGGTATCTAATCCCAACATAACATATCAAATTCGGGATTCTTTCGTCAGATTCTAAGCGCATCTAATCGCATACCGTATTTCCTACAAGTTGAGTTTTCGTTCTATTTTCTATTATTTTATTTCGCAGAGACCTTCTCAATTCCCGATGTCTCCAACTTCGCTCCTTAACTCTTTGCCGTAAATCTTCAACTTCACTCTACTCGTCCCATTTCAAGTGTTTTGTAGGCCCCATACCATTTCTGCAGGTCCCAGCACTTCGCCCCGTTACAGTCCATTACATACGATCTCACACTTTACTGTTGCATACCGCTTCAGTACACCGCTCTATCTCATTCCGCTTCTCCCATGCTCACGCGCTTTGTGCTACCCGGCCGTCGCCCACGCCCGTCACCAGCATCCGCCCTTCGCCCCCACCCCCACCCCGTGTCGCCCGCGCCGCGCGCTCTATCACCCATCGGTGCTGCGCTCGCCCCCGTGGGTCGCCGTGTCTGAGTTATGCCCCTAATATTTCTCTACGACCCTCGTAATGTTTGCGTGTCGGTCGTGAACACAAAACGCGAAATAATACGTTAGTTCCTTTGAATGTGGCTCGGCGGTTATTATTTTTTTTTTTTCGGCGAACCGCGCTGCTGCAGCCGCATGCGCAACCGACGAATTACGCTTTAATTTATGTGCCGAAGGACGACGCTGGGGGGAGGGGGGAGTCCCCAGTTGGCGTAGTGCGTGGGAGGGTAACGTGATTTGACTGCATTATGGAGGTTTTACAGTCACGTGCGTGCGAAAGACGCGTGTCAGGTTTTTTTCACTTGCCGTTTCACTGATAAAATATTCCTTCATTTAGAGCGGAAACTTCGATTGAAGGAAAACTATCAGGCAGAAAATATATCATGTTTGTTGTTAAATGTATATTCACAAATATTAGGAATTGACGTATGAAAAATGTAGAATACGTGTTCTCGTAAAGCTAATATTGAATAACACATGGAACTGAAAAGAACAAGATAATTCTTTGAAAAGAAACAAAACACAGAATTTATATCATTTCGTACGTTACGCAGTAAAATAGATGATCAAATTCGACAGGAAATCTCTTTCCCTTCACTCGTAAAACAGCACAAACCAAACTCTCGTAAAACAAATGTAAAGAGGAGTACGAATGGTACACACGTATACGTCCCGTTCTCTACTTTACGACAGCGCTGCGAATATTCGATAAAAAGACAATACACAACCACGTGCGCTCTCCCCCGCCGTGGCCGACATCTCGATCTGGAAGTATCTCATCTATCACCGCGAACGACGATCACCGCCCGGGCGTCCTTCGATTCTACCCGTCCCGCGCGCCGTTATTCTCGCCATCAATCGCCCCGGAAAGATCCGGACGGAGTCTGTTTCTGCGCAGGTGCGCGAAACAAGGCGTTCCGCAAGGCCCGTGCATGGGCTCCCTTCAACCGTGGCGTCGGCCGATCCGTTCCCGCTTTATGCGCCGCATATAGCCTCCTCGATCAACACCCGAAAGATAACGGGGACGGCCCCGCGCCGGGCGAGAGACAAAAATAAATTTTATACGATTCCGTGCGGAAGCTTTCTGAGGGAAGAAGCGAGCGAGAGGGCGAGCGAGACAGACCGAGGGGGCGGCCAACGTTAATTTTAGGCGCAGCACGCCAACAGCGCTTCACTTTTCCACGAAGAAATTACCTTCGCGCGGCGCTGAGATTTGCATACGAAAATTGAAAAGATTTTCGCGATGTGCCGTGCGGCATGAATCGATTACAGAGGTATTTATTATTTCGTATTGCAGTGATTTTACTTACAAAAAAGAATCGAATCTTACAGTTTTCATTAGAATTTGCAAGATGAATTTTCATCTAGGTCTACAATTTCCAAAACTTCCAAATGAGTTTGGAAATATTACCGAATGTTCATTCAGCCTTATAACTGTCCTCTAGAAAATGCTAGTATTAAAGATTCTGTACTCAAAGATTCAGAAAAGAAAAAATTGTGGTTATTTATCTCATTAAAACTTCCAGTTGTTTAACGCATAATTCAAATTGTACCTCTGGAATCATATCAAGATAATGTTATTGCTTATTTAGTATTCTGTGAAAACAATTGTTTTAAGAATGTTATATTACATTTTTTGTAAGTAATTTTTCTGTAGATGCATCTATATTAACATTATTTTTTTAAACTCCACTTCTAAACGATAAAGATAACATATATCGTTGTAAATCTGATAATTAATAATTCACGAGAGAGGGAGAAAGAAAGAGAAAGAGAGAGTGAGAGAGAGAGAGAGAGAGAGAGAGAGAGAGAGAGAGGGAGAAGAGGGGGTATATTTAAACTTTTCCACTCAAAACACTCAAACAACTCGCACAAACTTCGCGAGTAATACGATTAATCATAATCCATAATCATTTCCTCGTGGCAATAATATTTGGTACATAATACCGATCGTTGGGAAATGAATACCGCTAGCCCGCGAATTATCGCATTTCAATTCAATGCCGAGAGTGCACTCATCGCTATCTCCCAAACCCACTAGCATTGCGTCACTGGTCGGGCACATCTACCGCGGATCCCAGCCAGTTTAACGCAATGCAATTGAGTTCGAGGCTAACCAAACTCCCGCTTTCTCTTCCCCGCCTTTTCCATTTTTTCTTTTATTCCCCTCCTGTTCGGTAACTTTGCCTTTCAGGGAATTGTACATTTCTATATTTTTTTTACACAAACACAACGTTTGGACTCATTCACGTACATTTTTACTACTAGCTAATTTACAATAGTTCATGTCATTTATAAAATACACTACTTCAAAAATTATATACAATACACATACCTAAATTTTTATTCTCTACGTCATTACGGATACTTTACATAATTACATTCAAAAAATTATTTACATTCTTGAGTTAAATATTTACAAATTTAAACATACATGATTACATTTATTATTTGTTATTATGGGTGTCTTAGCATATTTTCGGATATTGTGAAAGTATTGTCTTAGAATTGTCTAATGTTTACTTCGTTGTAAATTTTATGCCGGAAGGAGAGGATAGAAGAAGGGTAAAATAATTATGAGAGTTCTTTCTTAAATGTTGGTTTATTGGTTCTATTTGAACGTATCTTTGAATACGTGTGTTCGAGATGTACCAAGGAGCCTGTGCACATTTTCGTAGAAATTTGTTCTGTTCATTGTGAAGTCTCTCAGTATTGTTTCCGCTGTTTTATTCCAGATCGAGCAGATTTATATGAAGAATTATAGAATAATGGATTAAAATATAAAAATTGCACATTCTAAATTTAAGGCTAAAGGAAGTTTATAATGGTTTCTATTTTTTGGCGCAAGTTGAATACTTAAAATAAAATAAAAATTGCGTGAAATATGAATAAAATGTGTTCATTACCTCTATTCTGCGTAAGTGATGCAGTCGTCATCACTGGCAGATTCTTTTTGATTGATACCTCTTGCATTCTTCATGCTTTTATAACTGTGGTGATGAATAGGAGGTATAAATTTCAAGAAGTCTATTACATCCTTTTTTGCCATGGAGATCGGTCTTAATGTGCTATAAAGAAAATCTTGTGGGTCATTTGATACACGTTCTAAAGGACATCTGTTTCCATTTTTCTTTTGGATGATAATTTTTTCAAATATTTCTGGTAAGAATGTAGTTTTACATTTGATTCGGCCCCCTTAATTCGGAGCCATCTCATTGTCAGGCAGTTAACTGGTTCGCTTTCGACACTTTTTCTTCTATTGGTGGTACATTTTTCCACGTTTTCTGTCGAATGGATGTGTTCATGGTTCATTTCTATGAGGAAATACTTGTTTGTTTTCACGCAGCCAAGACTGATATCATACCAATCCCTTACCGAAAAAATGTGGCTTCTAGTTTTTGCTCTTTTTTCTGTGAAGGAAAAATCTTAATCTTTCGAAAGGTAACTGAATCCTAGTACAATGAACTTTAGGACAATAGTTTCAGTGATTTTGCAGAAACAGAACAACTTTAATATTGCGGTTATGACTGCCGCATGACTTTATGTTTGACATTATTGCTATATATTGATTGAAATAAAAAAGTAACATAATAAATATCACATACACAAACACTGTAAAGTTGGACAACACGAAACTGTTCAGGTCAGTTCAGTTCAAAACAGTTCCATTAAACACCGGCTGTCATCTAGCCATAGAGTTAATCACACTGACCACTGAAACAACTGATAATATGATCATTCGTCAAAGCAGTTAGCGCATTCTAGCAGCCACTCATTTAAATGTGGAGTTCGTCGTCTTGGCCACTGACAAATATTTACTTGTGGAACTCCACCATGTTATTATTCACAATTTTAAAAAAGTTTGAGTCAGTCAGATTGGCCTGTGAACGCCTCATACGTCACTTGTGAAATTTCCAACCCTTGATGATAATTGTTCCATTATTTATCTTCAGTGACATACTTTCTTATAGAGGTGAGACGAATCCTCAAAAATGGCTGACGTTTTTGACTGAATAGGGGAGGTAACAATTCGGATTCTGCAATGTAATAAATGACTGTTTTAGAAGAAGTGGATCAGATGTAATTAATTTTGCGAAACGTGTGAAGAGCTGAAACTAAAATAAGAACAGACTAGACTGTTTCAACTAACTGTTCGATATCACAATATGAGTCCGTTCTGAAGGGTCCCTCAACATTTCGGGTTTCATTTCCTTTCGAAAAAATGTGATCCCTGGTGATATTATTAAGAAACGAAGAGAATTAATGCCACTCACAACTATAACTGTCTGGCTATTTCAGCTAATACTACTTTGCAAATCTACCGCTTTCCGTTAGAATAAATTCACTTTTGAATTAGATTTTGTTTTAGACACTCAATATCATAGGCGTCTTGATGAAAACTGAGGTTGGAATTTACTTTTTCAAAAGAGGCAGATCATTTTGAAGCAAAAGTTCTTACTTACGTCACCAAGCTTAAGTAACAAAAGGAAAAAATACATTATTCAAGACAAAAAAAATATTTTCTAGACGTACTCGTAGAGTATCTGCCAGTAAATGTTTACAAATTCACACACAACAAAACTACAAATGTGTCGAAAGAAGCAGTTCAGTGAAATGTTGGAATATTGAATTATTCACTTTCAGGAACTGCGTTATCTTAGAAGCCATTTCCGTACATACACACTAACAGAGTGTTAAGATATGAAAATGACAATTTTAGCATTAAAACGCAGATTTAGTTCTGCAATAGTTCGATCTCCAGGCCTCTATAATTTTTCGTTGGAGTTCTTTTTTGTTTGGCAGATAACACTGCAGCTTTTGATCCCGCATTTTTTGCATATTTTTGCAACAGAAACCCCTCGCCCTACAACCAATTCAGGAACACCGTCCGGCCCCTTTCCGATCCATCCTTCCCTTCCTCTCATCCCTCTCTTCCTCCATCCCTCTGTCCCTTCGTCCTTTCTCTCCCTCTTCTGTCCATCCATCGTCCCCCTCCTCTCCGCCCCCCCCCCATCCAATCCTCCGTCCTCTTCCACCCTCTACCTCTGTGTCCCTCAGCTCCTCTAACGAACCAAGCAACCAAACAACCGCCCCTCCACCTCCCCGTCCGCCCCTCTGACCGCCCTCCGCCCGCGCATGCCGGTCCGCATTCCGGCGCACGCGGTTCGGCGACCCAGAGCGCAACGCTCGCGCCGTTCACGCAGCGAAAACAATCCCTCGGCCGATGAATAGCGGCAAACTGGCCGTATTTTGTCGTCGTTCATAATGCAACAATGGCATATAGAGTGGTGGTTAATTTAGTACGAGCCGGCGCGTCGGGGGGGGGGAGGGGGCGCAGGAATTTCCGATAATTGGGGCAGACCGCGCGACGCCAGGCCCCGACCCCGCCCCCGCCGGACCGCAAGCGCCGTCCCCGCCCCCGGCCCCGCCCCCGCCCCCGCCGCCGCCGGAGGTCGCTGAGGTCCTGCAGGCGGCACCCCGGGCCAAAGGGGACGCTGGTGAGAAGACCGGCTATGAGAGGGGAGCGCGCGCGGGAGCCGTAATTAAATGCGAGAGGTCCACGTGCGATCGTTTTACGAGCAAGGAGGATGCAAAGTGATACCATTAACGAACAACAAGCAAACGGGCGTTGTGCAATTCAAATATTTGTATTCAGTTGCGGAAGCTTAAGAATAAGGGATAAAGAATTTGGGGGCTGTGCATAACGCAATTGGAAGAATACGCCAATGTGTACGATGGCCAATTTGTAGGCGTGAAAGTATGTAATTTAATGTTGACACCGTGCGATTGAAGTACCAAATCAAGAAATTTACGAATAAAAATATTTGCAGACATAACCTTCTGCGTTGCATCGTAATGGTAGGACCAGTTTACAAAAAAATGTCATAAGCTTTACTGGAACAAAGTCAAAGGGCTGATCAGAAGAATGCTAAGGGAGGAAATCGTAGTGTTTGTAATTAAACACAAGAGTTCAGTGTGCGATTGTTTTAGAAGCAAGAGTAAGACAAACTGTTTCCAATTAACAATTTGAAAGCTTAGAAGTATCAAAGAGAGTTATGACAACTAGCTGGGAACATATTGAATAATGAAAAGAAGAAATAAAACCAATAAGCAGAGCGAGCCATAGTCAGATATCTAAAAAGGCAGGTAATGTAAATTTCATAATACACAATTACTTAATTCACGTATGTCCCATTTCCACATGTTTTCTTTCTTAAGGTGTAATAGTATTTCTCTGACTTACATTCTACAAACATTCTACACTAACAGGGCAGATGGAATGGATGATCACTAACAGGAAAGAACAAAATGATACGTTTTCATTTAATCCACAAATACAGTAGAAATAATTGAATTGAAATTTATATGCATTTGTCTAAGACTTCGGTGTTTGACAAAAAATGTAATTTAGCCCTTATTTAATAAAAAATAAACTTATCTAGAATATATAATCACTCCTACTTGCTTTATTTGTTAGCAACGTGATTTTTGATCAGATGAAACGCAAAATACCCTCTCTTGTAAAATTCAAGGTAAATGTCTTATACCAGTCTACCTCTTAGCACCTCAATAGCTAGGAGAATTAAAGATACACCACGAAAAAAAAAAACCTTGAGAAACCTTGAGGTATCTCCTAAACGGTGCGCCGGTCCAATCGGGTCTTATCTCCCGACATGTGAGGTAGTGCACAGCATGAAAGTATAAATGTATTCGTGTAAGTGTGTGCGTGTGTGTATGTGTGTGTGCAAGGGGAGAGGAGGTGATACGAAAGAGGAAGGATAGATACCGCGTGGTGTCCGGCCCGTTTGTTAAGGTGGTATTCCAGTATTCGCCCGGCGATTGATCGTGTCTGGCCTGGCTGTTGATCGTGTGATCTTCCAGTCAACGGGTGAAATCGATCTAGCTAGATAGCAAGCTAGCTAGCGAGCTAGTACCAAAAATTCGCCGTCGGGGATCGAACCCTAAGACCTCCCGGTCAGAAAAGCTACACCAGAAACATTTGTTCCCTTCAGCCATTAATCCGGTGTCTTTTCCTCGAGAGGCGATAGACAATTCACGGTTGGATTTCAAAATTTACATGTGACTTAAAACTAAAACATTAATTCGCAGTTTACTAACAAAATTACGCAAGTGGAAGTATAAAACAAACCGGTACGTTCCTCATACGACACGAGCGCATCAGAGAAAATTAAAATGGAAAAGAGAACAATAAACCACATTCAACGCTACCCTCAGAGGAAACCAACGTAAATGGAAATTAGGAGGACGCGAAGAACGCCGAAAAGGCAGGAAAACGCACGCGCAGACACAGTCTTATCTGCGCGCAGGCCGTGAAAAGACGCGGGCCGGCGCCCCGGTGAATACGCGCCGCGGACCGCGATGCCTATAGACGAGCATGAACCGGCAGGCGGGGGCTCGTCCTCCGGGGCCGCGGGGGGCGGCGAGGTATTCAGCGGCGGGGGCAGCGCCCGGGCGGCCGGGGCGAGGGGAGCGGGACCTGCGCAGGGGGGCGGGGCGCGGCGACGAGGGAGGTCCACGCGGTGCCCGTGTTTACGTACCGCTGAATGGGCCGCCGCCGGCCCCCAGCGGATCCCCCACGAAGACGCCCACGCGCCCCCGGCCTCCGTAAACGCACCGCTAATCCCCTCGGGCACACGGGCCGGCCGAACCGGGCGTCGGGGGAAGGGTGACGGCGGTGACGAGGTGGATAGAGTAGGAGTGGCGGAGTCGGGAGCTATGGAAAGGGTGGATTGTGGTAATGAGGTGGGTGGGCAGACTGGGAATAGCGAGTCAGGGTGGATAGGTGATAGAGAGAACGGAAGGGGCAATGTCAGGGGTTATGGAAAGGGTGCAGTGGTGATGAGGTGAATATGGTCAATGGCTATGGCGAAGTCACATCACATGGAAAGGGTGGAGTGGTTATTTAGGCATCGCAGGTATCAGGGATTATGGAAATGGAAGAGTGGTGATGTGGTGAGTTAAGATAGTGGGAGGGGAGAGCGTAGTCACGTGTCACGGAATGTGTTACGTATGATTATGACAACAAATATGGAGGTGTCTGGGAAAAGGTGGAGTGGTGGCATTGGTGAGGAATGACGTAGAGGTATGGAGAGGGAGCAGAGGCAGTGGAAGATGTGATGTGAAGCAGAGGGTGAAGTAGTGACCTGGTGGATACAGATAGTGAGGGTAGTGGAGTCGGGGAGTATGAAAAGGATGGATGGTGGTAACTGTGGTGGTGCAGTGTGGAATTGTGGAAAATGTGGAGTAGTGATGAAGAGGTAGAGGAGGCAGCGGTGTCAGAAGTAGAGTAGTACAAATCCAGGTACACTGGAGAGGGTATGGAATGTTAGGAGAAAGACTGCGTCGGAATCGGGGTAATAGAAAGAGAGGGGAGTGGTGATGGCAGAATTGCCAGCGGGGACGGCGGGACTGTAAAGCATGGAGATGTGGCATTGATGGATTGCGGCAATGTATGACGGCGACTGCACCAGTGGAAAGGGGGAGTGTTCGTAGAGGTGGATAATTACTGTGGGGTACAGAGGCAGGGTGAAGGGTGGAGAGGTGGCGGTGTGGTATTCTATAACGGGCCGTGGAGGAAGGGGCAGTGGAAAGGGAGGATGAGGCAATAGGAAGGGAGGAAGGGGATGTGGAAAGGGAGGAAGGAGCAGGGCAAAGGGAGGAAGAGCCAGTGGAAAGGGAGGAAGAGGCAGTGGAAAGGGAGAAGGGAGCAATGGAAAGCGAGGAAGGGGCAATGGAAAGGGAGGAAGGGGCCGTGGAAACGGCGAAAGGGGAAGTGGAAATGGTGAAGAGGCGACCCTGGCGTATAACTGTTGTATGAGTAAAAAGGCAGGGGCAGTGAGAAGAGCGGAGAGGTGAGTGTGACCCCTGGGAATCACCAGGTTAGTCGATAGCAGAATCGTGTGGGGACGATAGGGGATATCGTGCGACAAGAGGTACAGTGCGGCGGAGACCAATAAGAAGAGATGTGATTGGTCCATCATCAGAAATCCTAAGTTTTGATCAAGCTTCCTTAGTTTTGAGGCGGGATTTCAGAATTAAAAGACGTGGCTTTCTTGAAACCCCACACTAACCAGAGATTCCAATATTTACCAATAATCGAAGTAAGGGAACGTAGGTCCTTTCAATGAGACAAACACAAGGAAACATCGTTGGGGCTTGGCTGGACTTGAACAACGGACTGCCTTAATAACCGAAAATAGAGGAAAAGGGGTGAAGCAAAGGAGAGTCTTTTAGTTGGTCTGCAAATTACGAAACATCCCAATCCCCTGAATTTTACCACGTGACATTCTCATATCTATGCGTATATACGTGCTTATCGGAAATACATGATTGTATAAAGAACGTGCGTAATGGGAGACGCAAGATATGACTTAGAGGTGAACATTTACAATAAGCAACTAAGTGTATGAGGGGTATATGGAGTTAATGAGTAGTAGATGATAGTAGTAATAGTGGTGATGGTGATAGTGATGACGGTGATGACGGTGATACGAGTTGTGATGGTGGAAATGGTGATGGATGTGACCAAGGTGATGGTGACGACGGGGGTGGTAGGAGTGACGGAGGGGGTGATGGTGATGGAGGTGGTGATGACTGTAGAGATTGTGTTGGTGGTGGAGTTAAAGATCGTGATGGTCGGGGTGGTGGTGGTGATGATACTGGTAACAGTGTTGATTGTAACAGAGCAACTTGAAAGGTGATGGTGATGACGGGAGTGATAGGGGTGACGGAGGGGATGGTGATGATGGTGATGATGGAGATGGTGGTGACCGTAGAGAGTGTTGGTGGTGGAGTTGGAGATAGTGTTGGTGATGATACTGGTAGCAGTGTTGATTGTAACAGAGCAACTTGAATACAGCGAAGTCGGTAGCCAGAGTGGAACGAAGACAGCACACAGACGAAGGCCAGATATAAGGGACTCGGTGAAGCGAGGTAGGAGGGCCGGGCGGGAGAGAGAGGGCGTTGTCGCACGGGATGACAAAGCAGCGCCGCGAGCGGTGCGCGGGGGTGGAGAGCCGCGCCCCCGGGGCAGCAGAGAGGGCTGGCAAGCGGGCGGAGTTGGGTGGCACCGGCGCACCTTCCCCCGGGCATCGTCAGCCAATTAGGCGAACACGCGCCACGCCGGAGCCCACGTGTTTAGGCGCGGCCGTGTTATGGTACGGGAGCATATTTTTAAACTTTCCATTTAGGGCGCGGGGCGCGGGCGCGGGCGAGCGAGGGAAGGTGGGCGGGGCGCGTGCTGGGACGAAGGGCACGTGCCCCCGGGGCCACCGCGCGGGGATCCCCTTTGTGGCCCGCCCTCTCCCAAAACAGAGCCCCTGATGGGGGGTGCCCGGCGACAGCCCCGGCGCGACGGCCCGAGCGGAAGTTTGAGAGAGGTCGTGGGTGCGGGGCGACGGGAGCCGCTCAGAGAGTGAAATTGCAATTGATGGTGGAACGCGGAGCGAGCACGGGACAAAAATAATGACACTGTCATCACTCATGTTTGGGTTAGTACCTCAGTGATTAATTACTCTGCTTTGGATCTTCGTTTTTCATTCAGGAAAGGCGCTAAAAGTCACACTTAACCACCTGAAATTTGTGAATAAAATTTTGAAAAGGATCCTTGTGATTCTTCTCTTTATTTATTTCATATATCATTCATCCCGCTTTCCTTTTATCCCTGTTTCTTCAAGTGTTAGGCAAATTATTATTGAAGGCAGGACTTTTGTGTTCTATATAATCTTTCAATTATCATGTAAACATGTATCAGCAACAATAGATAAAAAGCCGACTAAGTGTAACAATGAATGAAATATCCTTAATTTTGGCACTCATTTGAGCATTTTATTCATTTTCTATTTTTGTTCTCTCTTCCAGCAATGAAAAAAATTAACCCTTCTCCCAACCTTTCTTCAGTCAGTATCATGTGTTTGTCTGAATTCTTTAAACGTAAAATGCTTATTCTTTAATGCTCCTGAAATATGCACGGACTAAAAGGACGAAATTTGCCATTCTAGCACTTCATACTTAAAACAACAACAACAACACACACACACAATAGAGCAAAGTCCGAGCACTTGGCAGACACTCTCATGAATCCATCTAAGACAATATCGTGAACTCAGCTGTAAACGTTAAGACATGTCTCTGTAAGCCACACGTTGTGGGTTACAACTACAATACAGTACTATTTTTCCGTTATCACTGAACACAGGGACATTTTTTGACATTTTCTTTACGGAAAGGATTTTCTTCCAAGGCTTAGTAGAAATGTAGCGACAGCGTCGGTTTTAATTTATTACTACTTATGCTGTTTATGAATAAAATATATTACTTTTAATGTCATAAGTGATGCAAAACAGGTTTAAAAACGAATGAAAAGGATACAGGAGTAAATATGCGATATTGTACGGAAATAATAATCATTAACATGCACTACATAGGAATTTCTAAAAAAAACTGACGAAGTATGTGAAAATACACCGAAGAGTATACAATCTTTAAAAGTACATGCCATTGAACGCGTATTTACAAAGTTTTACAGCTGTAAAAATATTCATTTGCATGGAAATCCAGTCTCCAAACGTTTCACATCCCGCAAATCAGTGGAGGGAATTGAATGAAAACTATTTTCAAGCCGTTTCCATCTATTATTTCCACCAAACAACAAAAACATACCTCGTTAAATCAATATCTACGTCGTTTGTAACATGCCTGGAATGGAAATAAAAATCTGAAATAAAAAGTGTATTTGCGGCGGAGATAAAACCAAATTTTAATTGATTTTTTCCTACTGTCATGAAATGTACCACAAATGAGCTAATTCAAAAAAACAAATGCAAGGCATTTAGTAAACTATTTATTGTATTTAAACAAAAAAATGTCTCACTGCCTAAAAATGTTTTGTTACCATTTGTACAAGTGAGTGATCGCGCTAATGACATATTGTTTTGTAAATTTCCCCAAAATAAATTCTTCCATCACACTGCCAGAAGGTGTTTATTACAATGTTCGTATGAAAATTCCGAAATCTTGTGGTAACAAAACGCCGATTTTGTAACGTACACTACATAATAAACCATATATTATATTTATTAATTTAAAAAACTGTCATTTTCTGATGTAATATAACAGTTGTTCTGATCCAACCTGTTCGAACATTCCGTACATTGTATATTATTGTTTATAAAACGTAAATATCTTCATTCTGAAACATTACTTGAAGGTTTTTGATTATCCGCCCTGATTCCGATACATTGTAAAGTGTAAAATTCTAATCCCTAAAAAGCTCCAAAGAAGTATTCACGCATCAAATTCTAGCAAACGTACAGGTTTATAAAACGTAAATATCTTCATTCTGAAACATTACTTGAACGTTTATGATTATCCGCCCTGTTTCCTATACATCGTAAAGTGTGAAATTCTAAACCCTAAAAACGCTCCAAAGAAGTATTCACGCATCAAATTGTAGCAAACGTACAGGTTTTAAGATGCTGGTACCTTATAAATCGAAATCTTCCCTTCGTATATTTTATTCAGAAATGGTTCCAACAAATGTTGGGTTTGGAATTTTAGTGTATACTCACATTTCCCAATATACGGATATAATATTCTTGCGTAGTGATCGAGTAACCGCTCCGTCCGACCGTCTTGTATATTATCTTTCAGACAACTTCCGGTCCACCAATCTAGACAAATGAATAGTCATTCACGCGTCTGTCTCCCCATGGAGAAATGGTCATTTTCTTGCTTGTAGGAGATTCTAAGACAATTTTCTAAAAACATTTTTCCTTTATTTTTTCAACAACAAAAAGGTGTTTTGGATGACTTACTGCACGTTCAGAAGCTATTGAGACCTCATTACATTCCTCTGATTAAAACAAATCAGGGATCACGTGGCTCATTCTCCTACGGACAGTAAACGAAAAAATGCATGGAAATTTGGGACCCATTTGATTGTCATCACTAACATAATAATTCAGTGAAACTTACGTTTTATTCAAAGCAGGTTCATGAGAACATTTTGAAGAAAACTCGATAGTAATATAAAAAAATATTTATCGACAATATTTCTGTTAGTGTATCTTATCGTTTACATACGAATAGAGATCCATTAAAAAAGAAAGCCAGTCCAATAACTTTCAAATAAAAAAGCTAATATCTATAAATAATGAGCCCTTATGACCAGAATCTTAGACGACAATTTCATTTCAATTATCATGGACAGTTTAGTAAATAATCATGTGATTACTTCACAAATAAGATGTCCTTTCACCACTACAGTCCACCGCTCTACCAACTGAGCTATCGAAGGATGCGGTGCTCATCTCCTACGACCGAGCATCCTTTACACCATTACAATTCCATTAGGATCAGCAAAAAAGAACTCCTTCGAGCCGGATTTGAACCAGCGACCTATGGATATCTGCTCATTTCACCACTACAGTCCACCGCTCTACCAACTGAGCTATCGAAGGATGCGGTGCTCATCTCCTACGACCGAGCATCCTTTACACCATTACAATTCCATTAGGATCAGCAAAAAAGAACTCCTTCGAGCCGGATTTGAACCAGCGACCTATGGATATCTGCTCATTTCACCACTACAGTCCACCGCTCTACCAACTGAGCTATCGAAGGATGCGGTGCTCATCTCCTACGACCGAGCATCCTTTACGCCATTACAATTCCATTCGGATCAGCAAAAAAGAACTCCTTCGAGCCGGATTACGACTTGAATCATCAGACTAACCAACCTGATTAAACCTAATATTGTAATGAAACATAAATTAAAATAACCTTTTTAATTCATATTCTTTCATGTAACTATCTATGCATGAAAATAGCCGAGTTGGCAACTGCAATATTTTTAAAATGTATTTTTATTATGGATTGAGTTGCAAATTAGAAACCATATTTTAACATGAAAAAAGCCGCCGAAGACGGCCCGTTAAATTGCCACTATGATTCGTTCAAAATGGTCCGAATTGTTTGCGATTCCCATTGGTGCTGGCTGAGTCGAGCGCGACGCAGCCCCTGCGTGAAAAATCACTCGCGTCACGGCTTCATCCCCTCCGGCGGCGCGTCCGTTACCGAACTGCGGAGGTGGCGGAGGCGGCGGTGGCGGAGGAGGCGGTGGCGGAGGCGGTGGTGGCGGTGGCGGTGGCGGTGGCGGTGGCGGTGGCGGTGGCGGTGGCGGCGGTGGCGGAGGCGGCGGTGGCGGAGGCGGTGGTGGCGGAGGCGGCGGTGGCGGAGGCGGAGGCGGCGGAGGTGGTTTTGGCGGAGACGGAGGCGGAGGCGGAAGCGGAGGCAAAGGCGGAGGCGGCGGCGGAGGCGGCGGCGGAGGCGGCGGCGGAGGCGGCGGCGGAGGAGGCGGTGGCGGAGGCGGCGGTGGCGGAGGCGGTGGTGGCGGAGGCGGTGGTGGCGGAGGCGGCGGCAGGTGGCGCCGTGACAAAGGCGGTGACGGATCGCGGGGGCGTCTGAATCCTCGCTTCGCAGCAGGTGCCGACGGGGGACCCGCGTGGGGTAGGGCGGAGCCGGCATTAAATGATTAGTACACGGGGTATTAAAAAGGATTAAGCGTCAGGTGGCGAAGGACGCCACGCGGAAGTTTGCCAGCTAGCCGAAGACTTAAGCCGGAAGTGAGCACAGGTACGTTCACAGAACTGATAACAAGGATGTTTTGTAACGAAACAGGGGAGGGAGATACTTGGTTTAGTTGTGGACATATTTAAGAATTGTATGTGAAATTGTCAAGTAATGCAGTGGTGGATGATTTGTGAATGACCGTTCTGAAATACAGCATTCGAGAATCGATCAATGTTCAAAAAATTAAATATTTCTGAAGAATGAAGGAAATCATATGCGAATGGTTAAATTAAGTTGAGTAAAATTGTACGATTTCAGTAAATGCAATAGAGGAGATGGTATATTGGTAATTAAGTAGTATAGTATAGTAAAATCATAGTATTAACTCATCGAAGGCGCATACGAAAAGCAAGTAGGATGCACCATCTTCAACGTGGTAACTACAATATATATTCATAATATTAGGTTTCAATCCAGTTACGAGTTAACTGGTGAAAAGCTGTAATGCAATATATTTTCTTTAAGGAGAAAAAACATGAACAGTTACGACTTAATTCATCCTATTAATGATAATTAAGATTACGACTTAATTCATCCTTTTAATAATTTTGTAATGAATCAAAATATCAAATATTAATGCAGCTTTTAATAGCTCTAAAATTGGACGAGTCAGGCAACTAGAATATATATAACATTTATTTTTACAATGAACTTACAAAACACAAATAAAACGTTTCAAGAGGAAAATATCAGCCGGATTTGCTAGGCTATGCTAATTACATTATAATACTTCCAGGATAAATAATACAAGAGATTTAATACTGAATAAGTTGAAGTAATTGATTAAATTTTGTAATTAACGTTATGTATAAAATGTATTATTAAATTCCCAAGAAGTGAACAATTTCATTATGATGCAATCTGACAACAGGTACTACTAACCTTCACTTTTTTCTTTTATTTCATTCTACTACATCCCTCTATTAATTTTGAGAGCGTTTTAAGAACGAGTTATTATAGTCAAAATATTCTAACATTATTTTTAATTATTATAGAATGCTGCCATCGAGTTCTGCGTACTTACTTAAATATCTGCATAAGGAAACTGTCACAAAAGCAGCTCATAAACCACGCACCGCACACGGCACGGCGCCCTGTTTTAGCGCTTTCCCGCCAGATCCCTGTGTTACGGCGTCAAGACGAAGGCGAAGGCGACAAATAGAAGGGAGCGCGGCCGGTGCGTACCGACGGCGGCGGCGTCGAGTGCCGCGGGGCCACCCTCACCGCGTGTGCCGCCCCCGCCGCCTCGAAATGGCGATTTAATTGATGGAAATGAGTGCACGAGCGGCTGCGAGTCACGACCCCCCGACGGGATCTCGCCCCTCCCGCCCCGCCCCGCCCCGCCCCGCCCCTCACCACCCCGCCTCGCGCCGCCCCGCCTCGCCCCGCCCCGCTCCCTCCACGCCGTCGCAACCCCCGCCCGGCCCGACATGACGAGGGGGCCTCGCCCTCGCGCGGCTCAAGAAAAGCGTCGGGCGAGAGGCGCGCACGGAAAAAAGAGACCGGCCGCGGCGCGTGGGCCACGGGGCGCACGGTGGGCGAAACGCTGATGCACGTGCGCAGAAGCAGCACTAGATGAGATGTGACTGGTACAATGGAGACTAGGGTAGATACGGCGAAACCAAACACGGTAATGAAGAGTATCACTATCGGGAATATTCTCAGAATAGCCAGGAAGAGAAAGAATAACGAGGTAGAGAAGAAGACAAAAGTTGGAAAAAGAAAAAGAAGAAGAAGAAGAAGAAGAAGAAGAAGAAGAAGAAGAAGAAGAAGAAGAAGAAGAAGAAGAAGAAGAAGAGAAACGTCAGCCATACAATGATACAAGTTAGTGGGGTGACTATTGACGTTATTTTTCTGGTGTTCTAGAAGGTTAAATATCTCACTCACGAGAAGTCATCTTTGGCAGTTATAGTCTACAACATATTTTGCTAAATTATTTACACTATGTCCATTTGTTTCAGTTCTTATAATTTGATTCTTAATATTATACTGTAATTGTCTTCTCTATTAAAGAAAAATCTTTACATGTTAATCGCGTTTCATCGATTGTTAGTCAATACACTTTTTAGGACTTTCAAAAATGAAAACATCTGCCAATTTAATACATAGGGACTTTTGCTTATTAAAAATTATACTATCCAAATTCAAATTTGTACGTATGACAACTACTAAAGAAATTAATACAACTGCCAGAATCTCAAAAGCCAACAAAGCAATTTTAAAATGAAGAAAGATAAACTAGAGCCCATACAATCAGAAAAAATGAAAATTCATTTTTTAAAACATTAATGTCCTATTCCCTTTATTGTGAAGAATTCATTATCTTCTGTCGTGACATTTGTATCATTTGTGAGGTAAAAATATCAATGTCAAAACTGAATCGATTTAAAAAATATTTGTAGATTTTTAAATGTTACCAAAACTATTATTTCGCCACTTAAGAGGGCATCCATGAGTGGGAAATACGAATTAAACGACTGGCGTGACTGTAGTCTTCATCCCGCGATCGCATAGTGTTCATAACCTGCCAATGTTCCTGGTGGCACAATTTGATGGACCCTTCCCGACTCGATCACCGAATGTTTCTTACTCAAATCCGGTCAAGCCTACGGGAACTCAACCAAGATTTTTTCTTTTACATCTTCACGTCGGATTCTATTTAATTCCATGTTTTCCAACCCTGGATACACTCCTGTTAATCCTTTTAGTCCTCCTTCAGAAGCAAACATACCCAACATTTTTTGTGCGCGTGAAGTCAAGAATGCAACCATTGTGGCGGCGAGAAGGTGTCCGGCACCGAGCTGCGGCCACGGAGGCCATGTGGGTTAAGAGTGCTCCGGAGCAATATATTAGGGCTGGGCGTCCAGCGGCCGGGAGGGCGCAGAGGGCGAAGGGTGGAGGGCGTGGCAGGGGAGGTGCCCGGAGGTCATCCATCTCCCAGAGATGACCAGCGCCGTGACACACGACCATTCCAGCGCCCTCTCTGTTCTAATCCACGTCGCTCGCTACGCCGTCTCCACGTCTCCCTGGTCTGAAGCGAGGTCCGTCAGATGGCTTGTTATGCATGAGATTATTTTACGAAAACCTGTTAATCTTTCTCCGGGCAAGCTAAGGCATTTTTATGAACATGTTCGCGCAAGCAGTATCAATTACAATGCTCCAGAAAATGAGCCACACAGCTTATTTTTTAATTTCACTTTGACTCAAACAATATTCCGATAACTTAAATTTTCATCACTATTTTTTTTTTCTAAAGAAAGTAATAGGTGCTTATAAAAAGGTATTTCGATGTAATTTTCGTTCTTGCAACTAAAGTGATTGACGGACTAAAGAAATCGTATTACTGCGTAGGCATCTCTTACCAATCTACAAAGAATAATGTTCAAATGAATAATGCTATTATAATAATTGCGTACAATATCTCCAAAATGTTTTCTTGCCAAACGCAAATGTGAGTACTACAGCGAAAATGGATTGCCCTAATATGTTACTATAAACTGAAATAAATATTTTAATTAGCATGAACGCAAATGCAAAACCATGTTATTATTGTTTTTAAGCTTCAATGAGACGGTTTAAGAGAAAAGCAGTACGTCACATAAATGTAGACATAAAAACCTTTTGCTATGTCTCGTACGACATTAAAGAGAGTCCACCATGAACAACAGGCACTGGTTGCCCAGTCAGAAATAAAACGAAAACGGTAGCCACAGAGACGCGTTACAGCATCTGGAGACTAGAGTTCAAAACACTTTCACTACAAACATTTTGGATTGTTCTGAGATTTCCTACCTTGTCATATAATTTCACAAAATAATAAATTTTACAGTTTACACGATGCTTTACAATTGTATCTAGGCCTCCAAAAATTGCATTCAAGACCAAAATATAATTAAGGTTCTATAATTTCTTTCTTAAAAATCATCTACTTTAAGGAATTAGTATATCAAAATTTTCCCTTATCTTCCCCTTTCTCCCTCCCTATCTCTCTCTTTTTTCTTTATAATCCTCTCTCTGTGTCTCTTTACCTCCCCTCTCTCTCTTTCCTCCTCTCTCTATAAATATATCTTTCCCCCCTCCTTTATCTTTTTCTCTCCCTCTCTCTAGTAGTTTATAGCCTTCTTGTAAAGTACATAATACACTCATTCCGGGAACGTTATTGTATTTGAATGCTAATGAGCACGTTCTGCTAACGATACCTGTCAGTTATTTAGGCCCGTGCAAGAGTAGGAAAGGAAATGGCGGAAGACTGTGAGTGAAGCAAAAATACTCGTATTTACTATATTTCTTACCTCCAGATTAGCATCAATGAATTTGCCCGAGTCTACTAGTGCCTCCCTTCATGCGCTCCTGGCTGGAAGTGAGCTGTCCTTGGTTCAACTCTTCTTGTTCACCGCACTCGGGTCCAATTCAATGACACGTCATGTGCAGCGCTATATGGCTGCCGTCGCCATTTCTTGCCGGCTTCACTCAAAGCTGCTCGCTTTGCGAAAACAAACATACGTTTCACTACGACTTTGATGAGAGCACAAATTCCGTCCACTGGTACGGATGTTACTATTTGTTACAGTGCTACTGCCGCGCGGATGACGGATTACAAGAAATTTAATAATCGCGATTACACTATAGTGATCCTCCCACCACAGATTGCACAAATACACAAAAATTCTTTGCTATTTTTTTCGAAGACACACGCGCACACCGACGACCACAGTGGGACTCCCGGCCTCGACTCGGCTAGAGACCCGAGTTCATGGTTCTCGTTCTCGTTCAGAACTATTCCAGGCGTATGACGTCACTTTCAGATAGTGGGCCCGCACTGTTCGAACGCGATCGAACGGTAGGAATTCTTCAGAAATCATTCAAGATCTAAGGAAAGAATTTCAAAGTTTAAGGATTTCGAATGTAGGTACTCTTCAGTTGTAATTTTTAAAAAATATGAAAAAGAACAAGTGCTCCACTGGTCAAAATACACCATAGGGATATTATGATGGCAGATTGGAGATGTGGAATAAGACCAAATAATAATTCGAACTATAATTTCCCTAGTGACTAGTTTTAAATAATTAGTATTTCTTTCTGCCAATCTTGTCTCACAAATAATATTTTTAATACCCGCGGAGGGGGGGTATTTTTTCCGAAATTGCGTGATTTGTTATTGGACTCACAAGCTGTCAATGACTAGGTCAAATTATATCACTTCAGTCCTTGAACTGATATTTCACTGCCACTGATATGCCACTGCCACTGAGCAATATCTTTGTCATCGTTGAATGTATTTTTTTTTTCAATGTATTTTATAAATTTGAATATTCGACGTTCATGTGGTCAAATTTTGTTAGTGCTGCAGCTGTTATGAATTTCAATTTAAAGAAAGGAAAATGAAATTGTGTTTGTTTGTAGTTAATTTAATTTGTGAAATACCTGCAGCCCACTCTCAAGAAGGCAATGAAAATCTCTCCGTAACAGGAGTTTTGATGTGATTGAACTAAAATTCCTCTTATCACATGAAATGTATAAGTCGCACTAATCATTTCATGGTTAGTGAAAGACGATATTAATGACACGAAATTTCATACCTGAGATAGGTTTCTCATAAGCTATTCTTTAGCTCCTCTAATTTACATCAGTTACATTGTTGTCCTTCACGAATCCACAAACTCTTGAAGAACAACGGTGTTATCTCGCCGTAATGAATAGGAATCTTTGCGAGGAGCGGCCTGAGGGGGGGGGGGGCGGATAAGGCAGAGGGGAAGCGGGACAGCCAGATGGAGGAAGGAGCTAAGGAAGGGCTTGGCTGGCGGCGCTAATTAAGGGCACGCCTGTCTGGAAAAGCTGGCCGGGTGCCAAGGCTGGGACAAAGCGCCAGAGGGTTTCGGCTGGAAAGGACTGTGGAGATAGCGACGGCTGGGTTTGAAACGGTCGCATGGAGGCGCGTGGTACGGTAGCCTTGGTGTTTAAGAATGTTGAGATAGGCGTAGTAGAGGGAATGACTGAGTTGGTGATGATTGTGCGGAAATTGCGTTCTAGACGGTGTGGCGGTTCTTGAGGAAATGGACGTGGCTGCCTTGAATATGTATAATATCGTACGCAATGACAGTTGGGAGCGGCATGAAAGGCTATTGGGGTGGTGGAGACGGCGTCGGGCGATGCAGGGGAGGTAGAGACCACAGGCGACAACGATAATGTCGGCGTGGGCGCGGCGTTATCAACTGTAAATGCAGCGGAAAACACAGTGGCTTTATGGCGCATATAATGGCCGTGAAAGGAGGAGCCCAAAGGCAGGGTTAAGAAGTCAATGGAATTGACGGGAGTGTAGTGGTGGAGCATAGAATTAAGCATGTTCGACGTCGCCACCCTCAAGAGGGTCGTAGAAACTTTTGGAGTTCCCTTTCCGTAAACGAGGTCACGCTAATTTGGCAGTTTTTTTTTATCTCGCCTTCATTAAAAGCGACCTGTAACCCCAAAAATATCCCAAGCTATGACGGTCTTTAACAAGATATGAAATATTTTAATTTCACCGTGTGTGCTGCAATTTATCTATAAGTCAGCAGGCAGGCGCATCATAATGTTTATAAAAGGGCGTGTAATAATACTAAACAAAAGTAGAATTTCGTAATGATATCGTAACATTAAAATATTAGTAACTATCGTTCCATGTGTTTCCTTTTTTACCCACAATTTAAAGAAATGTAAAGTGTCTCAGTCACCGAAAATCAAGCATACCCACGATCACTACGCTTCAAAAAAGTAATGCATGGATTGACATTTCGTGTGGATAAGACTCAGCTGACATAGCCGTATGTAAGTACCAAATAATACCGTCATCTTTTCTTGCGAAATTTACTTTCTAATTCTACATGTAAAATGGGAACCAAAAAAAAAAAAAAAAAAACAGGTAAGTGAAATGACTTTTTGAGCAATAAAGCACTTTGGGGGCTGCCGTCGCGCTGTTGTCCAGCTTTTTCTTGTACTTCGCAGAAAATCTTCCAGACACCCTCTTAAATCAAAACGTGTATCGAAGAAAGCACTCTGAGTGTGTCCAAATTTCACGTTCAGCGTAATAGAATATTAGTTGGAAAAAGGGGAAGAATATAAAAATGGCAAGATAAGCAGAATTAAATCAATCAATGAATAATTCAATTGAATGAAAACCACGTTTAACAAAAATATATATCGAAAGAAAGGTGCTAGTCTTACGTCCATAAAATTGGGAAGAGAGTTGTGTTTGAAAAATTATTGCTATGAAAACGTTCTTCGTAAGTAAAGTGGCACCTTTCACTTTTACTTGCAAGAAGATGAGATAGTCACCCCGCAATATGTGTATGCCCATCTGGTTTACATACGGGTTAAACTCTTATTTTCCTTCTGGTCCCCAATATGTTCATACAATGGCTAATTTCAACTTCGTAACATCGTCTATGCCACAGGGTCGCACTCTTTCCTCTCGTAAAAAATAAACTTAATCATAATCTTGTAAATCAACACTGATTTCAATCTCCCTCGGAAAAATATATTTAATGTTTATTAAATAAGAGATGACGCGAAACACACTTTGTACGAAATTAAATACATACAGGATTATTAAAATTAAATTAAATATTACAGGATGTTTAAAACCAGTTACTTCTAGTTCATCAACCACGAGGAAAAACTCCGCCACCTTTCAAGTAAACGATGAATTCACGTATCCCGCGCTCGCAATTTCACACCTCGGCAGGAGAACACGATTTCACACCACCCATTTCCAGACAGACCGCGCCGGCACGGCTTCACTCATCTCCACTCCGGAAGTTCCCGTCCGCGGCACTTCCTGCAGCCGCCTCCGCCGCCGCCAGCTCCTTCGCGGCGGCGTCCGCCCGCCCGCCCACCCAGCCAGCTCGTCTTCGCGATCGAAGCCTCGTTAGAAGCGTCGACACATTAACGAGTTAACCGGCTGCCACCAAGCCATTAATCAATCAACGGCGGCCCAGAAAATTTGCACCCGCCGCTGGGTTGCCAACCCCGCTTCGCTCTGGCTCCGTTCTGACTCTGCACTCCTGTCTGCACCTGGCGCAAGCAAAAACTTCGCTCCCAATTACGCCAATTTCCCTGTAATTCCAGTTGCCGCGTAAGCAAATAGAAAATAGGTCGAGAGCACACACGTTTTAAGAGAAAATACTACACAATCGAACCCAAGTTTCGCATATCCGTAATAATTGAAATGTAATTCGTACATAACTGCATCTGATATGGCAGTTTTACGATTAGCCAGAAACAACCACACCTTCAAGACAGATTTGAACCAGCGACTTTTGGATATACAAAGTTAGTCATTAAAAACGTCCACCTCTAAAATATTCTGAGCGTTTTAAGATATAGATATGAAATATTCACCAAACGCTTCGCGGCTCATCAGTTGTTATTAGCTTTTTGATAGCATTTTTATTTTAAAATAATATCTCTGTTACTAACGAACCTGCAACTCGCGATTCTGTTACTCAAGAACTCGAAATAACGAAATTTGTACTGTAAAGCACACAAAAGTAACTCTGAAAATTTCCTCTTTTGCGGAAACAAATTGAAGCCGTTCAAAGCAAAAATAACCTGGTTGTCCGGATATTCCACATCGTTAAATGGTAGTGCCATTGTCATCTCCAACTAAAGTATCGCGGGTTCGAGTCACGCCTTGGTCATGGTTGTATTCGTGTTCGTTCTTTCACACCTATACCACCATATCATGTAATCGTCAAAGTTACCCTAAGGTTAAATCCAATAATGGTCGCTAAAGACCTGTTTGTTGATGCGACCTCAAAACAAATAATGCGCTTGAAAAGAAAATTAACGCACAGTGAGCACACAAAACACGAAACGTAAAGTTAACTGTGGTATGTAGATCGAAAGAACAAATACCACACAATTATGCCCCTTAAAAACTTCCAAACTGTTTAAATCTGCTTGATACCCGTGATGATATACCGTCGAATTTTAAACAATTCTTGATTCTCATGGACGAAACGAGAACACTTTGACGGATAGTTTCTTAACTATTCGCCGAAAGTTTTCTTAGAAATTCGATCGATGAGATCGTCAAGGCAACCACTACGTCAATTGAGTTATCCCGTTCCATGCTTCAAACATTCGTTTATCTGCTATTCGAACAAATTCGAAATAGTACATAAAATTTGCGCTGTCAATTATTAATCAAGTACAAACATCTATAATGCTGAAAAAAATCACCTTAAAATCATTCTGAATGTATAAAGACAAATCAAAGCCTTTCACAAAAATTTCAATATTTTCAAATAAAAAAAAACTATCCAAACGTTTATAAATAAAAGTGATATAACCTTAAGAGCTGAACAGTTGATAAAACATTCACTAGTATCTTTTAACAATTGTGTAATAGTTTAATTCATAATGCAGTTTTTAATTAATATACATCTATACGCAGTATGCGAATACAGTGGACCAATATACTACGAAAAAGGACATTAAATTCCATATTTTCCAACAAACCCTCCTTTCCAAAATGTACAATTCGTTCAGCATGATTCGAAATTATTCCTGCGACCAGCGCCAGACCATTCCAGCGACCTATACATACCTGCGCACCTGACGACTACTACTGTCCACCGCACTACCAACTGAGCTATCGAAGGATGCCCATCATGCAATCAACGACGACGCGACTTCCCCCTAAAGAAATTCCTTTTTGCAACTTCAAAATAATTCCTTCGAGCCGGATTTGAACCAGCGACCTATGGATGTCTGCTCACTAGACTACTACAGTCCACCGCTCTACCAACTGAGCTATCGAAGGATGCCCACCACGTAACCAACGACGCCGCTACTTCCCCCTAATTACAATTCCTTTTTGCAGACTTCAAAATAATTCCTTCGAGCCGGATTTGAACCAGCGACCTATGGATGTCTGCTCACTAGACTACTACAGTCCACCGCTCTACCAACTGAGCTATCGAAGGATGCCCACCACGCAACCAACGACGCCGCTACTTCCCCCTAATTACAATTCCTTTTTGCAGACTTCAAAATAATTCCTTCGAGCCGGATTTGAACCAGCGACCTATGGATGTCTGCTCACTAGACTACTACAGTCCACCGCTCTACCAACTGAGCTATCGAAGGATGCCCACCACGCAACCAACGACGCCGCTACTTCCCCCTAATTACAATTCCTTTTTGCAGACTTCAAAATAATTCCTTCGAGCCGGATTTGAACCAGCGACCTATGGATGTCTGCTCACTAGACTACTACAGTCCACCGCTCTACCAACTGAGCTATCGAAGGATGCCCACCACGCAACCAACGACGCCGCTACTTCCCCCTAATTACAAATTCCTTTTTGCAGACTTCAAAATAATTCCTTCGAGCCGGATTTGAACCAGCGACCTATGGATGTCTGCTCACTAGACTACTACAGTCCACCGCTCTACCAACTGAGCTATCGAAGGATGCCCACCACGCAACCAACGACGCCGCTACTTCCCCCTAATTACAATTCCTTTTTGCAGACTTCAAAATAATTCCTTCGAGCCGGATTTGAACCAGCGACCTATGGATGTCTGCTCACTAGCCTACTACAGTCCACCGCTCTACCAACTGAGCTATCGAAGGATGCCCACCACGTAACCAACGACGCCGCTACTTCCCCCTAATTACAATTCCTTTTTGCAGACTTCAAAATAATTCCTTCGAGCCGGATTTGAACCAGCGACCTATGGATGTCTGCTCACTAGACTACTACAGTCCACCGCTCTACCAACTGAGCTATCGAAGGATGCCCACCACGCAACCAACGACGCCGCTACTTCCCCCTAATTACAATTCCTTTTTGCAGACTTCAAAATAATTCCTTCGAGCCGGATTTGAACCAGCGACCTATGGATGTCTGCTCACTAGACTACTACAGTCCACCGCTCTACCAACTGAGCTATCGAAGGATGCCCACCACGCAACCAACGACGCCGCTACTTCCCCCTAATTACAATTCCTTTTTGCAGACTTCAAAATAATTCCTTCGAGCCGGATTTGAACCAGCGACCTATGGATGTCTGCTCACTAGACTACTACAGTCCACCGCTCTACCAACTGAGCTATCGAAGGATGCCCACCACGCAACCAACGACGCCGCTACTTCCCCCTAATTACAATTCCTTTTTGCAGACTTCAAAATAATTCCTTCGAGCCGGATTTGAACCAGCGACCTATGGATGTCTGCTCACTAGACTACTACAGTCCACCGCTCTACCAACTGAGCTATCGAAGGATGCCCACCACGCAACCAACGACGCCGCTACTTCCCCCTAATTACAATTCCTTTTTGCAGACTTCAAAATAATTCCTTCGAGCCGGATTTGAACCAGCGACCTATGGATGTCTGCTCACTAGACTACTACAGTCCACCGCTCTACCAACTGAGCTATCGAAGGATGCCCACCACGCAACCAACGACGCCGCTACTTCCCCCTAATTACAATTCCTTTTTGCAGACTTCAAAATAATTCCTTCGAGCCGGATTTGAACCAGCGACCTATGGATGTCTGCTCACTAGACTACTACAGTCCACCGCTCTACCAACTGAGTTTTCGATGAAGGCATTACTGGTTTGCACGCAGAATCTCTATAAATATATAATATTGCATTTAACAAGTGTAACGGGAATTTCATGTCCTTCTTTCGAGGGGGGGTTTTTGAGTGGCGTCTAAATGCTCTATCTTGCTGATGGATAATATAATAATAGTTATATACGTATAAAAATACAAAAGTAATTAACTGTGAATGAAACTGACTACAGTTTCCTAATTTGCTGGTAGGCATAAAAATGTTTTAAAACTTTATTTCTCATTTGTGTTTTTTATCTTCGTAAAATGCTGTTTAAAAAATCACTATTACTTTGTAATAGTAATTGATGTATTTCATTTAGGAAATAGAGCCTACTATTTTTTTTCATTTTGGGGTTGTTTGTAACAAAGGACTTCTTGTGTTTTATTGCCGAAACATACTAAGAAGACTAAAGCTTCTGTCTGTATGTTTCAGTATTCCACTTGCATTCTAATTGTGTCAGAGAGAGTGCAATCTCTATATGTAATACGCATGGTGATTTGTCGAAAACTGTTTTTATAGGGTGTGTGTGTGTGTATGCATGTAATTAATATAGAGTTTTAATTACTTAAATATTAAATTCTTTGCAGATTTGCTACAATATAGGTGTAGTTTTTTAATGATTTGTTTTGTTAATTTGCAGAGTTGTTTCAGCAGTAGTAGTGATATGACAACTCAACGTCCTATGTCATAGTGTGTGATCGCAAAATATATGTAAGCATAATTTCGAATGATAATAAAGTTTAATTTTTTCTAATTTAGTGGGCAGGTAGTGTACATCGTTTCCCGAATATGTGGTATATGTTGGTCCATTATACCTAAGTGTTTCGCCTGTTGCGTGATATACATTTCAGGGCATAAACTGGAGGCTGTATTAGTATAAATGTGAGAATGTAGAGATTCTTTGAAATACTTTTCACTTGGAGGGTGAGCAGCTTCATTTAATGAGAATGTTATCAAGTATTTTTGTTGTTGTTGTTGTTAATGAGGATTAAAAGTTCTATGTACCCTGTTTTTGTCTGGTGATACCTAATACCCATCTCATAAGTAAGAGTGAAAAATGTCCAACATTATTGAACGATCTTCTTTTGTGACTTAACAAGATACTGTTTGTATAGCATTTCTATATTAATTAGTAATTCATTTGAATATAACGTAATTCCTATTATATTCACCATTAAAAGTCCCTAAAAAGTTATCATTAATTTTCCTCTGCGGAAAGAGGTGATTTGCATACAAATTATTTTAAATTTTACCCGCACATATTGTTCACGTATCCTATTATTATTATCTCAACACGTTGCAACGGAGAACTCTCCGGCACAAAAGCCCAGCACAATTATATCTGCAACAGAAACCTGCTTCACGCCCAAGTCGTTCGGGTAACAATGGCGCGTGTCAGCAGCACGATAAGCCGCCTACTGTTCGTCACGTCTCCCTTTCGTGAGCTTCACCCGGTCAGATTTATAGACGCGAACGCCCCGCGCGTGATGTACGGTGCGCGGGCGACGGCGGCGGCGGTGGCGGCGGCCGCCGCAAACGGAACAACGCACCGGATACCTTAACGCGCCAAACAATCTCGCGCACGCCCTCGTAAAGAACGGCACTTCCCTTTCAGCTGCAAACAAGGTTAGGGTCATTAAACGGACGCTCGTTCCCCCCGGCGCCCCCGGCACCGCGCGTCCGCGTGCGCGTAGAATGGAGAGAGAGAGAGAGAGAGAGAGAGAGAGAGAGAGAGAGAGAGAGAGAAAGAGAGAAAGAAAGAGAGAGAAAGAGAGAGAAAGAAAGAGAGAGAAAGAAAGAAAGAGAGAGAAAGAGAGAGAAAGAAAGAAAGAGAAAGAAAGCGAGAGAGAAAGAGAGAAAGAGAGAGAGAGAAAGAGAGAGAAAGAAAGAGAGAGAGAAAGAGAAAGAGAGAGAGAGAGAGGTTGCGAAACGCGATATTGGAAAGTGAGACGCCTCCGAGATGATCCACCAATCGCCGTCTTCGGGTGCGTAAACGAGGGTCGCGTCTCGTTGAAGAGGAGCTGCGTGTGGGAGATCGTGTGCGGGTGCGGGATGAGGTATGCAATACCGAAAGAATGTCTTGTACGTGTTGGATGTTTCCGTCTCTCCAACAGGGGCTTCTGGAGGTGTATGCAATGAGATTTATAAGCCTTTCGTTGCTGTCAGTTTCAATTGACATGGCGAAGTTCGAGAAAAGACAATATCTCCCGGTTCGGATTGAATAAATAATGATTTAAATAAATACAGAACACGTAAATTATTTCAATTAATAATAACACTGATTGAAAGATGTATAAATGGTGAGGATATTCCAGAAAATTGGAAGACTGGAGAAATAACAGTTATAGTACACAAAAAGGGACGAAAGGATTAATGTGGAAATTACAGAGGATTCGTCGTACTGAATATAATTAGTAGATTATAGTATGTAAAGTATTGAAGTATTACTTAGAGGAAGATTATAAAAGAAACGAAGATGAAATGCAGGCTGGGTTGAGAGTTGGACGATCGACTACTGACCACATTGCTGTTATTGAGCAATTAATGGAGAACTTAACAGCGTTTAGACAAGACGGTCATTTTATATGTATTGAGTTACAAAGGGCATATAAAAGTGCACCTCTGAATAAATTATGGGAAGTTTTAGATGAGGTTATAAACAATAAAATGGTTTTAAGATCCATGCGGAATTTATATAAATGTGCTGATGCTCGAATGAAACTGATTAAAAGATTCTATTAGAACCTGTTCTGATTAATATAGGCTTATGTCAGGGGTGTAGTTCGTTTCCTATCCTACTTAAAATTTAATTGAACGCTTCTATACAGTTATAGAAGAAAACGTGTTCGAAAAGTTCATTATATTATGCATTCAGAATTCTACCAAATTCTGTCAGCCTTCATGCAGCTCGTTGCGTGTATTTTGAAAATGTACATTCCCGCCTGAGATAT
This sequence comes from Gryllus longicercus, assembly GCA_038098605.1. Lineage (NCBI taxonomy): Eukaryota > Metazoa > Arthropoda > Insecta > Orthoptera > Gryllidae > Gryllus > Gryllus longicercus. The sequence continues at coordinate 1,188,707 of JAZDUA010000374.1, forward strand.
GGTATAAAATTCTGGGGAAACTCATTATGTAGTACTCAGACCATTCGTCCGCGGATCCCCTAACCTAAACAAAACTTCCCGTGGCTCCCCTGGTAACAAGATTCAAATGTAATAGTTAATATAAGCCTACTATCGATTCAACACAAATGAGTAAGTGATATACTAGGCTATTGGTACAATGGATTTGCCAGGTTCAATTAATCCATAATTAATAAGTTAAATAAATCGTGTATTACAAATAACATATAGTATACTAGTGGAAAGTATTTTTGTAGAATATACCTTAGAAACTATTATTTTCGAATTTTGGCTAGGTTTTAAGCATTTTATCCCAATGTGGGACGCCCCTACAATATGGCCGCGGACGCCCCTGGAAGCCGCGGCGCACAGTTTGAAAAACCCCTGACATGTGTTAAAGTACATAAAAGCGAGAGGAGGAAAGCAAGGAGTAAAAGATAGAGACCCAAATTTACAATTTTTGGGGAAATTGAGGAATTTTTTAAACGAAAAGGGTCTCAGTGGTGAAGACTAGAGAAAAGTGGACGAAGGCGATAAAAGTGCATTAGATATTATTGCATCTTGATAAAATTATTGAAACAGAGTGAAGTATTCATACTGTAAAACTGTATGAATATAAATAATTATTAATAATATGGTTATTAAAATGACGGCTATTCTAACTCCACCGCCGCGTGTGGGGCAATGGAGTGTCGAAATGTGATATTGAAAGGTGAAATGTACCTGAAATGAGCTGGCAGAAATTGCAGACTATGGTGCAGAGTTTGGGACTTCATTGGAAAGAAAAGGCACAAGAAATAATTATAGACCTTAAGTTGCGCCCTCAGGCAGTGGCGCTTTGTTTCATCACTAAAACTAAGAGCATTTCAATTGTTCATTAAAACCACGAACATACGACTGAAATATAGTCTAAAATAATGACGAATCAGTTACGATTTATAAAATATCACTTACACCGTTCTGGTTTTCCCCCATTCACTTTATTACTAGGACTCAATGGACTCCTTCCCCTTCCCTTCTCTCTTGAGAAAACACGGCAAGCACAGAAGCGAGGTTGCCTAGTGACGTGTCTCTCTCACCGTGTGGTTCCGTTACGGAATGTCTTTTAGTCCATTTTTGGAGGACGGATCGGCCGTGAAAAGTCTTTATATATTTCCATAGCGTTTTGAAATACTCAGTATTATGTAATAGTGAAGTAATCAGAATTAAAATTTCCTTCGAGCCGGATTTGAACCAGCGACCTATGGATGTCTGTCACATACCCAACTACAGTCCACCGCTCTACCAACTGAGCTATCGAAGGATGCTGAACGTAGGGGACAGTTTATGATGCAGTTTTAAAGTAAATTATAACTAATAAGAATTATTATTATTATTATTATTATTATTATTATTGAACATATTGTAATAATTTATTGTTAATTATGATTTTATATTATATACAATTATAGCATATTATTATTATTATTATTATTATTATTATTATTATTATTATTATTATTATTATTAGTGGCGAGGTACAGGCCTGATCTTCGGCCTTACAATATTATGTATTAACATTATTTTAAATATTGTAAGAGAAACAAAGAAGACCTAAATGTCCGTTTTGCTTCTGTGAAGCGCAAATTGAACCATTCCGGCGTGTGCCTTAGCGATTGGATAAACCCAGAAAAGTACAATGAGGATGGCGGCTAAAGGCAGAGATCTTCGACAAATTTGAAAAACAAAAACGAAACACTGTAAGGGAAATACACAATTAATTACACTAAAGAAAAAATAACGTGAATATACAATGAACATAAGCATTACAGTAATAATAGTAACATATTAGCAGCACGTAGTAGAACATTGCAGAAATAGTAACATCGAACTGGTAATTACAAGAACGAAATTAATTCAGAATAGTTTTAATACAGAACTACATTAGAATGGTAATTATCTAAGAACTACTTTAGATTTCATGAAACTTTATCACCAAATCTCGCTTACTCCGAAAGCGCAAAGATATACCGCGTTTTGTCCTCGCACACTATTAAGACTACCTGATTGAAAGACGCACCGTTAATGGCGGGATGATCAGAATACGTCGATACGTATTTAGATGACATTGTCATAGACAGCAATACGTGGGATAAACGCCTCATGCACTTAGAAAAGGTGTTCAAAATCTTGCAAAACGCTAAGTTATTGGTACAGCGGCGCAAACGTTAATATGCTCGAATAAACATTCAGAATCTAGGGTATATGGTAGGAAGCGGCACGATGTGCCCGGAGGAGGCGAAAATGCCTCTCCCACGGACTATCCTATACCGCAGACTATACCACACCGCGTACGAAGGAGCAGGTGCTTGCTTTCCTAGGGTTGACGGGGTTCTATACATGCGATATGTCAGTTTATGCGGGGATATCAGCTCCGTCAACAGATTTATTGCGAGGTAGAGAACGGCAGGATAAAGTGGCTTGGACGCTGGAAAGTGATGTGTCATTTCAAAAATTGAAAGCTGCTTTTCGCCACGAATCCGTCCTCCACGCGCCCAAGTTTAATAAACATTTTACAGTGCAGTGCGATACATCTAAAGAGATACATCTTAGGAGAAACCTGTGTTGCATCCAAGTCGAAAATTCACCTCTGCTGAATTGTACAACGTTGCACGACGGAATTAAATAAATGTCTTTTTGCCATCCTATTCCAGGTAAAATAAATGCCAGAACTTCCAAGCCTCTAATCATAACAAAAGAATGAATGAAAAGCGAAAAGTCCGCCACCAAACGAAAGAAATTGAACGTAAATAAAAAAAGTTGAATTTCTAGCAATTCGTCCAGATTTTTCAGGAAAATATAAGAAATATCATATCATCATTGAATTGCATTTGCACTGCCTGTTGTTTTATGGCTGTGTTTATATTTATCTGAATATTGCCAATTCAGTGTTAACAGTACTTTTTTAGATATTTGGCAAGCCTATTTTACGCAAATTAATAAATCATTTTAATGGTGTAGAGTTTATTGTTCCCAAACAGCATGTAAATTACATCAGGAAGCGACTTCGGCTGGGTAAACATAATAATTCTCACCGTGTCAGTTTCTTAACGGGACAATAGTCGACTAATTTCAAATCATACCTCTTAAAAGACAGGATTCGACAGAAATAACAAGATTTTTTGAAATACATTTATACTTACTGACTGCCTCGATGACGTCCGCCAGCAGAACTCCGTCTGCCAAATCAGCCTGCAGGTCCGACACACGTCGCCGACACCGCGCCTTGTCCAGGTAGTGGTTGGCCCAATCCGCATACACCTGCAGGAAAACAAATTAAATGAACCCACTTATTCTTTTAAAGGACGGAAATAAAAAAAATTGTGTATCTGCAACTACCAAATATCAGAGTCAGATAGCATTAAGGTGCGGTGCACTGAACTTTTCTCTTTTATGTCAGTGTTCGAAACCCATCTCTTGAAGAAACGGCACCGTAAAATTGCAAGTACTTTTTAATACATCTTAAATAATACAGTTATTTCTAATGTACAATTTTCATGGACATTGCACGAAGGTATGCAATTAATTATTGCGCAAATATGACCAGAAAGATGAAACTTATATCCGCATTCTCTTTGTTTGGATGTTTTGAAAAATATATATTTGCAATCATAGTTTAAAGAAACATACTGCTTTACACACTATTTAATATGTGTCTAACAGTGACCAAGAAGATGAGTTCCTGTCTTATTTGGATGTGGATAATGTAAAAGGAAGAAAGAAACATACTAATCAAAACAGTTATTGCTTGTATGTTTCTGAGTGAATGAATCTTCAAACTAGGCACCCACGGACAAGTCTCGCTTGGCAGGCCCACCTCGCTTGATTAGCCTGCTTTGCGATGGTTGTAATAATAGACCACGAATGTCCGCACTGCCTTATGATACCTTGTTCACACACCAGCGAACATAGCGGCGGCTACAGATTTACAACACGCGCAAGGTATGTTCGGCGATCGTTTGGCTACGTCAAGAGAAGCCGCATCATACGTGAGGGCTCCTAGCGTAACAGACCGGAAATTAAATTGAATTGAATTTGCCTTATTTTACGTGGCGAGAGCTGCCATCAGGCCCGCTCTTCCATCTGACCAGCAAATTTCGCTACGCCCCTTTCACCAACTAGCGAAGAAAGGAGGTATTTCTTGGGCACGAAAAAAGGCAATTTGAATTTAACTCAGAGGCGTCATTTAGGCTTAAGGGTCTTTTACATGCAAGTAAATCTACAAATATGGGACAGCCGGTTTTACTTCCCCTCCGAAGGAAGGGTACGAAGGATTTTTTCGCTATTAAAAATCCACGGCTTCGATCGTCCAACTTGATCATAACAGTCCAAAACGCTAACCGTTACACCATCACCGGGTAGCAGTAATAAACTAGTGCTTCTAAAACAGCACATTCCTTTTCTCATTATTTGTAATGGTTAAGCAATTATAACACTACTTGTACCAGCAAATAGTGTTTCCTACGCAAAAAACAACAAAAAGGTTTTTTTCGCGCTGGGATCCGAATTTAGATATTTAGATTTAGCAGTGAAGACTGCTCTTTCCGGTCAAAAAATTAAGTCATTTTTGAGAAAATGATGAGGTTTTGAATCCCATAAATCAAACTATATTTTTAAAATCCTCGACATCGTCCTGATAGATGCAATATTTTCGTGTATTACTTGTGTATTGTTCTCATGACTTATGTCGAAGTAATTCTCAAATATTTATTTTCATTTTAATTCTATTTTTCCGGTGTTAAATCTTTGTTATTTATTATTAGTAGTAGTATTATTCATAAATAATTATTATTCATAAATAATAATAATAATAATAATAATAATAATAATTATTATTATTATTATTATTATTATTGCGAATAAGCACACTCAGCACAATGTACTCAGATGTGTTTCTTAGCATTTCTTTGTGGCCAAATTTCTTTCATCCTTTATCTGTGAGCCTTTTTCTCTCTTCGGTTTATGCTTTTCCTGTTTTACACTTTGGTACTTCTTCAAACGGCATGAGTGCACTTAAGATCTAAATGTTTTCCTATTTTGAATGTCTTCTTCTGTAATCCCTGATAATTTAAAGTCTTTTTTAATTTCGTTGATCCATTTTTTAGTGTAAGTTGCTGCTTTACTTCTTTTCCCATAAAATTCAACGATTTGTTTGGTAAGACGATTAAGATTCTTTCTTGTAATGTGTCCATAAAAATTTAGTCTTCGTTTTCTGATATCACTCTCAATACCCGTATATTGCCCGACGACTTTTTTGCTTCTGTCTATTCCGCTCGTATGTCAATTTTGGACCAAGAATTTTCCTAATGATTTTGCATTCCCACCTATTATATTATTATTATTATTATTATTATTATTATTATTATTATTGTGTATTTATATTTATGAACCCCTTAAATTCTTTTATAACCAATAATCTGGTGAAAAATTTTCTGAATTAATTTTGTTCTTGTAATTACCAGTTCGATGTTACTGAATATGCTGCTACTAGTCTACTATCATTCTTGCAGTATTTATTTTCATTGTATATTCACGTTATTTTTCCATTTCTATATTATAAAAATGTGTTTTTCTCTTTTAGTGTTTTGTTTTAGATTTTCAAATACTTCTAAGACCTGTTTTCAGACGCCATCCTGATTGGGCTTCTGCGAGTTGACCCAATCGCTAAGGCATTCACCGGGATGGTTCTGATGTCACTTCACTGAAGTAATACTGTCGTTCAGGCCGCCTCTTGTTTTTCTTGCAGTATTTAAAATAATGCGAACGTATAACGTGGTAAGGCGGAAGAACAGGCCTCATTGCTTGAACTTCGCCACTTTGATGATTTTGAAATAATAATACAGTATATTGTGTATTATAAGTATAATAATTATTAATTAGTGTGTCATTGCATGTTCTGTGCATTCACGTTGAAAGGAAAGATAAATGGTTTCATAACACTTGTATTTTCAGTGTTGTAATTTGAGTACATAAAGTATTCAAATGTTTGTCACGTAATCTCTGAACTAGTTTTTGCTTGCCTCTGACAATCTGTTAAAAAATAATAATAATAATAATAATAATAATAATAATAATAATGATAATAATCATAATAATAATCATAATAATCATAATAATCATAGTAATCATACTTAAAATATTTCACTAAAAAATTTCAAACTTAATTAAAAACTGACACACCTACTATACATCCTTCGATAGCTCAGTTGGTAGAGCGGTGGACTGTAGTTGGCAAAATAACAGACATCCATAGGTCGCTGATTCAAATCCGGCTCGAAGGAAATTTTAATTCTGATTAATGAATTATTGCAAAATACAGAGGGTATCAAAATTGAATAGAAATGTAAAATGACTGGACCCAATCGATCCGACCTCCATAAAATGACGAAAAGACTTACGCATTAGCACCCGGTGGGGGCGTCGAATAACACCAGGCGACTGCTCCTCCTTGCATGCAGTTTGCTCAAATGGAAAGGGAAGGAAAATAGGAATGAAAATATTTTTTCAGTGTTGGCAGTTAGCATGAGTGTGTAGTACGCAAAATAATCAAAATGTCGGTAAAGTACTCTGAACTAGACCTCTCCTTCCCTCTCTGTTAACATTGACAAGAACGTGAAGTTTATAAACCATAAAATAATTTTACAAATTAAAAATAAATAAATAATAAATATATATGAAACAAAAATGTTAAAATTAGTTTATTAATCATATAATTAGACTGGATAACGGGAAACACAGACCAAAAACTCATTTTCAAAGCGACTTGTTTTCTAGTTTTACGTCTCAATGTAATCTTAAAACACTTCATCTCGTGCTCGTGACAATATTGTGTTAAAAACTGCATTCTACTATGTGAAACGATATCTTTAACCGTTCAATTATAGCAAATTCAAAGGCTGAATTTAAAGACTTTCTCTTCCTGAAAAATTGGGTTCCGCGGAGATATGTCACTTTTGAAACAAAATCTTCAATCAGGGAAGTCAATAACCTCAAAAATTTATTTAATACCCCCTCCCATCATCTTTCCCTACATTTTTTCTTACTCACCTATACCTTCTATCCGTTTTGTCCTAATTTTTAAGATTTGCCCACGCGTAGACTTTCATCGTTTAGAAGAGAAGTTCGTTAAGAAAAAAGTAAAGATGTAGTAAGGAAAAGGAGTGTTCATTTGATTACCAAAGCGGCTAACTGAGGTTTAAAGCTCAACCAATATGGCGCTAAATTACTTCGAGAATTTTAACATATATACAAAAGTTTACGTAGAACACAATGGGTTTACATCGTAAGGTTACGTAGTAATTTTAACTAGATAGCAATAAATAATTTAACATTTTTCTTTCACTTAAATGTTATTCATTTCTTGATAGTTTTAACACTAAACTTTCATTGTGATCCAGATTTAAACATCATTATATTGGCTACCTTCGTGTATAGTTCAGCTTTATTTTTCCAGAAAAGAAATCGTATCCACGAATAGCTATCTGTACTATAACATCTGTACATTCTAAAAATCAGCACTCAAATATGTATTATCAAAAATCAAGTGATATAAAAAATTGCAGTACCACCGCTCACAGACATGATCATTCCCATGGCCCAATAAATTCTTGTGGCCTTCGATAGCTCAGTTGGTAGAGCGGTGGACTGTAGTGGCGTTTACACAGATATCCATAGGTCGCTGGTTCAAATCCGGCTCGAAGGACTTTTTTGATTTAAAGTTGGAAATGGCAACTTCCACATTTTGCAGTAACTGTAACATAATTTGTGACAATGGACATTTGACATCTGGATTGACGAAAGAATGGGTGGGGTTGGGGGAGTCTGAACAGACATATAAAGGTGCCTAACGTATAAGGAAAAAAATATCAAAATAAATAATATGTAACTCAAAACCTGCTCACACCCGGTGGTCTGGTTTATAGTTAGTTAATACGTTTTGCAAACTAATATAGTTATTAATAATATTGTTAAATTTATAAACAATTAGTTAATGCACAATTTAGCACACTTTGAATGAATATATGTAGCGAAAAATAAATGAAGAAAACAGAAGAAAACTAAGAAATAATTATAATAATATTAATACTATCAATTAAATAATTTTAAAATTTGAATACAGTCGAAAATACACGATTTCTATTCCAAAAACTAGGAATAGAAATGAAATTACGGGAATTCTAGCATTTGAGTTCATTTAAATCCTGGAGCACGCGCTGTGTGCGGATTCTCATTTCCGTTGTGGTACGCAACGATGCAAACCATCTTTTAGCGTTTCACAGTCGGATCGGGCCCTGCGCTAGCCAGTTACGTTCTCTAAGCACTCTGATACACTCAAATATTAGTAATAGTGAGTTATTCAGAATTAAAATTTCCTTCGAGCCGGATTTGAACCAGCGACCTATGGATATCTGTTACTTTGCCAACTACAGTCCACCGCTCTACCAACTGAGCTATCGAAGGAGACACGAAATTAAGAGATTTACATTGTTCCAAAGAAATGATATTAATTCAGAAGTTTAAAGTGAGAATGTTTTTTTAGCAATTCATAATGGCAAAGATTGGGGAAAATATAAGAAACAAGAAAATTGCTTTTGCTACTAAATTAAAAATCGCACAATTCTTAATGTTTAAATTCTTTTTATACAGTTCGCATTTTTTTATATTTGGAACCCAATAATTAATTTATTTAACAACGTATTATATTCATGATACTCGATTAAAATAAAGTCGTCGAAAAAAATGGGATATGAACAAATATTAAGAGAAAACTCATCGAGTGTGACAAAAAGTATTTGTCTTGATTTATTAAACAAACGACTAAAACAAAAGATTGTTGTTTTTTTGTTTGTCCACTAACAACAATTGACGCGTGAAAATGTTAGAATCATTAATATTTGCGGATGTAGTCTCTAAATCTGTACTTTTCTGAAATTTGCTTTACAATGTATTTTTAAAATAATTAATAACTATTATAATTTTTGATTATTTATCTAAACGAGGATTTAACAAAAAATACATAAGATTTATGCATTCAGCATAATACATTGTGGTATTTATATTTAATATGTTTTAATTTCCCCAACAGTGTATTATAATTATTCGTTGCTTACATAACAATCAAATCATTATTTTCTGTTTTGATGAAAAGCAATAGAATTGCATTACGAATATAATGGAATAATATTTAACATTTTTGAACACTTTGATGTATTGTTCGAAAACATTAACGAACAAAAGGTTTTCGTTAAAAAGTTGTATTCATCAATATTTTATTTACATGATCGTAATTATAATTAAATACTCTACAATTCATAAGATCGCATTATTATTTCCCACATACCGTAAGTGAATTAAGTGTAGAGATTGTGCGTAAAAATATTACTCAAACAGTCAGCAGCAATCAGATAAGGGAATCGAAATGTGCATCTAGTTGATTTTCACAAATCGAAATTCGACCCGTCACTCGTGACACGTCGAGAATCAGAATTTATAGCTCCCAGGGAAATAAAATACACCGGGCATAAAACAGCAATTCTGCCACAACTCTCAGTCCATGGGTGAATCCAGCATAGGATAGGTATGGGTGCTCCCTCCCTCCCTCTCGGAATTGAAGCATAAAAATGAAATATAAACATACAAATAAAAGTTATGATATAAAATTTGAAGAATATTTTTTATGAGAATTTTGGATATTTAATACCAAGAGTAACTTATGTAGTTACCACCTTATGTAGTATACTGTAATTAAGTTAATATTGTTAATATCGAACACATTGGTTTAGTAAGGAATATTTGGACCGGTCATGTTTAAAACAGTTTTAAATGATGATCCTTGCGTGCCAATTTCTGTGGATTAACATCGTTCCTTTTCCCGTATCTTCACAAAGGATATTCCTTTCTCATTAAAACTTGCCTCTGCCCCTAAAAACCCTGGCCCCCACCTGCAAGCACAAATCTTGGCAACGCCTGTGCCTCCGTCCGTGGCCAACAGACATAACGCACGTGTTAGCCTCTCCAGTGGCAACTTGTAGCAGTTAGATAATTCCACGACAACACGCAATTTCAACACGCGGTCGCAGCACGCACCTGAAATGACTCAATCGCCTACGACGCGGAGTCGGGTTACGGGGAAAGAACGGGAAAATCTGAATATAAGTGGGTTCTTCCGAGAGAGCTGTTTTCGCCCATGTGTGTCCGCAGTTTAGCAGAGCAAAATCGTTCTCAAAGCGAACTGCTGGCAGTGGTTCACGTCGGAATGCCAGTGAAAGCCAAGGTCTGGACAGCGAGAAAGACTTTTGGTGGGGGAGGCGGAGTGGGGGAAGAGAAACGAGAGTGGAAGGGGAGCCAGATGGTACACTTTCCTTTGCGAAAGACGAACTAAAGAAGTTTTTTACCTCCGGCTAACAGAATGCGTGGTCTGTTCGTATTGGGCTCCACTACTCACGGCAGTAATATTGTATCACGTGCCACGTCTGTACGTATGAAGCTCGCCCGTATGTAGGCCTACTCCTCGTTATAGCAGTAGTACTTGAAGCTGCAAATACACCTATTATACATGCCCTGTAAGTTACCACAAATCATTTTACGTAGAAACACTACATTTCTACCCCGATAGCGGACCAACAAATCTAACAAAACATAATTTTAAGTTATTGTAACTATTTTGTACTATCTTTGAACATGGAACTATGTCATGTGAAAAGACACGAATTATTCAAAGATTCTAATAATTAGTCTCGACTGGCAGTAAAAACCAACAATGACACCAGAACGAATACTTCATTCGTTTTATGACTCTGCGGTCACATAATATTATAAAGTGAGCACCATTTCGCCAAAGTTTGTTTAATTTTTCGGTCACACGTTCGGTTAAAATTTCACAGCCTGATTAGGCTCAACGAACCAGCAAAACAGCACCGAGGGGGAAAACGCTCTCTTTCTTTCTAAACACACAGATCTCTTCGGGGCGCAACTGGCTCCGGCGGGAGGGCCGTAAATGAAACACGAGCGGGGCCAGATTCGGCGCTAAAACTTACAAACGGGGATATAAATGAAAGGGTAAATTTAGGGTGCCGCGGGTACAAATACGAAGCCGTACGGGTCGCTTCCCTTCTTTTCCTTGCCGGCGGTGGAGGGGGAGGTGGGGGAGGGGGCCGGGGCGGGCGGGGGAGAGGTGGGTTATCCGCTGTAATTCCATGGAATTGGAGCGGGCGTTTTCGAGCGGGGATTATAAACGAGGGACCGCGCGCGGTCGCTCGTCGCCGTGCGGACGAGAGGGTGAAAGAGGGGAGGGGAGGGGGGTCCGGCCGCGGGGCCGTTGTGGGCGGTGTGGGTGTTGCTGGCGGTCGCGTGGTGGGCGCCCTCCAGGGACAGCGGCGGTCCGGGGGGGGGGGGGGCTCGGGTAAGCTGCGGCGGGGGAGGGGGATGGCCGAGCGAGGGCGAGGGCAAGTGCGGAGTCCGCGGGCAGCGAGTGCAGAAGTCTGAAGCTGCAAGCGTGTCCCAGGGTTCAATGAAAACGACCTGTGGTGCGTAGTGCACATCGGTTTGATAATGTGATCCTGTCGAGTGCGTGGAAGAAGCGCTGACGTTTTGGAAGATGGCGGGATAATGTAAACTCGTATGTTTTAAGACATAATGCAGAAAATCCATAGAATTGATATTAGAGATAATTTATCTTTTAAAAAAATGAACATTTAATATTTAAGTTATTGAACGTATTATTCAGCTGTTAGAAATTCTACAAGATATCTAACTTCTCTTTGAGTGATTTTCTTGTATTTATATTGTGATATGTTCCACATGCGTGCCGTCATGCTATAAATAAGTAAAGTTTACAACATGGTATAATGAAGTGAGGAGGAAACAAATATACAGAAGGCAGAATGCAGAGTTCAACTCAAAGACTGATTGCAAAACAAGGATACAATCACGAGTAGATAAGATTAAGAATGAACAAGAGCTAGACTGCTTTAGTGGTGGGAAAAAGTTATTGAGTTAAATTTAATCCATAATACCATACACGAGTTTATTAACAAAATTGTAAATCCGTGTAATTTAATCTTAAAATGTTAAACTAAAAAAACTTTTTATCCAACTTAAAAAAGCAATTGATAAGGAAACAAATAAGGTAATGAGGAGAAACATCTCGCGAAAGCGGGTGGGAATTATAAAATTGCGTATGATAGCAAGCATATCTACGGACCAGTTGCTATCAGAGTGGAGAAGCAGACTACAGGATAAAGGAAGAAGAAAATGACGAGGAGTAAAGAGAATCTGATGTGAAAAGTAGATGGTGAAAAAACATATTCGGGAAGTGGGTGGTAAAAATACACATGCATTGTGGGTATGAGGACAAAACGCGAAGGTTTATCGTGTCCAGTCAATTAGGAACCATGAAGACTGGATAAAGGAACGAAGAGAATCGGAAACGAAAAAATGCTTTAAAGAATAGCGTTAAAATACGCCTGTTCTCCACGGGGCGTTATGGACGAAACGAGAGACAACGGTGTCGAAAAAACCACGTGCAAGTGCATCCCAGAGAAGGAAAGAAGAGTACATATCGGCGAGGAAAGCACAAAGGGTGCGGAAAGGTAGAGCGTGATCACGTGTGCCTCGCAGAGAACGAGAAGAAGCGACGGCGGGCGGGCGTAGACCTCGGCGCGGGGGAGGGGCGCCTCATGACACGCGTGGGAGGGTTGAGGAGGAGGAGGAAGAAGACGCGGGCTTGGGCGGGAAGAGGGTGAGTCACGGTGGGCGAGGGAGGGGGTAGGGGTGGAGGAGAACGCGAACAGGAGACGGTGGCGACGATGAATGAGGAGGTGGAGGAGGGGGAGAAGGCGATGGTGGTGGTGGTGGTGGTGGTGGTGGTGGAAAAGGAGGACGACGACGAGGAGGAGGAGGTTGAGGGCGACGAGGAGATGGAGGACGACGAGGAGATGGAGGACGACGAGGAGATGGAGGACGACGAGGAGATGGAGGACGACGAGGAGATGGAGGACGACGAGGAGATGGAGGACGACGAGGAGATGGAGGACGACGAGGAGATGGAGGACGACGAGGAGATGGAGGACGACGACGAGGAGGACGACGACGAGGAGGACGACGACGACGAGGACGACGACGACGAGGACGACGAGGAGGAGGACGACGAGGAGGAGGACAAGGACGACGAGGACGACGACGACGACGACGACAACGACGAGGAGGAGGAGGAGGAGGAGGAGGAAGAGGAGGAGGAGGCGGCGGCTGCACCGGTGCCGAAGGTGAGGTGCAGGCGGTGGCGGAGGTGGTGGCGGAGGCGGAGGCGGAGGTGATGGCGGGGACAGAGATGGCGGTAAAGATGAGGTGGAGGTGGTGGCGGCAATGGCAACAACGGGGATAGAAGCGGTGGCGGAGATGGAGGCGGTCGCGAAGGGGGGGCGGGGGTGGTGGCGAAAATGCGAGCTGTAGGCAGCGGTGACAATGGCAATAGCGGGGTGGAAACGGTTGGCGGGGCGGGGGGTTGTGGCGTAGGGGAGGTATAGGCGTCAGCGGCGTAAACGATGGCAGGGTGGAGGCAGAGCCGATGGCGGGGCGGAGGCGGTGGTGGCGGCAGGGGCAGCGGTGGGCGTGGGCGAGGGGAGGCCCGGGGCCGGAGGCGTCGTGTGATGTGCAGCGCGGGCCGCCGCCAATGGGCCCCGCGGGGCGCCCGCCGGCACGAGGCCTACACGCGCGCTGCTTATGGCCAGGCTGACTCGCGCCAGGCGCGCGACGGGGCGGGGCGGGAGCGGGGCGGGGCGGGGCGGGGGCGGGGCGGGGGCGGGGCGGGGCGGAGTGCTGCGGCCGGGTCGGAGGAGGTAGGAGCAGCTCCATGCGAAAAACGGAGCCACCACAGAGCTGTAGCCAGCCGTTTTCTCCTCTAAACGAATCAACATACAACGACGAACATTTTCCGCAGTTAGTTGCTTGCAACTTATAACGTGTATTCCTTAAGAATGTGTTAACATAGGAAATTTTTGTTTGTAAGAAGGGTGTGGGAAAAAGTTGAAATCTCGCTCTTATTCGAAACTTTCTTCATCTGACACATCAATGAATATGTTTAATTTTTTTCAATTGAAAGGTGTGTTGGTTAAGAATGCCCTCTGCAAGCATTTTATTGTAATTTTTATCACTTTCACTTCAGAATTTTACAAATAACCATGTTCCACCAACTCCTGACCTAACAACTTTTAGCTTTTCATTTCAGATTTCGTGCGGGAATGTAGTAGCACTTTCGTTTCGCACACAGTAGTGCTGCTATCTAATATTGAACCTGCAACTCATTCGCGAAGTAGTCCCGCGCGACTAATTTATTGTGAGCATATCGATTTGTAAATAAAATTCGAAAAGTAACCTATATGAAATTGGCCTTTAAAATTAATAATCATATTTTAATAGACAAGTCAACACACCGCTTTATAATGATTTACAAAGACAATATTAATTTTCACTCAGCGGCCTTTCTTTGAGAAATGTAACTTTTTTTACCTGTATAAGGAGATTTCATATTTTTCAGAATTAAAAATATGAAATTGATTCTGGTTACATTACTGTTTTTGATGTAATGAATTAATAAAGAAAATGTTATCATAATAAAGATATTTTCATTATTGGAATCCCAGAAGATTTTAAGTCATTGATAAATGTCATCTTCATGACCAAGAACACGAAAAATACCATCTGTCTAAAGGTCCCATTGACATGTCGAGGCAGGTGTTATTGTGTACATACTGCGAAGGCAATCATAGTGAATATGACAATTTCATAAACATATTTAACTGCAAATCACCTACAAGGCGTAACAATAGTATCGAAAATGACCCACACCCAGGAGAAAAACTTAACTAATTTACGTAAATCGAGAAAGCAATGTATCAGATTATTGATTTTTTCGTCACAATAGAGCTGGCGTATGAACATATTCAGAATATGTATCTTTTTCTGACTTGCACCACATGTCACACACAAGTACCGACTCTATTCCCCTGCAATGCCTAGTAAAACAAGCAAACCCTAATACTAGCTCATCTCGAACACACTGGCTCCCCTTCCTTCCAAACAATTACAGGACAGATTACCCTACGTTGTAATCTGTTCCCCAACAGACACGAAAGGGGACTGTGTGGCGGCCCCGTGATTAAGTCGATGTGCCACCGCCACCGCCACCGCACGCCCCGGTTCACAACAAAACCGGTGATCGGCGGAGGGTGGACTGCGAAGTTTGGGCATGTTTATAAAGCGAGATATGAAAATTGTGGAAAATGTACTCGTGGCATAAGCGGATTTCGAGCGCTTACCCGAAGAATCTCTTCAAAATATTCGTTCAACTGTGACTGAGTGATATGAGAAGGATTGGCAGCAGTGGATGCTACTGGTGGTGATGTATATGAAAAGCAATATGCCAATATTTTCTGCTATATTTATTACATTTTTGATTACGGACATCTGACAAAATGTTGAAGGCAAATTATATAGTGGTGTATGTGCAGTCGTAAATTAACGTACCTAGGAGATTAACTTGTACACATTACTCATCATATGGCTTAATTTGCGTAGAGGTAATACGATAATCTTTGTATTGCGAGGAATAATCACGACATATTTTGCATTCAGAGATCTGTTTCCATAAATGCATCACACCGTTAAAAATAACATTACTGTTACGGCTAAAACTGTTTGTGTTTTAATAATAAAACGTCTCAGTTTCGATTTTGAAATAGTCCCAAACGGGCTTCCTATCCTTTTATTAAAACATTACGTCAATATTTAGAATAAGGAGTGCTTTGTAAGAATATTTCCCATAAGTGATTCATAAATTTTTAAAGTAATATTTTACGTTTTTTCAAAATAAAAATGCGTATTTCTTACTTTAAAGAAATGTTTTGTATCATCATATTGTTTTGTAAGAACTACTATGAAATGTGCGGGACAAACATTTGTTTAGTTTCTAAAGGCAATCTTCGGGCATACTTTTGAAAAGTCAAAAACAAATAGTCCCTTTTCTTTCCAAGATATTCCATGTAACAAAGAAAAAATATCGTATCGTAAAAATGAGAACTTTAAACTGTCCGAAAACTCTGACATCTCTTCATTACACTCTGAGCTACCTCTCGGATAACCTTGTGTAACAAGCATGAAAGTTAAATGCAGATATTTTAAAAACCGAAACCAAAACAGTTTCATTCCCTTGCAGCTACAGCAATATATTTAGTGAAAATAGCAGATTCGGACTCACTATTGAATTTTTTTTACGGTTTGGTTATATCTTCAGTATCATAAATAGATACCTTTAATTCTTCAAGAAATTTTAAATGAAGGAAAATGTATTATGAAAATGATGATTGATTTTACTGGCATTGAATATAGTAAATTAACAAATAATTACACCATTAAATAGTTAAAAAACATATCGAATCGTTTATAAAAACACTTCAGCTAAATTTTTCGTTTTAAGTGGCACATATAGAAGGAATATATGTATCCATGTAGTACATATTTCATGTTCATACAAACTGAACGTCTCTCATGAAAATACAGCACATTTCCCCATGTACGTCGTCGCACATTTTTGCCTCCAAACACGGGAGGTTGAAAGAGCTTCCACACGTCCCCATCGTTATATTGCACTGCTTTCAAGAGCCATGACAGGATGTCGAATGTGACGAGCGCAAGAGCGCACGGCAGAATGCACCGCAAAGGCCGACTGCGCGCTCCGCGGACCGCACACCGCGCCGCGCCTGGAATTGGAGGCAGAGGGGGTGCTCGACGATGAAGCGGCGACGCGACGCGACGCGACGCTACATTGCAGGCACACGTGGAAAGAGCAAGCGCGTGAATGGCACACAGTTGCCAAAGCCTCGTTAGCGAAATCTCTCAAAGACGTTCATTACGCGAAGTCTTTTCAGCTGAACAAGGTTTTGAACTATTTTACACCATACTATTAAAAAAGAAATTTGCATTCACTTCATAATGATCCAATTCACGCTTTTGTAAATTTGGTAATTTTGTGTGTGCTACACAATCCAAGTAAAAAATATTACAATGTTCTTCGAAGACTAGGACCTCCAAATCGACTAGGATTACGGTTCTCGTGATTCATTTAGCACATACTTATTAAATGTGTATTTATTTAACTTTCTCGGTGTGCAATCAATAAACGGAAAAGTATTATCATTGTTTCGTTCAGCAATATTTCAGTAAATAGTTTATTTATTCTTGTTCAATTTAGGGCAGTATTTCATTGGTTTTTTCTATCTAACCTGTGAAACATTTCTTATAGGCTCGTCCACATTCCCTAATTAATACAGTTCAGACCGTTGTTGCTGTTAATTTTAATAAAATATAATATATAATATTAATTTCGTCATGCCTTCGAGCTTTCCTGTTTAAAACAAATAATTAAATTATTACAATGTTTCGTTTATTAGTTTTACCAAGCCCTTGAGTGTGTATCATCTCATTACTCTAGTTGTTAAGTAGAATACCATAACAAAATTTCTATAAAACTTTCCTTCTAAAGATTTTAGAAACCTTCACAAAGGAACGTTTGTTTCTAGCACTTTCACCCAATATATATATTAAATATTAATCAATAAAATACTTTATATATATTTTAGATATTATTCCGAAATTTCTTGATATCTATTTTATACGATAACCGTAAGAAAAGAGACACTTAATAAGACGCATAAACATCTTTTAATGAAATATTTCATTATAACTGGTGTGAAGATAGTACAAATGGTTTCGAATCTGGGCACTCGAAACAAAGAGATACGGTTGGATCTTGATAACACTTAATAATCTGGACTTCTTGAAACTATCAAAGTTCGTAATGAGCCTCTCATAAGAAACAATCAAAAATGTAACGATACGTTTGGGTAACTACCAATAATTGCTCAATTACTCGGCGAAAACTGTATGTTGATAATGATAACTGACAATATGGTTAGTAAACCGTGTCAGTAGCTACCTTTTCAATCCACAGTTTCAAGCATTGAATATTGCTATTTTTAAAAAATGTTCTAAAGCTGCACGTGCCTTCTGCAAATTATGAAATAACACCCGTGTAAAGAAGTCTTTCCTCTTTAATTACGAAGAAACTCTCCAACTGAAGGAAATGCTCGAAGAATGTTAGCGAGCTTTATTCATTCATATGCTACATCATTAACAAGATGCATTTTCGACAATTCAAAGCTGACCTCTCATGAGTAGCAATTTATGACTTGGATTTTTAGCCTCGAGACAAAAACGCTGGAGCTTTGCTTGTTTGAACGGCCGCAAGCCGGATGTACTACATTCATATCTGACCTTGACATTCATATCTTACAGCTTCTCTTCAGGATCTTTTCATTACTTATAAAACACAACTGTTACTCTTGTCTAAAGTTTGTATAAACACATAATGTTAATATTCAAATACAAGGAAAATAAGGGAAGAAGACTCCATTTAGTAACATAAATGATTTAGAAACCTCAAGAATGCGAATTTGTTTCGTATGTGTGAAGATTTCTGCCTACTGACAAACTGTGCACGTTTATGAACAAGTATAATATTCGAATTTTTACATCTAGAAAAAATACCTATGTGGATCCTTAGTATCTACATCCCATATTATTCTGAAGTGACAATATAAGACAGTCCTTAAATTTAAAAGACTCTATATAATTCCTTCTCCTCCCCAGAAGAATGTATAAAAGTCTTACAAGTTTTAAAAACATCAAAAATTGATACATTGATGTAAAGACCCATCTTTACCTATATCTCATATACAATAATCCTTCAATCATGTTGTTAATATCAAAAACTTGTGTAATGCAAATAAATAAATATGTGTATCCATCTCAATTATGTAAGTACCCACAATATTAATACATTTTGACCATTTACAGGTTTGCATGAATTTTATGTAATTGTATAATGGCGTAACTGCCAAAAGTGTATTTTCTTGTGAAAATTATAAATTGATTCTCGTGTGGTAGCAGTTGTTGAAAAGCGACCTTAAATAAATAAACTAAAAAAAGATACCTATTCCGGTGTGCTCAAGAAAATTTCTTAGAACGTTTTTAGCTACAAGTTCAGAGTGCAGTAAACATCCACTATCAAAAATGATACGAGTGTATGTAGTAACTAGATAAACAACATTATTTTCAACATTCGAGTGTCATTCACGAAACGTAGCACCCAAATTCCATTTAACACTACAACTCATCGCGTACTATAGTCAACGAATCAAAACGAATAAATAGTCTAACACATTTCATACGAGCATGCAATGTCCGCGAACACGACGCATCGCGTCGCGTCGCGTCGCTTCGCTTCCCAGAATTCATCATCCCGCTCCACAGAATGAGAAAGCCATTCTCCGGCAATCGCTGCCCCCTCCCTCCCTCCCTCTCCCTTAACGGAGATGAGAGTATTCGATCAGCCAGAAAGGAGGGAGGGAGGGATGGACGGAGGTTATTGGAAGCGAGCGGGCAAGTGGGTTCATCGCTGAAAAGAGCAAGCGCGTTATCCCCCAATCAGGCCGGCAGACGCCGCTTGCTCTCTTACTCGCTTGTTGGCAAGAACCCCGACGGTTTCATTTTCCAACTCCACAATTTCAAGCAATCAGCTTATACTTCTGTTTCGAGTTTGTTGGCACTTTCCTCTACCGCACCTGGAACCTGAAGTAGGAACAGATACAACTCTTTGAAATTATTAATTGTTCAATCACAACTCGTAGTTAGGGGTAATAAATATTACGTAAGGCCATAAATTACGTAAGGCAAATTTGAAGTATCTGAATACCTCCTCTTCCCCCGTAACGCGTGTTTCAACCTCCGCCCCAATTACAATAAGTAAAAATAATTTATATATCTGTAAAAATAATATGCATTCATTTTATTTTACGGTGTATTAAAATGTATGATCATTAATGTGAAAAATAATTGGCGATTCTGACTGTACCCTACAATAAGATTCGGGTACAATTTTTGTGTGAAGGAAGGATGTACAGGTGAAGAAATTTCAGACACGTCGTGCATACACCTACGTGAAGTACGCATGGACTTACGTTTATAGCGCCAATATATAATTGGATTCTAAAATGCAATATTTTGAATGTTTTCTTCGTAATTGAATATATTCAATTAATATATGATTGATGAACAAATATTTCCATTTATTGTAACAATAATGTATAGATCATAACGTTTTAATTTATTTATAATTTTAGAATAGTTAATTTGTAAATATTTTAATTAATTAGCGTAAGACTGAATAAAACGAATTATTTCAGCAAATTTTGACAATGTTTAAAATTTAAATATCTGCGTTACGTAAACTAAATTAATACCCATTCCGCTACGTAAGGCAGCGTAGCTCTGCGTCAAACCCCCTCCACCGTCTTTAGCGTTACAATTTATGGACAACTCCTTAACAGGAACGTGTAACTCGGACTATAGTAATACTTGGTTTTATAGTCTCTGCCAAAATTGGTATTTTAATTACGCATAATCATTAAATTTAAATGAAAAAGATGATAAATACGATGACATGGGTCACTATTTCCACTATAACCTCACATCACAATTAAATAAATACATTTTTCAGACAAGGCAAGAGTGACTTATATCCGAAACAATCAAACAAACAGTAATGTTTGGCGAGCAGACATTTTAATTTCACGTGGACTGAGCGCGAAAAATGGCGAACAACGCAATGCGAAGAATTTTAATTACTTCCGAGGCATGCAATTTATCTCAGACGACAGTTTAAATCCTTTCTGAAATGCCTGATGTTTGGGTCGGATTGTACATTAACGGCAGCCGACGACAGAGGCGGTCCTTAGCCATGTTCGGCCACTTTGGTACACGACAAGGGATGGATAATCTCCAGAAATGATCCTTTCGAATCCCCAATTAACGCAAAACGAAACCATTAAATATAACACGTAGAAAATGATATTTTTCTCAGAAAGTGCTTAAGATGAACGCTGTTTTTTTCCCTTTCGGTAAATGACAATGAAACGAAGTTGCAAATTATAATGAACAATTTGCTAATAAACGTAGACAAATATCATGGAGTATTAATTAAATTCACTATATTTAACGATTTTAACTCACATTAATGTACTCTTTACCTCTTTTGAAAATGTTCTAAAAATTATGCTTAAAGCGCCAGATGTACCGAGTCTCGGCATTTATTAAAAGTGGCGAAAGTATACAACGTAAAACTTTTTACTATTACTAAATCATGGGAAAATCAAATGATCGAGATCGATTTCATCTTTAGAAATTTAAATGGATTTAAGTACAAGAAATACAAGCAAAGTTAGAACGCCTGATTTGTTCCCTAGGTCCGTTCTTCCTTTCACCCATATCCCAGTTTAATCCTCTTTCACATTTGGCTACCTATGCACAGCTCGTTTGCATTCCGGACGGTATAGGGAAGGAGGAAATAACAATGTATGTAGTTAAGCTTCCCTTCATGAGAGTCGCAAAAAGATGCTCTCGTACCAATCGGGAGAAAACCTCCAACAGAATCATCGGATGACCGTGACAGAATCATCGGATTTGTGAATGTCACCTAGCTAAACGTACAAATTAGTTTAAAAATCTTAAAAATATTCAATAGATTGTCATTCTGAATTAACAAGCTTTCCTTACTCTATCTGATGAGTACAATGCAAGAGTAAGTCATAATGGCTGTCAAAAGGAGCATTTGCGCGAAGAGCGACGATGAAAGAACTGATACCTAGCCTTTCCTTGTACTCCAGAGGAAAACAAACCAGTTACAATAGGACTCTGTTGTTTTGGGGAGGCAGGTACAAGGCTTAGGAGAAATTGACCGCAGGAAGCAGTTAGAATACATCCAGCAAAGGAAATTATAAATTTGTTTTCTTGTAAAAACACCCTTTATATTTTTTCTAAATTCCCATCTATTTGCCCAATATCTAATGATTTCCGCTATTCACAAGGAGACGAACCGAAACATCAGGGTAATGTCATAAATAACTGAAGAAACCATTTCTTCAAGGCAATCTATAAAACTTCCTGTCATAGGCAAAACCTTCTGGTTTTCCGAAACGAGACTTTTCGTTGCAAATCAGAACCAAACGACTGCGCAAGGAATATTCCCTGTCGTATCTCAGACATATCCCCTTCCGAACTTCTCTCCGAACACGAAAATTTGTCAAATAAACTTGCACTCCATCAAACCACTTATCTGAAATTGCGCAAAGCGAACAATGTGTACAAAAAAATGTCAGCAAAGGCGTCTACGAGGCCGAGCAGATTGCTTGAGGCCAGGGTCGGCGCGGAGGGGGACATCGGGGTCTATTCCGCCCTGCTATGCGACGCATCCCCCGACCACGGGCGCGCGCCGTTATTCAAGTCCCGGGCGTCGCGACGCCGCCGCCGTCCCCGGCGCGAGGGGAGAGACCGGAGGGCGGCGCCGAGTCATGCGATGGGGAGGCAGTGGGCGGGGGAAACGATTAGCGAGGAAATGAATGATTGGAGACGAAGAAGAAGAAGAAGAAGAAATGAGGAAACGCTACAATGCATACAGATAGGGTCGGGATGAGAAAGCTCTCGGAGGATTATCGGAAAATCTTGAATCACTAGCCAAAATACGTACGTTAATTTTTTTAAAGACTTTTTATACACCAAGGGAAAAATTTTATTTTTATGCAAAACGAGGCCATTTTATGAAGTTTTCGCACTGTTCGAATTCTGAATTCTCAAATAATAGCATTCTTGGGTACTCCATTGAATACAAATAGCCACAGGAAGAAGATATGTACTACATAACACGAAGGCAGGTCCATTACGGTTGGTTACATCCAAAATTGCTAACCCCATTACGGCCAAATTTACGGAACTAAATGATTGAGATACCAAGATAAATCAAACTAAGTGAACGTCTCACATTAAGAAGTTATTAAGAGCAAAATTAACAAAATTAAAACAGCCCATCATTCAACCAAGAACGCCTTTATTAAAAAAATCAATATCCGCCAATTCTACGCTCATCCATATCGTAATTCGCCCAGAAGAATTTATGTAGCAAAATGCCAGAATATGAACATGATCACGGAGGAACTTGAAATATCTCGAAAACAAGAACAACTACAAATTAATTAAAAAGCAAATTATTGAATTATGTAACAAATTTTAAGATTCAGGAAAATATTTTCAGTTACTTAAAAATCTATGATAAATACTTTGATTAAAGTAACTGATATGGGTCTATACTGCAAATTATACAAAGTATGACAAACATACCTTAATTTTTAAGAAAATATTACAAATCTGTAAAAGCATTCAGAAAGAAATGAAGGGAATACTGCTGCGATTTGCATTTGATTGAAAAAAGAGGATCACCGGAAAAGAGAAAAAAGTTTGGATAAGAAAGGGGAAAGAATGCGTTATCAGTCGAAGACCTTGCCAGAGGCCGTCTCAAGCAGCAGGGTGCAAATTGACGGAAGGGATCGACCACCCTGGAGAGTATCCCTCCCCCTCGCAGGGAAAGTGTTAATTCGTCTCTGCCAGAGACACAATCCATT
The DNA here is from genome assembly GCA_038098605.1 of Gryllus longicercus. NCBI lineage: Eukaryota > Metazoa > Arthropoda > Insecta > Orthoptera > Gryllidae > Gryllus > Gryllus longicercus. The sequence continues at coordinate 1,212,328 of JAZDUA010000374.1, forward strand.
TTAAGTTCCCTATTTAAGATTTCCAGACACTGAAAATTTTAAATCACAAAAATTGGAAAAGAAAACAATCTCAAAGCATTTTCAGGGTTCATTTAGATTGTACTCAGGAAGGGAAGATGGTCTTCTTGTCACTAATGAATTGGTAGATTCGTAACGTTTTATTTCGTACCGAGAATTGGTAGAAGTAGAAAATGTATTAGCCCAGATGCATAGGGAATACTAACGAAGTATGAGAATACACATACGGGGAGGCAGGACTGATCATATGCTTGTAAATCATAACTGATCACAACATCTAATAAAAAATAATAAAACGCCAATTTCGCCAGTCATCGCGGACTGTTCATTTTTTTAAAATTTTTTTCAAAAGCCCTCCCTCCTTGAAAAAAATTGGCAAGTCGCACCCTGTCAAGAAGGAAATATGAGGAGTGGGGAATTCAGACTGAAGGGGCTTGGGGGGGGGGGCAGACAAAAGAGCAGGCGCGGCTCCATGCCGAAGTGGCGAGCGGGCGCATCAGCGTGCGCATGGAACGTGCACGATCCATGGGAGCGAACGGCCGACGCCGCGCCGAGGCGAACTCTGGCGGGACGACACAATGGCAGCGCGGCGCGTCCGATGATGTAACAAGATATAAGGGCCGATCCAGATGGGGCGATAGCGGTCGCTCCGGCGCTCGACCCCGGCGCGCGGTAATTCAGCGTCCGTCCGGAGGGGAAACGGAGGGAAGAGGGGGAAGGAGGGGGAGGAAAGGGACGGCGGAGGCGGAGCGGCGCCGCGCCGCGCTGCGATCGCCGCCGAGCGCGATATTTCCCGAGGGGAGGCACCAAGGAGGCCGGGCGGGGCGGGGAGGGGGAGGGGCGGGGAGGGGGGGACGGGCGGGGGTGGGGCAGGCGCGCTGCGACGCAGAACCTTCCTCGTTCTATAGAGTGCGAGAGCCCTGCGCTGCCAAAGGACTACACAGGACGAGGAGGAAGAGAAAATAGAGATGAGGTGGCAGATGAAAAGGAGGATATGACAGAAGGGGAGGTGGTACGAACCAGAAGACGAGGACCGATGAGACGGAAGGAGAAAATAGAGATGAAGCAAAAAGGCAAACGATGAGGTGATAAAAAAAAGTGAAGGAGGAAGACAAAAGTGGAGGAGGAAGAGGGACAGGAAGTGAGGCGGAGAGGACGGAGGCGGCGGTGTCGATCGAGAAGGAGGAGGAGGAGGAGGAGGAGGAGGAGGAGGAGGGTAGGAGGCGGAGGAAGCCGATGGGCAGGGGAAGAGGCCGAAAGGCCGATGGAGTGGGATGGCAAGAGGGTCGGTGTCCGCCGGAATCTACGGCACAGTAAGTTGTTGGGCGACGTCTATGAGAATATTACCAGGCTCTTATGGGCTTCAGATGCTCTCTATTGGGCCGGGGACCCCCCGAGCATAACGTCGAAGTTTGTAATCGACCCATCGTACGTTTCTCGATGTTCCAGTATTTCAATGTTTAATGCGTTGAAAACAGATTTTCACATTCAAGAACCTTTCTTTATTAGAAACCTGTGTTTTGTTCGACAGGGATCGATAAACTCTTTTCCATATAAATGTATTTAATACATTGGGTGTTCTAACATTGTCATTAACGTAGCTAAAATATGACAAAATTAAGATAAAGTATTAAAATATTCCAAATATTCAAATTTATTAGAATTATGGCTATTACAATGTCAATAATGTGATCATACAAAGGATCCTGCAACTTAAAACCGAAATGAAAAACTTATACAAATGCAGAAAACGCCATTTCTATCTGTATAATACATTTCAGAATTGGTAAAACTTGTTTCGTAAATGAATATTTTTAGTATTATCGAAAGTTATCTTTGGGGTCGTCTAAAAATAATAATAATAAAATAGAAATCCTGATAGCATACAAAAATTACGTAGCATAATTACCAACCAAAACAATCTAAAGCAGAAGAAACATATTTGATTATTAAATACCGTTTTGAATGCATACAAAAAATCTTGATGGTAATTCTGTTTGTAGAGTGCGGTCCGCTTTGACATCATTAGGATGCATGGTCACTGTTTTCATCCCGTTCTGTTCGTAGGAATCAGGGAGTGTTCACCTAATTAGTCATACCACTCACATTCGAATGTTAATTTGTCTGTTTATCCCTCCCCCTGGGAATGCCTCCCACTCCCTCTGATGTTCTCTCCCCCTCAATTTTCCTATTATTCTCATGCATCATAATATGTAATTAACTCTCTGCCACTTTTGTTGGAAGCGCAACAATTTTTCACAACTGATAAATAAATTGACATTTCCACAATCGAAATACAAATTTTAACAGTTAGGAGTTCTCTTATATATATGAAATTTGTTCCGTAATAAACAGTGGCTCGATTGGCTTGTTTGACTGTAATGAAATAAGCGACTTTTCTCTCGTTTGCATTCCAGTCACACACCAAAAAAAAAGTTCAATAGTCGAGTACAAATCAGTGTGCGGAACGTACATTTAAAAACGCTCATACAGATTTACACCAGTAGCGGAAACTATTGATCTATCTATTTAATATTTACTTTTTAAAGTAATTAAGAGTAGTTTTAGTAACCACAAAATGTAATTAATTTAAGGAAAAAAAATATTTTACTAATTCTAGTGCACTATTAATTTTCCCTTTATATACTTCTCCATTGACTAGCTCAAAGACCGACATCTTGATGTCAAGCAGATTCTCCACAATTATTTTGACGGACACTTTCTCTTTAAAAACGAAATTTTAATAATGATTCAATGTAACGCCCAAAATAATATTTCCTGATTGCAATTTCTTTTTAAATTTCTCATTATACCTTTTAATATTCTCAGTAGGTAACATTAAATTTCAAACACAGTTAAAATCTTCTTTGTGGTAACACTTGCTCGATTTCCATGTTAGAACAAAAGACTCACGCTAGCCGCATCGCCTGCGGAGCAGAGCGGAAATTTGTGGGCGTGACATCTCCAGAATCTGCAGCCTCTTGAGCAGAAAGGTTGAACGGATCAGCGCAATCCTTTTAAGAGCGTCACCGGCGACACATCGCGGTGGTTCGGCGGTTGTTTTTCGGGAAATCCCACTTTTTAGGTGGAAGCCGCTTAAACGAATTGCACTCATCCGGATCGCGGTTGCGGCAATCGAGCTGGCACGTGCGGAGACGGTTTGCCTGTTCAGATATGCGGAATGGGCTACGCAGCTGTGCCGCTCAGAAACCCCGCCAGCGCAACCGTCACCAACCACCTCCGGGGTTGAACAGAAAATGTCAAATGGAACCGAGAAACGATGGCACCGATAAATCTGGAATGCAAGAGCTAAATGACTGCTACTTTACGCTAAAAAGCCATCTACGCCAAGTACGGCTCGCGTCGAAAATTGCTTCACACCGAAAACCGCACGCGTTGAGGCAGAGAATAAAAATAGATGATTCGATATGAACAGAACCTATTTTCTTTTATCAGTGTTGAACTGAAGACACTGAACGTCCTGGTCCACCGACACTTTTCCTTTCTCTTGCTGCCCCCTATCAGCTTCTAAGTATACCACCGTCTACAGTAACACAGCATTTCGTATTTGCGGCAGACTACCGACTTCGCAGGCCAAATCATACACGCTGGTTACCCATGACATTATGCTTAGAGCGATGCAAAAATTCGAACCACATAATTGTTCCACGCAGTGCACGCGGGTATTCAATACGCGGGACCACGCCGGAAATAGGGACCTAGCGACTACGGGGGGCTCATTTGGGATTCCGTCACCGCCCGCGCTGTCGGACACGTGTCACCGCGTTCGAGCGCGGTGGTGTTTCCGAGGGTGCGAATTGGCAATTTTGTCCAGGGCACGGGTGGATCCAGGGGGGTGGGCAAAAAAGGCCCAGAGTTTTCGTTTACCTTTCTTTATTTGGCAAAATTCATTTAAATATTTATTTATATTCGAATTATGAAATTATTTAAACAATAGTATTGTATAGTACTGTATCTACAGTACATAAATAATATACAATATAATAACAAATATGTTTACTTTTTTAACAAAAATCGACAATGCCCCCTTTCCTGCAAATGACCGGCCTGGCCCAGAGAGCGTTTAAAACTCCGGGGGGAGGGGGTAGACTAGACAAATTAACGAGTAAAACAAAGACCATTTTCGCTTAAGCAACATTTTCCAAACATATCCTAAAAGTGCTCTTGCCGAATATTCCGTTTCCAATTTTCTTCACATTGAAGTGTGGAAACAAAATACTAAGCAAATGAAGTCGTAGGCTTCCGCGGCCAGAGTCATGTGGGTGATCTGGTCTGTCCAGGTGATGCCGCGTCGAAGGCTTTGTTGCCGACGTTTCGACCAACTTGTCACGGTCTTCCTCAGTGGCATACCAGCCCTGAGGAAGACCACGACAAGATGGTAGAAACGTCGGCAACACAGCCTTCGACGCGGCGTCACCCGGACAGCCCAGATCACCCAAAATACTAAGCACCTAAATATGGGTAAATCCTGTCCACGACAGGATCTTATTAATACTTTTACCGCAGCGGAAATCATGCCCTCGAGAGGGACTAACCCCGGCATTGTCATTTCGTACCCCGGCGTTCAGGCGCAAAAAGAACAGTGCTGTGGTTCCCGCAACTGCTACTATGTTGCGCCGTACGTTGGATTCAAATGAGATCAAAGGCGCGCGAAGCACTTTGTGAAATTTTAGAGATAACAGATCGTTAAGTTAAAAAATGGTACATACCTTTTTGAGAAAGACGGACAACATGTTTCTGCATTTTATGATTTTTATTTGTTTTGGATAATATATTTTGATTCTTTACTCAGTATGATTTCTGTGTTCTGAGAAAGGCTATCAAATGTATTATTTTATTGACACTTTTAACAAATCTCTTAGATTTTTTTGTTGGGATTATTTTGTAAAGAAAAATTTCAATGATAGAACATTTCTAGAATCAGCTTTTTTTACTTTCATTTCTCAAATACCTACCGTGGTCCAACATTCAAACAATATTCATTAAAACTATATTATCTACTAAACTGATGGAAAAGTTTCCTCTGGTAAAATTCAACATTTTTCGCGCAAGTTGTTTTGCCTATAAACCATAATACAAAGCAACTCTTTCAATAAGTAGTTATCGAAGAAAAGGTTGGAGGTAATATGTAGAACGAATAGTCGAGAACCAAATATCAGAGTTAAAAAATGTGGATAAGTTCAAATACTGGAAAGTAATATGGAAAGTAATATAATCATTTTCAAGAAATTATATATTAAACTGAAGTGAAAATTCAATGAATTATAAAAAATAAAACAATAGATAACACCATTGTAAACAAAGAGAACGAATGTGGATATCTTCCAAAAGTACTAGTGAATACTGGAACTAAAACTGTCGTTAGTACACGAGAATGAAATGAGATTAAATTAATGTGTCCTTTTCAAGATTTGTGGTTACTTTTAATATTAATTATCCTGAAAAGAAATGACCGATTATCATGCGTCGGAGCCTTTGATTTTACACACAGAATGAATTAGTATCTTATAAAATATTTCATTACTAAGTAAATACCCAATTTTGTTCAGTTTGATGAAGACATTAGACTTAAAATTTATGGATTCTTTGATATCTTTAAATCAACATTTCATCAGCTCGGCATGAGTTCAGTTCACTACTTCCTCTTATAACACACTCATTACTTTACTCTCCATCTTCATAAATTACGCATGTTTACCTTTACAGAAAAATCGATAGTACAGTTGGTTGCTGAGTACTGCATTCTGAGAGCCTTTCACTTTAATAGATCTCGGCACCTCACGTAATCTTCTACAGCCATAATTATCTCATTCTTCATCTCTAAAACGTTTGGAAGAGACAATTTTTAAATATTTATTTATTATCTAAATAAATTCCTAGGCTTTTTAACGAGGAAACATTCATTGCTCATCGATAAAGTATCCGGGAAATATGATTATTATTATTATTATTATTATTATTATTATTATTATTATTATTATTATTATTATTATTATTATTATTTAGATTTTTCGAACGTTCTCTGCTATAGCAGGGAAATCTTTCACCTGACCGATTGGTGTTAGTTAGGCTCGAAATGCGCAGAAGGAAATTCATCTTGACCTACATTAATGTCACGCTTTTACGAATTTTCTGACAATATGACATGTTTGAAGAAAGGTGCCTTTCTGGGCTTCATTAAATATATTTTTGATATCTAAATTCCCCACATTTCTTTTAAAGATCCTGGCGACGACTCATTCAACTAATATGACTATGGGGAAATGGGATACCTCGCGCAACTTCCAAATGCTTTTTAATTATATTGCCAAGTTCTTATATTTTCTGCATTTTTCAGCTTCGGCCTTTCGCAAGTTGTGAGACAAGGTATTGCAACATCGATTACAGAATCTGTTTTCTTTTCTTTGACTTTTATGTGGATATCAGGGCGGTTGTGACAAACTGTTTTATTCATCATAATAGGCCGATCCCAGTATAAGACGTGCGTCTTCGTCTCGATCACAACATCCGGTTATTATTATTATTATTATTATTATTATTATTATTATTATTATTATTATTATTATTATTATTATTTACTGGCGTGACTGCAGCGCTACCACGTGCGCCCATTTCCTGGCCGCGTGCGTCGGCGCCGCCCCCTCCCCCAGTCACGCGTGAGCGCGCCGCGCGGCGCCGTCGCCGCCGGCCACGAGGCGCGAGCTGCCTCTAAACAGGAGACCCCGCCCGACGCCGCCTAATGAAATTTATGGACTGGCGCGGCTATATTTGTTGACACTTGGCAGCGCCGCCCGGCGCCTCTGGTGCAGGCGACGGGGGAAAGAGCTTGGCTGGCGACTCTATGACGCTGGCTGGCGTCGGATGGTGCGCAGAAGAGATGAAGAGGATTAGTATGATGAGAGGGAGGGAGAGAGGGAGAGAGAGGGAGAGAGAGAGGGAGAGAGAGAGAGGGAGAGAGAGAGGGGGGAGAGAGAGAGGGAGAGAGAGAGGGGAGAGAGAGAGGGAGAGAGAGAGGGAGAGAGAGAGGGAGAGAGAGAGGGAGAGAGAGAGGGAGAGAGAGAGGGAGAGAGAGGGGAGAGAGAGAGGGAGAGAGAGAGGGAGAGAGAGAGGGAGAGAGAGGGAGAGAGAGAGGGAGAGAGAGAGGGAGAGAGAGAGGGAGAGAGAGAGGGGGGTAGGCCGGGAGAATATGAGTGTGAAGACATAGGACGAAGAAAGGGGGAGGAAAAGGGAGAGAAGGAAAGAGGGCAAAGAAGAAAGGAACACGGGAAAAAACTAATGAAAAAAGAAACAAAAAGGGAAAAAATGTATGAGAAATTGTAATAATGGTTGTGGTAATATGGGAAGAAGTAATTGAAGTAGTGTCCAGTACTGAAAAGCAGGTATGGTGCTTGTGCTACGAGCAAAAACTTACTGAATTTTTTGGCACTTTTCGGGAAGAGAAATTCCAGTCAGTTGAGCAGAACGTCACGATGAAGAATACTCAATAGAATGGAGAACGGCCAATGGCAATGTCCATGGGAAATGCGGAGAGGAAGGAGGCTGAGGGAAGAAACTTGAGTTGTTAGGGTGGCGGCCCTGCTGCGGTCGGAGGCGCAAGAGACGAGGGGCGCACTGGGCTGTGAGAGGCGACATTTACGCCTCCCCCATCGCCTGCCGCCTGGCCTCTCGCCTCCGCCGCCTCCGCGTTTCGCCACCTCGGCCCCGCACGTCGCGCCGCGCCGCCCGCAGCTGCTTTCGTACTTGTCGCTGTGGCGTCGGTGGAATTGCGCACGCGCCCTCAAACGCCCACATTAATGTCTTTTTTAAATTCATACCCATTCTGTTACCCCCCATTTTTGTATTTTTTTTCTCCGGTCTTTTGCAACTGATTCATCTTCTCCCAGTTTTTGAGGTATTGTCGAAGGAAATATTATGTGGCCTTCATACTAATTCTATTATTTTACATAGTCTTTTATTTTACAGACATTTAAAAACAGTACACAAAAACACGGAATATTCTTGATTATATGTTGAGTCCATGTTTTTTCATTAAATATCCTGAGGCGCAAAGTCATACATTTCTCTGCTTCTTTTAGCGTCCGCTTGATTAAACAGAAATGTGTAGTGCTCCTCTTTGTGAATGTCATTTATTCATTTAGCATACTCTCCTATACTGGATATTTTATTGTCAGAAAAATGTACAATAGTACGATGTAAATGAACCTTCATGATGATGACTTCATTCCAAGTATGAAAAAGTATTAGTTATCACAAAATTATAACGATTTAAGAATGTACATTGTACGTTGGGACATGAGCTAACTACACATCGCTTCAACCCCATCTCGTTTATCATCTCCCTCCGAAGCCTCAGGCTCTAGCACGGCCATAAGAACCGTGTCAGTGGGGCCATTCTCCTCCCACACCTCCTGTACTAACTGCACTACTCCCTCCCCTCCCCTCTCCTCACTCTGCCCCTCCCTTGCCACTCGCGTCCCCTCCCCTCGTCCACCCGCGCTACGCACAATGAGCTGTGTAAGTTCCAATTCTCCCCCTAAGCCCACAATGACTGCTTGTCAGCCCGTTTGGAGGGCACTCAGAGAACAGCCGGCCGCTTCAACGGTACTGCACGCGTTACGTAGTACCTCTACAACAGAAAGAGGTCCTGTGTGTCAAGAGGACAACGTGGCGCGTTAGTTGGGAGTTCAGTAACGTATGTGTACACGGATTTACATTTCCAAGCAAATAATGGCTGGCGTCTTTAACAACTACTTTGTCAAGATGCAGTTCCTCTTTCGTCTGCTAGAACACGGCCCCGCGCCTTTGTAGAATTGTACAACCCAAACCTTTACGGGGAAGGCGTATCAACGTAAGCCCATTCATATTCCCGCAGCTACTATAATACGAACCCTTGAAACCGTCTCCCTTGAGAATCTTAAAATCTACGTTATAACTCTTCATTCATGAAAAACGCAGGAACTCTCTTCTGTCTAACTCAGTGAGACAGCGCTTTCTTCAGTCGCCGCTGACAAACAATGTTACATATTACCATAATTACATATCTGCTTACAGGTACTCTGATATTTTAAAGATACCTATTCTATTATTTTGAAACATTTTAATGAAGTGATTATTGTCAATAACATGACAATAAAATTGCTTATTTGTGTAATATTTGTCTACGTATTAAACAAATTTTTGTTGATTGTTCAGGTTGCATATCTTATTAACAACTGCATAAACTTCTTAAATTCGAAAATGGCATATTCCAATTCATTAAGTCTATTGTTTCTTCAATATCGTAAGCATCTGTTAACAGTTCGAAAGCAGACTGGCGATTCATGTGTTTAGTATTGGATTGAAAAAATTCATTAAAAACTTTGCAAATTAGTGCAGCAAATACATTTGTTACCACTACAACTAAGTTAGTATGTATGCACATTATGGATTTTTTAGGAAGAGAGCTTTCTCACGAATTACATCCAATCCCGTAAAATTGTAAAACAAATATTCTAGAACTGAACGAAATATTACAGGAAGAAAATAAACCTCACAAGAGGAGCCATTGCATGCTCTGTGTACGGGCAATATTGCATCATCAAAATACATCTTCTCTATCTTCCTCTATACTTCATGAGAGCTGCCTCTACCGTCCTCAGAATCTCGATGTTTGGTTTGGTTTTCCTAGGTCTTGTTGCTCGGTGCCTGATTTAAAGTTGCTTTCGGACGTCTATTATTATTCTTTTTTTATACATGCTCTCTCATATCTACCCATATCAGGGGTGTCCAACTTCCAAGGCCTCAAGGGACAGAACTAAACCCTTTAATATGGTTGCCGGCCATATTTTCATTACTCGGGTGATCCACACGTGACCCCATATTGTTGATATCGGCAGTTTGCCGTATGCTCTGAAACAAGCGGGGGGGGGGATAGAAATATGCCTGATATCAGGATGTACAGTGCAATTACCCACATTGGAATAATACTGAATTTCTGAACTGACAAGACAAAAAATTCTTAAACCTAAACTAACTAATTTGTTTGTGAAAGGGAGTGTTGATCCCGGCATGACGCTAGGCGCTCAATGTGGACGCAATGGACTTAAACATTTGTCTGATAGACATTCGCGACCACAATAAATGGCACCGCGGGCCGCCAGATGGACAGCCCTGATCTATAGCCTTGATTAATGTAGTATTAATGTAGTATTAATTGCTGTTATTTGTGGTTTCTTTCTTAATTTCCAACATACTCGGATATCTATTGCGTTTTCTTTCGTTCTTTACAGAAAATTCATTTCTCTTCTTTGCAAACTGGTCAATGTTCGTGGGTTCTCCACTTATCCACCCCTTTCATTTTTCCCGTTTCCTTTCATTCTCTAAAGAAAATTCATTTCACTTCGTTTTAGTCTTTTGATTTTTTTTTTTTTTTTTTTTTTTTTGAATCCTCAACGTTTAGCCTCGTAAAATAATGCCAGATCTGCCATGGCATTGTAAAATTTTATTCTCGCATCTAGTGTTTCCATATCACCACCCTTTTTGATGCGTAACCAAAGTACGTATTTGAGAAGACAGAACGTGCAGAGCACGGCCTCGGCGGCAGTTCGCTTTGGGGCGGAAGCCGCGCGTCGAGCGCGCAACGCGGCGGCGCATCCATCATGGAATTTTCGAGGGGTCTCCGCTTGTACGTCGCGGGCGGAGGCGGCGGCGGCGGCTGCTGTGCGGCGGGCGCGCCGCGCTGCGGTCGGTCACGGCGGGGGGAGGGCGTCCCATAAAGTCAGCGGGTTTTGCGCGTCGCAGCGGCGCCCAAACAAATGGCCCCGCAAAACCTCGCCCGGCGCTGCGCCGCGCCACGCAACCTCGCCTCGCCTCGCCTCGCCCAACTCGGCTCAACCCCGCTCCTCCCGACACGCCGTGCTTCGCTCCGCCCCACCACCTACCGCCCACTCTTGCGGTGCTCTGTCCCGTTCCATTCCCCCGCCCCGCCTCGCCCCCGCCTCGCCCCGCCTCGCCCCCGCCTCGCCCCGCCTCGCCCCGCCTCGCCCCGCCTCGCCCCGCCTCGCCCCGCCTCGCCCCGCCTCGCCCCGCCTCGCCCCGCCTCGCCCCGCCTCGCCCCGCCTCGCCCCGCCTCGCCCCGCCTCGCCCCGCCTCGCCCCGCCTCGCCCCGCCTCGCCCCGCCTCGCCCCGCCTCGCCCCGCCTCGCCCCGCCTCGCCCCGCCTCGCCCCGCCTCGCCCCGCCTCGCCCCGCCTCGCCCCGCCTCGCCCCGCCTCGCCCCGCCTCGCCTCGCCCCGCCTCGCCCCGCCTCGCCCCGCCTCGCCCCGCCTCGCCCCGCCTCGCCCCGCCTCGCCCCGCCTCGCCCCGCCTCGCCCCGCCTCGCCCCGCCTCGCCCCGCCTCGCCCCGCCTCGCTCCGCCATCGCACGCCCTCAACTCGCCTCTCCTTTCCTCTCCTCTTCTCTCCTCGCGCCATGCAGCGGCGCATGTAGCTTCCCCTGCTCTGCTGCTCTGGAGCTGCGCGGCGGAAGAGACACAGGCGGCGCAGGCGGCGTGGGTGGGGGCTTTGATGGCGCTGGAATCTATAGCGGCGACGCGGCAGCATTGGAGGACCAAGGGGTAAGGAGGTGGGGAAAAACACCCTCGCGAGGAGATGGAATAATAGGGGCAGGCGGAGGATTGTGGTGTGATATACAGGAAATGGAGACCGTCGTGGATCAAGAGCCCAGGCCAGTTAGTGTTGAGAAGTAGGATTAAGATGATGGGCGGACGCGGGGGAGGGTTATAAGAGTTTGCATGGTCGAGGAAGACGGGGAACGTGGGGGTGGAGTGATGAGGAAGGAGTTGTTAGAGAATGTGGGTGACTGTGTATGAAGAGACGAGGGAAACGAGGTGAATGAAGTGACGAGGAAATGCAGCTTTGCGATGGTCTGGGCGGCGAGAGGGACGAGGCGACAAAGGGGACGGGGTATTCGGGGGACGGAGGAAGAGGGAATGGAGTGACGAGGGGGAGGGGGATGCAATGGAATCAGGGTGACGAGGGGGACGGGGAGATGATGGGAGATGGAGCGACGATGGGGAAGTTGTGACAAGATGAGCAGGAAGACAGGGCAGGATGAGCAGGTGGGCGTGGCAGGAATGTGAATGGTTACAGAGGCAGTGTAAGACGATGGTGGAGCTTTCTAGGAACTGGGAAGAAGAAGTGGGAATGCAATGATGGCTGATTGATGGAGATAACCCTATGGCACAAAGGGTGGAGTCCAAAACGAAACCGTCTACTAAAAACTTCCTCGGTTTAATCTTAAGGTCGGAAATTGAATAATCTTTTATCAAACAAGTGACAAGATGACATGGGAAAGTCACAAATGAGAATAACTACAAAGAATTTTCCATCTGCGAACGAAAGAGGGAGAACTTGGAACCTCTGCGATAATGCGCTCTAAATAAGAGCAGATATGAACATTTAAGGGATAATTAAGAAAACGATAACTTCTGTGCAACAGGACGAGCAACAAGATAACATGCTATCTGCGAAACACGTGTTAGGGCAGCTTGAGTAATATTTACAAGACTTAAAGGAGAAATGCTAAGAAAAGCCAGAAAAGGACGTGTTGAAGTATGAAGCTTTTGCAAATTATTGTAATAACAAAGTCTTAAGAAGTCAAGAGGAAGTGGAGGAAGAGGAGAAGAATAGGAGAAGGCGAAACGGATACTCAGTGTGCAGGGGGGAACTAAATTCATTGAGGTTGGCGAGCTTGTGGCGGGCATTGTGGGGCGAGTGTAGGGGATGCGGGAAGGTGTGCGGTGGATCATGTGGCAGAGATTATCACAAGATCTATGGCAGAGATTATATGAGGATTGGAGGACGAAACCGTAGAGGTACGCCAGCAAATATCGTGGTGGTCGCAGAAACCAACCAGCTAGGGGAGAAGCCTACGAACGTGCCAAGGTAATGCAACGAGACACCAAAGGATAGAAAATATGGCGAGAAAAAGATGATGAAAATCTCCCCTTTATAGAAACCTTGGGCAGGAGGGCGCAGATGTGAAATTGGCGACGTGCGGATACTGGTGACAACTGGGACATTTTGCGCCCTGCAAATCTTCCTAGTAGTACGAAAAATCTCGCCATCAAGTTGCGTGCATTAAGAATCATAATACCCCAAATTATGAAATATTACAATTAACGAAAACAAAAGAACTTACGAGGCACATAATAACTTTCAGGCAAAAAATTACTATTTTTAAAGTATTATGAATTGTCATGTTTCTTATTGTATTGGTTCCCATTATATATTATAGTTTGTTGTATGCTGATATTTCAAAGAAAAATTTCGAATTTCTGTAAATATTTATTTAATTTATATTGCAACAAATTCAAATCAAATTTGACGGATTTTCTGCAATAAAAATACGGTCATTGTTCCAAATGATTTTGATGTCCACACGCAAGAATAACTATAAGAAAACATGTTTATGATAGCTCTCGAACTGAAATTGATGCAAGCTATGACGTTGGGAGACAATATTATAATGCTTCGAAAATAGCTCTCTTAGTATGTTAAACTGAAAAGCACCACACATTTTTCACACAAGCAGTCTTTATGTTCTTCAGTATCAAACAGTTTTCATATTCTAAGCATAGAACACAATTGTTTTCGACAAGCATCATCTATCACCGATTCCAATCGCGTATGAAATGTTTTATGAATTGCGACGCTGAGGATTTTACGTCTGGTCACCCACCTAACCTTGTTAAATATTTCCATTATTATTTACAATATTCATCGATATCTCTCGAAAGATAGATAACAAGGAAACCAGAACTGAACTTTTACTTGGGAGTACACAAACCATGGAGTAACCCAGCGTATGCGTTAAGCGATTTAATAAATCCAGAAAACTCAATCATGATGGCGGCTGAAGGTCGATGACATTGACAAAAAGACGAAATTAAATACAATAAATAGAAAAATAATGATAGTACAGTAATGGCAAATAACAAAAATATACATTCCGAGCAAAAAATACAGTAACGTTAATAAGTAATATTGTAGCAGCCTTTACGTAGAAACATAATAAAACTTGTAGTTACAAAAACAAACTTCAATGTTAATAACAGCTTCAACCGGCTTAAAGTTGAATTATCAAGTAGCACAAAAATTTTAAATTGCAAACTTGGCAGAAAAAAATATAATATGACAATTAATGATGCAAAATAAGCATTCCAGTAACAATGAAAACAAATTTAAAATTGAGTGTAAAAAGAAGTTGCTTAGCGGTGGCAGATGGCTTTGGAGGGGTTAAAGCTCTCAATCACATTTTTCGCGCATGCCCAGAGACCGTTTTCTCCCCTACATGGTTCAGCCACAGTATCTCATCTCCTGCGACTGAGTAGCTCTCTTGTTCTCTTTTTGCGCACTGGGTTCACATCCCGTCCTTCGCGCAGCGTGAACCATGGACCGCAAGGACCTCTTTGGCGCACCCTGCATTGGCCGTCGAGTCACGTATGCCACCGCGCACATGGCACAAACCGTTGAAAGCGCCGTGATACGTCGCTATTCGAGCGAGCGAGACAAAAAGAGAAGGCCGCAAAGCCCGGTCATGCGCGGACATCACGAGCAGCCCGGCAGGGCAGCCCGGCGAACGAAGCCGGCACACAGCCTAGCGCGAAATGGACGGTTCCGCGTGCGGCGGGGTAGCCAGCGGGCACGGCGACGACGCGACAAAAGTGGTGGTGGCGATGGCGGAGGCAAGGTCGGAGGCGGTGCAGGGGTTGAAGAGCGAAGGCGAAGTCACGGGCGGAGACGCCGGAGGTGGAGGTTTCGTACAAGTCGGTGGCTGGGATCGAGTCGGAAGAGGCGAAGGCGGGGACGAAAGCCTGTTCGAGAGTGGAATGGGATATGGGACGGCGGGGCTGACGCCAAGGGTTGGGTGGAGTGGGAAAGGAGGCGGAATCAGGATCGGGAGTGGTAGAGGCAGCAGGGACCGGGGAGGAGCAGTGAGAAGGTGGCTTGTGGCGGGCAGAGAGAGAGAGAGGAACGAAACGATAAACGTGGGCCGGGAACTGAAGGGGGGAGGGTGGAAGGGGCGGACAGGGGAGGAGAGGTGGAGAAGGGGAAGGGCAGCGCGGGGAATGGTGGAGAGGGGAGGGAAGGAGAAGTTGGGGAGCGGTGAAGGCGGGGAGGGGAAATGGCGAAGGTGAGAAGGTGAGAAGGCGAAGATGGGGAGGCGAGAAGGCGGGGAAGGGATGCAGGACGGAGAGAGGGGGCCAGAATAGCCAAGGCGAGGAGGGCATATGGAGAAGAGGAGGGGAAGGTGGGAATGAGAGAGTGGAGGAGATTGTAAGGGGGAGGGACGTGGTAGTGAGGGAGGGAAAGGGCGAAGGCCACGAACACCAAAGAGTGGCGTTGGCGGGGTCTGCAGCGAGCGGGGTCGGTCGGGCGTCGGCAGAGGCGGGGTCGGACGCGGGGGCGGGGGCAATGCCTGCGGCGTTGGCGATATGGCCGTGGCTGCGAGTCCATCTGCGCGGAGTGCCGCGCGCCGTAAATATTAACGTCTCGGTTCCTAATTAACTGCGTTGTCGACGGGAAAAAAAAGCAATTTGGCAGAAATGTTATTGCCGCGTGCGCGCGCAGGCGGCGGAGAGGACGTGCGATGCGGCGGAGGCCCGGAGGATTGAGATGGCGCCGGCGGCGAAGATGGAAGAGCGGAGCGGATGGGACCGGGAGCAGCAGAGGCCGCGCCGGAACAGACGAGATCTTGGAAAGGAAATAATTCTTAAAACACGAAGTGTAGTATGTGGGAGTGTAGATTCAAATCTCAAAGTGACAGTGAGAAAGAAGGGAAAGAAAAAAGATAAATTAGAAAGACGGAAAAGAAGAGGACAATATTGAAGGAGAATGTAGGTAAAAGAAGAAAGGGAAAGAAAATGGTGTAAAAAAATAGCCAGAGAAATTAAGATGTAATAAAAAGGCATATCGATAATAGGCGAAAGGAGGAAAATCATTCGGAATGTAGGCAATAAAGTGAGAGATTGAATTTTAACTACAACAGAAATTTAAGATCAAGTAATTAATGACATTATAACATATGCCACAGTTGACAGTCAGGAAAAAATGTGCATAGAGATGGGTGTGAAGGACGAGATATGGATCGAGAACTAAACTGTGCACTTAAAGACGAAAGAACACTCTGTGTACGACGCGTGGGCGAGGACGGGGCGAGAGCTCTGGATGAGTGGAAGTGGCTGCGGGAAGTGAAAAGGCATTGGGGAACAGAAAACAAAAACAAGAAAACCCCCGCGTATAAAATCGAGGGCAACGAAACACCAGATGGCAAGAAAGAAACGTTGAATGAGTGGCAGTGGTATCGGATCCACGGAAAGGGAATAGGAATCAGAAAGCAGGCAGAAGTAAAATCCAACACGAAGCATCGGATGATAAGACACGAGCGGGGATGAGGCACAGCGGGAGAGGAAGTGAGCAGCGAAAACGAGGAATTATGAAAAAGGGAAGACGAATAAACGAGCGAGAAAGAGCGAGAACGATGAAACACCTAGGCATGAACAGGACGCGTCAGAGCGGGGACCGAGAATCGGAGGGGGTGGGGCGCGGCAGGGGAAAAGAGAGCGTGGAGGGGGAAAGGGTGAAGGGCGGGGGAAAGGGGGAGCGGGATGGGGAAAATGGTTGCGGGGCGGGTGGAAAGAGGTGTCCGGAGGGGAAAGGGGGCGGGGCGGGAGAAAGGTGTAGGGGCGGAGAAGGGAAAAGGGCACGAGTGGAGGAAAAGGGTGGTCGGAGGAAAGGAGGAGGGACGAAGGAAGAGAAGGCCGGGGCGAGGCGGAGAAAAGGGGGGAGGGAAAGAAGGAGGCGGGGCGGGAGAACAGGGGTGGGACGGAGGGAAAGGAGGGGCGAGGCGGGGGAAAGGGGGTGGGAAAGAAGGAGGCGGGGCGGGAGAACAGGGGGAGGGACGGAGGGAAAGGCGGGGGCGCGGCCGGAGACAAAAAGGGGCGGGGCTGCGGGAAAGGACGAAGGGGCGCGGGCAGGGAGGGCGGGGCGCAATCCACTTAGTGGTTGCCGCGCGCCGAGCGGCGCCGCCCGAGGCCCTGGAGGCGAGCGTGGGCCGGGAAGGCGCCTCGGGCGAGACGCGCTGTTGCTGGGGCGAAATCAGCGGCGCGGCGCCGAGCGCACCCGCCGCCCGCTCCGTTTAACGCCTCTCTCGCCGATTACCGGACCAAAGGGGTCCCGCGAAAGAGCGCGTGCTCATACTTTACTTCGCAACTGCGCGAGCGGGCGGATAGCCGTGTAACTGTGCGTGTGGCTGTTTGGGATACGTGGAAGTGAAATAATGCTCAGCGTGTTTAAGAATTTGCGACTCAATCACGTTTTTTGTTTCCACGTTATAATATTTCGCGAACTCTAAGCTGAATTACTATTGGTTAAATAAATTGGAATATTTTTGGCGACAGTATTTTCTGTAATTATCCAAACATAAACGGTGAATGAAATGTAATGATGTTATAAAACAATTCATGTGTGCAAATAAACAAACAAGTAATTAAAATTAAAATGAGTGTGCCATGAGGCAATGGAAAAGTTTCGCATGTTAGTTAATCAAGTCAATTAGTGGTTGAGAGAAACAAGGAAAATTGAACTCTTCTTTTTTTCTTCTTAAAAGCGTGTTGAGCTACACAAGTAAAATATGGCCGAATTGTCTTGATCTATGTTTCTTTCGAACTGGACTTCTAAAAGCCACAAAACACATATCTTCAGTGGAAGAATTGAACAATTTTCGCACTTTATTTTTCAGTATGAATATTTTTCAGGAAAGGATAGGGAATAAATCCTTGGTAGCTTGCCAAACAATGGGGTCTTTTAGCATAAATCTCAAAATTTTGCCAACAGGCAAATTTAACTTTAATAAATACTGTATTTCTGGCTGTGACTCAAAGGAAACTGAAACAAATTAAAACTTTATCTAGAAAATGAAATGCTTGAAGTTTTTGCATTCGTACTCATATAAAGTCTTGGGAAAGTCTGTAACAGCCTAACGTGCCCTGGAGTAAGAAGTTCACTCGCATTGATTGGTTCGAACGACAAGGGGATGAATAAATAAGAGGATCTTTCAGAAGTGACCTTTGCCGAACAATGAAACTTTCCAGAAAATAGACATTTAATTTAAACGTCACAACTCCTCACGTGCCATAAAACGTTCCTGTAAATCAACTGCATTTCTTATTAGTTTAAACTTCGTGTATTAATAAAATTATTGAAATTCTTTCTTCTACTAAGCAAATTTACTTTAAGTAGAATACTATGTAATAGAGAAGATGCGTCAAAAAGTGCAAGAATCGTGGACAAGAGGTTTCAGTGAGCGAGTGAGGGTGGAGAGAGAGAGAGAGAGAGAGAGAGAGAGAGAGAGAGAGAGAGAGAGAGAGAGAGAATCGGGCAGACATAGACAAGGAACTATAAGGATAGAAAGATAGCCAATGCGAAGAGGGAATGAAGAGGATAGAGAAGGAAGCAAAAAATATAAGGAGAGACGTAGAACTGAGCTAGAAAACATTTTGAAATTGTACAAAGCGTAAACAGAGACAAACTATGTAAACAGAAATGTGAACTTTCCAAAATAATAGACTTGCCGATACTTCACGTATGCAATAATGTATTCATTCAAGTTCTATTTAAACCTCTCCAGATCCACGACTCCAACAGAGTACACATTTTTTTAATTGAAGTTTTAATAATTTACAAATTAATAAAATCGAGAATTGTCAATTATATATGACATTTGTTCAATTAAAATACCCTTACAGGATGCTTTAATCTACACAGGCATTTAAATAAGAACCCAACCTAAAAATATAATAATTATTAAGGGTTCCCAAGAATAATTTTGTAAAGAATCTTAAATACTAGGTAAATGTGTGGTAAAATGTGAGGTGGAATGACATTGCAATGCCATAGAGTAGATATGGCAAAGAGAACTACGTCTCATGGGGAAGGTGATGTCAGGCAGAGGAAAAAGAAACGAAATAAAAAACTGCAAAGGATTATCAACTCTTTGGATTACAGAATATAAGGCAGTTAAAGAGAAATAGAGGGTTGGATGACAGGCAAATTTGTATCTTTAAAGATTCTAGGATGATGAAAGAAGATTGGTAGAGAACATGTTAGCACGGTACAAGAAATTGCATTGAAAGCAAGTGGTGAAGTTGCATTGGACACCGCGTGAATCTGAGGAGTCAAAGGAAGTTCGACTGATAATACAAGGCATTCTCAATACCCTACATCGGAGACCAAAAGACGTTTCCCAGAACTAGGGGCACTAGGTCGGAGAAGGAGAGAAGTAGGTCGAAGGTCTGTAACCATCACCTATAGTGACAGTCATTGAAGCCTCAACGAACGATATAACCAGTGCAATTAATTTAGGTATAGCTAAAGAGCAATTCTGTTAATAGCAGCAACCAAAAATGGGATGCGAAAATGCCCAGAAATGGCGAGATCGCGATGGATGAGTGGAGAAGTTAAATAACGGCGATATACAACGTAGGAAACGAAAAAAATGCACGAAACGATGCTAGAAATGTGAAGTAGTAAAAAAACAATCGAAATGACGTAGTGTGGATGAGCGAGCAGAGCAGACGGCGGGGTCGAAAGGCGCGGCAATGGCAGAATACGAAACACTGGAGAGCGGTCAGCATGGACTGTAGGGACGACAGCAAGGCAGGATAGTGGCAACAGGATCGACAGGCCCTCTTGGACTACTCAGACGGGAGGGATAGCAGGAACGACAGCGCTGCGGAAAGGAAAACATGGACGGCGGGGTCTGCATTGACGGCAGACAAGACTGAGACGGAATGGAAGACGAGGGCGACAAGAACTGCACGACTGATTGAGGATTTCGGGCGCGTCAACTGCTAAGTTCAATAGTCTCGGTAGTAGAATGCTTGTGCTTGCCTCGAGAGGTGGCGGCCATCTTCCCTGCTCGATGGAGAGATCTGCCACTGACGTACTGTTGGCTAGCGAGGTTTCCTTCAACCAGGTATCTCCCACCAGCGGGTCACCGACCCAGTCGGAACACGCTTTAAGCTCCCGACCGGTCTCCCGGCATGTGTGGTAGTGTAATGCATATAAGTGTGTGTGTAAGTAAGGGGTGAGAATAGGACAAAGTAGAGGAATGAAAGATCGTGCGCAGTCCGTGACCCGTTTGTTAGAGTACTGCTCCGGCATTCGTCTCATATTAATCGGAGAAAACACGGAAAACTGGCGATCAGATCAGCCGGCCGCTAGACTTCTCCTCCAGACACTGACTGAGATCTAACTAGCTATCTAGCTAGTATCTAAACTCCTGCGGCCGTCTGAACTCGAACTTAGCACCTCCCGGTCACAGGCACTGCAGTGACATCAGTCGATGCTCTGAGCCTCCTCTCTCGGTAACAACTGCACGATCAGCTGGGACGGCATGAAGGAGCATGAAGGGCATGATCGACAGACGTAGCAGAGTGAGAGGCGCGGACAGCGGCGGGAAAAGTAACGAGTAAAGAACAGGGGCGAAGGCGTGGAGGGAAGGAAACGGTGGAGACGCAGCGGCGGCGGCGACGGCGGCGGCCCTGGCCCCACCCTTAGAGGCCCTTCCTCACACTCCTTCCTCCCCAGCGCATTAGCGAGCCACTCCACTCCACTCCACTTGCTCAAGGGTTGTTGTTGCCGGTTACTTTTTACTCCGTCTGACGCGGACCCCACGAACCCTTCATTACAATTATGCCTACTTTATGTAATTGCTCCGGTAATGTACGAGGGAGTTTAAAGCGGCCGTGGAAATTGCAATCTTTGAAATTTCCGCGCACGGATAATAATTTCTCTATACGTACGGCTGTCAGATCCCATTACTCGCACCAACGATCGTATTTATTAGATTAAAATTACACGATTAGAAACTCTGGCTGTATTGTATGATTCAGCAAGTGATATTCACAAATCAAATCAAATTCTTCATAAAGTATACGAAATGCGCCTTTGCTATTATAATGTATTTTATTTGCAGAAGTTAGTTGTGTAAGCGAGTTGAATGAGGTTTGCTCAGTCTTGCAAGCTCTACAGATCATTTAATGGTCAAGTATATTGATTTGAAAATTAATAATTTAATAGTTAAAACAAATAAAAAATATTACTTCAATGACATAAAGACTCCTAGAAGGGAGTACAACACACGGCATAATGCGTATAGGAGAAATCAAAGTGTTTCATATGAATGATTGCAATTCAATCCAAAAGGCCATTAATAGTCACAACTCAGTTCATTTTCGAAGCATCCGCCACTTTTCGCTGAAAAGAGAATCCAAAAATCGCGGCAATCATTCCTATCAGAAAGATGTTCCCAAACAAGGGATAAAATATCTGCTCGCGCTTCAATACAGCGCTGGACGATGAACCGTAGCCTCTGCGTCGGCTCTCACTCACCTTCATTGCCGATTCCCCCTCATTTCCCCCCTGATGCAGCTGATATACGATTCATTTGATCACAACGGACGCTCGGCCGCGCCGCCGCCCCGGAACGCGCGTTTCACATTGGAAATGGCTGGCACTCAAAGCCCCCTTGAAGCCCGCGCGACGTGTTCAGAAGCGGAGAGGATGACTTACACGCCTTTTCACAAGCGGCCGGCGGGGTACAACGATGGCTGCGGCCCCGCGCCGCACAGTGGCACGAAATGGCGCCATGCATTTGCATACTCTCAGAGGATACAAACTGAGGTCAACCATTTCTGAGTATTCGAATCAACCATAAAAAATAATTAATGTAGCATTAATATTTAAAATAAGAAATTAATAGACTTAGATAAGGGTGGTATTGTCAGTGTTGACCGTCCCGTACAAGGCGCGTCAAATTCTGAGGGTATTAGCCCTGTAAGTTTAGTGCACATTATATCCTTAAGGGGGAAATGTTTTTCCGCCACTAAGGTAGCGCTTAGTCCATTTGTCAATAAACGTCCCCGACATTCGCCTGGTACTGATCGGAGAAACTACGGAAAATACCGATCAGTGAAGCTAGCTACCATAATTCTTCTCCAGACAGTGGTCGAATTCTTCTTAGCTGTGTTGCTAGTGTAGTAAAGCCTCCATTGTCGTGACTCGAACCTTAGAACCTCCTTGCCAACGATGCTACAGAAACTTTGACGTTGTCGCTGACCTATCGCATTCGGTTACGGGCGTCGGTTATAATATTATACGAGAGCCATGTACCAGCAAAATTGCCCCCAAACCATACAAAATGCTTTTCTAAAAAGTGGCACGCACAAAACTCAACGACACCACATAAAATACTATCATATAACCCTTCATATATATTCAATATTTTAACAAAACAGTCTGCATGAATGCAGCAATAACATAGTATAACAAAAATACAGTAAAACAGTTTACACCATTTACACCAATAAAATCAAAAAGTGGCTACTCCATAACGTAAACAGCAAATATTTAATGGCGGGGAGTCTTGCTGGTCCATGACATAAGCTATGTCGTAAGCACCGACTCACAGACAATAATAATTCAGAATGAAAATAGACGAAAAAAATCATTGAAATATTAACATTTTTCAGTCAAAATCGAATGTGATTCTTTATTTTTTTTTCTCACTTCCGAGATCTCTCGCAAAACCCTTGCCACCTCTCATAACACCGGAAGTTGCATAGTTTTCCATACAGCACGTCCTGAAAATTAGCATCGTAGATTTTCGAACTTATTTCAATGTTAAATAAATAAAGATATTGTCTGGTATCAAAACTTTTTATTCAGCTTAAGATCGTTTCGATCGCGTAGCGATCAAAGTTCTGCTAGAACTTTGTTTTCGGCCCAGAAGCTGCAAGCTCATAGGATGATCGCTACGCGATCGAAACGATCTTAAGCTGAATAAAAAGTATTGATAACAGACAATATCTTTATTTATTTATCATAATAAAAAGGTATCTACCTCACCAGCGATCCAATTAATTGTTTCAATGTCTTTTCAAGTGGGCATTTTTAGGTCTCAGTGCAGCGCTCGCGCGTGTTTCGCCCGCGTTTGGGCCCAGCGCGCGCCGCCGCCGCCCTGCGGCCGGGCTCCCCCAGCTCTGGCCGCGGGCGGCGGCGCTAACTCGGCGGTGGGCGGGGGGGGGGGGGTGTTCGCCCCGGGCGCGGCGTTAATCGCCCGCCTGCGCCAGAAAGGCTGCGCGTCCACCGCAATGCCCAAAAGGTTTCGCGATTTCAGCGATAAACAACAAAATCGCTTGAATCGCGTTTCGTTATTAATCCCGCTTCCCTCGACAATTCACGAGCATGATAAGTACCGATAATAATATGATAACGCGATGCAGATATTGGTGGTTATTTGCACCGCCACTCTCCAATTGTGCGCAGCGGATTGTGATATATCATCTGGTTTTGCAGCATATTTGTGTAGGTTTATTAGCTTCGTCGTTGGATTTAGTATATTTAAATGTCTATTATACGCGCACGTGTTACCGCGGATTGTGAAACGAAATTACAAATATTACGGCACTAAATATTTTGAAAATTGTTCGGCGACGTGTTAAGAGACACAAGTGTATTATCCCTCTTTCAGATCTCTCTCGCTCTGGTTAGATAATCTCGTTATTTCTCGTGTTCTTCATCTCTCCTCTATTTCCGCCTCTTTCTTCAAGACGTCTTTCGTTGTGTGACTTCGACATTTTTTGCCGTACCTGACAAATTCTATAACACACTAATAAATAATCGATTTCGATTTATTTATTTTATTACATGCTTCTCCATAAACACGCGCTCACGACAAATTGGCAGGCTTTGCAAAAGTAAATGATGAATTAATTTTTTGCTTTTGGCCTTCGCTTCCAATTTCACTTCCCTCCTCCTCCTCCTCCTAATCTTCTCCTTCTTCTTGCAGTCCTTATCCATTCCGGACATTGGGCGACGTTTTGATTGTTTTCTCTTTTATGTCTTTAAATAGCTCTGTTCTGGACAACACATGCAGGTTCTCAATTATTTCAACGAACATGACCTCCGCCCATTCTGATACAGCTCTTTCCAGGTATCTTCCCTTGGGGGATGAATTGCAGGATTTGACATTTAATTTAATTTCTCATAATAAATTGTCTTTACTTTCTCGGAGATCCAAACATTCTAATCTTCATTCGTCCGCCGATGAAAAACAACATTTATGTTGTAGCCGAAAACACTTCAAATTGATCAGAAGAATCGCAATGATACCAATCAGTCTGTTTTCCCTCGCACACCAAATTAATTCGTCAATACAACGGTACTGTTCGTCAACACGACACCTGATGCCCACTACACCAGAAAAGAAAAATAACTGCTCTCCGCCGACATGCCCGACTGTGCGACCGAGCAGCCTACTAAATAGCTTTGGACAGCGGCGACTTCCCGTACACGGGCGCGCGAGGGCGCGATTTGCAAACCAATTCCCTGATCGATGGCTGAAGTGATACCCTGTTTGTTGGCCAAACACCCGCGCGCTGTCGCAGGGCCCCGGAGGTGGCTTCCATTATGTAGCGGCCGGCGGCGGCGGTGGCGGCGCAGGACCACGCGACGCCACGTCGCCCCGCGTCGCGCGCCCGGAGCAATTAAGCCGCGAGGCGCTGTTGACTCTCAGGGGCGGACATTAGCATGATGAATTCCGGGGGAAGACTTCTCACGCGACAACGCCGACGGGGGCGGAGACGACGGGGGTAGTAGAGGCGACGCAGATGGCGGGAGGGAGTGGCGGACGCGAGGAGAAGGGCGAGAGGGACGTGGGCGGGGTCGAAACAAGGGCAGGGACGGAGGCAGGGACGGAGGCGGGGACCGAGGCCGATACGGAGGCAGGGACGGAGGCCGGGACGGAGGCGGGGACGGAGGCGGGGACGGAGGCGGGGACGGAGGCGGGGACGGAGGCGGGGACGGAGGCGGGGACGGAGGCGGGGACGGAGGCGGGGACGGAGGCGGGGACGGGGGCGGGGACGGAGGCGGGGACGGAGGCGGGGACGGTGGCGGGGACGGAGGCGGGGACGGAGGCGAGGACGGAGGCGGGGACGGAGGCGGGGACAGAGGCGGGGACGGAGGCAGGGACGGAGGCAGGGACGGAGGCAGGGACGGAGGCAGGTTCGGAGACAAAAGCGGCGGTAAAGGCGGTAGGCAGGGATGTCAGGGAGGCAGTGGCGGCGGGGCTGGGCTGGGCGGGGCGGGGCGGGGCGGGGCTTTAGTGAAGAAGCGGTGAGGGCGCGCCGTGGGCGACTGCGAGGGCGGCTGCGGGGACAGCGACTGATGTGGTGGCGAGGACGGTGGAGGTGGCGGCCTCGCCGGTGGCCTAAGAGGGGGAAGGCGGCAAAAGACAAAGCAGAGGAGCCCGGAGCCACGCAGATAGAGGACCGGAAAGGCAGAGGCGAGGGACGGGCTCCACCGTTGTCGACGCACAAGATGACACGGGTGCTGTTACGGAAATGTGAGGATTCGTGAAAGCCAAGGAAATGAATTATATAAGTGGGCAAAGGTTGGAGAGAAATGTTTTCAAAAGTTGTGTTTCTCAAGATGGGTCTCAAAACATTTTTAAGTGTGAAAACGGAAACATAAGTTGATACATTTGCAAAATTAAGCAAAACGAAAGAGAGGAACAAAAAGCTCAAAACTGCAAAAGTGACGAACGTGAGAGCAAAATACGTATTTTCTAGACTTCAGTCTGCGCAGAAATGTGAAAACTGGTTTTCAAATAAATTTAAAATAAGAATATGTATAATAAATCAAATATAATTCAACAATAATATCAAATTTATAATAAACGTTAAGCATTAAATAATTAATAATAAAAATGTAATAATAATTATCTTCAGGAAAATAGTCCTGTAAAGCACTAATTATTGACTCATTTTTTCGTGTTTCCACTGCGGTCGTTAGTTCTGTCAGTGTAGTGCAAGTGTTAGCTAGTGTGTAAGTAATGAGTAAGAATATGACAAGAAAGGGGAAGGAATGATCACGCGCGATCCATGGATCGTTTGTTATGGAACTATTCCAGCATTCGCCTAGTACTGATCGGAGGATCTACGGAAAACTACTGATAAAAGAAGCCGGCCGTTAGAATTCCCCTCCAGACAGCAACTGATTTCGACGTATCTAGGTAGAGATGAAAATATTGTTACCGATGAGATACGAACCCTAGGGCCTGCCGAGAGGCTTTGCAATGACATCAGTTGATGCCCTACATCAGCCGATTCAAATTGATGAACACGTTTTATTCTGAAAACTTGTCGCATTTTCGAAACTTTCTCTAATAAGATAATATTACTAATATCATACTTGGCGAAAACTCTCGCCAAGTGTGATATTCGTAATGCTATGTTTTGAGTAACTGTTGTTACTCGAGATTCATATCTTCCTATGAACCCGAAATGTGATCAGTCAAAATAATTTAATAACATTTCAATATTGCTATAGAAATAAGTTAGAAGATTTAGCTCCTTCACCTCGTACTCGGTGAACAAAATTGTTTCTTAAAAATTATTTTACAGTGGATTAAAATATCTGTAACCTAAATAAGATACTAACAAGTTTGTAGAAAATACTTTCCGAAGTAATAATGCGAATAAATTCTTAAAAGGGTTCTAATTGAAGTAATCATTCAGTAAACCTTATTTTGTCTTATCCGAAACTGGAATTTATTTATAATGATATTAACAAAATAATTTAAGATATATCATACATAAGGTAATGATAAATAAATAATGATAATAATAAGATAATGATAATAAATGATATGTATTCAAAGGTCAATTGCCTGTTTCAAACCAATAAAATAAAAATAAACTAAAGTTACCAAACTTCCTTCAAAACTTCCATATGAAACTGACTTTCAATATTAGACGAAATTAAAGTTAGAAAACAAAAGCAACTTCTACTCACTGCTCAATGAATTTCAATTTTTTCCTCAGAAGCTAATATTATTTTGAATTTGGACTGCATACGTAGGTATTTCAAATTCTATCTGCGGCCTGTACAACATTAAAGAATTATCTGGATATGGAGAATACGTCTCCAAACAATAAAACCTTGTTTGCTGAAAAGTAGGTGGGGATCTTTTTAAGTTTCTTAATTATTTTCGTGAACTGTGCTTAAGGTATGTTCCCTCACGCTGGAGTTCCAAACTAAAAATTAAATGTTCACTTGACCGCGTACTATCGTGACAGTGACGTCGTCAGATTGAAGGCCGAATAACTAAAACCGCAATAATGTAACTGATGGCGATCCTATTCAAACTTACGATAATGAAGACTTCCACGCAACCCCATCTCTTCACAAAGAGCGATAACGCAAGATGGCACCGACACCGAAGTTCCTAAATATGGATCAAGAACCGAAGGGGCTGAAGGAGCGGCAGAAGCAGCTGGCTAGCAGACCGCAACGATGACGGGCTCGGGCTATGGGCCCGGCGGCGGCGGCGGCGGCATCCCCTTCGGTCGGAGACTGCAGCGATCGCCCGTCGTGATTACAGGGCGCGACGGGCCGGAAAACGAGAGGGGGAGCGCGGCGCAGGCAGATTCGGGACATGTGTTGCTAATGGCCGCGAAGATGGAACATGTCGCCAAGGCGGCGAGGGCGACGAAGGGCGGGCGGGCGAGCACGCAGCAGCCACGCTGCCGCCCGCACGCCCGCCAACACCGCCTTCGCCACCGCCTGCGACGGCACCGGCAGAAGCAGAGCAATAAGGGGCCGCGCGGAAGGGCTGAAGGGCTGATCCGCAGGGACAGGCCGAAGGGAGGGCTGGTGGGTGGGTGGGGTCTCGGCGGACGCCGCGCCGCGCCGCGCCGCCCCGCCGGGCGAAATGAAGGAAATGTCAGGGAATGGAGGGGGACGACCCGGCGCCTGAAATAAAGAACGGCGATTTTTTACGCTCCCCGCGAAGAGTTGGTGCAACGTTATGAAAGTTAATATTGACCCGGGCGGCAAGGGCGGTGCGTGTGAAGCGTATCCACCGCTGCCGACTGCAGCCGCCGTACGGTGCTTTGGGAGATGCACAGAGCGGGCAAAATTCTGTTGTACAAATCTGTCAGATTTACGCGTTTCATGCCCAGTAAAAACAAACAGATTAATGCTGCATTCATTAATGACAACAATTAAACAAAGTGATTAATGCTGCATTCAATATTTTTGTTTTTTCATCCAATTATGTGTTTAATGTGTGAAAATATGGGGAATTTGAAGGTGGCGACGGTTATAAATTCATTTAGATTTTAGTATTCATATTTCTCTACAATATTATTAATTCTTTAAATAAATAAATATGCACATAAATAAGTATATAAATAAATAAATAGAAAAACTAAATTTGCATTTTCAGCGTTACTTCTCTACAATTTATTTAGTGGGGTGTCCTAAATTAAAGCACCGTCGAAATTCTGACCTCGGAACCATTAATCATTTGGACTACAACGTGAAACGCCGGGACATTTACTACAACTTCGGATCTTTTTGCTCAAACTCTCATTTTTTTGTGAAATTACTCAATTTTAACATTCTAGAAAACAATTTTTTCCTCGAGAAACACATCCTCTTCATCATTTCAATGAACGATAAATACTCATTTTCTCCAAATAAATGCCCACCACTACCCTGTCACCTTGAGCGTTTTTCGCTGCTTCGGGTCACTTTGACCCGTACGTTATAGAGGTTATGATTCCAGTACCTACGACTTACGGCTATAGCCGGATGTATCAGAAATAGATATCTACAAATATATGATGATGGAACAAAGGAATCTCGAACCCTCTTCGTCATCACAAATCCTACTCGGAAGTGCGAAATTCCTTCCCCGGAACTCAAGAGTTGGAAGGCTAGTGCTGTGACCACCGAGTTACGCGTCGCGTACCTCCTGGTTTTGTCAACGCTCCCGTTGCGAACAGGGCTTTACCGAAGGAAAACATTTTTGCCCTCTGTTTCCTCACCTCCGGACCACAGCGCGCGCCGCCGTGCTCGCGAGTGCCGCGCGGGGACCGCGGAGGAGGAGGCGGCGGCGGCGGCGGCGACGCGCGAGTGCGTAACGAGATTCGCGCCGCGCGGGCGAGGTTTCGCTGAGCTTACGCGTTTCGGCGCGTGGGGCTTTGCAAATGTCCTGTAAGGGTGTTCGGCCGTCGTCAATTGGGCTGCTGGGAGCAATATTGTTTTTTATTTGACCGTGGAATGTACGGAGGGAGGATAATCTGGTTTGGTGTCATGTTTGTATGTTGTTGTAAATCAAATTTATTGATGGTTTTCATGCTATAGATCAAATACTGAAGAAATCTTTAGTTTGGGGCGGTGGCTCTACTTGTTTTACGAGTACATCCCAGTTTATTTTTTCTTAATAGCGCACAAAAAATGATTTAGAATCGTCGGATCTTTAATGCATTAATTGAGTTACTAACGAAGTCGCATTGTTAATTATTTTTCTTATTTCATAAATATAGACGCGAATGAAGGACCCCCATTAGAAGAGTGTGCTGTAATGCAGAGTGCATTAAATAAACGTAAGCGCGCTGTCGTACATAAATCGTCATAGGATTAGAATATTCGCTTCTTAATGTATGATGATTTTGTAAAATAACATACGTAAAGTACTTATTAGAGAATCTTACACAAGTCAAAAAAGGATTTTACTAACAGGCAACGTGTTTATTAACTACGAAAGGAAATATGAAACTTTGTGACTGATGGGGAAATTTAGAAAACAATGATATCAAATTTTGATCCAAACTAAAAGTTGCTCATTACAATTAACTTTAGGCGTATGCACTACCTCTGAATTATATTCTTTCTCGTGTACTTATCATAAATAAATCCGAAGAAAACAAAATGATTAATCGAATTTTCCTATTTTCCATTCCTAAACATCATATACATTTGTTGATCAAGAATATCTATTTCTCTCAAGTAAGTTTAATACGAACTCCCCCTGTAACCAATGTTATCGCTATATTCAAGAAAACAACACATTGTTTAGTTAGTAGAGAATTTATTTAACTCAATTTATTACTCGAAGTATTTAAGCAAACATGTAGCACTACATTTGCTTTGACTCTTACTTCCTTTTCATATTACACATTTAATAGACTCTTGCATGTAGTCCTCTGTTGCTGCGATAAATCACGACAGTACTTCGCGGAAATGTCAATTTTTTTTCAAACCCCCGTGAGATTTCTCAAAGACGTATTTCATTTTTATACTTTGTTGTTATAGTTACGACTTCCGTGACCATGAATTAATAGGGAGTCAAATATATTCTCGAGAAGTGTGGCAAAATATTAAAAAACAGCTTCGATAAAAACTGCCCTTCATGACAGGAAATTAATAACTCACAAGCACACGCGTGAACAGGCCCAAATTTTATAAACAACCGGAGCGTTGCCCTCTGGCCGAAGGTATCGCGAGGGGAGTGGACCGCGTGCAAGATGAATGCTCCTGCTGATAGCGCCGTGTTACAGACGACATAACTCAACGGGGCCAACGCGTACCAATATTGTGTCGCTGTGCTCCCTATCTTGTTAAAAATTCCGGGCGTGGGCCGGGCGAGGGGCGGACGGGGGTAGGGACAGGAGGTTAGAGTGAGGCATAGGCGGGAGGAAGGAGTTTGAGGGGGATTGGAAGAAGGGCGGAGGATGAGACGTGGTGACGAATGGAAGGGTGGGAGGGAGGGCGGTGAAAGAAATGAGGGGGGAGAGGAGGCGCAAGCGTGTTCGAACAGGGGGCGAGCAATCGGGCGAGGGCGCTAGGGGATGGGTGGGTCGGTGGGTGAGTATTTAGAACGAGGGCGAATGCGGAGTCGGGACGAGCAGGGACGAGGCGAGGGGGTGGCGGTAAGTGTCGGGGCGGGAGCGGGTGGGAGCGGGGCGGGAGCGGGGCGGGAGCGGGGCGGGAGCGTGGCGGGAGCGTGGCGGGAGCGTGGCGGGAGCGTGGCGGGAGGGGTGCGGGAGCTGGGCGGGAGCGGTACGGGAGCTGGGCGGGAGCGGGACGGAAGCAGGGCGGGAGCGGGGCCGGAGCGGGGCGGGAGCGGGGCGGGAGCGGGGCGGGAGCGGGGCGGGAGCGGGGCGGGAGCGGGGCGGGAGCGGGGCGGGAGCGGGGCGGGAGCGGGTGGGTGCGGGGCGGGAGCGGGTGGGAGTGGGGTGGGAGCGGGGCGGGAGCGGGTGGGAGCGGGGCGGGAGCGGGGCGGGAGCGTGGCGGGAGCGTGGCGGGAGCGTGGCGGTGGCGTGGCGGGAGCGGGGCGGGAGCGGGGCGGGAGCGGGGCGGGAGCGGGGCGGGAGCGGGGCGGGAGCGGGGCGGGAGCGGGGCGGGAGCGGGGCGGGAGCGGGGCGGGAGCTGGGCGGGAGCGGGACGGAAGCAGGGCGGGAGCGGAGCCGGAGCGGGGCGGGAGCGGGGCGGGAGCGGGGCGGGAGCGGGGCGGGAGCGGGGCGGGAGCGGGGCGGGAGCGGGGCGGGAGCGGGTGGGTGCGGGGCGGGAGCGGGTGGGAGTGGGGTGGGAGCGGGGCGGGAGCGGGTGGGAGCGGGTGGGAGCGGGGCGGGAGCGGGGCGGGAGCGTGGCGGGAGCGTGGCGGGAGCGTGGCGGTGGCGTGGCGGGAGCGGGGCGGGAGCGGGGCGGGAGCGGGGCGGGAGCGGGGCGGGAGCGGGGCGGGAGCGGGGCGGGAGCGTGGCGGGAGCGTGGCGGGAGCGTGGCGGTGGCGTGGCGGGAGCGGGGCGGGAGCGGGGCGGGAGCGGGGCGGGAGCGGGGCGGGAGCGGGGCGGGAGCGGGGCGGGAGCGGGGCGGGAGCTGGGCGGGAGCGGTACGGGAGCTGGGCGGGAGCGGGACGGAAGCAGGGCGGGAGCGGGGCCGGAGCGGGGCGGGAGCGGGGCGGGAGCGGGGCGGGAGCGGGGCGGGAGCGGGGCGGGAGCGGGGCGGGAGCGGGGCGGGAGCGGGGCGGGAGCGGGGCGGGAGCTGGGCGGGAGCGGGGCGGGAGCTGGGCGGGAGCGGTACGGGAGCTGGGCGGGAGCGGGACGGAAGCAGGGCGGGAGCGGGGCCGGAGCGGGGCGGGAGCGGGGCGGGAGCGGGGCGGGAGCGGGGCGGGAGCGGGGCGGGAGCGGGGCGGGAGCGGGTGGGTGCGGGGCGGGAGCGGGTGGGAGTGGGGTGGGAGCGGGGCGGGAGCGGGTGGGAGCGGGTGGGAGCGGGGCGGGAGCGGGGCGGGAGCGTGGCGGGAGCGTGGCGGGAGCGTGGCGGTGGCGTGGCGGGAGCGGGGCGGGAGCGGGGCGGGAGCGGGGCGGGAGCGGGGCGGGAGCGGGAGAGCTACTGAGATGGGGCGTGGCGGGTTGGTCCGGAGAGGGGGCGGAGCGTGAACCGTACGCGAGCCCACCGCGTGAGGGAGCGGGAAGCCATACGAGCAATATGAGTGAGTGACAGAACGAGATAATTGGATCCGTAACGAGTGGATGCCGAGGGGCGATAAGGGGTCCAGGCGGCGGTCGATGCCACGGCCGGGCCATCCACGCTCTCCCCGCACCACGCGCTTCCCCGCGCCCCCTTTCGTGCGGGCTCGGCCCCGCCGGGCGGTGGCGGCGGGGCGAAAACGGCGGCCCGAGAAGGGCCCGGCAGGGCGGAGCAGGCGCGCGCGCTCGGGAAGGTGGAGGCGAAGATTGAACTGGCGGAGGAGCTGAAGGTCGAAGAGCCGGAGGTGGGATGAGGTCTAGAATGGAGGAGCTCCGGGAAGGGATGCGAGAGTTTGGTGACGCAGGTGATAACGGAAGTTGCGGAGGGGAGCGATATTGTGGTTTAAGTTGGTGGACAACAAGAGTTAATTAAACTTGCAGGTCTGGAAATTACATAAATAGTATGGGTTGTTAAATGTACTACGGTGGTAGTCCTGAAAGCGATACCATTTGAGATGATGGCAGCGAGTAGCAGGTAGTAGATGTTGAGCAGATAGCGGATGTAATGACGGTGATGCCGATGATGATTGTAGGTGCTGATGGTAGTGACAAGGTAGGTGGCCTGTCCATGTTGCTGGGGCATACAACGGCTGCGGGGCTGTAACGGCGCTTAGGGTAGTGCTGCTAATGTAGTTGGCATCGATTGAGATGTTAATTAAAGCCCGTCGTGGCGGCGCCGGCGGAGTTGGGACAAAGTTACAGTTCGTGGCACTCGAAACGGCGCGACGGTGTCATTCCGGGCATGGGACGCAGACAAATCGAAAACCGACTTGGGCGGGCACAACGGAAGCAGACCAGACACGAAATGTCTGAGACTTCAACGGCGGCAAAGGTGACAGCATGGCAACGGCGGCGACACCGACAACGGTGGCAACGACCAAACTGTGACAACAGTCACGGCAACGACGGTCAACAGCCAGCGGCGACAGTGACAACTGCGGCGACGGCAGTAACAGCGGTAATGGCTGTTGCGATGGTAACGACAGCAACAGTGGTAAAGGTTGAATCGGTGGTAATAGCTACATCGGTGGCAACGACGGTAACGGTGATAACGGCCCTAACGGTAATTACGGTAATGGTGGCAATGGAGGTAACTTTGATTGTTACGGTAATAACGTGGGTAAAGGTTGTAACGGCAGTAACGGTAGTAACAACAGTTAGATAGTAACGGTGGTAATAGTAGAAATTGCTGGTAACAATAGTAAGCAATAATAACGGTTGTAATTGCTAGCAACACTTAACTGCTAGTAACGGTAGTAACCGCTCTTAACGGTAGTAACCCAAGTAACCGAGGGTAACGGTAGTAACCCAAGTAACCGAGGGTAACGGTAGTAACCCAAGTAACCGAGGGTAACGGTAGTAACCCCAGTAACCGAGGGTAACGGTAGTAACCCCAGTAACCGAGGGTAACGGTAGTAACCCAAGTAACCGAGGGTAACGGTAGTAACCCAAGTAACCGAGGGTAACGGTAGTAACCCAAGTAACCGAGGGTAACGGTAGTAACCCAAGTAACCGAGGGTATCGGTAGTAACCAAAGTACCCGAGGGTAACGGTAGTAACTAGGTAACGGTAGTAAGAATCAGCAACAAATTGTCGTGACTGCGGCAACGGTTGCAGCAGTGTCAACGGCGGCGGCGACGATGGAACCGCCCGAGGCGGCGAAGGTAGAACAGCGGTTGCGAGGGGGCGGCCGTAGAGAGGGGGGGGCGGGGGCGGGGAAGGCGATTCGACGAAGAGGCGGAGGAGGCAAAGGTGCCGGCGCAGGCAGCCGTAGAGCCCTTAAGAGCCGCCTCGCGAGGCGCTCAGATGGTCCGGCGATGGCCGAATCGAGTGGAGCAACTGCGGCCGAGGGAGCGCGCGAGGCGGGTGGAGCGGACAGCCCACGGCGGCGGCGCTCTCCGGCGCGGAGAGCAAAGAAAAGGCGCCGAGCCAAGAGGAGCCAAGAGGAGAGAAGGGAAAGCATTCGTTATGAGAGGAAACAACGAAATGCGCTAAGGAACTTGTGAATGCCTATAAGAATACAAAATGATACAAACAATAATGATAATTCGTCGATTTACAAAATCTGCTATTGCTAGGATATTAAAAAAAGTATTGTTATTTACGCTTTTCAGACAACTCATGCTTAATGCTGAATATCTAGTGAACACAGACTGGACATGAATATTTAATTTCTTTACTCCGATATCCTTTTGACGATTTTTCAGAAAATTAACCCAACATATTAAAGTTTAGAAAAAATATTTATGAGTTAACATTTCAACGAATGTAAGAATTAATTTAATTTAATTTAATAAAAATCAATATGTTGGTCCACAAATGAAGTAGGCACATAAGATTGCGTAGTCCAAAACGTTGCCTGTACGAAAAGTAATAAGGCATAAGGTGATTTATAAATCCACCAAGCAATGTATATTGCATTAGAAAATTAGTTAAATATGAAGGTAGAAATCTGAAGTGTTTTTAGTTTGTGGCTCCTTTTGCATTAATTTAACGCCAATAAATATTACTGTATTTTAAAAAATATCTTCTATAAAAGGGAGAAGAGGGGTCATGTCCAAAACGGTAGGATCTTAATCCCCGAATATTCGAATAAGAATAAATTAGAACGCGCAATGTAATCATAATAAATATTTTCATTACATAAAATGACACTTCACGACTAACGGACAACAGCTACCAAAAAGGTTTCAAGGTAGGAATATAGAGCATCAGCCCAAGTTACTGAGGAGCATTTTAAAACCATATATTTGCTAATTAACGACATTGAATAATCACAGAATAAAAGGAAGTTCTGAATTAACAGAATTGAATTCTCTAATGAACTGAATTTAGAAACACAACGGAATGGTTATATTTCCGATGGAATCTGGAGTTATCAATGGTCACTCTTAACAAGCATAAGGAACTTTTTGAACAACAGAAGTAAGAAATGATAGTATCTTTACAAAACAAATACTTAATTCCCCTCAAGAAATGTATGAAAAACCTGCTCACGACACGTCTAAGAAAAACTGTCTTTCCAAATAATTCCATCAGCGCGACTGAATGTCGAGAGAGAGAGAGAGAGAGAGAGAGAGAGAGAGAGAGAGAGAGAGAGAGAGAGAGAGAAGAACGCTGGCAGTTTTCAGAAGAGGGAAATAAAAGGGAGAGGAGCGGGAAGCAGATGGAGAACCTCATACTGGCACTGAAGAGCAAAGGTCACGCAAATCTGAAGGACCCTCCAGTCGCGACCAGGGGTTAGGGGTCGAGTGGCCGTGGATATGCCAGGGGCAGAGATGGAGTCCGAGGCGAGAGTGGTGGCAGAGGAGGTGAATGAGACAAAGAGAGGAAGGTGGGGAGGAAAGGACGAAGGAAAGGACGGATGGAAGGGGTCAGGAAAGGCAGAGGAAAGAGCAGAGGAAAGAACAGAGGAAAGGGAGGAGGAAGAGCGGAGGAAACGGCAGAGGAAATGGCGAAGGAAAGGGAAGTGGAAAGAACGGGGAAAGGGCGGAGGAAAGGGAGAACGAAGAAAGAGCGAAAGAAAGAGCGTACGAAAGAGCAAACGAAACGGAGGACGAAAGGGCGGACGAAAGAGCAGACGAAAGATAGGATGAAAGGGCGGGCAAAAGGGCCGACACAAAGGATGACAAAAGAGCGGAAGAGAGAGAGAGAGAGAGAGAGAGAGAGAGCAGATGAAAGAGCGGAAGAGAGAGAGCGGACGAAAGAGCGGAGGAAAGGGTGGAACAAAGGAGGAGGGAAACGGCAAGAGCGGAGGTGGATGCCTGAGATTAAGCGCGGGTGGGAGCGGCGTGGCGGCTCGCGCGGTGGGCAGTCACGACCAGTGTTGTCAGGAAGCAGGCGCGGGGGCGGGGGACGCCGAGGACGGGGGGGGGGGGCGTGGCGAGGATGGCGCGCGAGGGCCGTGTCCGCGACGTTCTTTCGTGCGCGCCGGAGCAGGGCGGCGCGGCGCTTGCACGCGGGAGAACGCGTGACAGACGCAATCTGGAACGAATCATGCGGTGCGTCGCACACGCGTGCGCGCGCGCGCCCGCACGGCCGAACGCCAGCGCACGGGGGCGGCGCCGCGGGGGAGGCCGACGCCTGGGGGTGGCAGCGGGCGAAGAGGGGGCGGCCGGAGTGAAAAAATGCGCGCTGACTCACAGGAGTCGCGGGGAGACGAAGGCGCCAAAGCTTTCTGGGAGGGGGAAATGGGAAAACAATGTCAATAAAAACGAAAATCGTTTGAGAGGATTGTCACCATGCAGGCGTGCACTGGAGAGGTCTGGATGGGTTGGTACGAGGCCTGACAGTCGAGGCTGGAGCTCTATTTTGAAGTCTCCATACTGAAACCAGAATCAGACATCATGCAATAATCCGTCTCGAATATTTTCTGGAAGAAATTGAAAACTTGAATTTTACACCTGTGATAAGGATTTTAACAAATGTCAATTCACATTTAATGGGTCAATAAATCAGTTGTCGGGACTACATCAGCTTCTACAAGGTTACCGAACGCAAAGGGATTTACGAAGTGAAAATATTATCAACTGAGGCAGGAAAGAGGGAACTAAGAAAAGGCGAATCTATTCAACGAGAGATTAAGAGACACTGAAATAAGATCTCGCAAGTGAGAGAAAAAAGTTACACATTGCTTATACAATCCTGTCAATTCGCTGCCAGTTAGTTTGCCAGAAAACGAATGTCTATTTACAAGGTCTCATTTTCGTGACCGAGCTTCGGTCTGGTCTGTTACAATATGACATTTTCTGAAGATTTATTAAATAAATACGTTTTAGAAAGCCATTTCTGATTTACGAACTACGTGTTATTTTAAAAATTTACCACTTATTTTTAAGTAACAATAAATATTTTTGGAATAATTATCTCACTATATTAACATGTACAACACCAAGTGTGTGAAAATAGGCACAGGAAACCGCACTTGTGTTGTTTATTGGTCAAATCACTCAACAAAATTACCATGAAGCAAATAACTAATAAATATTTTATTCGAATTCATCACCAATCTATCTAACTGACTTTACACTCTAAAGTCTATTACTTAAACATTTTTTCAATGTTTATTCTGATTATATAAATGTACGTTTGTTTTGATGAAGTAGTATATGTTGGGGCGGGAGAAGTGTTTGTTTTTAATACAATGTGGTTTACTTATTTCTACAATTGTTTACATCTTTACAGTGTTTACACGTACCACTGCAGGCAATAAGTGCAACAATAGGGTTAGGGGCTTCATAAAATTTCAGTACTCTGATGAGTGATTTTCAAAAGAATAACACTATTATTTCAAGCATTTATATTTAAGCATTTCTAAATATCCCAGAAAACGTTCTTAACAGAGGAAGATGTAATTTTGGCCGTTTATAATCAATTAGAAACAGTCTGAATAACAAGTTTATCTGATCTAAAGAAG
Organism: Gryllus longicercus; assembly: GCA_038098605.1. NCBI lineage: Eukaryota > Metazoa > Arthropoda > Insecta > Orthoptera > Gryllidae > Gryllus > Gryllus longicercus. Next base: position 1,250,200 of record JAZDUA010000374.1, read on the forward strand.
AAAAATAATTCGAACAGTGTTGTAAATTAAGTAGATTAGAAGAAATGATGCATCGAAGAGAACGATTAGTAGAAAACTAAAAATAGCGACGAATGTTAATTGACAAAAGAGAGAAAAGTATAGGAAAAAAACGCAAAAGCTAAAAGACGAACGGAAGGTAGAAAAAAAGGATAAGAGAGAAGAAAGAGGAAGGAACAAACAATTGATTAAAAGAAATCGCGAAGGGACCAGGCCGCGGGAAAAGCGGAGGAACAGACGCCCTAGTGTCGAAAGAAAGGAAATTAACGAGCGCAGAGGCAGTGAGTGAAATCAAACATGTCGACGGAGGCTTCGAGGGGAGTGCGGAGTGGAGCAGCGTGAACGAGTCGGAGGCGAGAACAGAGGCGAGGGGGTAGTCGGAGGCGGAGGCGAAGGCGGAGGCGGAGGCGGAGACGGAGACGGAGACGGAGGCGGAGGCGGAGGCGGAGGCGGAGACGGAGGCGGAGGCGGAGGCGGAGGCGGAGACGGAGGCGGAGACGGAGGCGGAGGCGGAGACGGAGACGGTGACGGAGACGGAGACGGAGACGGAGACGGAGACGGAGACGGAGACGGAGGCGGAGACGGAGGCGGAGACGGAGGCGGAGACGGAGGCGGAGACGGAGGCGGAGACGGAGACGGAGACGGAGACGGAGACGGAGACGGAGACCGGGGTCATGGTGGGGAGGCGTAGGTGGGGAGGCTGCTAGGGTGTAGATGAGAGCAGATGAAGAGGCGGAGATGAAAGTGAAGACCGAGGAGGAGGTGGGAAAGTGGTGAGGGCGGGTTTGGGTGCAGAGACGCGCGCGGGATCGGGCGAGAAGGTGAAGGTGAGGACGGAGATGGAGGCGTAATTGTGGTGGTGGGAGACCAGGGGGTGCTGAAGGTGGTGGCGGTGGTGGAGGGGTCTGTCAAGACGAGGGTGCTAGGTTCCGGCGGACCAGATGTCTGGGGGCTGTGGCAGGGGGCGGGATGGAAGCAGATGAGGAGGAGGCGGATGCTGCGACAGAATCGGGGAGAAGGTAAAGGCTAGGACAATGTTGGAGGCTTAGTTGGGGTGATCAGAAACGGGGATGTGGTTGGGGTTGGGGTGGAAGCGGGGCGATGGCGTGGCCGATGGCGGGGGCGATGGCGGGGCGATGGCGGGGGCGGGGGCGGGGCGATGGCGGGGGCGGTGGGGCGATGGCGGGGGCGATGGCGGGGGCGGGGGCGATGGCGGGGACGATGGCGGGGGCGATGGCGGGGGCGATGGCGGGGGCGATGGCGGAGCCAAGGGGCTAGGAAAGAGCGGACCAGAAGCCTGGGAGCCAAGGCGGGGAGCGGGCCCAGAGGCGGAGGCGGGTGCGGGGGCGCGCGTGTGGTCGGGGAGCGGGGTTGCGGTGGCGCGGGGTGCGGGGTGGGGGTGGGGGTGCGTGGGCTGGGCAGCGGCGGCGATCGCGCGGCGCCCCTCGCGGGGCACGTCGGCGTGTTCACTCACGCACGCGGCCGGAGATGCCTTGACAGCGCGGCAGATACCGCCGCCTCCGCCCGCACGAGGCCCAGCGGAGGGGAACCCCCGCGTTGCAGCTGGCCGGACAAGCGCTGCGGGGAAACTCCGAAAAACAGGCCCAAAGCGAATGAGATTAAGAGGGCTTTGGATGTCACTAAATATGCATTTTCGTGTCTGAGAGTTCATAAAATCACCGTCCTCGCTGGTTACTATTTACATTAGAATTAACATTTCAGTTACTCAGAAAAATAAATATATCTACCATTCATTCTGATACTAGTAGTTAATAATAGATCTCTTAATGAATCTAATAAGTAATGTGATTTTTCTCAGATATTTGTGTCATAAAGTTACTTGTTTGACATCGTGAGCATAAATAGTACCTAAATAAAAAATGACTAATTATCAGTTGAAAAATAAAACTAATTTTGTGTGCTTGGAAATTCCGGATAAGATAAATAAAATTAACTTCAATGAACATTTTTATTCATACGTTGCAGTAAAATAAAACTTGTGGAAGGTAACAAATCAAGGAAGTTTACTAAATATGATATATAACACAGTGCGCTTCTCTACAAGAATAACTTCCGCAATACGAGGCTTATGCAATACAAGTTGAAATTGCAGCTTCGGGTGAATCTTGTTAGAAGAAAATTAAAGGCAACATGACTAGTTAAAATCAACTAAAATCTCCCAATTTTGCTAGATAAAGTGCCACACTTCAGCTTTTCTTGTAAGTATCATCTGGGCTATTGTTTTAATATCAATCGTTATCTGGGTTTTTGCCCAGTGTTTCC